>OZ017738.1:346504610-347704610 GCA_963969285.1 Odontomyia ornata | reverse complement strand
TCAATATTATAAACCAAACATATTAAAAGGAATTCAGCTGGAATATTTTGCACAGCATAAACTCAGATTTATCTTAAAGTAATAAACATCAACATAAATTAAATTCGTAGTATTTTTTATTCTACTTAAATATTAACAGTCGATCATATAGAATTAAATGTCAGCTCAGCATTTCGATTGGTATTTGAAAGACGAGACACTATACTATTATTTTTATGAAGAAAAAAAATCAATATGTTATAATGGCAGCCCATCTTCACCTCTTCGGTTATATTCAAGAGTGTTAACAAGCAAGAAAAAAGGTTAGGCTAATTTATTTCACAACTTAATGCAGAGAATGACCAATATACTAATTAATTTGTTAACAATACAACTAAATCGTAAACCATAACTGAATTTTATCGGTTTCATTTCAATGAAAAAAAAAATATTTCTCTAAAAAAATAATATTCCAAAATGCAGAACAAAAAAATAAAGTGAAAACTCTAGGCATAAATATCCTTTAAACATTAACGATAAAAAAACTAAGGGCACATTTACTAAATCTTAAAAACAAACTTTTTAAATAAACTAAAAAAAAATTAGGAATATTCAATTCAATGTTAAAAACAACATAAGCTTTATGTATGTCCATTCTATTACAATGAAAGGAAAAGAAATTAACATTTGCATGGTTTCAATGTATAAGTAACTAAAATTATACAAGAAAATTTCAACCCATCATCAAACAAAAGAAATGGTTTAAAAGATTCTAGTATATTATGCCTGTTATTAAAACAATTCAGAAAAAAATCAAAAAATTTAAGATATACTCAAAAACAGTAAATATTCATTATATACTATATATCGATATATATTTAGGATTAGACATCAAGAAATACATTTAGAATACAATGAGCTCAGTGATTCACCATTGAAGTACAAAAAAGGTTAAATAATATTTATTTAAACAAAACAAAAAAAAAATGAAATAATTTAAAATCGAATTCTAATAGCATGAAAAATACAATACAAATGCAGCTAGGCAAACAGCAAGAAGTAAATAGAATTATCAGAGAATTAAATTCATATGAACTAGAATATTTGACAAATCCATTAATTGCAAAAAAAATAATTGATGAAGAAAATATTTTTCATGATATAAATAAACATAAAAAAATATATTTTTCTGAAAGAAATCAAACAAAGCATAACAATAAATGTACATCGTATTTTATGTGCACATATCCAGGCGCTCAGGTATAAAAATCAACAAACAACTGAAATTGTTCTTGCAACAAATGCATATGAAATAAACAATTAGAACAGCGTAGGTTAGACCTACATATTTTATCAAATAATATACATTTATAATTTTGTAAAATTACACTATACGAAACAATAATATGAATTGCTAACAAAAAAACGGATTTTCCTTTCCAGTAGTTCTGCTTTTCAGCGGGCAATGGGGTGCAGGGTAAGTATGCCGTCGCGAGGGTAGGGTTTGGAAAAAATCCGCTGAGGTCGGTTTCGCGTCGTGCGCGGTATCTTAGTTGTTTTTGATTTTTCCTTAACGTAGCATTCGTCGGGTTGAGTTAACGTAGTATACTTTTCGGTACCGCGTCGGGAATTCGGGAACGCGAAATAAAAATTAGATTTTGTTCTTTTTGACTGGTTATGAGAAGAAATACGGAGTAACGTAGAATAGGTTTCCTCTCCGTATGGTTTTGTTTGTAACGCATTTGAAAACGGGCGTGTATAGGTGGCTGAACTATGTAAATGAGCGTAACCCATTCGGAGACCCGCGACCGAAATCCTCTCCGATCTAGCTGGCCGACAAGTAGCCACCGCGTGAATGGGTTACGGTGCACGGATTGGTTGACCGGTTGGTACCATCCGTTGGCACTACTCAGACTTAACGTCTAGAACCGATGAGAGGTCGGTTCCGCGTTCGGACGTAAATTGTTAAATCACACCTCGTCCTTACCCGGAGAGGCTCATGGCCCACAAATGAGAGAGGGGCAACCGGGTGGTGATGGAGCCCCTGCGCACCCACCCAACCGGATTAAAATCCATATTTGTTGCAGTGGCCAGGTATTCTTCTTCTGAGTGGAAAACCCATACAACTTAACGTGCATGAGCCTTCCCATCAGAAGAGAAGTACCCCGCTGACCAATTTATGCCATAGAATTATGCAATTCGATTACATAACGCTATATCATAAAGAGGCACAGAAAGGTTAATTAATGCCCGATGGCTGGCTGATTTGTGGCGAGGAGAGCCTACTATCGTACCGGGTCCTAGACCCGATCAAAAGAGAAGGAACGGAAAGACTGCTGGTTCAACTTAACGAAGCATGGATTTTATTTTCTTTGTAAACATACATATATATTCTATTTTGAGTTCAATTCATATGTAAGGCGACGTATTTAACTCCTAATATTGACCAAACAAAACAAAAAAAAACAAAAAAACAACTGAATTTTCGGAAACAAATATATAGCAAGTTTCTACCTTAATATAATAAATAATTTAACCAATTTTTAAAATTCAATCAATCGATAATCAAATCAAAAATAATATTTTTTTATATCAGTATATAAAATTTTTAAGGCAAAAAAATGAAAAAAACATGCATAAAAAAATTTGGAAAGAAAGGGTACTTACCCAAACCTCCTTCTATGAGCGCTCGTGTTTTGGGCGGGTAAGAGCCTGCAAGTTTTGTATTATTATTTTGTTTTTATTTATATTAATAACTCCGCGATTTTTCCGATCTCTACTGATCTCTTGCGACGGTCAACAAATCTTCTCCGACACGTTTACGTGTGATTAAGACAACAAATTAGTTACAATGTTCTACGTGAACTAAAATTAAGGTTGATTGAAAGGTATCTGTTTGCTGTTCCGAACTCCGCTTTGCACCGATTTGGTTTCCGATACGTGATTTGCTTCCGAAATTCGCCTCAATGCTTTTTCCGATTGTCGAGGACTAGAGGATGATACGAAAGATACATAGGCGAATAGATTCGCGCTTCCAAACTAGATATCTCGCACTTTGCTGCTCACATGGAAAAGTGATTTTCGTCGATGGGAAATTGAATGGGAACGAGAGAAAATTTATCGTGAGATGAATGGAGCGAACTATGTTTATGCACCAAATTCACTGTTATTTACGTTACAATTGCGAATGCGGCGGTACGGAAATTTGTGATCGGGTTTTACTGCTGCAGATCTTACAGATACTTTCTGCTAAAATCTCTGAAGAATCACCGAGAGAATATCTGAATGGCATGCACTGCGTTCTGTTGACGCTATTTTCTTTTCATTAAAACCAAAATGCACAATTCACCGTTCGTTCTGAATTTTTTTGCTAACAAATTTAAAGGAGTTTCCACAACCACGATTTGTACTATCTTAACTCTTCACGATGCTTGATTTCCAATTGGGAAGTTGAAACTGTAACCACAGCAAATTCTTCACTTCCCGATCACAAAATGAACATTCCACAAGGGCTAAGGTACCGCATCACCAATATCTTTTTGCACTGCCCCTGGGCGATAGATAAAGTGTAGCGGAAAATTGCAATTGACGTTCGCACTTTCAGGGAAATTCTGCAGGACCGGAAACGGGGAATTCTTTCAAGACATCAACACTGAGAACTTTCAATGCTCTTCCACTTTTACGTGTTTTTTAAAATTTGCTTTCACACAATCCACTTTAGGGGGAATACAACGGTTTATTCCCACTTACCGGCAACGGAACTACAGCCGAAAGGAAATGGTAATTTTGCAAATTTTTCTTCATTCGAATTCATAAGTTCATAGAAAATTCAATATGATGCTTTTGAAGTAAATTCACAAACGTTTTAATTTCATTTCGTTTTACTTTTATTGGGCAAACATTAGCAGCTCTCCCGTCTACCAACGCACAAAAGAATCAAGATCCCATCTACACGGCGTCCGCGCTGTGTGGCGGTTTCGAGCAGACTCCCCGTTGCTCTTCAATCGCACGTTCCTCTAGGGCGCGCTCTTGATTCACGCGATCTTGAATGCCCGTTGTTCGTGTATTGCACGACTTTGCAGCGCTGTACGTTCATGTATTAATCGCTCATTCAAACTTAATCCGTTAGCATCATTCAAACTTGAGCACAATTTCAACGAAGAGTCACTTATTGCATTTCTATCTCCATCATGACTCCGCATTGTCAAAGGTTCTGGTCGAACATTCATAAGCCGGTTATCACTTCCTACTCCGGGCGACGACATTTGTGATACCGCTGGTGAAGCATTCATTTGTAGATCTGATACGTATCTCAAGTCGCAGACTTGTAAATTGCTAGATTCATGTACATCGCTTGGTTCCGGAGGGTTATTTGAGCTGCCAACTTCTCCCGTCACCACGCTATTGATGGTCGCTATACTAGTTGCTGCCATTCTACTGTCGCGATGCACTCAATTGTGATGTCGAATCGAATAACTATCTCGTACAAATGCACGTCCACACACATTGCACTCGAAATTCTGTCCTGCTGAATGTGTTCTTATGTGAATAGCGAATTGCGATTTACTAGTAAACGTCATTGAACATCGATCACAGCTAAGCGGTTTCTCGGAAACATGTGACCACCTATGTGCAGTAACATAGCTCTTCACGGCAAAAGTTTTGTTGCATATATCACACGCTTACGGTCGCTCCCCTGTATGCGTCCGCATATGAATATCGAGGTAGGGCTTTCGAGAAAATGCGCCTGGGCATTGTTCACATTGGAATGTTCGTTCTTGGACCGTATGAATTCTCTTATGTATATTCAATGTTGATTTTTGCGTAAATCTCTTCAGGCAAATATCACATTCGAATGGCCTCTCGCCCGTGTGAATTCTCATATGGATATCTAGATATGGTTTCCAGCAAAATGCAGCACTACATTGTGTGCACTGGAACGGTTTGTGCATGCTTCAATAACCAGTATGAATTCTTTTGTGGGTATTCAGCGACGATTTTTGACTAAATCGTTTCAAACATAGATCACATTGAAAGGGACGCTCGCCAGTGTGCGTTCGCATATTGACTTCTATTGTATTATTAATTTGCGTAATCGTTGTAGGCGTTGTTATAGCTCCCGGTGGTGATATTACTGTGTTCATATCACAATCATCTTCATTCCGTTTTGTGTAACATTGTACATAGCGTTTTGAGCGTGGTCAATTTAAGTAAGTACATCTCGGGCATGGCCATTTTGCTTTAGATGCATCTTGATTTGATGGACCGCCAGATGCATTTAAATTGCTTTGCGAGAAATTTAAGCTTGATGCCTCGATAAGCGGATGGCAACTGTTTGGACTTGGGTGTGGTGGGCTTTTAAATTAAAAATCTATCAAAGAAATGGTCGTGTTTTAATCAACACACTGTATTTACGAATTAGAAATTTCTTTTACACCGTGAACGGAAAAAGAAAACTACGTAAAAAACCCTCTTTTCTCGGGGCGAACGAAGGCCGCCACAACCTTACCTGCTCGATTAATACAACATGTCCCCATTTTTGACGATTTGTCTCCGCGTCCCTGTTTGAGCCCGAATTGTCCCCTTTTTTCTATATGTTTGCATAGTTACATTCAATTGCCTCTTAAGCATTCGAATTGAGCCCTTTAAACACATCAAGAGCTATAATCAGCTTGCGCTAGCGTGAATGAGGAAGAAATAACACACTTCATCGGATTTTATGGCATAGTCCTACCGTATATACTTAAATTTAGGTATTTTACTTTTAATATCTTCCTTGAAACATATGATGTTCAGTCTCGGCCCATCGAACGCTACATTTCCCTAAAATCAAAAACTATTATCCAATATTACCCCATCGAGCCTCGCATTGCTTTACAACCAATAACGATAGCAATAACATTACATTCTAGTTAATACAATTCGCATTTAAACGTTTTTGGATATTTTGCCATCCGTTAGGCATTTACGATCATACGGTTGCAATTCTGAATGTTGGATTGTATTTGTTGTTGTGCCGAGGAAGTTTATGATGTTTGCTGCTTTGCTTGTGCTATTTTTAGATAACATTCTAATGACATATTGTACTTTTCATTTTATTTTGCTTGGACTTGAAATCGAACCGTCGGTGAATAAAGATGTTATTCAAAGTGTAAATTTCATTCTTTTATTCGAAAAATTCCTTTTTTTTGTGTTTGAACCCTAACCATGGTCCGTCGAGCCGGATGTTTTATCCATTTCGAACATTTTGAAATCTAGTGATTTTGTGAATTTTGAAAACATTTTGAACTCTCGTGAATTGTGTAGTTTGATATCATTTTGAACTCACGTAATTTGTTAAGCATATCGGAAACTTTATGAACACTAGTGATTTGTGAAAACAATTTGAAATCTAGAGTCTTCTCTAAACGCAATTAGAACTCTAGTGAAATTGTTTGGTAACATTTACAATTCGGATTCTTGTGATTTTGTGAACAGTGACTTTGAACTCTTTAGTTTTGAATTCTAAACTTAAAGTTTTAACTGTAGTGACTTTTCGTGGCAAAGGGACTTTGAAAATACAAAGTGGACGTTGTACTCTAGTATCATTGAATTTTTGAGAAAAATACTCTATTGTGAACCCCGTGTTGGAATTAGCACATAACGCGACTGGTAACTGGATTGGCAAATATTTTTCTTTATCTGTATTTACATTAACCTACAAACTGAATACGATGGATGAACTGATCGAGCAACGATCTAGCTTAAGAGAAAATCTTGAACGATTTATAAGAAATTACAAGAAAGATGGGAAAGACAGGAAGACAAAGTCCTATTATTCAGCTCGGCTTCAAGTGCTTAAAGAGTATTGGGATGATTTTCAAGCTCGCAATGTGAAAATTGTAGCGCTAAAGGCAGTGGACAATGAGATTCTTTCGCCTATCAGCAAAACTTATTTTGAAAACCACATCTATTCTGACGTCAAAGAATTATACATTCAATCTTACTCTCTCATTCAAGAAGCCTTTATCACAGATTGGCCATCCGAGCCAGTGAAGGTGTCACAGAAATACGAAGCGTCTTCCAAGGTTGCAATGGCGGCTCAGTCAAATAAAGAAACTGGAATAAGATTACCGAGAATAGAACTACCGAAAATTTCCGGTGATTACGAAAACTGGCTTTCGTTTCACGATGTGTTTAAGCATCTTGTTCATGAGAATCGAAGTTTATCCCCTGCTCAAAAATCGCAATATCTCAAGCTTTATGTTTCTGGAGATGCTCATTAGCTTCTTAGACATATCCAAGTAACCAATATCAATTACGACATTGCTTGGCAGCTTCTAACAGAGCGATATAATAACAAACGTGCTCTGATAAACGCTCAATTAAAGCGCCTTTTATTACAAAATACAACGGTCTATGAGAGCTGCGAGTGTATTAGAGCTATGCTTGATACCACTGAAGAGTTCCTACAAATTCTTAAAAACTTAGACATTCCTGTCGACACTTGGGATGACTTGATAGTCTACATCACGATCGAAAAGCGACCACCAACTACGAGATTGCTCTGGGAGCAAAGTCTCAGTGGGCGAACGGATTTAGTAAAATGGAAAGAAGTTCAAAACTTCTTAGAAAGTCGTTTCAGGACATTGGAAGCGTTCCCACCTAAGTCCTTCAGATCTGCACACTCCAAAGGTTTAAGGGATGCCAAACCAGATAAGAGCTTTTCGCAAACTAGAAGATTCCATACCGTGTAGTAATCGAGTAGGTATGGCTCAAAAAGCCAGCGTGCGAGAGTTTGTCTCGTTACAACTCAAAACGGAACAGTTTTTCACTCCTGATTTGACTAATCCTTGTCTGTTCGATACTTTTGAAATTTTAGAGGATGTTAGCCTTGAATCGTTTGATTCAAATGTTTTCATCGCAGATGACCAAGCTCTTTCAAATGAGTGAATCCCGTTTCAAGCTTGTCATCCTTCACCGGAAAGTTTTGTATTAGATTTGGATGTTTCGGAGCAAATTCAACCGTGACTTTTCGTGTTTGACGTTTTGCTAATTTTTTCGGTGTAAAAACAAGAAAAGCATTCCTTCAAGCATTTTTGGTGTCTTTTGTGCAAGATAATGGCGAAGAAAACATACGACCTCCTCTTTAAACTGTTGCTGATCAGTGATTCAGGCGTTGGCAAAACCTGTATTCTTCTTCGGTTCTCGGACGATGCATTCACGTCGACATTTATATCGACGATAGGAATTGACTTCAAAATAAAAACGGTTGAACTGCGTGGTAAAAAGATTCAACTGCAAATATGGGACACAGCTGGCCAAGAACGTTTCCACGCAATTACCACATCGTACTTTCGCGGTGCCATGGGAATAATGTTAGTTTATGATATAACAAACGAGAAAATTCTCGAGAATGTAGTGAAGTGGCTCCGAAATATAGGTGAGCAGGGAACGAGGTGAAGCGATTGCTCGTGAACATTGTATCCGTTTTATGGAAACCTCAGCCAAGTCAAATATAAACATAGATCGAGCATTCTGTGAATTAGATGAAGCAATTTTAGATAAGGCATCAGGGAAAGAAGTGAATGAGAACTTAGAACGAGTCGTAGTACATCGTCCAGGCCAAGAGAAATCACCCGCTTATTCACGTTGCTGTTCCTAAATGTATATTGGAGTCGATTTAATACTCATCACCTTCTTTAAGTTATAAGTAGCTTCGACGATACAAAATACAACATAAAAGATGAAGGTCTGATAAAACAAACAAACAACCAATCATCCCATAAGTCAATAAGTTGGCCAAGAAAGCTATCTTGGTCACAGACACAGAAAAAGTGATTCCTAGAAACCTTCCCTATCTCCATCATCTGCTACCTTCCCGTTTCAATCATAAACCAAACAATTCATCAACACTGAGCCACACAAAAATGCATATAGGTAAAGTGCGATGCAACAAAATGAAACTATATGCAATCTTTATTTCTGAAATGAAAGTGTTTTAACTATTTTATCATTGAAATTTCGTCATGTAGTCAAATAAATTTTAATTGTTCGTATGTTTTGTGTAAACGAGACAGGCAAAACGTAGTCACTTATTATTTCCATATATTTTAAACTAAAGGTATATTTATTTTGCGTTTAAGAAATAGTTGACACACCGTTACACAAATTTAAATTACGACGAAAAGAAAACATACAAGAAAAATAGAATTGTTGAATATTTTTATAAATTAACGTAACAATGGATTGAGAAGACATCACGAACAAGAAATGGATCAAAATAATGCTCGTGGAGTGTGGTTGAAACGGAAAATTTAAGCGGAACGATATTGTTGGAACTGGTTATTAGATTGGATGAAACGGATCTCGTGAAGATGAAAATGATAGAGGAAGGGGGAGTTTGTTCAAAACCGCGAGACAGCGCGGACGCCGCGTGGAAAATAATCGAAGTGGATTGAAATTGGGATCTACAATCATATTTTCTAAAAGTTTTATAACGCGGAAAGATCGTAAAGTTAGAAAACAAAATAAAAAAAGAAAACGGAAAAGTTGCGGAAAACATTTTTTTTCCGAAGTGCGATATAGTTTGTGGAAAGCCGTTAGTTGTGAAATTGGACGACACTTCGTTTTACCAATTGACGAGTTTCGAATAAAAGATCAGTGCAACAGCCGGGAAATCGGAAGTAGTGTGAGACTCCTCAATTAGCCACTGAGCACCTTTCCCCAGACATAAGTGAAGTAAACTCGCGATAGTTTACGTGCGGTACCAGATTTGCTCCCGCTTGCACAGTGGCCGTTTTCAGCCGATTGGGCGATTGAATTGTCGTGAATCCCATCTTTCTGTAGGAATTTAATGCACCCCGGAGGGGAACGAGATTTTATATGACTTTTGACGGAATCAGCGGAACGCCCATACTCCAAAGAGCTCATTTGTCTCCACCGATAAGACGGAAGTTAGCTAGGTCGCGTGTGAATTCACATAGGCAATAATTGAGTCATAAGGCTTCCAATTTTCTAGTAATAGACATCGGAAACTTCAGCGTTTAGGGAAATGTGAAGCAATCATTGATTGCATTCGATTAGGCGTCCGTTATGTTTTTTTGTTTTTTTGTTTAAATTTATGGAATTTTGTGAAAGTAAAAATTACTGCTAAATTTTTTTTTGATAACGAATTATAATCAAATGAAACCAGTTAGTGCGAGTGGATTTTGTTTTCGGCTATACTACATCTACAGGCCTTACCCGCCCCGAACACGAGCGCTCGTAGGAGGAGGTCTTCTCCCCAGTTGAATGATCTGCTGTAATCAATGGGATCATTTTCAGGACTTGAAATTGGCAGATCCTTTATTGAATCAACCAAGGAGGACCGATCTGCTTATTGGGGCTGATGTATATGCAAAAATTATGCAACCGGGTTTCAGAAAGGGCCCATCAGGAACACCAATCGCACAAGAAACCATTTTTGGATGGATTCTCTCAGGGGACACTTCTAGAATTGGTCACCCTCGAGCCACTAGTATTCAAAATTTCCACATAAAATGCGAACTCGATAGTCAGTTAAAACTATTTTGGGAATTGGAGGAAGCACCAACCGAGAAATTCATCACCGAAGAAGAAGAAAAATGTGAAAATTTCTACAAAGATAACATTAAACAGTGTTCAGACGGTCGATACCAAATCGGCTTACCGTTCATAAATGATAGGAGAAACACCAACCTGTGCAAGTCACGAGATATAGCCATTAATAGGCTCCATCAAACGAGCTCATTTGTCTCCACCGATAAGACGAAAGTTAGCTAGGTCGCGTGTGAATTCACATAGGTAATAATTGAGTCAAAGGACTTCCAATTTTCTAGTAATAGACATCGGAAACTTCAGCGTTTAGGGAAACGTGAAGCAATCATTGATTGCATTCGATTAGGCGCCCGTTATGTTTTTTTGTTTTTTTGTTTAAAGTTATGGAATTTTGTGAAAGTAAAAATTACTGCTGAATTTTTTTTTTGATAACGAATTATAATCAAATGAAACCAGTTAGTGCGAGTGGATTTTGTTTTCGGCTATACTACATCTACAGGCCTTACCCGCCCCGAACACGAGCGCTCGTAGGAGGAGGTTTAGGGTAAGTACCCTTTATTTTTGCTCTAAATTTTCTTTGTTTTATTTTGCATGTCATATCATATTAAATATATATCATGATGGCCCCACGCATTACGTGAGTGAGGTCGTATCAAGTACCTTTTTGAAGTATCCTTCTAAAAGTAACTGCTGCTCGTTTTAATAATTTTCTTTGCGTCGTCGCCAAGCGCAAGCACAAAAATAGAAAAATCCTAATTGAAGAAGAGTGCGGGTAGTATAGATTTCCGAAAAGAGAGTCGATTCAGGACGACATTGGTTCTAAAAGGAAGGAATCTTGTAAAACGATGAATAGAATATCTAGATAAATAACGATTGTTAATTTGCATAGAAAAAACATTGTAAATAGCATCAGATGAAGTCAAGAAAAGAAGAAGCTAATGTGAAAACTATATCGTTTACCTTATATAATTGTTTGTTATTTATTTAAAAAAAAAAGAAATCTATTGAGGTGAATTATATCAATTTGCTAGACTAATTTGTTTCCTTTCACTTTAATCAAAGTAAATTAGTTAATTTACAATTTTTATAAAACTTTTCGTAATGAGATTGCTTAATAAAACGGACGAAATGTCAAGCTAAGAGAATACTCTTCGGTCTTTCCTTTCTTCCGACTCTAACCGGGTATGGGACCCGGTACGGTGGCAGGCTGCCCCCTAAAAACATGAGCCAGCCACCGGGTACTTAAATAAT
Source organism: Odontomyia ornata (assembly GCA_963969285.1). Lineage (NCBI taxonomy): Eukaryota > Metazoa > Arthropoda > Insecta > Diptera > Stratiomyidae > Odontomyia > Odontomyia ornata. The sequence continues at coordinate 347,692,823 of OZ017738.1, read as the reverse complement.
ACTTCTCGTTTCAGGTGACATCGCGGGTTGAGTGGCCCAAGCAGAGTGCCTCTTTATGGCATAGCGTTATGCAATCAAATTGTATAATTCTATAGCATAAATTGGTCACCGGGGTACTCCCCTTCTGAAGGGAAAGTTCATGCAATTCAAGTTGTATGAGTTTTCCACTCAGAAGAGGAATACCTGGCCACTGCAACAAAATATATATGGATTTATTCCGGTTGGGTGGGTGCGAAGGGGCTCCATCACCACCCGATTGCCCCTCTTTCATTTGTGGGCCATGAACTTCGTCGGGTAATGACGAGGTTACCCCAACTCCGCCTTTCTTCTCAGGTTCCTCTTGTTTTCGTAACAAGTACCATCTCCCTCGGTGTAGTTAGCTACACTTTTTGCGACTTCGGTCGCCTCGTGAGCAACATCCAATTCGTGAGTGCGAAATTTTTTTGTAGTGGGTCCTCGTGCTGGGGAAAATGAACCCGCCCCACGACACCGCAATGCTAGCCTGCCAGCGCATTCACGCGTACCCAGACGAGGGCATTCTCGGCAGATATTGTCATCTTCTTCTGCCGAGGCAGCAGAACATCGCTGCAGTCCTTTACGGACTTATTGAAACTCCTCTTATTCACTACAACCGCGACCACACCTATATGTTGTGTATGCTTTCAATCACATAATCTTCGGCAATGCCCAGAATTTCTCGCGATGAAACATGCTTCGAGGTTTAATACAATCAAGGCTAAAGGCTTATGTATTAATTGCTTAGGGCAAGGGCACTTATCCGTCCTAGCAAACATAGCTGTAGAGACTGTCAGAAGCGACACCACACGCTGCTCCATCCGAACACTTCGGATTCAAATACAGCAAACGGGACCGCTAATATACGTACATCCACAAATAGAAATTTGAATCAAGACCAACAATTGTCTCCTCAAGCACAAGCTTTCGTATCATCTTCGGCCGAACAGAATATCAACTCATACATGGCGAATAACTCTTTCAAAAGCAGAGAAATATTACCAGCAACTGCAATGATTAAAGTAATAACGCCATCGGGAATTGAACAGACATTGAGAGCCTTAATAGATCCTGGCTTCGTTCATTACAGAGGCTGCAGCTCAAACTCTTCGGTTACAAAAAGATTCAATAAGTGCGGGTGTGATGGGCCTTGGTCATATTAAGGCAGGAAGAATTACTAGTAGAGTAAATTTGCAACTTAAACCTCTCGATAACATCAATAAAATTAGCATAAACTGTTTTGTCTTAAAAACATTGACAAATCTTCTCCCCAGTTGAATGATCTTCTGTAATCAATGGGATCATTTTCAGGACTTGAAATTGGCAGATCCTTTATTTAATCAACCAAGGAGGATCGATCTACTTATTGGGGCTGATGTATATGCAAAAATTATGCAACCGGGTTTCAGAAAGGGCCCATCAGGAACACCAATCGCACAAGAAACCATTTTTGGATGGATTCTCTCAGGGGACACTTCTAGAATTGGTCACCCTCGAGCCACTAGTATTCAAAATTTCCACATAAAATTCGAACTCGATAGTCAGTTAAAACTATTTTGGGAATTGGAGGAAGCACCAACCGAGAAATTCATCACCGAAGAAGAAGAAAAATGTGAAAATTTCTACAAAGATAACATTAAACAGTGTTCAGACGGTCGATACCAAATCGGCTTACCGTTCATAAATGATAGGAGAAACACCAACCTGGGCAAGTCACGAGATATAGCCATTAATAGGCTTCATCAAATGGAGATTCGTTTCCAGAGGCATCCTGAATTAAAGCACCAGTATTCTTCTTGTTTGAATGAATACTTGACTCTTGGACATATGTATCGAGTGGAAACTACCGAAGAAGATCATGCTATTTTGGAACGCAACAGGAATGGGACATACGCTTTTTGTTACCTCCCACATCACGCAGTCATTAAGGAAAGTAGTTGTACCACCAAGCTTCGTGTTGTGTTCGATGCCTCCCAAAAAAACGTCAAGCGGGATATCATTGAATGACAACTTTACTACTTCGATGAAGAAAATATTCTAAATCTAAATCAGGATAGATCCAAGAGACTCAAACTTTCAACGTATCGTCTGGCGCGAGACACTCAACGCTCCCATAGAAGACTTTGCACTCTCAACTGTTACCTTTGGAACTAAAAGTGCACCGTTCCTCGCGATCAGAACTTTGAAGCAACTAGCATCAGATGAAGAAGAAAGACATTCGATCGGATCCAAAACTATACCCAACGACATGTACGTGGACGACTTAATTACTGGCGACTTCACCATTTCGAAAGCTATAGAAAAAACGAATCAAGTCAAGGCTATCATGAAATCAGGCGGATTTCAAATGCGAAAGTGGTCATCGAATTCACCTGAAGTTTTTCGCAACATATCAGCGGAAACCAATGAAAATCTCTTACCATTGTGCATCGATGGGGCTAGCAACGTAAAGGCACTAGGTGCCCAATGGAATCGATTGTTTTTCGTCTACCTTTCAAATAGAACCACTCATCTAACGAAACGAAGAATTCTCTCCGAAATCGCTAAGTTATTTGACCCTTTAGGATGGATAGCTCCTACAAATGTCCAAGCGAAGATATTCTTGCAAGATTTATGGCTCATTGGTATTGGCTGGGACGAAGCAATATCAGACGACATCAGCAACAAGTGGTTGGACTTTTATAATTCTTTACAAGAAATTCCATCAATTCAAATCCCAAGATGGATTCGTTATACGGATTCAAACCATCACGTCGAATTTCATGGCTTTTGCGATACTTCAATGAAGGCTTATGCAGCAGTGGTCTATGTTTGCGTTCAGTGTAGAAACGGTAGAAAGGTTTCTTTAATGACTGCAAAGACGAAGGTGGCCCCATTAAAACTATTTAATTTCCCAGATTAGAACTGTGTGGCACATTATTGCTTGCAAAGCTAATAAACTCCGTCATAAAGGCAGTACAAATACAACATTTTACACTTCACACATGGACCGATTCGGAAATCGTCATAGATTGGTTAAAAGCTCATCCATCAAAATGGAAAAGCTTTGTGGCAAACAGAGTAACTCAAATCCATGAATTGTTAGGTGCCAATACTTGGAAGCACGTACCATCGAAGGAGAACCCTGCCGACGTAGCATCTCGAGGACTCTCACCAGCAGACTTGAGAAAATGCACTTTGTGGTGGGGCGGACCTCATTGGCTTAAATCAGAAGCCCAAATGTGGCCAAACCCCACCAATATTTCTTCCACCGAACTAGAAATTCGAAAAATCTCCTCTCTTCACGTTGGTCTCTCGACGGAGTGGGATCTTCTATCCAAATATTCATCATTGTCCAAATTGTGCCGAGTGACTGCTTATTGCTTGCGTTTGACCAGTAACATCAAACAGAAGGCTGAAGAGAGAGGAGAATCATCGTACTTGAAATCCGAAGAAATTCTTCATGCGTTATCGTTTTGGATCAAAACCGAAAAATAAAAGGAGACAAAATGAAATTAAATTGTATTATTGATTTCGTTGTCAATCATATATTGAGTGTGATTAGTGGAGTGTTAACGGTGCATTATTAATTATACGGTAGTACTTTTAGTAGAAGTAATTTGAGCTGAGTTTCACAGTAAAAAAGTGAGCGAGAAATTCAAGGACATAATGAACAAAAGAAAATGCACTATCACAGCAGCTCTTTTAAAAAAAAATTTACCTGCATCAGACCGGGTGAGAAAGACAATATTACAATTTGTAATAAATGTGATTCGTGAATTTCGGTAGCAAGTAATGGTATGCTGAACATTTTTTAAGTTAAATAAAACAGATTATTTCAACATTATTATATACACTATATATTTTGGAGGTGTGCACATTCTGCATTTTTCTTTGTTGATATAGTTTATTTGTAGCATTGTCCAGAATATCTGTGATATATTAATAAAGTAATTAAATAGTTAATAATTGTCCCTAGCTCGAATTTTATTACAATAATTATGGTATCACCTTACTGATCCGAGCTTAATGTTTACATTTCATGCTTCCTAAAATTGATTTTTTTAGTAATAGTTAAGTTTTTGTTAAAGAGTATGATATAAATTTAATTTTTTTAAGGGCAAATGGCATTAACGGATCACATGGCTTCTGGAAAATATAAATTACGAATGCAGGAGGTGTCAACATCCAGACTCAAGATAATTTGTTAGTGTAGCAGAATCCTTCTCTCGATACTAAAATTGCCATTGCAGAAGGAGTACTCGCTTTTCTCACAGCCATGCATCACTTATCGTACTCTCAAATGAACTGTACAGCACCTCTTCTGAAGTCTTTTTTTAAAGACTCTGAAACAGCTTCAAAAATCGCATGTGGGCGTACAAAAACCGCTGCTATCATTAATGGTGTTTTACCGCCATATTCAATGAAGATGATTTGTCAAGAGGTCCACGGAATTCCTTTTATAGGCTTGGAAACCGACGGAAGTAACCGTAGAAAGGTCAAACTGTTCCCAATAATTCTTCAATATTTTCATTAAAAAAAAGGGTTCAAGTCCGTTCGCTAGATTTTTTTAACCTTGAAAATGAGCAAGCAGCAATAATTACATCCTTTATTGAACAAACTCTGAACAAGCATGGATTGAATGAAAAACTAGCCACTTTTGTGGCTGACAACACCAATTCGAGTTTCGGAGGTGTTAATTGTAGGGGGAAAAATAACATTTTTTATGCACTAAAACAATCACATCCGGAATTGATTGGTATTGGATGCTCCGCCCATATTATTCAGAATTTTGTTCTTGATCGATTTGGTCTTTTTGATGTTGATTTCCTCGTTTTTAAGTTGTATCAATACTTCTCAATATATACTGTGCGGACAACGTAGCTCAAATCTTTCTGCAAGTTTTTTGAGTCGGAATATAGGGACCTACTTAGTCATTGTGAAATGCGTTGGCTGAGCTTATTCCCTGCAACAGAGCACATTCTGAAAATGTATGATGCCTTAAAATTTTACTTTTTATCACAAACTAATCCACCTCCTATTGTAGTAATCGAGCAGTCACACAAGTAAACTGCTCAAAAACCTTCTTATCTCCTATTCGAAATTTAGTGGCAGATTTAGAAAAATATTTAATTATTTACATTCATAATCGTAATTTATAAAATAGTTTGCTTTCTTATTATTATTATTAAATGTAATTTTATATCAATTTTTCATTTATATTAAATTTAGATGTTTCCCTTTAAGTATATACTTCATGAGATTTAATTTTTATTACTATTTAAAATTTTCTTCATTTTTCTCTACTTCAGTATAGTTTTATTTTAAAATTTTAAATATGCCAAATAAAATCTCGAGTGTGGGAACGCTAATATAATATACCCCAACGGTGTATTACATTACAGAAGGTAAGCTAACTAGACTGAGCTCAGCTGATCCGATTTACCTTATACACGGTAATGAAAAGAAGAAAAGGTTGGGAACTTCTGGGATGGAGAGGGAGTCGACTTACCGCTGACTCGGAAAAGACGGTTGCGCACACAGCCGCGTGGAAAATACGTCCGAGATACAAAGTGTCGGCAAAAGTGCCGTCCAAATCATTTAAAATCGGCTAGTGAATTCAAAGTTTAAATTAAAACTACCCTTTTTACTTGAATACATTACCATCCCCCTGCGAAATAGTGCTCTCAAGGAAAATTACATTTGTTTAGGATGGGAACAAGATCTTTGATTGTGACCGTGTCTGTCTGCCGTTCATCTCGAAAGTTGTTTCGTCTTATATATTCGTTGGCCATTCGCAACGCAGTGATTTGATATTTGGGGATTAACTCGGGAAAGAGTTTGCGCGGCATTCGTGGTTAAAGGCATCGTGACAGAGGAAAGTGGATGGACGCAAAGTGCGCAACACTAAGAATCGTCGCGGTAGTTAGACTTCCATGACTTGGACGATTTGATCCGGTCCGCGAAGATTGTGCAATTGTATTTTGCGCCACTTTGATCCAAGTAAGTAAAGCAAATTAGTCAACTCTAATGAATTTGCTGCTTGTATGCAAATTAACAAGCAAATGCGTGCAAAGGCCGTGAAGAGTACTATGATAGGTTGAAATTCTGAGAAAGTGATTGTTCGATTGGATTCGAGTGCTTGCAAAGTGCAATGAAATTTACACAAACAAACTGCCCCATAATATATTGTCTTGTGTACAAGTGGCCCATGATAAAATTTCTTGTGTAATGCACGGAGCTCGGATGACAGCCTTTGCCGCGAAGCGTCAATATGCAGTCCAACCGAACATAACGGTTCAAGAATGCCCAGAGTGTTAGCAAGTGCTGACTATGCGATCAATGTGAATGAACTTGGGTGCGAGGGTATTCATCGGTCTCGGCATTTGATTGTAATTGAATAATCAAACATATAGTTATGACTTGAAGCGTATGCGCTAAAAAAACCATGATGGAATTCGGGCTTCTATAGCTGCGAATATGATGCAGGGTAAAGAATACCAATCTTGCGGGAATTGTTTTCGTTCGGTTAGCTCGTCAAATGCTCATGAAACGTCCGAATAACGGGTTGATCGGTTCTGACGATTATTGCTTAGCGGTAGGCGAATCTGGCGAGTATCAGATCAGGAAAAATTGCATTGTGGCATCCAGAGGATGGATCAAACGTCTGCTATTAGGATGTTTGAGGGCTATAATCAGATAGTTTTCGAAGCATTGTCAATGCTTCCGAGCATGAATACTCGTCTAGGCAAATGAAACAGAAGCAATGCAGATTATCTACGGATTTACAAAATATCAATTTAGACAGAGATGAACAGTAAATTACTACATCTCGGGCTGGAGTTTGTTAATGATGCGACGTCTTTGTTCCTGTGTGGTTTAATTGCTTTTAACGAGTGAAAATCTTAAAAAAAAACAGTATAAAAACGCAATTATATTTTTCTACAGAATTGTACAACCCCTGAATGGAAAAATTGTTATGCTCGATCAATAATTTATTTTCTATCGGTAGAGTAAATACCAATTCCCGTAAAACATTATTAAAGAACAGAGTGAATTCTGGTTATGGTTAATTAATGATAATGTATAAATGCTATTAGTGTAATATGTAGATATGAATATAATATAATGTCAGAATGAAAAAATAAAAAACATGCTTTTTTTTCAGAATATGGACGACCTTTTTTTTTGAAGTGTCCCCATTTTGTATCTCAGCCTTCTGACAACCCTATGTAAGTGAATGCCTTAATATTTAATTGATATTTTGAGAGGGATATTGCGCCCACCAATTGATAAAGAGAGTAATTTACTTTCGGCTGGGGCATTTATATGACCTTTCCCAAAGTCAAAGTCAAAGTCAAAAGCGCTTTATTTAATACTCATCGTTATAAATTTTAAAAGAATATAAAGCAAATTCCAAATAATAACAATCAAAAAACTTAATGGCCCAAATGGCTCTCTAAATTTGTACGTTATCATAAACTCATTTCATCAAAAAAAAAAAAACTATAGCAAATGCAATTAATTACGATTATTACATATTTTTACAATTCAATTGGAAAAAGGAGAAAAAATCAACCAACACTATCCAAAAATTATTTATAAATAATACACAACAGTGAAACTTTGATCCTACACCTAATATGTTGTAACTTATTTCTAATAAAATACAATCAAAAAAACTTTATCTTATACTAAAAATACTATAACAATGTTCCTAACCTAAGTGTTTAATCTTATCTCTAACGGAATATAGTAAACATTACATATACCTAACCTATACCTGATTTTAACAAAAATATATAACAATACTAAATGTAGCAATAATGAGCTGAAACTCAAAAACTAAATAACGAAAAACACCAAAACTGAAAACAAACACGAAAAATTTAGACATTGTCATTCAGCCACCAATACCTGGATTGCGCCGTCTCAACTCGATCAGCTTCAACGAATCTAGCAAATGAGTACCTCCATTGAAATCGTTGGTCTCGTGAACTCAAATCCGGAGGATATTTTATCTTCTTATCGGTGGCCCGTCGATATATGTGATATATGACTGGGACACCGTCAGAATCAAAAACATATCCATTCATGTCCAAATACACGAATGCTTCTGGAGGAATGAAGCCAGTAGCGAGGCAAGTCGCTATATACCCGTCTGTAGGGTGGAACGGCTGTGAAATCCAAGGGTTTTCACTCACAGTCACAGATCTTGCGATATGATTCCGAAGAAGCTTCAATATGAAGATATCGACTCTAGTCACTTCAGCAGTTTGATAAATTCTTCTATTCGATATATAATGTTTCCAATCCGTCTCAGGCTTTCTGTACAAACCAGTACATGCACGAAGACATTTCCTTTCGAAAACTCTTAATTTTTCCATAGTACTAGCACTCTGGTTGTACCAGATCTGACATCCATAGGTCAAAACTGGTCTAACCAGTGTCTTGTAACAGATAATTTTGCCCTTTTGATCAATGTATCTGGAATGAAAGAGTTTTCGAAGGGCCATGACTACTTTAAGTGCTTTACTGAGCATGATTTTCACATGTTCAGTATAGTACAGATACTGATCGAGATAAACACCGAGGTATCGAACACAGGATTTATGTGGAATTCGTTCTGAACTACCCTCGCCAGCCATGATGTGGAAATCTTTCCAATTACGTTTCAGGTCTTGACTGACCCCCTGCAGCGTTGTCCGAAACAAGATTGTTTCACACTTCTGCGCATTGATTTTCATTCGCCAATTGTCAGTGTACAGCTGTACATCATTGAACATTTTTTGGAGATTGCTCTGAACTATTGTAGCTTTTCGGTCAGCCGTGTAGATGATCAGATCATCAGCAAACGCTACCAATGATCGCTTTGGCGAGACGTTAAAATCAAAGCCGTTCAATAGCTTGCGAATAAAGATTGAGAAGAGCAGAGGCGCAGTAACTGTTCCCTGCTGTAGACCATTCAAGACCTTGAACTCGCGCATTGTTGTCAGATTTCCATCGGTTACAACAAACGATTTCCCGTATAACATATTACACATCATGGTGACAAGGTGTCTGGGGAACTTGTCCTGAAGAAGTTTAAAAATAAGTCCATCTAACCATACCGTATCAAAGGCTTTCTCCATATCAATGAGACATGCTCCAACACATTGTCTATCATTTAGTTTCCAACAGATGTCTGAGGTTACTTTCGTTATTGCATGTGTGGTCGAATGCCTGGCACGAAAACCAAATTGGCAATTCGGCATCAACTCATTTTCCTCAATGTGGGCGTTTAATGCTCTGTTGAGTATCACTTCAAACACCTTGCTGATGTTAGGCAGCAAGCTGATTGGGCGATAGCTTGTAGGGCATGAAGATTCTTTTCCTTTCTTCAAGATCGGAAATACCTTAGCCTTTTTCCACTCATTTGGGAAATATGAATTGCTCAACATGTTGTTGAACAATATGCAATAGTTCCTAATAGCAACCTCAGGCAAATGTCGGAGAGCTACATTTGGAATACCATCATTACCACATGATTTCTTGTTGTTTATCTTGCGAAATATGAAACACAAGTCTTCATAGCTGACAAAATAATCAATTAGATTCAAGCTCGGTATGAGGTCAGATGTTAATGTTTCATTGAAATGAAGAATTGATTGGCCGTTCAGGCTTGATTTGAAGTCGGAAACTTTTGCTTCAACGACCTCTGAAAAAATTTCGTTCCCTCTCTCAGGGTTTGGTAGATGAACCAATTCAAAATGTGTTCCAATCAGGGCAAGTTTATCCAATCCTTCACAAATAATCCTGTTTCCATTTCTATCCGGAGTCGTACTATCAATTTCGATACCAGCCCTATCGAGAAGATTTATCTCATCACTAGTGACTTCAAGATTCGATACCTTCACTCGAGACTTCTTGCGGAATATGCTATTCACTTTCGCGAACACGCCGTCTGGGTCCTGTGGGCTAATACCCCTCAATTTTTCCGCCCATTGATTGCTGACCTCACTCCTGAAGTATGACCGGATTAAGTTCCGGACATTCTTCAGATGTAATTTCAACAAAGACAACGAGGGATGGTTGTAGTCCAAAAATCGTCGATAAATATTGTTGACGCGTGTGAGAAGGAGGCTTTTCAATCTTTTCAACCTTGCGATGGTTGGTGTTTCATATCCTTCCATATTGTTTCGAGGTTTAATCTTGGGAACTACTTTCTCAATCGTTTCCAACGTCAGCTTCTCTAACTTCGACAAATAGACATCTATTTCATCGTTAGTTAGATTTCTGTCATTAGGAACCATTGAGCAAGAGTTGCCGCCATCAGAAGGGGGACATTGCTTCTGGTACTCACGATTAAACTTCTTTTGAAACTTTCCCCAGTCTGTTTTTTTGAAATTCAACCGATGATTTTCATGTTGAACTGGAATGAGGAAGAAATCATCCCTGTGATGATTGATTTCCATTACGATTGCGTTATGGTCGCTATCATAAGGAAGCACCTGCAGTTTCCGTTGAGGACTATTAAAGTTGAATTCGAGTCTTGCGTCAGCAATGCAAAGGTCCAAATATGAATTTGTCCTAGGGTATGTTGGGAACTCCGACCCATATAGATTGCACCTGTATTCAATTTGGTTCTCTGTTATCCACGATTTCAGGAATACACCTCTTGGATTATTGGTGGCGTTCAGCCATGATGTATGCTTGGCGTTCAGGTCACCAGCAAGAATGTAATAGTTATGCAGCCTGTTCAATTCGAGTATTTTGAACAAGGAATTGAGTTCCTCCTTGAGCTTGAGAACAGTTCCACCAGTTGCATAGGCAGAGATAACGAAGAGGTTATCCCCACCTGGCAGTGAGATTTTGATAACGGACACTTCAAGAGATTCAAAGCTTTTGAATTCGACTTTTTCAATATTTTGGAAACAATAGGGTCTTCGTACCAATATCCCGGTGCCACCTCCCCCATCACCTATTACCCTATCGTTTCTTACGAATTCAAAATCCTTGAATGTCATGAAGTGCCATGAATTGAGGTGGGTTTCGGTTCGAAGCAGGATGTCAGGCTTTTGTCTGGCAATGAATTCAAGGAGATAATCACGCCGATGTAAAGTAACAATGGAGTTGACGTTGATCGAGATGAGACGAATCCTATCCGTAGGAATGTGGCTGGATGACAACTTATTTTGAGCCATTTGAAAGTCCTAAACGCTGAAAAACAATGTTAATTTTCGAATCTTGTTTATCGATTCGCTCTGATAAGGAATTTAATTGTTGATAAATTTTGAGAAGCAGCTCATTATTGCCACTTACATTATTTACCCTATTTTCCGCATTTTCTGCTGGTCCTCTAGCGGCGAGTGCAAATGATACTTCGGGCTTGACGAAGTTCGGAGCTAAGACACTGCGGTGTATTTGTGTTTGTTTTGGGGCAGATTTCAATCTTGCATCCTGATATCGGGAGCATCCTCGATATGATGCCGGGTGACCAAAAACACCGCAGTTCACACAATATAACTTCTCTTTTGGCTCCGTCTGAGCCAATTTGCACTCACCGGGAGCATGCACGTCTTTGCATTTAACGCATCGGTAATGCATGGCGCAGTTGGCAGCCGAATGCCCAAATCGTTGGCAGCGATAGCACTGGTTGATTTCTCGTCTCTGGAGGCGTTCCCACCTCACCACTCGAAAATTTAAATACCTGATTTGCTGAAGAGCGCTTGGACTGCTCTTATTTGTTATTTGTACCAAATAAAGTGGTAAGTTTTTTTTTCTACCGTCGACCTTCTTGTCGCGAATGTTTTCACTGAGATAAACTCGATTTGTGGCGCCGTTTCCTTGAGAACCTGAAGAAGATCGACGGTATCTTCTCCGCAGTCCAAGCAAATCAACTCACATTTCTCAGGATTAATTTTCATAGTCCAATCAAACATACAGGGTTATCCATTTCGTAGTAGGAAAGTATAACCCTGCCATTTGACATCTGTCAAAATTAAATGTCATCCAATGGATCGTTTAACAGTCGAAGAACGTGTTAAAATTATTAAATTTTATTATAAAAATGGTGATTCAGCTGTATCAACATTTAGGGCTTTACGAGCCGATTACGGTCGACATAAACGACCTACACAACAAACAATTTCGAACACAGTGAGAAAATTTGAAGAGACTGGATCGGTTATTGATATTGCAAGGCCTGTGCATTATCGCAACATTCGTTCTGCTGAAAATATCGATGTCGTTGCTCAAAGTGTAGAGGAAGACTCGAATTTGTCGATTCTTCGACGTGCTCAACATTTGGGCTTGTCTTGCGGCTCATTGTGGCAAATTTTGTATTTGGATTTGCATCTCCATCCGTACAAAATCCAACTCACTCAAGAACTTAAGCCTCAAGACCATACACAACGCAGAATGTATGCGAATTGGGTGATTGAACAACAAGCCATTGATAACGATTTTTCGAACAAAATTTTCTTTTGTGTAGAGGCTCATTTTCCGCTCAGTGGTTACGTAAATAAACAGAATTGTCGAATATGGGGCTCTCAAAATCCTCAGGTGATCGCAGAAAGGCCTTTGCATCCGGAAAAAGTGACCGTTTGATATGCATTATGGTCTGATGGTGTTATTGGCCCGTATTTTTTTGAAAACGATCAAGGAAGAGCCATTACAGTCAATTTTGACCGCTATGCACGGATGTTAACCGATTATTTTTGGAGAGAAATTGAAGAACAGGACGGAGCCACAAGCCATAGGCTAATCGAGCACTTTTGCAAGCGAAATTTCCAGGACGCGTACTTTCGAGATTGAGTGATGTCAATTGGCCCGCAAGGCTCTGCGACCTAACACCTCAAAATCTTGAGCAATTGAAAACCAATATTCGTGAAGTTGTGGCCGAGATATTGCCGGAAATGTGCCGAAAACTCATTGAAAATTACCTCAAAAGGATTGAGGCCTGTAAGAGGTCCCGTGGAGGACATTTGAATGATATTGTGTTTAACGTATAATCTTTATATTGAATAAAAAATATTGTTTCCAAGTGAATATTTTATGTGTTTTCTTTAGCTTTACTTTCTCAAGGGTAAAATGGATAACCCTATATAACTTTTTAGCACTTGAAGATGAAAAATAATTTTATTTAAAGCTGTTAAGGGTCTTGTGTCGCTTGCAAGAAGGGTAATATCGTCCGCGTGAAGAAAAATTTTAAAATTGTCATTTATATTATTTTGATGACCGCAAGGAATATCAGCCAAAAAAAATTGAAAAGAGACGGACCAAGAATAGAAGCCTGAGGAACAGCAGAATATACACTTATTAAAGAAGAGTGGGAATTACCTATTTTAATCGATAAATTACGGTTAATAAGAAAGCTTATGGAAATACGAGCTAAAGGAATAGTGCAGTTACAATTTAAAAGTTTGTAGATTAAACCTTTTAACCAAACCGAATCGAAAGCCTTTTCAAGATCAATTATACACACACTGTAACTTCTTTGTTTCGCAAACCAGAAGAAATTTTATTATGAACGAATAAGATTGCATGTTCAGTGGATATTTTTTCCTTGAAACCAAATCGCTCAATAGGAATTATGGGTTTAGAAAATATTTTAATAGATCGCATAATAATTTTTTCAAGAATTTTGCCTAAGTTCGAAAGAAGAGAGATTGGCCTGCATTTCTTAATATCACCTATCACCTTGATTTTGGCAATGGAACTAATATGGCTGCTTTCCAAGCAGATGGAAAGGAACCATTATTAATGCAAGGTTCGCAGAGAGATTGACGTGGTGAGATTACCGTCTATTGGTATTATGCTTGAGCAGAAAATATTTCGCGTATTGCGTGTAAGTCATCTTACGATTGAAATACTTTGCAAATGGCGTGATAATTCTAGTTTGAATGCAATATCTGACGTCTGATACCGTTGTGGGGACAAGTGGATGAGTCTTTCTGTCTGCAACGACTTAGAAGTGAAGGGCGTGTTAATTAAAGGGATTCAAACAGTTTGTGAAGTTTCGATGCGGCACTCGAGTGTATACTCCCCCAACGACGTTTTCCTTTTGCGATTTTTGCTCGGTTTGGTATGGGGAAAAAGACCCAACAAACTTGTGATTAGTAGCAGTCAAATATATCTTTCTCATAATGCTCTAAATTTAGCGTGGTTAGTTTAAATTGTAAAGAAAGATCCAGTGCAAATTTTGTCCATGTCTCGACGAAAGCTAAATAAAGTAAATCATGTTTACTTAATAAAGATTGAATCTGAAGGAATTCCAATAAGATCCGGTGTAGAGAAGCTGTTAAATGATACTAATGTGATAACAAACATAATTTTTTATCGTTAGTGTTCAATAAAGTCGTGGCTTAAAAATATTTTTGTCGATCCTTAACCGCGTCACTGTTAAATAAATTCTATGTTTACCCACTAAAAAACATCATATGGTTTTATACGTATCAATTGTTTAAAGTGAACAACATTGAACAAGATTCCAATAAATAAAAATAAAAATATGCTGCTTGCTTTAATGATTGGCTTTCGGAAAAGTTTCAATAAGGCCAAACGGATGATTGCATGTGCACACAGGTTTTAAAAGAGTACCAAAAAAATGTAAAGAAAGCTGTGAAAGGGCAAAATATTTAATTCAAGGAAATTAATACTGACCTACCAATATTTATCGAATTATATAAATTATAAAAATATCGAATCAATATAAGATTAAAGATTGCAGGCACTACTACCCCACCCAGAAACGAGCACTGGTCGAATGGTAAATGGTGAGTACCCTTTTGTATTTACTTATCAATGAATTAATGTTATTTTTTAGATTTTTTTTTATTTAGAAAATTATTTTTGTTATATGATGTTATTAATTTTTTATAACACACTTTATTTTGTTATACAAATTTATCTCTCCGAAAATATTGGGCATTTACTGGTTGGGAGAGCCACTTTGTAATAGTTTTCTCATCAACTAAGAAGTAATAATAATGAATGCATAATTAAATTCGGGAGCCCCGAGCGGGTATGGGACCCGCCACGTAGGCTGGCCCCTCAGCTCATGAGTTAGCCTCTCCCTTTTTCCGTTGTTACAACTGCTCTCGCAGGGCTGCTTAGCCTTCCACGACCGAAACGGGCCAGGCATCAGTTTTGAATTTTTATCCGGTTGGGGGGTGCGTGGTCCTCAGCTAGGACGAAATCGTTTTAAGTATCGTAGGCGGCTAACCAGGTATTCGACGTTGCTTTTTTCCCTGTAATCTCTTTCGGCAGGTTACTTCAACCATTAGCAACTTTTTCACCAGCCAATCGGTTTTGCCTTTTGACTCCAGTTACCTTATGATTTATAAGTGCGAAAATATTTGGTAGCGGGCCCTTGTGCTGTGGAAAAAGAATCCGACCCATGACACCGCAAAGCTAGCTTGACAGCGCACTTACGCGTCCCCAGACAAGGCCATTTCAAGCTTAGCACTGATTCCGCTCGCTGAGACAGCAGAACACCGCTGCAGTCCTTTACATTACAAACATTGAAAATGCCCTTCAAGGGATATCGGTTGGACAATATTGAGGTCTTTCAAACTAATAGGACGTGTGCATTATAGTTCATTATGAAAGCGGAGTTCCAAGATTGCTTCAGGATGTGAAAACACCGTTGGGAGCGTGTTGAATCAAATAGTAACTACTTTGAACACGACGAGCCGGATGAAGAAAAATAATACAGAAACTTTTCAAAGCAAGGAAAATTCACTCAACTTCCCCAGGGGCATTGAGATACTGCTCGAACAAAAAATTATTTTAAACGAAAACTATACAAGCGAAGTAATTGTATTAATAATACTGGAAGCTAGGTCTTTGAATTTGAGTGAGACGCGAACCTTACTTTCTATGTACATTCAAAAGTTTTGACAGCGAAAATGAAAGATTGTTTATTTTTTAATGAAATTACTTTTTTTATTGAATGTAATCTCCCTTAACGTCCACATACTTATTCCAACGATCCCCCAAAAATTTTATACCATTTTTGTGTTGATTTTCCCGGAGCTCTGCAAAATACTGTTCCACGGCGGCAATATCTTCTTCGTTCGACGAAAATTGTTTCAAATTCCTGAAGCGGTAAGGACGGAGGGTGAATAGGGTGGGTGTCCAAGCAATTCGTACTTTAATTCTTTCAATTTAGCCATCTTCAAAGTACTTGTGTGAGGATATGCATTGTCTTGGTGAAAAATGATTTTTTTCTTCAGCAACCCGGTCCTTTATGTTTATTTAACTGACCCACAAGGTTGCAATAATACTCAGAGTTAATTGTTTAACATTTTTCAAGACTATCAATCAACAAAATCCCTTTGAACCTTAAAAAACTGATGTCATAACCTTTTTTACCGATCTTTTTGAAGCTGAACAACCAGCTTCAGTACACTGTAAACGATCTTGTTTAAGTTTAGGATCACGATGTGTAAATCCAAGTCTCATCAACAGTTAGAAAACGATGCACAAAATCGGTTTCATTCTGCTTAAAACGCTCCAAATTACGCTTACAAATTTGTTTTCAATTCAGTTTTGTTAACGAATGCGCCACTATCTTTCTGAATAGATTTTTCATACGTAATTATTAGTGTGAAATATAGATTCGTCCGAGATGGTATCAGCAATTTCACGCTTAGTCGCACTTGGATCCTTGCAAACAATATCATAGACTTACCCAATGATTTCTGATGTTGTTACACTTTTTGGGCGTCCACTACGTGGTTCATCATCAACGCTTGCACGACCACGTTTAAACTCTAAAAACTCGCCAATGCATAGTTAGAAATGAAGGAGCAGATCCCTTGAACACTTTCACCATTTTTATATGAATTTCAGTTGCTGATAAACCTTCTAAAGCAAAAAATTTTATCACTGCACGATATTCGGTTTTATCCACTGTTTAAAAATTCACCGACACAAACTTTTAATGGCTTGTAAACAAAGAATGAATTGACAGATAGAAATAAACTTTTGTGTGTGTTCGTATAGAAGACGAAATATTAAAATGGCGTATAAATTTTGATTCCTGTACTGGTTAATAGGTGCTGCTTTCAAATCTTTTCAGCCAACCTGTATATCAATTCTGTGATCTAAACTATGATAGTCAACGGCATCCCTCGGGCATTGGGCTCCAGTTGTTCAAACTCTGGCGACTAGTTCGTCAGTTAACAATAGGCAAGTAATGAGACTGTTTCCTCCATTTTCCGACCAAAAGATCATCTCTAAGTCAGTAGCTGCTCCATTCCTAATATTTTGATATACCTCAATGAAATTCATTCGTGAGCTCGCTTATTTTCTACTTACGTGCGCAACTTTCTCAAATTTCCTTTGGAAATTATAAATAAAATAAAATTGAAAATATAAAAATAGAAAACAAATTATTGTTGAGAATTTATCGATTCAACGATATTTATATTTTATAGCATAACC
This sequence comes from Odontomyia ornata, assembly GCA_963969285.1. Lineage (NCBI taxonomy): Eukaryota > Metazoa > Arthropoda > Insecta > Diptera > Stratiomyidae > Odontomyia > Odontomyia ornata. The sequence continues at coordinate 347,675,399 of OZ017738.1, read as the reverse complement.
CAATTTGAAGAAAAAATTTACAATTTATACTTAATGCACTTCATATATTTGATAAAATCTGCATATCATACGCAGAAATTCATCGCCTTCCCACAAATGGAAAGAAAGAACAAGAATGTAGATCAAGCCAGAATAAAACAAGAAACTCTTTACGATAAATATTTTTTATCGATATTAATATATATCATTTTAGTTATTTTCATACGAATTCGAAAAATTCATTTCTACAAACCGATTCTGTTGTTGTTGTTGCTCGTTAAACTTAACATCAAACTTACAGTATTATAGCTAATCAAAAATATATTATAGTAATGTAATATTTATAAAAACGCGTATGTGTACTCTTCTACAAAATAATATTTCTAGTTTTATTTTCCAATGTATCTTTCATCTTCACTTTCTCCAGCTACTACGCCATGCTTTCGTCTCATTGTTCAAAAATGTAATTTTTTTTGTCACGATTTTATTGATTTATTTCTTTTCATATCCTTGCCGTTTTAAACTGTAGTAATTTAACTATTGCTGTTTTGCATACATTACTAGAGATTGTAAAAATTTGTTTTGTATATTTTGTTTAAAAATAATCATCAATTATCGGTCACAACAAATTTTCTTCTTTTCATCTATATACATTCATTTTGTTTTATATCATTACTATATTTCATCGGAAAAATCGATCCTTAGTGTTAAGTTTTTCAGTATGCATTTTTCTTTTAATTATTATTTTTCCTTCTTGCACTGTGTATAGTATGTGTATTTTTTATCTATTGATTTTTATTTTTGTAATTGATTCCTTTTTCTGCTTAAAAATAATATTCATTTAATTACGGGTAATTTCGAAAGTAAATGAATGAAAAAAAAATATTAGGGATGGGATAGAGAGTAAAAGTGGAAAGAAAGAACGAAAATATAATATATGATTAAGCTTAAATAACTGTGGCAAATAGAAGTTTTGAAGAATATGAGCATGGTCAATGTTTTGGGTAAATATCTTCGATACTGACGAATGCACTTTGCCCTAATGATGAGTTAGCCATTAATCTAAGAAGTTCATATGCGTGTGCTATGCATATTTCTAACGGTGGCCGCCATGGATAATTCATTGATTCTGTAAGAGAAAGAATATATGTTCAATGGCGTATTTTTAATCGAATCTTTGAACTAAAATTATTAATTAAAAAATTGAACATTCATTCGCCTAAAGCACATAAAATACCCCATCGTTTGGCAGTCTTTATTTCGATAGAATGATGGTCAACAAATTCATATTCAATTGAATTTAAAAGCAAATATTTTGAAACAAATTAACACTTAGTTAAACTTATAAACTTATGACTGACGACCTGTAAAACATCTAGAGAACGGTTTTAATTATACGCAGTGCAATCGATGAATTTTTATCCTCTCACTTTGGAAGTGGGTAGTTCTATTTTTTTTAACGGTACATATTATATCTCACTACTTTCTGTGCTGTGCTTTAGATTCTTCTGGTTAAGATCAAATGTCTGTAAAAAGTTTGGCGCCCATTGGATTTACTGGTTCGCTAGCATAAAATGTCGAGAAGCGCAAAATGAAATTGCACGCACCAACAGCTCTGCTACCGAAGTTTACTAACACCTCCTCCTCCTCCTACTTTTTGCAGCAAGCGAGCTTTCCGTATCTGCTAATGGAAGCGATAGTCATAGCCATGGCGCCAGTGGAAGTTGGACAAGAAATTACCTCCGAAAAGCTTCACCTTGTAATAATCGAGCAGTCGCTTAAGCAAACTGCTCGAAAACCAACATATCGCGGATCCAGATTTCAATTGTAAATTTAAAATAATACTCATCATTTTTAATTTGCAATTGAAATTTGGATATGGCAATCCGCTTTCCAACGGAGCTCTTCTAGGATCGCACTTTCGCAATGAGAAGGAAAGTGGATGGAAGGCTCGCCGACTGGTTTTGGAGCGGTCCCGTAAGGCGACGGCTAGCCAAACCGCAAGTACGCCGGACAGGTTGCCTACGAACGTTCAAGAAAAGGAGAGATCTGAGCGGAGACGTTTTGGACGTAGCGATTTTCGGTGGCGGCGTTACCCTTGTTAGTGAAATTGTGCAAAATTTTAAAACTGAATGATTCCAAATGCATAAACAGTCTTTCGTTCACTTCCCCACGAATCTTTCTCCGAACCCAAAAAAGTGCGTTAGATCAGCACTTAGAAAGTGCCACGCCACGTAGTTTATTTTCTTTTCGCGATTTTTCGCTGGATTCGCCGCGAAGAAGCAACAAAGTGTGGTGCGGTCGGATGAATAGCTGCAACCTGATTTTGGTGCTTGTGTACTTTTTTATAGAGATAGTTATCCAACTTATTTTATTTATCCAGTTTGTTGTTCGGGTTTTTGCAGCTAATTCGTACATTTTATTGCGATAAATTAAATTTGGAGGCTCACAAGTGAGTCGGAATGAAATTCTCCAGTTATTAATTCGTGTATCAATTGCTTCGGTTGTTACATATTATTCCGTGAAATGGATGCTTAGCCAATTGGATCCAACAAATAAAAATAAGAAAAAGGCATGTACAAAGGCGGAGAAACAATTGCGACGACTTAAGGAAGGTGAGGAATTTAAAGTTCAGATGATATTGCGGTGAGTTGGGAGGATATAGCTGGACTAGACTCAGTCATCCAAGAATTGAGGGAGTCGGTTGTATTATCTAAATATTAAACCGGGTATTTCTGAAGAAGTTGTATTCAATTGGAAAGCCAGCGACTGGGAATTCGGAACTTAACATAAACCCAAATATCAAACGAATGGTTTATCATAATAGATGCGAGTTTGCTCAAAGTTCGTATGTAGAGATCAAGGGATTGTTCCATGCTCATTCTTAGAAATAAGGGAACCTCGGATTCCAACTGCTCCATCGGAAACAACACGAAGTTAACCTACATTGTTGAAGGAAATACCAACATAATATTAAAGCTACCAGACTACAAACATATTATGCTTAGCAAAAACAGAAACGTCAATAAAGGTTTTGTCGACGTGAAAAAAGTTTTCATAGTTTTACATTAATCTCTCTAATTTGACGGATCTAAAAGCCCTGATTGAAGCGTTCAAATAAAGTGTTCATTGTCTGAGCTACATATCTTGCCGGAATTATTGGCTAGTGATTGTTCTCGCCAAAGAAAAAATAATTCTACCCGCAGAAGACAATTTTCGGGGCTGTGCTAAAAGTCCAAGTTGTTGTTCTTGGCGAAAGAGAAAGAAATTTCATAGACATTCCAGAAAGTTAACCATAGAAGAAAAGTGGCGATTTAGTGTTTCCTCTCTACGCGGCTGTCGAAATGATTACGTTAACGAGGAAATTGAAGTGCAATACAACATCTGAATCGATAGACGAGTTTTCTTTATACCGCGCGGAGGCATAACGTTGCATTTACGAATAAATCGTTTAGTCAACATATTTGCATGCATTCTAAAGCTGCAGCGCAGCCATCGCGAACGTAAACATAACGCATATAATTTTGCATGTACAACCCGGAATTCGGGCTGAAATTAGAACGTACAGTGACTATGAAAGCGTAAACGAATGTATAGAGCGTGTTTGAAAAATTTACGAAGAGCATTTAAAAATTTATCGTTCCATTAACTCCAACAAAGACTGCTCATACCTTCAAAATGATCTTGACAATCTCCGATATTGGTGTCAAGGTAATTTACTTCCTCTTAACATTTTAAAATGTTGTCACATGAGATTCACCAACAAAATTCATCCAGTTCTATATGAATACCGGATTGATGGATCCCTGCTCGCACTTGTGGACAAATTTAAAGATTTGGGAGTAGTATTTGACCCAGGTTTGAAATTTAACATCCATATTTCATGCATAGCCACTAGAGCTTCACATGTAGCTGGTTTTATTTTACGATCCTCCTACAACTCTTTTAACATTTCAATCAGCGTCCATCTTTTTGTACTCCTAGCCCGGTCATTCCTTGAGTATACCTGACGAGTATGGTCTCCTCACTATACCAATCTATCGGATGCTGTTGAAACTGTACAGCGTAAATTCACACGTTCTCTATTCTACAAATATAACCTCCCTTACGGCTCCTACGATGAGCGCTTACAGATCCTCAACATTCCATCACTCAAAAAAAAGGAGAGAATTCTTAGACCTGTGCTGCTTATTTAAAATATATCATGGTATTCTTTCATCCAACCTTCGGGAAAGGCTTTATATACGTCCCACTTCAAGAACGCGTTCAACTGACAAATTCATTGTACCCTTTGCTCGTACCGATATTAATTTTTATTCATTTTTAGTACGCGTATCACGTCGTTACAATGAGCTCCAGCTGGGTCCCCTGCCACATTCTTTAAACGCTTTTAAAAGCATATTGCATAATATCCTCCTTAGCTTCCAATAGTTTATTAGCATTTTATATTCTTGTTCTTTTTTCTTATTTCAAATTGCTCACTTTGTTTTTGTCGCATGTATTATATTATATTTAATTACCTATTTTGTAATTGGATTCATGGATCTGTAAAATAGTGTAAATAAATAAATAAAACGCCGGAACGTGAAGACGCCGACCATTACATACGATATCAGCCAGCTTTTCGATTTTGTGGATCAATTGACGGACATTAGTTGCTTGGTGTACCAAAAATCGACGAATACATACGCGCCTTAAACAAGGAATGCATCAAGGAGAAAATTTACGTAGTGCTTCGACAGGCCGCCGGTAGCACTGATTAAGCGTTGACCAGTCCGTAATCAATCAGAGTAAGGTGTCGATTGTTGTCTACCTTGTTGGCATGGCGATACGTTGCATTAATTATGCTTGAGGACGATTCGTAAATTTTTGCATTGTGTAGCCATGCACGACCATTGAAGAATCGCATTCTAAACTGCTTAGAGATCAGAGTGTTGGTTATTCGTGCGATTTGAATTTGTACAAATGTATCAAAATGCCTCTGCATTTGAATTGAAATTATTCATCGCAAGTACATTTATATTCAATGACTTGCTTTTTCAGTTGTAAATAATTTGAGAGTTTCATACAGATGTCTTTAAAGGAACACGATTATATTTTCGCCATCACCATCCCAATAATTAAATACATTCTGTAAATTATTCTACGAATGAACAATTGATTCGCAACCAAAAACGAATAATATTTGTAACTTCAAATGTAAGAGTGATTTCCATTCCCTTCTCGCGGAGTGTTTGCTTGAAAGAGAAATTTTATACCAAAGTTATACAATAATTGGTTGTCCATTTGTGAATTTCCAGAATAATTATTAAAAAAAAAAGTATAAGAACTTCATCTTTGCTGGCACCGCCTACATCGTCACCGAGCGCTCGTGCCGGTGAGTACCCATTTTTTTTTTGAATTTTTTACATTTGTTTAAATTTTTATATTGCACTCAATGCTCTATTTGTTTACAATTTTATGATTGGTTAAAAGTTCACATTGGACTAAATTTTGTATTCGATCCTTTTCTTTTTTTTTGTGTTGTCTTAAATTTTAATATTTATTAAATTTTTATAGTTATTTAAAATCTTACACTTGGGTAAATTTTGCATTGATATATTTTTATATATATTTGTTTAGATTTTACATCAGCGTAAATTTTATATTGGCTTATTGTATTATATAAAGGGTTGAAGCCCATGGCCCACCCAATAATTAGCTGAGAATATATTGCACAAACGGAATAACCTGCAACAAAATAATGTTTAGATAAAAGAACTCAAACTCGGTCTTTCCTTTCCTGAAAACCTGACCGGGAATAGGACCCGCAACGATGGCAGGCTCCTCCTCTGAAATTGGCTAGCCATCGGGCGCGCTCTTCCCTTCTTATGTTTAAACGGGGCTCTTGCCGGGTAGACTGGCTTTCCGCTCGCGTGCCCTTTTATGATATAGAGTTTTGTTATTCCATCGCATAACGCTATAATATACATAAATTGGCAACGTTTGTATTCCTCATTTGATGGAAAGAGTCATGCAAATTATGTTTGTATGAGTTTTTCACTCAAATGGGAAATACATGGCTACGTCTACGTTTGGATCTTGATCCGGTTGGGAGGGCGCGAGGGGGCACCGCTTCCACCTGGATGCCCTACTCTTATTTGTGGGCCATAAGTATCGTCGGTAACGACGAAGTCTCCTCAAGCCCGTCGGTTTTCTGCAAGGCCCTATTTGTACTCTGAACCAGTGTGTTCATAGTCCTGAGCGGGTTACCTCCTTTTTCGACTCCGGTCGAGAATCAAAGTACATTTCCAAATTCGTGGAAGGCGAAAAAGTTTTTGTAGTGGGTCTTGTGATAGGGTGAAAGAACCCGCCCCACGACACCGCAACGCTAGCCTGCCAGCGCATTCACGCGTCCCCAGACAAGGCCAATCTCGGCGGATCTCACCATCCCCTTCCGCTGAGGCAGCATACCATCGCTGCAATCCTTTACGGACATTTTCATCTACCCAATTCACTATAACATGTTACTTAACTGGAAACAACCTTGGACATCCAATCCAACTATGGCGGCGAAAAACGGATTATTCTTTCGGAACTTGGATCGTACTTTCTACCATTTTTGAATGAAATAAAAGAATTTAAAATAAAGTTATTCGCAGCGTAAGAAACTGGCATAGCTTTTATCGTGGACAATTTGTTCAAGTTAATTGGCATCGACTTTAAAGCAATCAATGAACGGATTTGTATGATACTCTTTAAAACGAGTTTCTTCAACATCTGATAGTTCAACTGTTATACCCCTACAGAATTTAACGAGGAGGCGATCAATAACGCTTTTTACAGCACCTTAGACTGATCATCGACGCACTGTTTTGAAACGGCGTCAAAACTGTTTAGATGACTTCAACGCTAATATCGGCCGGCAGAAGGCTCACAAAGAATATCAGGAGTTCTCATAGATGACGTAAACTGCATATTTCATGTAAAAAATGATAGCGTGGCTTACATATTATATACTATTTTAAAGATTAGACTTTAGACTATTTTCAATCAGAAACTGAGCGTCATTAATAAACAAGTTGGTTAAAAATAGACATGAAAACGGACAATCAAAGAGAGCATTATCGGCATATTTCATTGTTTTACTTCCCAAAGGGCAAAAATGCGGTGCAAGCTCTACTGTCGTCAACTATCGGAATTGAACCAAAAAATCAAGCAAAAACGCCCTGAACTAGCCAATCGCAAAGGCGTAATGTTCCACTATAATAACGCCAGATCCCACACCTCTTTGATAGCCCGTCAAAAATTAATGGTGCACCATCCACCCTATAGCCTTGACATGCACCATCAGAAAATCATTTGTTTCGCTCCCTTCAAAACTATTTGAATGGTAAAACTTTCGGTTCCGATCAGGCTGTTAACAATGTGTTTGACCAGTTCTTCGCTTCTTAAAACCAAGGCTTCTTCGAACGTAGATTTTTTCAACTTATCGAAAGATGGCAAAAGTTCATCCAATGAAATGATCAATATATCATCGATTGTTTGTTGTTAATATAAATAAATTTACTTTGAAAAACATGAAAAAAACGACATTGATTATCGAACAACCCGATACATTATTTACGTTCTGGAAGAGGGGGAAGCGATTGGGCATTTATAAAGATCAAACATGAGCATAATTTCAATATCAAGCCCCAGGATCAAGATTCTACTAAACTTGAAAATGACAACAGTGAAAGTATTTTGCAAATACCCCTCTTTTATTCTAAATTAATAGCGGCTACGTTCATGTGAATTCATTTCGATCGCACTAAGCAGGTTTTCAAACGTATGGCCATGGCAATTGTGATCACATTCAGGAGTCTAGTCTATTTTTAAAACAACTGTAGTAACTTCCACCCTGTGTTCTGGAGGAATCGACCGAAGATCTGGTTTGCCAGATTCGAAACCCAATTTCGGAATCATCGACTTACAAAAGACGATCAAAAATTTAAGTTATCGAGGAATTAGACTCGGAAATTCTCGAACTAGTCGCTGACATTGTCGCAAAGAATACTCAGCACGTTCGCAATGTCGGAAGAAGCACAGAATAGGGAACTACTAGCTGGCCTCGCAGATCGACGGCCGTTGGCAGTAGATAAAGTGGCCTACACGTTTATGATAATGCTACCGATTTAAATTTCCTCATCGATACAGGCGCAGTTGTTTCTGTTGTCAACCAATGTCATTTAACATAAGTTGTATAAATATTATACTTAATCCTAATGGCACGACCTTTAACACATACGACCTTAGAACATTGACACTTAATTTAAACATCCGACTAGTAATTTACCTGGCAGTTCTGGATCGCTGATATCACACGCCGAATCATCGGCCCTGAATTTTTAAAGCACCACGCATTGATGGTGGATATGAAAAGCTGCTGCATATGAGATCTCGAAACCAGAAGAACATGAATAGGAATTATAAGCGATACTAATTACTAGTGATTGTAAAATAAATACAGCGTTGATTCTTTTACGACTATACATAATTATTTATTTTTACAGTATTTCGACACGGAGCATCCGGTCTTCTTCAGTACACTAAATAATTTTTCCTATTGACCTAGTGTTTATATAACTTGCTTTTTTCCACAACAATCATAAACTCAATCCTAATCACTTTACAAACAATCAATCTATTAATGTTGAATCACTATTTCCCACATCTCCATTCAATCTCCGGTTCGCCGGTACTTTTCTAATTTCAATACTTTCACATACTCGTATATCGAGCTTATTGCTCCTTAATCCCTCTTTAATGACCATGAGGTTTTCATGTTAATAATTAATTCGTTTCCTTTTTCTTTGGGGACTATCACTATAATTTCGTCGACGTATCTATACGATATTCGCGGCATCCATTCTTTCTCTTCTCTTCGTTCTATGCTTGACATAAACATTTCCGCTAGCAATGGTCACTTTATAGAAATAATTTCGGAACGTGAAATAATTTTCATTCATGCATAGGTTTGCTAATTTTCCATACTGCACCACCCACCTTCCTCCTCCATTCTATCGAGGTGTTGAATTTTTCGAGCTATTTGACTAATTGGAATACCGCCTGTTTTGCTGGTGTGATTAACTAACTGTCACTTTTCGCAATTTACTAATTAATTCTGATGAATTTTTTATTGATCTCGCCCCATATGGATTGCCTCATTTTTTGCATTCACTGGTAATCCATTTTGCAATATTATATGTAGGAGAGTTACTATCCGCTATTTTTTCACGCAACCCTTCTCCTGTTTTCTGGGTTTTTAATTGACACCTTTTTTCCTAAGATGTTTCTTTTCCTCATCAGTTCACATTCATAAGGTCTCCTTATTTTATAGCTTCCAATGCACCTTCATCTTCCGTGATTAATTTGACAAGTTTTAAATGTTCTTTATATGCTTGTAAAGTTATTTCGTCTTAGTTTTCTGTGCAAAATCGCAATACTTTTTTTTCCGTTCCAAAATTATTTCTATAAAGTGACCAAAGGGCTAGCAATGGGAAATCCGCTATCACCATTGCTAGCGGAAATGTTTATGTCAAGCATAGAACAGATCATTGAAGAGAAAGAATGGTATAGATACGTCGACGACATTATAGTGATACTCCCCAAAGAAAAAGGAAACGAATTAATTATAACTTGAATAGCATTCATAACAGCATAAAATTCAGTATAGAAATGGAGGTAGAGAATCGTATCCCCTTCTTGGATATGTGGATCATTAGTAGTGAGGGCAGATTGGCGTTCGACATTTATCGTAAACCAACTAACTTTCAAAGAACTATTCCGGCAATACCGTGGCATACGAACCCCCAAAAATTAGCAGCACATAGCAGTATGGTCCATAATTTACATACCATTCCTTTGGAGGCAGAGAGATACGCAAGAGAAAATGACTACATCATCAACACAAGCGAAATTAAATTTATACGAACACATAACTACAAAAAATATGATAAACAAGAAGAAGAAACAAATAAGGAGAAACAGCATGACAACACTATTTCAAACGGACGAATTGATGGACTCTGTATGCAAGCGTGGAGTGGTCATACCATATTCGACAACAAACAAAAATAAAAATACTGCGAAATCATCACTTGCAGAGTATATCGTAAGCGAAGGACATGTGAAAACAATGGAAAACCTCATGGTCATTAAAGAGGGATTAAGGAGCAAAAAACTTGATATATGTCAAAGTATTGAAATTAGAAAAGTACCTGCGAACCGGAGATTGAATGGAGATGTCAGAAACAGTGATTCAAAATTAATAGATTCATTGTTTGCAATGTGATTAGGATTAAGTTTATGATTGTTGTAGACAAAAACTAAGTTGTACCTGTATAAATACTAGGTCAATAGGGAACATTATTTAGTGTTCTGAAGACCGGATGCTCCGTGTCGAAATAAGTATTTACTGTAAAAATAAATAAGTATAGTCGTAAAGGAAACAACGCTGTTTTTATTTAGCAATTACTACGAGTAGTCAAGTTCGACTATAAAGCTTCCGGTGGATCCAAAATTTTAAGTAATACTAATTACTTTGGTGTCCCACTGGTCCGGAATACATCCGTGGTATGGATTTTTTAAAAAGAATTTCCAAATATGCTTAATCCAAAACAAGTAGGTTTTAAAAATGACGTATACCACTATATCGAAACAACTAGCCCACCTGTAGCGGAAAAGCCTCGACATCTTACGCCACAAAAATAGGATATTGTAAAAGCCAAGTTCAAACTCATGATGGAGAAAGATTTCTGCTGCTCATCAAAAAGTCCTTACACCTAGTCCCGAAGCAAGATGGTTCATGGAGGCCATATGGGGATTACAGGCGTTTAAATGTGGTCACAATGTCCATCCACTATTCGATGCCACACATCCAGGATATAACTACCGGTTGGGATGGAAGAAAACCTTCTCGAATATCGATTTGTTGAGAGCGTACCACAATATCAAAATAGCCGAACACAATATCCCGAAGACCGTGGCGATTATCCCGTGCGGTTGGCTCGAGTTCACCGTGATGAAATTCGGACCACGTAATGCTGTCCAGTCCTTTCAAAGATTCATGAATGGAATAATTCAAGCAACGGACTTCTGCATTTGCTACATTGATATTTTAGTGGTATCAGAGGATACCGAACAATACTTGCGGCATCTTCGATTGTTGTTCGAGCATCTCCAGGAATTCGGCGTGATGAACAACATAACTAAATGCATTTTCGGAAGTAGCAAAGTGAAATATCTGGGCTACACTATTAATCAATTTGAAATAACATCACCAGTTCAGAAACTAAGGCTCACGAGTGTATGCCATCAAAAACTATAAATGACCTGCTAGTAAGAAGGAGTTGCGTCAGTTTTAAATCACAACTATCGATTTATCCCGAAAGTCGCTGACCTTCAAGCACCTTTAAACAATCAACTTGCCAATTCTAACACCAAAGATATTGTCTGGTCAAGCGAAGCTGATGAAGCATTCAACAAATGCAGAGATTCCATCGCAGAAGCAACATTGGTCATACATATTCTACCTAATGCACTCATAGCTCTTTTTATTGACGCTTCCAGTATAGCAGTCAGCGCAGTCCTAGAACAAAAACACGATGACAACTTCCTACCCCTAGCTTATTTTCAACGGAAGCTGCCTCGATCAGAAAAACGCTACAGCACGTATAATAGCGAGCTGATAGCTATCTATGCAAGTATTCTGCATTTTCGGCAACCCATTGAATGCACTGAGTTCGTGGTGAAAACCAATCGTAAATCATTGGTTTATGCCTTTCACCAAAAGACGGACAAGGCCTCACCTACGCAAAGCAGACAGCTGTCGTTTATTTTGCAATTCACGACAAGAATTGAACACGCCAACGTTGCATCCAATATGGTCGCAGATGCTCTGTCCAGGTTGGAATCGATTTCGATGCCGTCGACTATTGACACAATACTTCATGCGGAAGAGTAAGCTAAAGATAGCGAGCTACGACACCTGATTTTATCAAACCCAACGTCTTTTTTTTAAATACATCCATTCCTTATCACTCTCCACTCGTGCGATCTGCACTTCACACGTCGTCGATTCCTACGTGTGCCTCCAGGCAATGCTAAAACATCGGTATAAGGGGGAACACAAAATGCTGTGAAGTACTCCTTTCTTGCTAGTCTAGTTCGATTCGTGAACAGTTCTCAAAGATGAAAAAAATATTAAATAATATCTTTGCAGTTAGTTCCAGTATTGTTGGACAGCCACTTGATTTACTGCGGCACATCTTCATTCCCGAGCCATTATGGAAGACAGTATTCGATACGTACCATCGTTGTGCCCATCCTAGCAGCCGAGCAACTCTTAAAGCAAAGAAGAGGAAACTAATTTGGCCAAACATGAGTACATGAGTGAAGACGTGCGAAAATCGTCCCGCACCTGCATCACTTGGCAATGGTCAAAAGTCGAGACACGTCAAATATAGTGTTGAAAAATTCAGTATTCCGAACGAACGCTTCAAACACATCCTCTTAGACATTTTTGGACCCTAAGCATCATCACGGGGCTATAGATATTGCTTAACCATGTTGGATCGTTTTTCGCGTTGGCCTGTTCCAGACCATACTGTTCAGACCGTGGCAAACGCTTTCTATTCGAATTGGATTTCGCGCTACGAAACACCGCTAGTAATTACCATGTATCAAGGATTGCAATTCGAGTCAGCTTTGTTCCACGGATTTGAAAAACTACTCGGTTGGAAGGGAACTCGCACTACACTGTACCATTGAACATCAAATGATATAATCGAACGTGGGTACCGATCTCTAACGGCAGCGATTATGTGTCACGAGGATAATCCTCAGCGCGCCGACGTTTTCCCTTACGTGTCTCGCTAGGATTGCGAAGCAGTTTTAAGGAAGACCTCAGCGCTTCCTCCGACGAGTTAGTATATGGAATGACTCTGCAAGTACCAGGAGAGTGGTTTGCCGACTTTAGTATTGATAAGTGCGAACCTCACGTTTTCTTAGGGAAAATCCGACAGCAGATGAAGGAGCTGCGGCCAAATCCTATCTAGCATCGCACCAATAGGACCAGATTCACCCCACGGGGACCTTCATTCTTGCTCGCATGTGTTTGTTAGAGTAGATTCTGTAAAGAAATCACTAATGCAACCATTCACTGGACCGCATCGAATCATTGAGCGACTGTCGTCATCCGTTTCTTCCGTTGACGTCAACATCTCCATCGAAAGAATAAAACCAGCCTATCTTACAATTGGCAAGGCAAATTCTCGAGAAACGACAATGATATCAGTTTCACAACGTCATTATCATGACCTACCATACAACGGAAAGTTTCGCACAACACACTTCCAATTCATAAGAAGACTGCGAAATCCGTTTTCCGGGCACCTCAAATGCTGGTTGCCTCAGACATTCTCAGCATCGTCACCGACTGTACAGCAAACCGTTCTACCGAGTCAAAGCTCATTTCACACCAATAGCACGCCGATCAATACAACTTATTTGCCATTTTTATCCAAACGTTCAAACCAACAGATGACAAATAGTTGCTAAACGTCATCAACTTCCACAGTCTCGCCGCCACGTTGTAACTGGCGCTGCCGTTGTCTAAAAGACATGCTTGTAATCTCTATCCCTACTTCTCTCGATCAGTCGTCCGCCATCTACATATATCGCCACCGCGACTAACAGGAAATTCGAATTTATTGTGATTATCATGTGTAGTAATTAATAAAGTTTGTCTCAAAATTGTTGGTGGTGTTATTACTCGCACCAAAAAAAACTACAACAGTATCGTACGAAACAGAAGTTAGTATTTAAATATTGTTGGGTCTGAGAAGTCAACCTTCACCGTAAGTAATACATATGTCAGGGCAATATATTAAAGAAATCATAGAAATTTTACTACAACATCCAGACACGTTCAATGTGGCCTTTGTCCATTTGATATTGGCAAGAATTGAAGAGCATGAATTTGCTTCAGCTGCGAAAATTCACACTTGTCCGATCTTTTTTTTCTTAGCGCATCTTGTCTTAGTAATCAACAATTCTATTTTTTAACATCGTAATTCTCTCCATGACCAATGGTTTCGTATTAAAAAACCCATTTGTTTTAACCATCTTCCTTCGGATCTTCTCTGATTATTATCACTTTCAATGGAATGTGTCCACTCTGTTACAAAAGCCAACATTTTTTGATTCACATAAATGCTCGCAACTTTGGTGGTTTCGCAGGTATTGAGAGAGATTCTTGGAAATATTGTATCCGTCTATTTATTATGCCAACTGTGCTTCCAAATATCAAATGAAAACATCTTCTAAAAATAAATGGAGTTAAAAGTCGTAGTAAGAAACACTTAGGGACAGTTTGCACTCGCATTGTAACAACTAACTGCATTTCAGTATAATCAATTCAGAATCGTGCATAAATTACAATAGCTCTCATGATATAGGATTAAATTTATCTGTCCTCAACTGGACATGAAGTAGCATATTTGAACGGTAGCTGGGGCGCGGTTGGGAATCCAAAAAAAGAATGATTTGTTTTCTATAGGTTAATACTGGATTTCGATTTTTTTTCTTTTGCATTTTCTGGGAGCTTTGGCGCGTTTTCATCCAAGTTTAGGGAGAATTTGATACAAATAAGCTTGATGGACAGAATTTCGGCTTAAAAGGGAAGGCTTCCGCAGTAAGTATGCTCAACGCTGCAGAGTTTGTTTAAAGACTATTAAACGTTGATCAACGTATAAAAAAATTAGGATATTAAAAAATGCGGATCAACAATTACTTAAGACAATGTTTCAGTCTAAAAAGCTGGCGATTTGGAAATCAATGGTTGTCAGTATCAAACTTGCTTCTCTAAACTCGAAACATGTTATAAGATATTACAAAACTGACATCCAATTACCATAAACGTTGGAAATTGCAATTCGCAGCTTGCAGATTAAATAAAATTGATGACGGCGTGAGGAACATAGAGATTCAAGGATAGATTTTCCCAAAAATTCTGCATACCATACAGTGAGTAAAGCCTGAAATCGATGCGTTTCAAAAGCTTTTGGATATTCTAGCGATTGATACGAGTACATAATGAAGAGACAAAAAAAATTGGCGAAGCAGATTAAAGGAAGAAGTGCTATATTCAAGCCAACATGAGGAAAAATAAATGTGGAAAAATATTTTGACAATTATGAAAGAAACGAGAAAAATTTGGTCTGCCATCGATTCCATGAACATAATTTCATCATTTTAACCCATATACGCCCAATGACTACATATGTAGCCTCAAACTTTATTTGCCTATATCTACGTTAATGTGTTGGCTACCGTTTCGAATTTCGCAGTACAAATGGTTCAAGTAAGTTTTTTACGACAGCGAAGATTCAGAGGAGACAACTGAAGAACCGCCTCAGCACAAAAAGCAGAGAATGGAAGTAAGGTGGAAAAAGGCACATTTAACATTTCGAGACAGTTCTGAACGTTCCAATAAAAGTGTTGGAAGCGAACCTAGAATTATCTGGTGCCGATGAGTGGACAATGTTCGGCGGAATTGTGTTTGACGAAATCATTGATCATATTGTTTTTGAATCAAGCAAATATGCGAGAAGAGATAAAAATAATCACTCTTTCAATTTGTCTCGCGGAAATTTGTTGGACTTCTTCAAGGGGCCAACGAAGATACTTACTCGTATGTTTGTTTGCTCAGCGTTTGTGAACACCATGAGCAGAAACAGATCACTGGAAATTTAAAGGTATTTTCACGTGGCGGACAATCAAAGTCTTGAGTCATCAAAATGGCAAAAGTTAATAAACCTCTTTATGACCTGCTGAATAAAAATTCTGCAGTTCGTGCCTTACTTTGGTCGACATTCATGAAAACAATTTATTAGAGGAAAGCCGATTTGATTTGGATACAAGAGAGGGCATTGTCAAGTTCTTCCGGAATTCCATAACAAGTCTCTATATGCTAGGGTCGAGCTGGTTCGTCATAAGAAAAAACACCTTTAGGAACGACAGTTGAAATAGAACTTCTAAAAGTGAGTAGGGAGCCCAGAAATCACCACATATATTTTAACAATTTCTTCTCATCCTATGATATGTTCCTAAAATTGAAAAAGGATAGTTTTCGTGCTACTGGAACGACATTAGAGACCAAACAAAGCATGCTCCACTTACTAGTGTCAAAAATATGCAGAAGCAACCTCGAGGAAGTATAGACAGAGCATATATACTAACTAGCACCTGCAATCGAGGAGCTGTCAAAATGAATAGAGAGGCAAATAAACGTGTAAAAGATGGATTAAAGTTTACCTTGTGTTGGTAAAATTGCATGCAAATTCAAGTTTTTGTTTACCATACATACGCACTTTTAGTCTAACTCTCTCTACTCCATAAGTACCGTAAGAAAGAAAATTTGTTCTAATTGCAGCTGCTATTTAGTAGATATGCTCTGGTATAGACTATACGCGGAACGAATATGTCGATATAGTTCGGTGGAACAATTCGGTTGTTACACTCTGCAGCAACTGTGAAGGTGCCTTGCCCATGAATACGGCTTGTTACGGTTGTAAAACAGCAGGGACCAGTCAATGTTGCCCAACCACATATTGGCAAATCCTAAACAGTGGAATGCCTGGTGTTGATTTACTTGATCGCGAACTCTCGGATTACGTCCAAAAATAAACGGTAAAAAATGAATCGATAATCACGGAAATTATCGGAAAGCAATCCATTTGATGCTGTGCAGGGCACAAAATAAATTGGATCAAGTGTTTCAAAAGCAAAAAACACTACATCTGAACAATTGTTAATTGTAATTTGATAAAAACATACACCGTTTGTGCCCAATAATTACATAAACAGTCAATCAAAAATTGGTTAGTCATACTTTTTGCAGATGGCTGCAATGTTGTAAGTCTTAGTTTGGTTGTAACATAAATGAATAAAAAAATAATTTTCTTAAATCAATGTTTTTCTATGGTTGGGGTTGTTTGGGTAAGGGCATCTTGAATTCGATATTCTTTTTTTTTGCCAAATTAACGCTATATGATGAAACTTTGCTTGACTTATTTCTGGAAAAGTTTTTCATACTTTTTTCAAATTAAATTAATTTTATAGGTTAAAGTTTTAAAAACGAATGTTTACTCATATTTAACTTACCTAATATGGCCGAATTAAGGGCTGAACAAACAGGTTCTCGTTTCGATGGGCATAATTGATATCCTAATGGACTTGACCATGGATTTGAGTATGCTATTAAGCTAAATGCGTCCTGAGAAAATATTAACCATTTATATTTTGCATTATTAAATTTTCAAATTATTTACCTCTAGCATTTTTTTATCGCTATCATTCATCCTATTTTCTTTTTCTAGCTGTTGGCCCATTTGAAATAACTCTCGACCAAATTCTAAGATTCTTTCAAATCCAGCACCTGGTTTCCTTGATGGTACTACATCAACATCTAAAATGCATGTGAACATTTTAAGAAGTTGTTAAGATATATTCAAAGTAGTTTACTCACCCATATCTTCATCGGTATCTAATGAATTAACATAATTATCATCGCCTTCCGGTTCTTTGAAACCGTTGCCTGCAAAATATGAACGATAAGTGATTTAAGTATAAAGTAGTCCATTAGCATGTTTGAACTCTGTATGATAAGCGTTTTACAAACTTAATCAGATGTTGGGCTTGTTAAAAAATGTTAATTATTTTAAGTAAGTTCTCAAAGTAGAAAATATCTCTCCCATCTTCGCTCAGGCAATGGCAAACCACGAATTGTTTAAAAATATATACCCCTATTTTGATTCGATTGTTATGGGATGCTAATATGGTATTCTGAGGTAGTCTTCGGTTTTGGCTGATGCAAGTGTAATCGGTTTGCCCCTACTTCCTCTTAAAATCTTGGCGTGTCTTATAGAAAACTTCTAGTTTAGTGTCCATTAATTTGGATAAGATGGACTCCTGATTACAGGCGATCCGACTGTGAACATTTACTTTCATAAGGCCTGGTCAAAATCCGACCACCTCCCTTTTCTATGTTAATATTCATAGGATCAATTTGATGACTGCACAGACAAGCTAGGAAACGAGATTTGAAAGCTAATGTTCCAAAAAAAGAGCAAAACTTGTCAGTCAAAATTCCAGATCAATCCCATTTTCAGCCGTTATTGAAGGGACAGACTTTTTTGCTGAAAATGAAATTAACAGAGGAGAACAGAATGCAAAGCCTGCTCCACTGAAAGCCAGACCAATCACTGAAGCCGTACCCTTTACTTACTATTGTAATGTACGCATACATAATTATCATTATCAATATTGAATAACATAAATACTCATACGTTATTCAATATCAATATCCATAATTCATCTTAAGATAAGATGACTAATTAGCGTACGAACATGAATATAAATTATTTCGCTTTAAAAGAAGATAATACCCATGCATATGAATGGAAAAAAGAAAAGAAGACGCTTGTGGACACGTGCATTTACGATATGGTTGAGGTCAGCACACTTGAATAGCGAGTATAAACTTTACGAGCCATAAGTAAATTCACGTGATGACAAGGGTCAAATGCACTAGCAATAACCATGACTAATTTATTGGTTGGTTATGGAAAATGATATTGCTATGGTCATACTTTTAAGAATTTAATTAGGTGAGAAATAAGATAGGCTAAATGTATTGAATGAGTAATGATTTCTTTTCAGAGTTAATTAGGTGAGAAGAAAAGTAGGTTAAGATTTTAGAATTGTATAAAAGGAGAAGGTTTGAAAAATAGAAATCAATTCCGAACCAGAACTCTTGGAGTTTAAATCCATCGCTGTGTCTTGCAGCTTGAATCGGTTTTTTTGGGATTGCTGTGTATTGCAGCATAAGAAGCGCTGTGTTTTGCGGCGATTATAAAGAAGTCCTAGTCGCGGTGTTTCGCTGCGTGTAAGGACATAGTTGCGGTGACTTTTTAGAAAGCATGGCGTTAGTGAGCTCCGGTTCTCGCCAACAATCTCTGCGGATTAGCCGCTTGGTTAGGTAAGAAAATTTACTCTCTTTCTCAAAAAGTTTTCTCTACCATCTCACCCAAAGCAGGGAAGTTCAAACCACCGAATCCACGGTAGGTCCAACTTCATTATACTATCATGCGGACTATGAATCCTAAGACAATAGAGGCAAATACGAAGCAGCAAAAGAGAGGTCTACGTCACTTGGAAACAGGAAATGTAGCCCGTAATCATTCTCAACTATCCAAACCTAATGAGTGTTGTAAACTTAAGCAATCGAGCAGCCCCCATGGCGACTAGGAGTGGCTGCTCCTGACGAGAGAACTTGGCCATCCCGTCGAAACTGCATAGTTTGTTGTTTTACTAGATTAAAGTCAACTACACCCGTCAAGTTTTCATCATTTAGGCAGGGAGTGGTTCACTTCAGCCACTTTAACATCTTTAGGTTTAACATTCCCCTTGCAATGCAACGAACTTCTTCAGGGAAAATAACGGTTGCTTATTGTACAATGTTTGCGTTCGCCTCAAGCCTCCGTGTCCGCTAACTTCAACGAGACATAAATTTTGAATAACTGTAGAGTAGCTTAATTGACACATAAAAGAACATTTCTAAAGATAATAAAAATTGATCGGGATGTCTTGTAGTGTACAGAACACGTGGTAAATTTTTTGGAGTGTATTTCCTGGCGCGACGAGAACCAGCACCATATGATCCCGAAAAAAGCTAGCCGACAAGCACACGTACGTGGTCGTAAAGTGAAGCTAGTCAGCTGAGCTCGGTCTTCTTTATAGCTCGTTGACCCTTGTGCCAGAACATCGGCACCCATGTAAACACTCCGAAACACACCATGAGGTCAGATCGTTGCCCACGAGTTTTCGGGAAGTGACTTCTGCGGAGTCCGGTTTCCAAATCAACGCAATGCCAAAATGACGAGGCGTAGCATGAACATCTGAAAATATACAATCACATTGCTGGAGACCAGCTGATACGGGTCAATAAGCACGCAAATCCCACAAATATATCTCTTCACATAATAGGGGTACCGGTTAATTCGTGCGATTTTCTAACAGATGGCGTAACTTGATTTTTATTCCAATGATTCACCTTTCCAAATATGTGTTGGAAAGCTACTGTCATATAGTTTCAGAATCAGTATATGTCATTTAGCTGAAGCGTAAACAACAATACTTTTTTTACTCTGAAAATGTCGAATTTTGTGCCGAATAAAGTGTTTTTGCGGGGAGTACTGCTTCATTACTTCAATATGAAGAAAAGGCTGCCGAAAGTCTTCGTATTTTGGTGAAAGTGTATGGCGTGCATGCTCTAGCTGGGCGTACGTGCCGGAAGTGGTTTGCACGGTTTTAAAGTGGCAATTTTAACTTGGAGGACGATGAACGACTTGGAGATATTGCTCGACCAAGATCCATCCCAAACGCAAGTGCAAAATCACTTAGCGTCGCTCAACAAACCATTTCCGATCGTCTAAAAGCATTTTTTCACAATAAAGCTTCAATTTTCAAAAAAAAGCCGCACCGGTACCCCATTATTTTAAGGAGAGTTGATAACACCCCGTTTAAAACACCGAAAAAGATAGAAGCCGTAAATTTGGGGAACTCGCCTCAAAATATTGACAGTTGAAGAACGACGGAGGTCGGCTTCGAAGTCGAATCCAAGCAGAAGTCGAAGAAACGTGGCACTGCTTCTACCAAAATAACTCGGCCGTTCAATAATATGGCTAAGAGTGTCCGGTCAAAGCGAGGCGATCAAAAATAGAAACAAAAGTTGAAGTTTCTAATAAGTGCCGATTAGTGCTGTTATTAGTATGTTGCTTAAAACAAATCCTGGATAAACTTCTGTCTTGCATCGGATTTCATCATGACCGAGTCGAATAAAAAGTATGTGAGGACCAACGCTGTGCGAATCTTTACAAACTAGCGATAAACTGGACTAAGGCCGAGTTCTAAATTGGAAGACATACGAAATGAAATTTCTTGTAGACAAAGAGCTACAGCGCGGAAGAAATTCTAAAAATTCTACGGCTTTGTAACACAGATCTGCCAACGGGCTACAACTGGAAGGCGACGAAAATCATGTAATTGCGATAAACTAGGAGTCTCTGCTGGAAGTCCTAAAGACTATTATATTTAATGCTTTGTGCTCGATGCCGTCACAGGGACAGCATTTGCAAATGGCTAACGGTACTGTGGCGGCATGATTTATTTTTCCCTCCTGGACCGTGAGAGGACAATCGAGACTAACGAAAACCAATATTTGGATCCCTCCTAACTTTAAACGCAATTATCCCAAATGTCGGCTCAAATGCTACTAATGTCTTGAAAGGAGCGTCTAGCCAAATTTTCGAAAAAAAAACACATAATATGGAAGAGTTTATAAAAAAATATTACGGAAGACGGAGACACTGAAGGACAGTGAAATAATACACTCTTTTGAAAAACAAAATAATGGAGCGGCACCGTTATTCGACCAAGCCAAGGACCGTGAGAGTCTGTAGTGCTGCACCGACGATCGTTATTCGACATAAAGGTTGTAAAGAACGTGAAATTTCGAGTGTGACGTATTCCGAAAAAAGAAGCATATACAAAGAACGATATCTAGCAGCTTTAATCACTCGTATGACCACAAAATGGCTGCGTATAATAAATACCATGATTAAAACATTGATATCGATATTGTAATCGATATCGACGTCGCTTCTGGGAGAATTACCACATAATTAAAATATCGCAAAAATCGGTACACTAAACAACAAATGGAGATGAGAATAAGGAGAATAGAGGCGCATCGAGGGAGAACTTTTCTGCAAAACATTAGAATCAAACTTTAGCAAGAAAAGTTTAAGGGGTTACCATACTCAGTTCATTCAAAAAAGTTAGAACGATCACAGGGATAGCAGCACTAATGCAGTGCGTTTATCTGGCGTCTAGAAAATGAAACGAAAACTAGAGAACGCAAAAAAACCCAAGTAATGAATTTAGTTTTCGTTTTATTCATCCTCAAACGTATTCGTTTTGTTTCTGATTCTTTAGCGTCTGGAATCGATCGGATCATGATATTGAAGTCGTCAGCAAACACTAAGAGTTATTGACCCATAATATCTGCTGGTGTCTTTCTGACGATTTGTTCCAGAGCAATAATAAAGAGAATTGGGGTAAGTACATCTCCTTGTTTTAGGCCTGGTATCACCTGATATCATCTCGAAGCTTCCTTGTAGATCCCCATTGACTTTCGCTTGAGACTCCGCGTTTGCCATTGTAACCTTAACCATGCGAACCAGCTTAGTTGGGATGTTAAAAGTAACATTTCTATCGATACTGTCGTATTTTTGTTTTGTCTACGAAAAGCTGGTGCGTAACGATATTATATTTTCAAAATTTTTTTAGCACCTGCTTTACTGAGAATATCTGGCCAGTCGTAGACCGTCCTTTTCGACAGCAACTTTGATATTCACCTATTATATAATCGTAATGTAGCTGGAGCTTTAGCCGATTATTTTGGAGAGTACTTTGTAGAACGTGCATAAAAGAGCGATGCCTCTATTATTTCCACAGGGCAACTTGTCCCCCTTTTTGTATGTGGGACAAATGATGCTTTTGCGCCAATTGTCTGATAGCTGCTCATCTGCCTAGCTTTTGCATATGAGCTATTCTAGAAGGTTGTGTAAATGGATTCCTCCTTTCTGTAGCAACTCTGTAGGTATTGTATCGACTCCAGAGTTTTCTCCTTTTTAAGGTCGCGTACGGCTGCCGGTACGTCATCTATATTATCAATGGTGAGACGTGGATATCTTGCTCAGCTCTTGGGGTGTTGGTTTGTTGATCTAGGTTCTGTGTAGAGTGGCTGAAAATATTGCAGCCACCTTTTTTTTTTATATGGATTGGGGTGCCAATTATTGGCCCTTGCACATTTTTGCAGATGTATGTTCGTGGTCTGTGGCCTTGGTATACTTGTTTGATTGAGGCATATGCCGATCTGGTTTCATTCAACATCATTTTTTTCATTGACGCCATCGACCTTGCGATTGATCGCCATCCTTTTTTTTTTTATTGACGCCATCGACCTTGCGATTGATCGCCATCCTTTTTTCTTCGACACCTTTTTTGGTTTGTCGTCGGAGATCAATATATATCTCCATTTTGACCCGAATTGGTTGTCGGGTGCAATTTTGTACGCTTTGTTTTTCTTTCAAGCGCGCCTATACGTTCATTCATTCCATTGTTTTTTGGACGATGCCTCAGGACCTTCTCGCAACGCCAGTTGCCAAACCTTTCACTACTTTCCCCATTGTTTCGATTTCATCACTATTTCCTCCTGACTGCAGGGCTATTTTATGATCTTTTATTGACGACATGTATGTAGACACAACTTAGCTATTGTTTAATTTTTTAAGTTCGTTTCTTCGTGTGAATTGTTATGCGTGTTTTTAAATGCCTGGTAATGCGACACCGGAATTTTACCCTGTAGGGACAGTGGTCCGTATCGCAATGTTCTCCTCGATATGAGTGAGTGTTAAGAACACTAGTGGCAGCACTTTTTTCTATGGAACGTGGTCGATTTGGTTAAATGTGCGTCCGGCAAGATATGTCCACGTTCTCCTGTGGATGTCTGGATACGGGAAATACGTGGAGCTTATAAAGAGGCCTCTGCTGGTAACGAACTCATTTAACTTCTGTCCGTTTTCCTTGGTAGTTGTGAAGACTGTACCGTAATCTCTCAACCGATTACGGCATTTTGATATCGTTTGATGGAATTGAAAAGTATGTGTTTTTATCAACACGGAAAAGAGCCGAAAATCGCGGCGATGAAAGGAAAGTTACTACGTTAGGCAAAACAGGGACGTAGGCAATGCATGCTGCAGTTTACTTGGAGTGATAGTTTGAGTTATGGAATGATCTATCGAACGAAAGATCAGTTTTATGATAGTGAATGAAATGTTTTTAATGTATGCATCGTTTTTTGTTTTTGCTTTAACACTGCAGCCCCTTTCGAACTTTCGCTTATTATCTTGATCGTATGTATCGGCACTCGAGAAGATGATATGGTCAGTTTATAAATGATTTGTATCTGTACTAAGAATTTTTGTATAAATAAAAAAAAAGCATCTGAGACTGAAGCACTTTTCAGTTTGCGTCTTCCGCATGGTAATGGTAGCCACGGAGCGTATCACGCAGACTTTAGATGCCGATGCGATTGCTCATGATAAAATTTGGTTGATACAGTTCGGGCCGCAACGATCAAATTGATCTTTTATATAAGAACATTTTCTCTAGCAAACTAGCCATTCCTAATATTGTCAATGAGCTCAAATGTCGAACCTCTAACCGAAGTAAATTTTATATTAAACTGGAAAGCAAACATTCAGAACATCTTCTTAAAAACTGAAGTGTTCTTCTGGAATAATTACTATTTAACATCTTGTGTGTGGGATGAATTCCAAAACGTTTTGGAAAACATCAACCATGAAGATCTGAACAAGGTATTAAACGCTCTAATTGCGCCTGGAGCCCCTAACACCAACTAGATTCAGAGGAAAATCGAAGTCCAAGTGCTCGAATGTGGAGATTGTAGCTGCCGGTCCGGGCATGTATACTATATGTCTTGGCCTATAGAAGACTGAAACGCTGAAGGATTTAATGAACACTTACTTCGCTGGCAGTGAGGAAACATCTTTAAATATACTGTTCGAACAGTAAAGAAATGCAGGAAATACTCTCATCGTTTTGTTCGTAATCTTTTATCGCCTTTAAATTTATAAGGCCGAAAGAAATCGATCTGACTAATATCTAGGGAACAACAAATCTCAAAATGATTTCACAACACACGATTTATAATCCTTGACTCAGACAGCAGGCGAGTATTGTTTTTCTCGAAAGCGGCGAAGGTAGCACACGCCTTTTACCAAAGGATCATAGACTGATTTGTGTAAGTTCATTTCTACAGTATTGGGTATGCTAGAATTAGTTACTGAGTACTACATGTAGGGTGGTGGTGCGTGGGAAATTCTTTTCTTTTTCAAATGTCACAGTTAAAATATGTGGTAGTTATATAGTTTAGTTAGGTTTAACATAATGGAGACCCTTTTCAAATTCCAGAATATCTAATGCGGCTTTTGAGAGACTCCCTGAAGGACCGAAGCCTGTTCTACGACATGACACTGGGCCAACGAAGGATGGAAGTTACATCGGGTGTTGCCAAGGGATCTATCCTTGGTCCGGACCTGTGTAATTGGTCTTACGACGGGCGACTGAGACTGGAGATGCCAGATGAGTCGCGCTTGATCGACTATGCGGATGATGTTTCGGCTCTGGTCGCTGGACGCCCCGTTCAACAAGCGCAACTTAGGCTAGGTATGCTAATGCGTCGAATGATTGACTGGCTGACTGCCCGAGGGTTCAGTTTAGCACTGGACAAAACCAAAGTGGTCATCTTGACAAAAAAGGAGAGTCCCTAGAGTAAGGATGATCCGTATTGGAGACATATTAATCGAGTCGAAGCCAGCGGTGAAGTACCTGGGGCTACTGATCGACTCGAAGATTTTTTCTGAGCAAATCAGGGCAACGGCTGAGAAGCCCATCAAGAAGCCGCCTCTTGTTGAGTGCTGTAGGCTCAGTGCTACTGTACGATGCAGAAATATGGGGCGACGCTCTCATT
Organism: Odontomyia ornata; assembly: GCA_963969285.1. NCBI lineage: Eukaryota > Metazoa > Arthropoda > Insecta > Diptera > Stratiomyidae > Odontomyia > Odontomyia ornata. The sequence continues at coordinate 347,649,718 of OZ017738.1, read as the reverse complement.
AAGGAGGTATACCAAAACGCTTGGCACAGGTACAGAGAAGAGGAGCACTGAGAATTGTATCTTCGTATCCGACAGTCTCTGATTTAAATAAATCATTCATTAGAGGTCCCTTTATTGGAATTGTGTATTGTGTGAGTAGAGGTCATTTGTCTTCATTTTTTTAAGAAAACGATCGTGCTTTTTACGGGAATTAAAACCTTTATTTGATAATTCAAGTTTTTCGTCTGATTTCGAAGCAATGGAATTGGATGATTCCAACAAGATGTGGCCACAGGCCATGCAGCCAGGCTGTAATTGGATTATTTGAGAGAAATCATCATATCATATGTGCTGGTTCGTAAGTTCTGAAACCTAATAGTCGGCCAGCTTTGATACCGTACACTGATGGGGAATAATAATAATAATCCATCGATTAACAGTCTAAATCTGAACCTTGGCGTTGAGATTTATTGTTAGGGTATCTCATTTCATGACCGTAACGGAATTTGAGGTGATATGGTCAATGTCACGCTCAACCATGTGTTTATGTTATTACCTAATTTTTCAATTAGTACCCATCACAGCTGGGTGGGCTGATGTTCCGGTAACAGCATCAGAAGCTCAAATTCGATGCCGCCACCGAGGTTTGAACTTAGTAGCTGCAGCGCAAGCGGAGTGTGCCCTAACCCACTGCTCCACACGGAATACTAATGGGGAATACCATGGAGATTTATCTCCACGAACTCAAAGCGACTTGATCAATCATCATCAATTCTATTCCAATGGTACTGACAGAAGTTTTAGTACTTACCCTAAAGAAACGAACACAAAAAGGACCAATCTTTTGGTTGCCGAAACTGAGTACAACTCCTATCAACTTCAAAAGAGTTTAAATACCTAGGCATCCTCCGAGGACTCGCAAGGCCTAATGTGTTCCGTGGCTAAAGGAGCGAAAAAGCCGAAGAATATAGCTGGCAAATAAAATGTAGTATTCATTTCTGATGAAACTGAAGACCAGCTACATGTTGGAATACTTTAACATTCCTTATTTACAAAAACCAATCTTTCCTTAAAACAAACAATCCTGTTTGTAAACAAGCAAACGAATAATTTCTTTGTTGAACAGAATTCTTCTGTTTGATTAGGATTGTGTTTGAACAAATGTGCATGGGTTGTCTGCGCACAATGAAGTTGTCAGGAAATGAAACTATGCAGCACGCAGTGTGGTTGCTGGAATGCTGAAAATGTGCATAGTTAAATAGTTATCCGCTAAAGATTGTGAAAAGATTGAGACACTCATTAGGCTCACTAAATAGTTTAATAAATTAAATATAATAAGACAATTTGTTTTATTAAAAGGAACTCTACACCCGAATTCCAATACTGCATACATAGGAAAACAAAGACTTGTGCTCTGCTGGTCGCAGAACGTAATTTCGAAAGAGAAGTGGATGACTTAAAGTAGTAATTCCGATGCTGCACTAAATTCATTATTGCAAGCCAAGTGCCTAGAGATTCCTGGAAAGTACGCTTTAAGCATACTATTTGAACCCCTGTCTCCTTCAATATTTAATTTGATGGAATTCAGGATTTGCATTTATAATTTTTGTTGCTTGAAATTTCTTCTAAAACGCGGTGCATTCTTTAGAGATTGAGTATCAATTTTATATACTATATTTTAATGGAATAAAACATTAGAGATACCGAATTTTTAAATTTAGGAGCACTATAAACAAAAATAGAAAAAATGCAGAAATCATTCATTTCATCATAATTCATTCAAAATTGATATCAATTATTTTTAGGATCTCAAATTATAATTTACGATAATAACTACATGAAGTATAGAAAAATATATCATACCATTTGCTATATGACCGTTTTCCATTTCGACATCATTCATATAATCGTTATGTGAATTCATTTCGAGATCGTTACTTTTGTTTGAATCACTATTTACTGGTGAAAAACTGTTATAAATGAAAAACGAAAATATCATTACTATTGAGTCACAAATAACATAATAGCAATTATCTTACTTCGAAGAATTCTTCATGTCTTGATTATCTTGTACGCCGTCACCTATCACATTATTTGTCGATGAGCCATTTTGATATGACTTGGTTGATTGAATAACTGACGTTTGAACTGGACTAGATTTTGAGTTGGGGCATTGCTAAAACATTTTAAACAAGAAAAAATAGGATGAATATTAATGATCGAATTTCATGAATGGGTACCTCAACATCTGAACCATTCACCATTTCAACAAACTGCCGACATTTCAACATAAACAATAAATTCTGATTGTTTTCCAGCAGCCCAGGATACGTGTTAAGTGTCTGTTCAATTGCTTGTCCCATACGACCAGACATGACTAATTTTAGTATTTCTGAAAGACAAATTCAGTTTTTATGTTATATTTTGAGAACAACATAGAAGCTAAAAAAAGCAAGAATATAACAAGAAAGATGTTTAACTTTATACTAATTTTGAACTATAATTACTTTGACGTGTTTTTATAGAAGACAATTCTTCGTTTATATCTTGACCAGTTGTTTTGGCAAAGCATTCTGCAGTATTGCTGTAACCATTATGAACTAAATATGATGAAACCATTCTGGAAAAGTTGCTAAATTAAATATATTTTAAGTGCTGCCTTGCTAGTATTTTTAATTACTTATTAATTAGAGCAATCGATTCTCCTTGATTGTGTGTAAGCGGGAAATTGTGTATATTAGCCACTGCTTCAGCACGCATTTGTTTTATCATATCTTCAATTTGGTCGAATTGAAACGGCTCCTGACCGAAATTCGCATCAACCTCTTCACCTGGTGTCTGTAAACCTACTGTTGGATATAATTTGGACTGCAACGAGACATAAAGATTGATATCGACTGTTATTAATCGCCCGAACTTTGATTATATTTCGACTTACTGGAAGATCACGAAAAGCAATGCCCAAATCTAGTCCATTTTTTGTGTAAAAACAAGTATTATTTATCATATTCACGCCACATCCAATAACATCACCAGTTGTGAAAGTTGGGCCGTACGATTGTCCGTTACCAGACGAACAAAATGAATTTCCATCATCACCATGGTACCCATACGATTGCTTATCCCAGCCTGAAAATATAAATTCGGTATGATTTATGTTTGAACGTTTCGAAAAAACAGAGACCGTTACCTGGTAAACGATTCATTTTAAAGTTTTGTGATGTCAGACCTATTCCCATGTATCCATTTTTTCCTTTAGAAATAATTTTGACTTCAAAATAATAAAGACCGCATGCAGCTGGGATTGGATGATCGGTTCGCACAGATGCAGCATCTGTGTGAGATTTTCCAGCCCCTGTAAATAAATGTTAAAATTTTATTTATCATTTCCATAACAATACAAATATTTTGAAAGTACAGCACAGCTTTGAGAAATGTTGTATACTTGATGTTCTTATAAAGCAGGTTCATATATTTTATTTGTCTTTATAAATGGATACTTGAAATCAAAATATTTAAAGAATTATGTATCAAAACTGATTTCACTGCAGACAAAATAACAAAAATGTTAATATTTATTGATTTTGGAAATGATTTTCCCCATGAATCTGATTAAAATAGAAGAAATTGAAGAAGTTTTTTCTTAAGTTCCCCAAACCAGATTTAGAAATTAGCTTTAACAAATTCAGCGCAAATTCGTAAGAGTGCTAACTCAATAGTATAAGCTATTAATATATTTTTTTCAATTTTACTTTACTTCAAAACTGTTTTTTGAGGAATAACACTCGTTCCCAACTGTCGGAAACTCAACGTTGGAGTTATGACGTTAGAACAGAACGGGACTATTTTATGTCGTAGTCAACCCCTGTGTCTCACTTGGACGTGACACTTTTCCTAACTTTTTGTATAAACCGAACGCTTCAAGCTATAGATAGCCAAAGTGTTTGGTCACGGATAATTGCAAACTTCCCTTCCTAACTAAAATAATCATTAATATCAAATTCTTCAACACTTTCTTAGAATTGAAGAGTGCTAGCATTGCTTTTTATGACCAAACAAAAAATAAATAAATACAAGTTGGGTAGACAGACCTACGCTTTTTCGTGTATTTCCCCTCCCCGTGCGCCCTTGAAGTAAAAAATGTCAGTTTAAGACATGTTTTGAAATGTTTTGTCATTAAGACCTTTCATTTGATACCCATATCGACTACCTTTGATGAAATTTTTTTCAGGGGCCACTCCCCTGTATGGAGAGACCCCCCTTAAATACCTTATAAAATTTGTTTTAGTTGAACTTTGAAGAGAGCACCACTTTACACCTGCATAAAAAAATTGATGATTCTAGCTTATACGGTTTGCGAGAAAAACAGGTCGCGATTTTAGTAGGGTTTTGTAAAATTATTTTACAAAAACATAAAAATTAGCTTAGTTGGTAATAAAGATTTCTTTTAAAGGCTTCCCGAAAATAAAAGTATAATTAAAACGTCCCAATATTCTCATTCAGTTTGTATTACACTGTCAATCAAAAGTACTCTTCATTTGGAAGTCAAAGTCAGCAAATTCGCCTTTGCTACACGAAGTATTAATTGAATCTATTGCAGGATTCGAAATCAATCTGGTACTCGGAAGTAAATTTTGTTGGCATACTAACTTTCGCTCGTGTGAAGTTCATTGTCATATTGTAACAACAATGAACTTTGAGATTAATGAGACCCATAGCTGACGTTCAAGTAAATTTTTTTCTAAAAGGAATTCAGCGAAACCGGCATGGCAAAATATAAGAAAAATCATTAACAGACGGCTTCCGATTGTAAGGACGAAGTTTCATTCCGGTTCGATTAAATCTTGATCAATTAAGTGCCGCGTTAAAGTAGTAAGGAACAAGTTGTGTAGACAGAACTACGCTTATGTAAAGAAGGGTTTTGTATAACCTAAGATATGCAGACATTTATAATAAAATGATTTAATTCAAAAAAAACTTTAATGACATGCTACAAATATATTTTTGCTTTAAAAGAAAAACTAGTGTTACTCCTTTTTAACCGGCCAGCATTTTGTTGCAATATTGTTAAAATCATTGTGCTAGCCGAATCTTAGATGTCTTTTTGTTGTTTGGAGAAAATACAATCAAAAGTGCAGTGTCTGGTTTGATGCAAAGCCCATGTAGTAGAAAAACCGCGTATGATAGTTGTAATGGGAGAAAATTCAAACGGCAATAACTTCTGTATATTCTATTAAAACTTATAGAATATAAGAACTTTTTAAAGAACTACTTAAATATCTATTTTCATCCAATTTAATCATACTAATACAGTTTTACTGGCGAAAATATTAAATTTACAAATCCTACTATTATTAGCAAGTCGACCATTTCTCGAGATAACACTTTACTAAATTTGCCTTTCAATAAATCGATTATGAGACGTACTGTGTGGCTAGTGGCATCGTCTTGTTGAAACCAAATATCGTTGATGTCAAGTTCATCCAATTCTGGCCAAAAATAATCTTTGTAATGATTTTCGTTTAACATCGCTCGAACGAAATCGGAACCGACCTCTCATCGGTTCTAGACGTGAAGTCTTTGGACGTGACAACGGACTGTACCTTACAGGTCAACAAGTCTCCTCCGAGGTGGCTGCTGGCTAGCTAGCTAGTTCGGAGAGGAGTTCGGTCGCAGGTCTTACGCGAGCAGACTAAGTCCAACATACAACAACTCAGCGACCCGTTCACTTGCCCGTTTTTAAACGCGTCAAAATCAAACATACGGAAAAGAAACCTACTTTACTTTATTCCGTATTCTCGTCTTTTCATCAGCCAACAACAAAAAAACTAGCCTCAATTTCGCGTTCCCGAAATTCACCGACGCGGTATCGAAAAATACACTACGTTAATTTAACTCCGAAAACTCTACTCTAATGAAAACGCAAAGCAAATGATGGTACCGCGTACCGCACGCGACACGAAACCGGCCATCCGCGGATTCCTAGAACCCTACCCTGTCAACGCCATTCTTACCGTTCGCTATCACTCCTGCTGAAAGAGAAAGGTTGAAAAGGAAAGTCGTGTTATTATTCAGCAATTCATTTTTAATTCGTTATTTTATTGAAGACACCGTTCTTTATCTTATTTATGTACTTTTTCATTCAAATCCTACTTTTGCTAAAAGTACGAATACTTTACTACTAACTAATAAACGATTTCAAACAAGATTTCTTTTCATAACAAAATGATTGATTTGATAAATTTCTACTAACATGCTTAAATCGAATCGATGGATTCTAACAGAGAAAATAAACTTATAAGAATGAAGAACAATTAGAAAATAAGAGAAAAGAAAAATGCGCAAGTTTATGAATGAGTAAAAGGAACACGATTGATAATTTACATATATGCTAAGTTTATGTGTTTTCTGTCTATGTACTATTGTTCTCATAATAGTGGTAACGTTACTTATTACGGTGCAACTTGATAGTATTGGCTTATGCTAAGGCCTTCCGTCAAAAACCACAAATTATAATGGCAAAGAGACTATGACGGAGAATCTGTGGGGAGTTTTTTTTATGACAATTAAAGTTATAGGAAAAAAAGAAATATGCGAAGGGCCAAGAACTATCTTGTAAAGATTTATTTTCCTGCCTTGGAAGGTACTCAAAGGATTAGACATGACAACATAAATTCAAAAAGGGTTTAATTTTATACTGGGAGGACATGATTTAGGAAAATTGGACAAATTGTAAAAGAGAATTGATTAGTTGCAAATTTGATCCAGAGAGAGTTTTTTTTTTCTTTTTTCCCTCTAGCGGGATTTAGGGCTCCCGTTATCTAACCCTTGCTTTCTGAGCATTCAATTCTTTCCGGATTTAATGTCTAGAGCTATAGCGGCAGTGTTTGCTAAGTGAGCAACTAGAAGGTAAAGGTTTCGTTTAGGCTAAGGAGCCACTGATATTTGATTCAAGTTTAACTCTGGAAGATAGATTTGGAAGGAGCCTAAAAGATGACTCAATACCAGGGTTTGGGGAGTCTAACATATTAAAAGTTCCTTTGTAGCGTATACGGGAAGATATTTTCTGAGCGCGGAGAAATATGGTGGAAAGTGCGTGCAGTTAGCACTCGGAAAAGTGGAGCCATCGCCGGGTTCATCTGTTTGTCAACACACGACCGGTGTTTCCGAAAGAAAATAAGCCCTCAGAAAGTGATAGGGGAAATAACATGGTGAGATAATACGCATGAGGTTTATTGCTAAACCCTTATTTAACCGTCTATGAATCAAGATAGTCGGGAAAGAATGGTTATTGGACAAAATAAAAGAATCCGTGCATTTGCTGAATTTATGCAGAATACGGCTCCAACGAAGACGTGCATTCGACCATCGAGGTGCAAACCGTATGGAAAACCAAGTGGAAGTCTCCAGAAAATATTGATGGATACTATCCAACGTGTGCAATCATTAAGAAATTGCTTATCAGCCCCCCACCTTCCAGTGAGCTCCTTGAAAAGTGAGGATCGTCAATACCTGAATTGATGACTCGAGTGGAACACTAAAAAAACAGCACTGAAACAACGGTATCATATTTGGTAGTAAGACTAAAGGGTTGGAATCTGACAAGTATGTACGCATTTACCTTCTATTTATCTAATATAAAAAGAAAAAAAAACAAATCAAGTTCTTGCTGAAGACCGGTAAACCAATGCGATTGTCACCGATGAAGTGAATTCAGTTTAATTTAAATTCGTGCCATTGATTTTCTAAACAATATTTGATGAAAGTTTGCAAACAAATATAAAATGTGAGCTCTTCTGTGAACATACGTAATGTTAGGGCACGAATTTTCTTTTCCTAGTTTCGCAAGATTATGTGTCACCGCCCATTGCTTGTTGACTTCATTTTCGTGATATGCATGGAGGATATTTCAACATTCTCCGAACACCGATAAAATTATTGACGCGTCCGAGAAGACAGCATTTTTTTTTTTTCAAAACATTTGTTAGTTGCTGCGCCATGTCCTTCCATATCGTTTCTGTATTAAAACTTTGGAAGCTGTCTCATACACGAGACCAACACAGAATATAGCCCCACTGAATTATCACGGAGTAGAATCAATGCCTTTTCAAGTTGTTTGCTCAACGAGCATTAGCATGCTAGTTCTTGACACAATCGAAAAATTGGCTACTGTGGGCAAAATACTCTTTTTCTGGATATATCTTGATCAATATTTGCGAAATCGGTCTCCTTTAGTATACCTTATTTCATACTGAGCGTTATTAAACTGTAAGTTGTTTAAAACCTATCCCAAAATAAGGATACTCGTTTGATCTAATAACAATACTTCACGAAATATATCTTACTAGTTGAATAGTTATTCTTAAGATCATCATTCATTAGAATAGGCTTTTAGACTGAATTCTTTGTTATTTGCTCGCTAGGCTTTTCTTTTTTTTTACGAGCTCATTGTTTACCCTTCACACTCATGTCAAATCTGAAGTGAAATTAGCCGAACCCCCGCTTCATTGATCAACGTTACCTTGAACAAGACTCAATCCATATAGTGTGCATGTCTAACATCTACTAAATCAGATCTTCACGCATTTTTATCTTAACCATCCCAGTCGAGGAATACAAAATAGTCGATCGAAAAAACATCCTCATATCTAGCAAAATATTGTCTTCGATTGAATTTTAAAAGTAACCACTTAGAGTAACTAAAAATTTACATTGATCAACTTCACAATTTTAAGAACAAACTAAAAATGATCATAAATATGCATATCTTCAGAAAGAGCAATGAAACAATATCTAGATAAAAATAATTACAGCGATCAACACAAAACAATCTTTTAAAATAGTTCAAATATATATGGCAAAATAAGACACAATTGTGCTTTGGATCTTATCGAAAAATTTGCTTCAGATTTATTTACAAGGACAATATATTATTCGATTTATTTGAAATTAGTAAATCATTACAATTAAAAAAAAAAAAAAACTATATTTACTTTGAGTTTTTTTTTTGCTTGATAAAATGATGTGTTGTAATGTGACACAACTTATTTGTTTTTGATTATATACATTTAATAATTTGAAAACGTGAAAACTTATTTTTAGGCTGAAAGAAGAAGTTAAAAGTTTAATTGAAATTTTCAGATAAATTCAATGAGTTCATAGGATCTTTGGAAACTCAAATATTTAATATTGTAGTTCATAGAATATAATTTTCAATATTGAATAAAACAATATGAATTGCTAATCGAACAACGACTTTCCTTTCCAGCCTGACCTTGTCTTTCATCAGCAGTGGGAGTGCATGGTAAGTATGCCGTGTAGAGGGTAGGGTTTTAAAAATCCGTAGATGGCCGGTTTCGCGTCGCGTGCGGTACACGGCAGCTTCGTTTGCCTTGCCTTTTTCTTAGCGTAGCGTTTTTCGGGTTTGACTTAACGTAGTATATTTTTCAGTACGGCGTCGGTGAATTTCGGAAGCGCAAAATGGAATTTAGTTTTTGTGATTGACTGGTAGAATGAAGAGAATACGGAATAAAGTAAAGTAGGTTTCCCTTCCGTATGTTTTAATTGTTGACGCGTTTGAAACAGGCATTTAATGGTGGCTGAAATACGTAATTGAGCGTAATCCATTTAAAGACCTCCGACCGAAATCCTCTCCGATCTAGCTGGCTGACAAGCAGCCACCGCGAAATGGATTACGGGTGCACGGACTGGTTGACCGGTTGGTACCATTCGTTGGTACCATTCGTTGGTACGGCTCAGACTTCACGTCTACAACCGATGAGAGGTCGGTTCCGATTTCGTTCGAGCGGAAAAGACGATTTTAGACGGAAAATCATTACAACTTTCATTCACCAATCATCCATGTAGGCCTGCACATCGTTGAACATTTTCTGAAGGTCTCTTTGAACGACTAATGCCTTTTGGTCCGCCGTATAAATAATCAAGTCATCAGCAAATGTCACTAATGTCGCGTTGGCGACACTTTAAAATCAAAGCCATTCAATAGGTTGCGAATGAATATGGAGAAGAGCAAAGGTGCATTTGTTCGTTGCTGTAGACTATTCAAGACCTTAAAACCGCACATCGTCATCTGATTTTCAATATAATACAATATATTGCACATCATGGCGATAAGGTGTCTGGAGAACTTTTCCTGAATGAGCTTAAATGTTAGTTGATCTAATCAAACTGTATCGAAAGCTTTCTCCATATCATTGAGACATGCCCCAAAACATTCTCTATTATTTATTATACTTTCGTTATCGCATGTATGGTGGAATGCCTGGCACGGAAACCAAACTGGCAACTCGGCATTCCATTTTTCGACATTTTCCCTCCTTCTGCACCCCGAGGCTAAAATTGCAAGTTTAAAACCTGCTTTCCTAAGATCTTTCACTTGATGACCCACATGACTATTTTTGGTAAAAAACTGTTCAAAGATCTTCCCCTTAAGAACCATTGAATTTTTTTTATATTCAACAACTTTTAAGAGGCCATCTACATTATATCCAGCCACCAAGTTTATTCCTTGTCCTTTTTAGTTTCGGTGAAAAACTGCTGTGACAGACGGATGGATGGATAGACAGGTGTCGATTGCAAAAGGGTTTCGTTAGTACAAACCCGAAATACGGTGAGAACTTTATAACAAGTTGCATATTAAAGAAAGATAAATTTTATCTTTTTACACTTAAATCTCTAAATTCATAAAAAATTGTTAATCTTCAATTTTCAATTCATACGATGCTAACAAGATTTATTGATCAAAATATTGAACGCATTTTTGAAACACTTCCCAGTAAAGTAGTTTATTTGCGTTTTGCATTTTATCTTTCATTTAATGAAGACTTGAATCAAGGTTTACTTCGTGCCTTCCTAAGAGCAGGAGATTAAACATACTTATGTAAACATTCCCAACCTCCTGTATCCATAAATTAAGATTTAATCAGTTAAATGTGGTTCTGTAAGTCTCGCTCCCTATTAACCATCATCCTGTCACAAGCAGTGCGAATGCTTATCTCAAATGGAAACAAAGATGCTGAGTTGAATGACTGAGGTCACTGCCATTTTCAGAGGTAAGAAAAAACAATCGCAAACCTATACACGTCTAACCTATTAACCACCCATGCTACTGTTACATTATCATGTCTTGAGTGAGATATGTATATCCGCTCCAGGTGGAGCACGGACCGATTAATGAGAGATTAGGAGACGTTCGCGCTCCATTTTGGATATCAATCCCATGAACGAACAGCTGTCTCGCGTGCACAAATCAAAACAACCATCCCATAATCACCTAAAGCCACACCAGCAGCATGAGCTTGCCAGCACGGGCGAGCAACATGACGAGTCATCTTTGTTATTATCAACCAGTCAAGCCACCACTGAAAGCATTAGCAGTGGCAGTCAACAATGGAAAACAGAATTGAGGAGTGTACGAGCAAGACCATAACAAAAACAGCCAGACAAAGTGAAAACCTTGCAGAAATGCGCACGCATTAGTCCATTCAAATGCTATTAAGCGGATTTTCAAGTGTTCTAAGCCATCAAAATCCACAGGCAAACATTTTTCCACTCAATTCAAGTCTGAAAACATTTTGATTGGGGGATGAAAACCTAAATTTGAGATTTGGCAGTCATCAAGTAAAATGTAAACAAAGCCCGTGTCGCTTGCCAAGGTAAGGTCCCCAGCTGTTGTTGTGTGTGTTGGTGTGAGCAACGCAAAGTTATGCGTAATGTTTTCGTTAAGTGGGCAAGTGTGTTGGTTGCGTGAAATCGCGGCAGGTTTCACACATAAGTACCTGGCCACTACTGAGACATCTCCTAAGGCTGTGTGCAAAACGTGAGCGAACATTAAATGTCGATTAACACGCACACTCTACTCTTTTGCAATGTTTGAAAAATATTTAATCTGTACAAGACCTGCATTTTGGAATGGATACATTAGTTGGCGAAAGTTATAGGCCAAATCACTGATAATATTTATTTACAAAAATCAATCCATTGAGGGTATGATGAATAGCTTGTAGATGTTGGAAACATAAAAATGTGTTTTATCGAACAAGATAGTGATCAAATAAAAGCCGGAAAAATTCGATAACCCTTAAAATATGATAAAAATAAGTAAGAATAAGGAAAAAGGTTACATTGAAATCCCTCAAAAGATTGCATACCAGATGAGGTATTTTTCAATAGTATAGTTATTGGGATTGATTTGAGTTGATCACTTTTAAATGGCCCCTCTGACAGGTCTATTAATAATAATGCTATGTATTCAAAGATATCATAAATAAATATAGAAAATAGTATATAAACTACCTTAACCTCTTTATAATCGTAGCAAGGGTTGGGAAGGAGTAAATAGCTGTCAAAACGCGTTTGCCGTTTTTAAAATAAAATAAAATAAATCCAAAAGTTTTATTAAATTCTGTAATATCTGACAGAAAGAAGAAAACCGTCATTAATACAAACTAAACTAAATTTGTAAATATTTGGAACCATGAATTTTAGCAAAGCTTTGTTTAAATTGTGAAAATTTAATTGCTGCAACTTTGCTATGATTAATATACATACATATATTAATTATAGCGAAGTTATGTTGAATCGATGTTTATTTTTTTTTATATCCCGACCATAGGTGTTGAACCCACCATTTTTTCATGATCCTTCATTTTCCCTACTTAGTTTTAATATGAGCAGATCTCGTTAGGATCAAAATTCTTTAAGAGGTATTTAGAGAAATCTCTATTGAAAATTTTCTGAAAAAATGTCTCACCACAACCAAAACTTATACATTGTCCTTTTAAATCAATGTTAAAGTCACAACAAAATGAGGAATTAATTTTACTTAGTAAAAGTCATCTGTTTACAGGTCACTTCTGATCGCCTAATCATACATGATGACTTGGGGAATTATTGAGTTGAATGACTTCGCAATGCGTTGGTAGATTCAAAAGATAAAATATTAACTGGCGCTCATCTTTAAAACGTCAAGAGCTTTAAGAACAACTTCATCCATATTTAATCAACTTTAAAATGCAATTACAATATACACGCGCGGTTTTCTTGAAAACAATCGGCGCGGTAAAAGTATTATTTCGAAATTACATTCTGTGTATTCAAAAGTTTTCGTTGCACTCATGCAAAGGCATGTGTATCTATTTTTGATTATTTAATGTGGAAGCGTATTATTGTTCATATGTGTAATAAAGTATCAATTGTTTGGATGTAGTGCTATTTCCATTAGTTTAGTAGTTTAGCGCAAACTATCAACTGTAGGTTGAGTAAAACTTGTATAAATTTATTGAAGGAAGCGAAAAAGATGTACGCGATGATCATTCTATATATAGATTGGAACAACAGATATTTTTATAACTGAATCAACAACAAAATTTGTAAAACATTTTTAAATATCATTTAGATCCTTGCTTACTCTTAAAAATGAGTGTAAAAGTAGACAAGAATTTATGAAAACAATTAGTCTGGCGACTAAATCATGTCGAACCATGTGAATAAACGCGTACGTCAAATAATAATTATAAACAAGTTGGGTAGACAGAACTACGCTCATGTCAGAAGAGTTTTGTACATAGCCTTTGACATTTTTTTTTGCTTTTGTACTGCACTCCTTTTTGGGCTTTCGATTAGAGATAGAGTACCTTATTGTCTTGATCGTACGTATCGGCGCTCGAGAGGTTATATGATCAGTACCTCGCTTTCGCCGCATGTCCGTTCACCCAGCTGCGATACGTTCTGCTTTTAAACTAGTACGTATCATAACTAAGCGAGTTTATAGTCCGTCTGAAGAATCACTTGAAACCAATTTCGTTGTAACCAGCGGAATTTGAACCAAGAACTAGTACTTTAACACCACACCACGCGAACCAATATGCAGAACCAATAACACAAGGGAGCATGGGTTAGACAACCAAAATCTTCTTCTTCGTAGCACTACAGCCCCTCTCTCGGGCCTTCGCTTCCTGCAAATAGCGCCTCCAGCTGTCTCGGTCCATCGACCGCGTCCTCCAATTTCGAAATTCGAGCAGCGATCAACTGTCTGCATCGACCGAATCAGCCCAGCGCTTCCTCGGTTACCCCATTGGTTTCCGGCTTTTAGTTCTCCCAACGAATACCTTTTTGGGTATCCGTTGTTTGTCCATACAATTCACGTGGCCAGCCCATTGCAGCCTCGGCTGTCTGGCAATCGTTGAGACCTCAGGCTCGTCAAAAATTTCAAACAGCTCATGGTTGTATCGAATTCGCCCTTGGTCCCCGTCTAGCTTCGCTCCGATTATTCGCCTCAGGACCCATCGCTCAAAGGCGCTCAATATATTTATGCATGCTTGGGTTAGGGTCCATGTTTCACACCCATCGCATAACACTGGTCTTATCACAGATTTGTATACTTGGAGCTTTGTTTTCCTGTGTGTGCAACTGGTCTTCAAGATCGTCAAAATGAAAAAAAAAATACTTGCGGGCTGTACTCTTCGGCGTAAATCCTTTGTTTCATTACCGGTTCTCGTTATTTTGGCGCCTAAATACACAAATTCGCTCACATTTTCGATACTATATTCGCCAAGTGTGATATTTTGTGTATTTGAGGTATTTTTCCTTGACTGCGTCATGAGCTTTGTTTTATTTTCATTGATTTGTAGCCCTACTAGTTTTGCTTCGCTGTCCAGTTCCAGGAAGAGTTCTTTGACAGTTGTTAATGACCGTGACAAAATGTTGATGTCGTCCGCATAGGCTACTACTTGGCTCGACTTGTATAATAATGTACCTCATGTATCGACAGGTAGCTTCCTTATGACGTACTCCAGAGCCAAATTGAATAGTAAGCATTTTTCAAGTACCTGCTTGACAGTGAACATTTGGTCTATTGTCGATAGCTGCTCTAAAACCACCTTGATACTCCTCAATAATACTACTGGTGTATGATCCGATTTTATTTTCTAAGATTTTTGAAAATATTTTGTACGCCGAACAAAGTAGTTATATGCCTCTTTAATTTTCGCACTGTAGCTTGTTATATTTTTGTAGATAGGGAATATAATTGATTGGCTCCACTCTTTCGGCATATGTTCTTGTTGCCAAACCAAAATAGTTATCACATATTTCTGTTATTCTAACCTCACTTTTTACGCATAAGTCACCATATTTTGAGATAGACCTAATATCTATTTTATTTGAAGTTACATATTTCGTTTGAATTAGGTTGCTGTATTCGCTTTTATACAGATCGCACTAAATCATTCCTTCACTGACTTAAAATCAATAACGTGCGATTTGAACTCGCTATCCACAATAAATGCCACTCCTAATTCTCGCCCTACAACAGGCTTCCCACTTTTGAGTATTGTGTGCGATTCCATGTCTTGAATATTGCTTCCAATCCAGTAAGTTTCCAATTTATATTCACTGGCCTGTTGTAAAAGGTCCTTAACAACGCCAGGTTTGTTTAGCGACCTGACATTCCAGGATCCAATGGTATACTCTTTTTTCGATTGCGAGGTCGTTGCCGAAGGTCCAATCTATTCGAAGGCTCTGTTGCAGGTTTCGAATCAATGTAGGGTTTTCCAGGGACGATGAGTTAGCCCGGTCTCAGTATGCCACCTCCGGTCAAGCGTCCCAATGCTAAATAATGTCGCCGACTGCGGTGTATACTGTGTCAAAACAAAACTTATGTACAAACGTGAAGATGAAAAGGAGGGGTTTAATTATTTGGAATTCCCTCCAGATCTTGCAGAGGGAAGGGAATAGCATACATTTCAAAAATTCTCTTCGTTACAGATCCCAATGATTCTGTCACAATTTTAAGGCCTAACTTGAACAATAATCATAAGACCATTCAATTGCACTCTCATCCAAGTCAATTTATTGAGAGAATAGAATAATAAACAAGTTGGATAGATTGAACTACGCTCCTATCAGAATGGTTTTGTACTGAATCTATGATATGCAGGCAGACAGCAATGATGGATAAATTCAACAAAAATATCCATAACAGGTATATTAAATAATTGGTTGTAAGGAAAAACCATTGTCATTCCATTTTAACTGGCCACTATTTTGTTGCAATATCACTGATATCATTCACTTAATGGCATCTTAAATATATTTATGTTATTCATCTTATTGAGAAATTTTGACAAGATCCAATCAAACATGCAGTGTCTCAAACGATGCAGACCCTATATAGAAGTAAAACTCTGTGTTATTATAATCGCAGGAAATTCAAACGGTTATAACTTCCGTAAATATTACTTGATTTGAAGAAGACCCTGTATACAACTTCTTAAATACAAAATTTCGTCGAGTTTATAAAATAAAATGCGAAAATTATAAATTCTATTGTACTGTTATTAACAAAGTTGATCGGGATTTGACTTCATAGGCATTTTTTGTTGTAATCATAAAGCCCTACCTCCGTGAGTTTTTTCAGGTTTTTCCGATCCCCGGTGTCCAATCGCGAGGGTGGGTACACCGATTTGCAAATAGCATAGATTTAAGAGCTCTTTTGAAAAGTTCTCATTAAGACGTTTCATTTGATATCCATCATAATTATCTTTGGTTAAAAAAATTTTTTGTGGATCACCTTATATGGGGAGACTACCTTAAGCACCCTTGAAAACAAATTTTATACTAAAAATTTCAAGAGGCCATCATGTTTCACATATCTGGTATTTCGAAAGTAATGATTAGTGTATATTAAAGTGACCGTAAAATTTTGAAAAAATTGTGATCGCTTGACTGCACCCTCATCATTAGTTAAAGTTTAAAAGATCGTATAAATGAAACATCATCTTTCAAAACTACAAGTACATTCATTACAATAAGAACAGTTGAAGCGATAAAAACAAATGGAGATATACTAAGTATGCTTGGAAAAAAAGTCTACTAAAGATATTATATTGTTAGAACCATTCTCTTCCTCGTAGTCTAGTTCCACACTGTTGAAAGTTTGAACGGGCAGAAACTCTACAGAAGAGCAGTATAATGACGGGCAACCATTCATGTCCCAGGAAACTTGACGTCTTAAGATTTTGTGCCAGCTAACCATAGAGGGACAATCAGACGTTTAGTTGCCCACAGGGATCTCATATAGCAGCATTGAGAGGATCCACAGCGTCGAATTTTAAATTAACATGGTATCGATTCGTTAAGATACTCTAAATGTATTTTATTTTAAGACGATTTAGGGCTAGGGATCAATCACTTTAATCCTGAGACGAAGCAACAGTACGTCCTGAAAAAAGTTGCCTTCATCGGAACCGATATTCTAAATCGCAAGGCCGTGGGAATTGTAATCCTAGATTACTTGCAAAAAGAAGCCACAATTGCAGGCTCTTACTATGCAGATCAAATCGAGAGATTACGGCAAGCTATCAAGGAAAAGAGTGGGAGCATATTTCGATCTTGAGTGCTGTTTCACCAACACAACCTGTCATCGCAAAAGCGAAAATTGCGATAGCTGCCATTCGAGAAACGGTTTCGAGTGAACTAGAACCCTATTCCGCTATCCCGTTGGTGAGAACGAGATTTGTGATTCTTTGAACGGACTGTAAGCCCATTCCGTTATGATACGTACTGGTTTGAAATCAGAGCGTATCGCAGCTAGGTCAACGGATCTACAGCCAAAGCGTGTTACTAACTATGTCACCTTGTCTCCCTACATTTGATTAGACAGTAAGTTACTCTAACTATCTCTAAAGCGAAGGCGCGAAAGGGGCTGTAGTGCTAAAGTAAAAAATAAAACAACCTTTTCCCCGGATTAAGGAGTAAGACGTTTGAATACATTTACGAATTGAAGGTACAGGGTGTTTTTAAGAGGTATAGAACTTTAAGTTGGCAGCACATTTTAATGCTACATATGGTGTGACAGCTGTCATGCGTTTCATGGTTAGTTTGCTTGCCATTTCAACACGAATAGGTTTTATGGCCAGTGGTTAATTCCTATATACTTCTTAAGTGTCATTTGACACCACATTCGAATGGTGGAATTTAAAGGCTGTTCTTTATGAGGTAGTTGTATACTTTAAGTTGGCAACACTTTTTAATGTATGGTGTAACAACTGTCATGCGTTTTATGCTTTATTTGGTTTACCATTTGATCATGAATAGGATGGAATGGAAGACAACATTCGCCGCATTATTGGCGAGATACGGCCCTAATTATTGGTTAAAGTAGTCGAAAATTGGACCTCTCATTTGGACTTCCTCTGCGCCAGTCCTGGCACTCACATGCCCGAAATAACATTTAAACAAAAATGGCAGAGAATTATCTTTCCAATAAAACCAATTTCATGGCAATCAAAACAATTTCTCCGTATTTTATTTCATTTTAAAGTTCTATACATCTAAAAAAACACCCTGTAGCTGTAAATGTATTTTAAGAGATTCAAGATAGATTTTTTTATGAAAGGATTTTCGCAATCAAGAAAAAATGTATTTAAAAAAAAATAAAATGAATTTATTCTTAATCATAAATTCGACCTTTTCCAGGCCGAATTTTTTTTTCGTTTTCATATACATACTAGGGATAAGTTATTAGATTTCTAAGGAAATGGCTTTACTAACACATTAAGGAGGTTGGCTTTACTAGGATGGGTTTGCTCATAATCAAAGCCTCTCGTGAATGAAAAGACATTAATTGAATACATCAATTGTATGTGTTGATTAAAAAATCGAAGTAACAAATGTATGCTTCTACGTATGTATGCTAAATGAAAGGTTATCTTTTAATTTAAGCGATCGCCATTTTGTAACAACTGATATTAAAAGATCTCATTTTATACCGCACTCGACTATCTTCTGTAAAAAAAAAATTAACTTTATATCCTATGGGGAGACTCCTCAAAATTCTTTGAAATATTTTTGACTATGAAACTTTCATTAACCAACAACTTCTGAGCTGTTCATAATATTTGATGATTCTAGCATCTCTAGATCCTGAGAAAACTTGCTGTGACGCACTGATGGACAGACGGGCGGATGGACGGACTGACAGATACCGAAGGGTATTCTAAATTTTTTTTATAAAACCCTATCATATCAATAATGAAGTTAAAGGACTTGACATGAAAAGATTTTTCACTTGACAATACCTTCGATGATTTTTGTTTTAGAAATCACATCCTTACATATGAAGATCGCTCCTTAAATTATTTGAAAAAAGATTTGATCGCATATAATAGTCCTCTAATCTGTTCGTAAAATTTGATAACTCTAATTTCTATAATTCAAAACAACCACATTTGGCTCAACAATTGCCAATTTCCAGAAGGTACAAACAATTTAGAACGGCGGCTTTATGTTTGAATTTTTGCGCATAGTGTCGAGGATAAAATACCAAAACTAAATCCAATCCAATCGTTTGTTTATTGATAAAGGATGATTCATTATGAGGTTTGATATCCAATAGGCTTTTTTTGACAGATCACGCGTGACTCCTGTCAGACAGAAATCTAATTTTTATTCAGTATTGTTTGACAAATCATCATGAAAAGACACACCGCAATAACGTATCCAAATTGTATTACGAAGGTCAGTGATGAGGCATATTTTTGACTCACTGGATGCGTCAATAAACAGAATTGCCGTATTTGGGCTGATGAACAACCTGAAGAGCTTCAACAGCTACCACTACAGTCACAGAAATGCACAGTTTGGTGTGGTTTATGGGCCGGTGGAATCATCGGTCGCTATGCTGGAACGCGTCATCCAAAATTGGACCCGTAGTCGCGGTCAACATTTAAACAAATTAATCTTTAAAAAGTAAATGTCATAGATTGTTCTTTCGACTCACAATAAAATTTTTAATATTAGTTGAGATTAAAAACAAAACCTCATAATGAATGACTCTATATATTCGTGTGTTTACAGTCGATCTTCGCTTATTTAAGAATATAGCATTAGCTATTTCTCGAGTCAAGGTAATTAAGAAGACAAAATTCAGCAACACCAAAGAAAAAGGAATTTTTCGATTTCAGCAACTAAACGAAATCGGAAACTGAGGTGCTTGGGAATTTCACGTCTGTGACAAGTTTAAGCCAATTTACGTCTGGATTATCGGTGATGGTGTTTCTCCGCTTCTTATTCGTGGACAAAATCAAAATGCCAATACGCTAAAGCCAGTTGCTTCACATTAACAATTAATTGGACTAGGATGTGGGAAAATTGAACCCCCATTAATTAGCAAAAATTCAAAAATCAACATATAGTATGTACACATGCCGTTGAATGAATAGTAAAACTGCGGGATTAACGAAATCCATAGTTATTTAAATTTGGAGGAAAACTCTGAATAATACATGATCACAACCAAAATACTCATGTCTATGTCCCATTTTCCTATGGCATGGGAATCCACGCAATCTCCCAAACGAGTTTTATGGCGCTCTAAATCGGACCTTGGCCTCCCGGATATATCGTGTCCAATATTCTTGATCCATTGACCGCGTCCTTCAGTTTGAAATTCCGTCAAAAGAATCCTCTCATCGATCAGTTGGCTTTTTTCGATGTCAGTTTGAGAATTTTTCTAGATAGCCTAGCTTCCGGCATATTTTTTTCAGTTTTATGATAGAAACTTGTGGATAGTAAAAAAGGCTGTACTATTCAATGCAACTCAACCTTGTATCGGTTTCGCCAGTTCCCTTTTACTCAATGGGGCCAAATATTTTCCTGGGAACAGGTCATTCGAAAGCATCTTTCCGTGTTTCCAATGTCCTCTTCAGGATTCACGCTTTGTACCCATAGAAGATTATGATTCTTGTCATAGTATTGTGAATTTCAATTTTAAATTTTCATTGCGAATTTGTGAGAGGACTTCTGCGAAATATGTTTTGTTCACTATGGATATGTGCTACTTAATCTCGCCTTTTTCACTGCTGCCCTGTGAAAGTTGAGATCCTAATTACTTAAAACTATATACCTGCTCAAGGTCAAAATCACGAAATGTGACATGTTGTCGCTCTCGGGTAGTTTTTCTCGTGAAGATCATTCGTTTAGTTTCGTTTTCATAGATTTGTTCTTGCTTCTTGCATTGCTGATTGAGTTATATTTAGGAACACTTTCTGCGGACAGGAATATCAGGGATATTGCGCAGATTTCAGGACCAGCGTGCTCTTTGCTTCTATGGACGAAGGCTTTCCCACGACGTGCTCGAGAGTCAGATAGAAGAGGGTTTGTAGAAAATCAAGAAAAAGTTGGTATAAATTATTCCAATATTATTTCATTGTGAAGATTTGATCAACAGCCGATTGTCCTAATATAAAGCTACCTTGGTATTTCGAACAATCGGTCAGCGTAAATTTTCTCTCAATATTCGTTGATTTTAGTCAAAAGCGCTATACGCACGTGGACAAAAAGGATATTTCTTTATAGTTTTGGCGATACAGTCGATCTCCTTTTTCATACACTGGTAGAATACGCTTTTGCGCCAATTTTCCGGAAGTTTTACTTCGATCCATATTCTTTGAATGCTCTTCATCGCAATTGTCCTGTATGGTGGTGTTCGCACGGATCCAATTTCGGGATCCGAAACGTAATGAAAATTTTGCACCCAGAGTTTCTTGATACCATTTTCTTTGCCATTGATGTTACAATCCTAATTTTTACACGGAGTGGTTCAGGTTTATATTTCTGCCTATATTGTTTTCCAAAACTTAATTCGAACAATAGAATATGTGAAAATAGATATTCCTGCCTTCGATTAAATAAAATAGATTCCCAAACTCTTTGCGAAAGTGTTTTACTTTGTAAGTGTAGCTGTCTGAATGTGTCAAGTATATCCGTCGGATTAACAGGATCAATCGTGTGATTATAGTGGGAGAAAAGAGAAATACTTTCAACGATTATGAGCTGTATTTTGAACCCCATATTTATAGAAAATTCAATTTAGTTTCCCATTTATAAGCAGCAACTTGAAATCGCTGAAATCATGAAAAATATTTCACTCCAAAATGGACCCATGCACGAATAATCACTCCGAGAAGCCAGGTTTTTCTTCTTAGAGAAAAATAACTAAAGATAACTATCATGCAGGACAATTCAAAAGTCGGTAATCACCTGGAAGAATTATTCATGGAAACCGATGAAGGTTGAGAAGGGGGCATTAAAACGGTTCCAAACGAAATGGTTGAGCTGAGAAAAACCCCAACAATGGTCGAGTCGAAAAGGGTCACACAGGGAATGTGAAAGCCAAAAAAGGATATTTCATTCGATGTGATAAGAAATTCGAAGGGATATATTGACTTTTCTTCCCAGATAGGAACATTCTTAACCCCTTCACGTACTTTAACGAGTCTGTCTCATGATGAAGATATCGGCCCAAAAATGAATATAACGAGTCGGACTTATGATGAAAATCTTGGCCCAAACATGATTATCACGAGTCAGACTCGTAAACAGATAATCGGGCCAACATGAATATCACAAGCCAGGCTCGGGGTCAAGTAAATGAGCCAAACGTAAACATTTGCAAAACGATTTTTTGCCAGTTGTGATCTTAATTAAACGTACGTTGTTGCCAGTATGAGTGTTAGTGGGGATTCTTATAACTGCTGTTACAGAGAAGTTTAATTACTAGGAATAAAAGCGTCTGTTTTAGATAATTTAAGTGAGTAACCAAGAATATTAGACCTTTTTTTTAATACATTTGATAGCAAGTTTTGGAAAATACTGGTTACGGAAATAAATCACTACACAATTCACGACGAGCGTAAAGGACGGCAGCAGGTGAACGACAGTTGGTATCCTGTTTCCTTAGACGAAATATAGGCATATTATGCATTGTTTATTTTTATGAGTCAAGTGAAAAAATCGAATATTCAACATTATTGGATCAGAAGAAGTGTGGTAGAAATATTTAGTCAAACGATGGCTTTTAAGAGATTTCAGCAAATTTCGAAATTTTTACATTTCTCTGGTAAAAAAAGTGCTGATAGTAATGACTGACTTCGCAAGATAAGACATCATCAACTTTTGGGATGAAAAATTTAAAGTAATTTACACACCCAATGAATATGACAGTATAGACGAATCTCTTATGCGCTCTTTATACGTTTAGCGTACAAACAATTCAACCTTTACAAATTATGCGAGGCAAGTATGGGTTTCTGTTACGGATTTAAAATATACACCGACCAGGACAAAATTGATCGAAATGATAGTGCGTCGGAGAACGTTGTGCTAGATTTTTTTTGTTGTGCTAGAGCTTTCCAAATCTATAAGAAAACAAAGTTTATGCTTCGTTTTTGGACAATTGGTACCCTTCACCCAATATCATTTTAGAATTGTACAAGAAAAAAACAAACATTATCGGGACAGTACGCAAGAGCAGGAAATACATGCCAAAAGCACTTCAAAAGCATATTTTGAATAAAGGAGAATGTGTATGGAGAAGTTGCAATCATTTGATCGCTCTGAGATAGAAAGACAAGCGTGACGTGTGTATGATATCAACGAAACACGAAAGTGTAGAGATGTTTACAGAAAGTAATGGAGCCTAAATGCATCCTAGAATATAACAAGGGTATGGGTGCAGTTGATCATCAAGATCATATGTTGGCCTCTTTCCCAATCATGAGAAGTCATCAAAGGATACCGAAAACTTTTCTTTTACATATCTGATATGACTTTATTCAATCCCTACGAGGGCGGTTTAAATATGATGGAGACAAACGCTGTAGATGGCGCGCATGTATGTTTTGAAGGTCGTGGCTTGAGTGTTATAGTTATAGCTGGGTCCCTTACGAAAAGTGTGGCATAGTTTTCGTTGGGAGTGCATGCTTCACGCGCGTGCTAAGAGCATGAGTGAACGTCAAGTGCCGACCGCCGTAGCGCAACCTATTGTCATTCGTTTTTTGGTGTGGGAAGGCGTTAAAAACACGGAAATTTTTCAGTTCGGTAGTGAGTGCCTGAGTATGGCTGCTGTGTTTATATGGGACAATGCATTCAAGGATGGTCGCGAAACCGGCGAGTAGTGTAAAGTCTATCATCCACGAACACCTTCAACATCGCAAAATAACGGCGCGATGGGTTCCTAAACTGTTGAGCTTCGAGCAAAAATTCACGCAGTTAGAAGTTTGTCGCCGCTTGCTGACGTGATACGAGGTGGAGTGGGACGATTTTTTAACGCGAATCTTCACTACAGACGAGACATAGGTACACTATTACACTCCCAAAAGCAAGGTGTCATGTAAAGAGTGGAGGAAGAAAGAGGAAGGGGCGCCAGTCAAAGCGAAGACAACCAGGTCCGCGGGGAAGGTTATGTGTACTGTGTTCTGGAACGTGCTGTACGCTGATTTCCTGTGCACCCAACGGAGGAACATTCCAGCACGAAGTGCGATTCTTCTCCAGGATAACACGCGCCCTCATACCGCGCGTCTCACGCTCAATACAATATCGAAATTGGGATGGAAGGTACTGTACGCCTGCCAGAAGGGTTTTGTGAAACAATTAGTAAATCAAACAATATGTTCTCCAAACTTGACTAATATACATATTCCATAAATTGAGTTCGAAAAATTAAATCCTCGTTATTATGTATTTGAATTCGCCGCCATTTTGTTTCAAGTGTTTTAACCCTGTCGCTTGATTAGTCATGATAACATATCAATATTACAAACTATTTCTAAAATTTTTATCAAAATTCCTACATATTTGTAGTGTTGCAAACGTGTATCTCCCGAGTATCGTGTTAATGTTGTTGTAATTGTTAAATATGTAATTTAGCTGTTTATTGTTCGATTATTGTGAAATTTTCAGGACACACAATTGCTATCAAAAAACTTCAATTGCAGCTTTCGGGAAATTTAAGAGTCACATTCTGATTTTATAGGCAATAATCTAAAATTTATAAAATGTACTATCATTCACAAAATTGACCGAATGCTGACTTCTGAGGTATTTGATGCCCTTGTGCTCTTAAAGACTTCCATGATTTTTTCAGATTTCTCAGATCAAAGATGTCCAATCGCGAGGGGGGACATAATATTTTCGTACATTTCCCCTTACCCCCTCAAAGCAAATTTGTCATTTTAAGCCCTGTTTTGAAAAGCTCATTAAAACCTTTCATTTGAAACCCATATTCCCTACATACGATAAAATTTTGTTTGTCAGGGGCCACTCTCCTGTATGGGGAGATCCCCCTTAAACACCTTATCAATTTTTTTGTGGTAAAACTTTGAAGAGGGCATCATTTTACACCTACTTATATTTCTAGCTTACGGACCGACGGACAGACACGACGCGATTTTAGAAGGTTTGTTTAAAATTATTTTACAAAGCCCTAAAAAAGATCTCTAATCAGACAATATAATAAAGCCCTCTAAAAACATAAAGCCCAGTCCCGTTACTATGAGCCCAAACGAGTAAGAGAGCTAATAGAAAGCAATTAAAATTAAAAAAAAAAAAAACATGTCGTTGACAATCGTTGAATGCGCAAAACGGAAAAATACCTAAAGCAGGAGTATTAAAGCAACCTACCGAAGTGAACTGCAATAAAAATTTCAGTTTGGTCGCGAGGTCTCATGAGTATCGAAACAAATTAATATTACTAGAGATTTCCAAAGTCGTCTTTGTTGGCCCCCAGTGGTCGAATTTGAATGGGAAGGGGTGTATGTCAGTGAAAAAATAATTTGGGGGTCCATTATACAATGTAAAGGATATCTACGGTATGTTAAGGGGATCGACGATAGTAAACCTCATTTAATATCATAATTTTGCATCTCCATGAAAGGAATAAACCACGAACATATAAATAGTAGTGTAGTGATTAGAGTGCTCGATGCGTAAGCCGAAGGTCCCTGTTTCAAATCCAGTTAGGGGCAACGGGATTTGTTTCGACTGATTCTTCGGACGAACTATAAGCTCGTGCAGTTATGATACGAGCTGGTTTCAAATCAGAACGTATCACATCTGCATGAACGGACACACGGCCAAAGCGCGGTACTGACCCTATCATCAAAACATACTATCAAGATAATGAGATAATCTAGCTATCTCTAAGCGAAGGGCCGAAGGGGGCCGTAGTAATAAAGCAAAAAACTAGTTAAACAATTTGTTTTTAACATTGAAGTTATAACTCATATCTTCTGCTAACAGTAACACGTAGCTCCGCCTGCGTACAATTATGTTTTCTCTGCATAGACGCTTTCTTTTGTGTATATTTTTCTCTCTGTAAATTGCTCCATGTATTATCCATCAGCTTGTGAGCTCTCAAACTTTATCTGTGAAAAACGCCAGGGAGTGCTCCAGCGTTTCTAGAAATATAACGCTTCAGTATACGTTCAACATTTAAGTGCCCTTTAAAGATATTTTGAAACTATGTTAGGTTTGAAGATATTTTGAATATGATTATATCAAAGTGGATAATCAACCAGTATTGTGACATTAGAGAAACGTATGTCGTCTTGCAAGAGGTGATTGAAATAAGTGCTTACGAAGAGCTCGAGTCTTCATGAACCGAATCCGTTTTGTTATCATAGCAATTAATATAGACAAAACCGAATTGCCGCAAAAATAAAATCGAAGGCGAAGTTATATAAATACATAAACAAGAAGTTTAGAAAATATCGATACTTATCTGAATGTACAAATCAAGCGCTACTATAATGGTGTACACGAAACGAGTCCTAAAACGTACCTAATCATGGTACTAACCGACCAAAATCGCCAAATATGCTTTAATCTTAATGAAGACAGTAACGAGCAGACTCGAAGCGCACTACGTCGACGGGCTATGCGAAATATGATGTACTAGTCTAACGACGCGTGTCCGAACCTTGTTACCAGTATAAACCAATGCCACAAAGAAAAAAATCACGGGCCAGTTTTAAAAAGGATATTCATATTTTTGCCAGTTAATTGTTGGTTTCAGTAAATCAGGCCGGACCTGTTTCTCTCCTAAAGCGATGCAAACTATGCAGGGAAAATGTTCACGACCTTAAGTGTTTTTCAAATTGCTAGAATCATTAATCACATAAAACTTTCTTTTCGGTCGAAAAACGGTGGAACCAACAAAGCCAATAGCTGAATCCACATAATATTACTAATTTGATTTTTCAGGACGAATTTAATTTCCTTGTTTAGCAAGATTTTTTTCCCATTTGCTTATGCTTGGTGAAAAAAATCGTATTCTTCTAGGATTTTGGTCTTAGTCTCCCATTCACGAGATAATGGAGGACAAAAGCAGCATTTTTATAGTATATTAGAGTAAAACAGAAAGCTAGATCTACAATGATAAGGATATCCTACCACAGAGAGAGTGGGACTTGGTCATAAATACAAAGCCAAATTAGCCAAGCTGTTCCCACGGGTTCGTGCATCGTTTGAGGGCATGGTGGCTCAATTCAGATTTGACAAAAGCTTTTGCAAATTGAGAACAACAGGGATTGGAGCTCTGATTCCAATACATACCTTATATAGGAACACGCAATCAAGTGGTAAGCGGACGCATATAAGAGTACATAGAGAATACATAAAAGATACGAGTGCATACATAAAAGATACGAGTACAAGGGTAAAACGATGTCCATCTTGTTTGACAACCAAGTAGCTATTAAACCCTTATATGTAATCATCAACAATAATATCGAAGATCGTCCAAGAATGTTGTACTGGGTGTTGTTGCGACCAGCAAGTGTCGCATGTTGGAAATTTATTATCATCTAGCTTATTTTTAATCATTAGCAATCAAGGGTTAAAATTCAAATACCCAGAAGTTGCTAATGAATAAAAATCCAGTCTGGAGTTCTTTTTTTCAATATGCGACAATAACAACAACGAAGATTTGTTCGCACCATTCAATTTCCGATTTTTGCATTGCTATTGAATGATGCGAGCATTGTTGCACCAAAAAGCTTGTATCAACTGGTTGCTAGCGTGGCGACGGTAGCGCATATAGACTAACAAGTAAGTTCACCAGCTGATCAGCCAAATTAAAAGAGAGGGAAAATGTTTGATTAAAACAAGTGATAAACTTGTACAGGATAGAGAGCGTGTTTATCATCATTTGTTTCCATTTGAGATAAAACGTGAAATCGCTATCTACTGAGCTTTCATGCACAAAATCAGTTTGCTGTTGTGTTTGCATGTACGTACACCTAATGAAAGGAGAATCTTTTGCCCATCTGATCAAAATGAAAGCTCATCGTCTTGCATTCCATCCAAGCGCCTATGCAGGGGAATATTTACAGATTAAATCTCTTTCTTACATTTCCCCATGAAAGCGTTTCCGAACGCCTATATAGGGTTTTCTATTAAGGGCATAACCAATCGATTGTGAGGCGTGCTGTGTGGCTAGTGGCACCGTCTTGTTGAAACCACACATCGTTGATGTCAAGTTCATCCAATTCTGGCCATAAATAATCTTCCAACATAACACGATAGCGCTCTCCATTGACGGTAACATGATGGTCGTTTTCATCCACGAAAAAATATGGCCCAAACACACCTCCGGCATGAAAACCGCACCAAACAGTAATTTTTTGCAGATGCAACGGTGTCTCAAGGAGCACATGTGGGTTTGTTGCTGACGCGCATATTTTGCTTATTAACAAAGCTATTGAGCCAGAAATGAGCTTCATCGCTGAAGATGATTTTTCAATGAAACCGACTGAGAATTTCGGCAGTAATTTTTAATAATTTCCAAACGTTGCTGATTCGTGAACTTTACCAGGATAAAAATGTTAACTTTAACTAACGTTTTGACAATGACAGTTCATTAAAAAAGCTTATGGGTGCGTTCCTATATAGATATGAAATTATTATGTCCCTAATAGAAAACCCTATACATACTCAAATTGATGTTTACAGGTTGAATACCGTTAGATTGGGAATTTGTTCTATGTGAACTCGCTTGGTAGTTCATACGCTCTGGCAACTGTACGGAATGTTGTTAAGCGCACAGCTGAAAACCAGCTGTTCGTTTCTCTTCCTAAACTATAAAAAAGTGAAAATGGAATAGTGAACTCATGTTAGATACTAAATAAACAAAACACTTTTTCCTTATTTTTTGGTGCATATTACTTTTCATTAATTGCAAATGCGCATTTCCAAAGGAACATGTGTTTCTTTCACTCGAATATTATTTTTTATTAATTGCAAAGCGCGTTTCGCTTTACAATTAATAAAAAAACAGCCGAGAAACAACAAAAAACATTGAACTAATATTAGTTTTCCTAAAGACTATCTTTGTTTATTGAAAAAAAAAATGTTTATTTTCCAAAAAAACAACATATATAAAAAAATAACAAGGTAGAAATACTAGCGCAGTGATCGGTCCATTTAGAGGAGAATTGACATTATATTGCTTTTGAATTCGAGTGAGTTCGAGGTGCTGGCAACCAGACTAGTGGCCGTTAGACATTTTTATTTTTTTGGATTCAACCCTTCTGATTTTGTAGTGTAAAGGAAAAAATATAAGAAACAATAATTATTTTGTCTGTGTTTTGCTGATTAATAGGCATATGCTTTCGATAGCTGTTTTCAACAAATTTATTTATTTTTTTTATTGTATTGAATTCATTTTACTAAAAGGGGGTTAATTTGTTTGGTTCATTAATTTGATTTTCATTTCCGTTGAACTGTTTTTTTTTGGTTTGTAAATAAATAAAACGGCCATTACGTGGTAAGAAAATAATATCTTTTGATTTCTAAAACTGGTTTCCCTTTTCCTTTTCTTCCCTTTTGTGTACGTCCTTGTGTGTGAGGTGGCTGAGCATGGGAAGATCCACGACACGACTGAACGCTAGCCGGTCTCAGTATGCCACCTTGAGATACACAGCCAAATATTAATTTCTGCAACTGCGATGACTTCCGTGGTCGCAACAGTGTCATGGGGCGCAGGAGTGGTGGGTAACGAACAAGCAGGCTTCTTAGCGAGAAAACGATCAATAGTGGAATCGGTCTGTCCTTAACTCTTCAGTGCGGCGAGGCGCCCTTTGTTAGCTGACACATGAAGGAAATTGAAGCTAGTTAACACACCAAGTTTTGGAGCAGTTATCCAGGGCTTAAAACATCAAAAGGGTTCCATAAGGCCTATGATGAGAAATGGTTTAAATCGTGCATCAGACTAGACGAGAGTTATCTAAGGATGCCTACAGGATTTCTCACGGGGCACTGTAAACTCGGACATCTTACGAAAATGGGTGTCAAGGTGAATGGGGCAGGTACAGGTTTGGCAGATTACCAGATGTAACACCCGAACATCTTCTGAAGTACTGCGGAGCTCATTTTCAGAGTAGAAGACACGGTCTGGGAACTAATTAGTGGAACTTAGATATCTAGAGCTAGCGTAGATCATTCACTTTCTACCAGAGATTGGTATGTTCGATAGACTTTAGAGGCGTGAAAATTAAGTAATCAGACTGATTCCATGAAAACCGTATATTTAAAAATTATTCTACAACTCTAACATCCCCTTCAAAGTAGTCCCCTTGGGCAGCTATACAACGATTCCAGCGCATTATCCATGCTTCGTAACATTTCTGGAACGCTTCGACTGGGATGTCCCTCGTCACGGCCGCCTGGATGTCCGTAATCGACTCAAAATGGGTTCCTTTGACCACAACAACAAACCAGCTCTCATCGCCTGTAATAACTCGATCAAACAGCGTGGGATCGTTTTCCACTTGTTCCAAACAGTCTTCTGCGACGGTCATTCGATGCTGCTTTTGGTCATCAGAAAGGTTCTTTGGAACCATCTTCGCGCACAACTTTTTCATCCCAAAATCGTCGGTTAAAATTTGTCAGTTTCACGGTTCATACCCAGTTCCGAGGCCAACATTCGAACTGTTAAACGCCGATCTTCACGGATTAGGGCGCGCACACGCTGCACATTCGCGTCAGTCCGCACCTCGACTGGTCTCCCACTCCGCGCCTCGTCTTCCACGCTTTCACGCCCCTCCTTAAACATTTATGCCATCGAAACACCTGGGCACGACTAAGAGCACTATCACCATGCACTTTTAGCGTACGTTTTCGAAGCTGTTTCGCCCAATCTGGTGCAAAATCTTACCGCGACGCGTTGCTATTGATTTAATTTCTCCATTTTCGTGACGAGCACCACCCCCACACGTCTACTCAACACGACGCAGCAGGCGAACTAAAAAGCTAGAGCAATGGTAAATACTTGTATATCAATCGAGAGGGGAAGGATGCCGAGGAAGGGGAAGAGAATTTCAAGGTAGCAGGTTTAACAAAAGCGCGGCAATAAAATCAGTCTCATTACTTAATTGTCACACCTCGTAGATTCTTCAACGGGAAAAAATTGGTTAAGTTTGAAGCGTGAGATACAAATTTATCCAATCTATAATCTACAAATCATAACACTAGATAAAGGAATGACGCAGTAGCCAATAATGACCTTCATTTGCATGTTATCGAATATCAAAACCTTTTCGCAAACGCCGTGTTTTTACTCACAACATGATAAAATGCCATCAAAATCTTACCAGAAAAATGAAATTCGTGCAGTTTTTCAGATTTCGGAATCATGCGAGAGAGGCTGAACTTACAACAAATTGGTTTTGCTTTGCGCATTCAGCCTACGTTAGATGAAGTTTTGAGAGAGTTGCTCATGTTGATTAAGAAAGCTTAAGAAAGCAAATAGCCTCAATAATAGATCTGTTAAGAAGATATGAGTCTTTTCCAATGCACATCAAGAAACTTGTTCTGAATGCATTTGCCCTGACGAAATTACATTATGGAATACTTATTCGGAGTCAATCAGCAAAGCACCATTTAAATAGTACACCCAGACTGCTGACCAAAGCGTATAAAAACATTCTGAAACTGCCAATGCTTACTCAAACTAGTTTGATTTACCAATTAGCAAAATCATTAACCTTTAGTCAAATCATTATAATGGAGAAAGCTAAGTTTATCTACAAAAATTCAAAAACTAATGGATCGGAACGAACACCATTAATTAAGGTATCACAAATCAACCCAGAGGAATGCAGATCAATTCGTAATACCTTTTGCCAGAACGGATCATCTAAAGAACGATGCAACGAATGATGCTCTGCGTATATATAACAATCTACCTGAAATGGTTAAGAAAGCAAACTCACTTTTAGCATCTAAGAAAAGACTAAGGGAGCATTTAATGAGCACTGATTGAAGCGTGGACCTGAAGTTCTGCTTTTATGAGCTCAGTATCTTAGGGCATTTTTGACCCTATCGGCGAGATACTGAAGAGACAGTTACTCAAGGTTTTTTTTAGAATGCGTCGTATTTTTTTTTTTATCTGAGAGCTGATAATGATTTTGGACTAGATGTTCATGACAAGGATTAGTTCACATAATTTTGTGTGCTCCCCTATTAAGCATTGTCTGGGTGGCACATAGGACGAAGCAACGTAATGTGAATGCATATCTCACGTGCGTTGTGCGACGAAGAAAGAGTGATGGAGAGAGTGGAAGGGAATGAAGGTATTTAAAAAAAAATCATCTTTGTCGTTTCACTCCACATAGCCCTTTCCAGACCTTAACTTTCTGCTGACAGTGCCTCCAGTTTCTTTGGCCATCGTATCCTTCAGTTTCAGTATCTAAGCAGCGTCATCGCCAAAAGAGTCAAATTAGTGTTTCAATAGTTTCCTCAATGGTCTCTGTCCTTTAGTTCGTACAGATTCGTGGATCTTTTAGAGGCCAAGTTGTTTATTTATGCGCATCAAGTAACCAGCCCATAAGAGGTCTCCTAGTTTTATCATCGAGGAAACTTTTAGCTCGTCGAGTATAGCATAAAGCTCATAGTTGTATTATACACAATTCGGCATTGATCTGCTTCTTGCTTTGGCTTATACTATTCGCCTTGTGCTCAGCTTTCTTTGCTTCGTTCTATTTTTCTGCATAGGGCGAATGATGTATTTTCGTCGAAAAGATATTTTCCAGTCATCTATTCATTTTAAACTGATGAAGAAAACACCAACGACACATTCCTACATTTTTAAAACAGTTCTGTTATTTTTGTATGCATGTCTGCCTTTAGTCCTCTTTAATGCCTGTAAAATATCTCTTAGCAGCATGTAAAAGTTGGGGAGGTTCTTCAGTTTTGAAATTTTTACTGATATTGGGTTTTCTCACTGGTAAGCAAATCAGCGTAGAAACCATATACATACAATTTCTGGATAATGAATGAATGAATGAATGAAAGGGCAGAATAAGATGTAGTCTCCAAGGAATCTAGGCAAATGTACCGCAAAATTAGGGATGTGAAGAAATAGGCATTTTTAAACTGAACCAATTTTGTGAGTCTAACAGAGATATTCTGTTCGTAAGAGCATACAGTAAGATTCTATTTGGGCTAGTAAAAACATTTTTATAAGCTAGCATTTAGTTTCGACTCTACGAAAAACATATGTTGTTTCATTCATTTTTGTATTAAATTTGCGTTGATTCTTCCTGTACCAGACAAATCACTCCCTGGTGCACCTGAGCACCCCTTCCAGTGGGGAAGATTTCCAGACGCTCAGTTCATAGAACCCTTTTAGAAAAAGGCATTGACCAGACTATTGCAAATCATCAACAACAAAGCAAGTTCATTTGACATGTGTGTTCTCTAACTTTGCCCCAACGTCGCAATCGTGTCGTGGGTGTACGAAAAACTTCCGCGACCACTGTATGTGGGCTGCCAAGAAATCTCCTCCTCTCTTGTCTGCACGCAACGTCTCATACTTCTATCAATCGCCCAGAACTACGATTTCCTCCATTGCCAGGCGATAGTGAACGAAACAAAAACTCTGCCTTCGGATTTTTCTGGGACGACGTCGTAGTCGCCGTAGTCAACAAACCCACCAACGGAGATCGACGAAACAATGGGCCCCGTGCGCCTCATAGCTCAACCCCTGACATTCTCTTCGCTCCCGTCTAACCCCTATCAACCAGCTCTCAATAAATGTTTTCAACACAGATCACAATTGACAGCAGCTTGGCTGGCACTGGACGTGGACTTCAAGTGGAAGACGTGAAATCAGCTGATGGCCGAGCACGGCAACACAACACAAAGCGAGCGCAGTCGAGCGCTCCACCATTTATTCACGCACTGCTATTTTGCGTAGCGACCATGCCTCTGAGCTCGGGCCCAGGGTCTTTGTCTTTGCACCTATCACCAAACGATTTCTTCACTCGAACTGACACTTTTTCCGAGCACTATGGCTTCGCGAATTTCTGAAATTAAGAACCCGCAGCGAAAAGTCGGGACTCGACTATCAGCACGGAATGGAGGAACAAGGCAAGGGGCCTCATCGTGAGGGGCAGGCTTTGTTTTCATGGGTTTGCTATCAACTCGGAATAGAACTGGAATTTGGACGGGGAGGCAGCAGGCAAAGTGGAAATTTGATTTGTGCCAGGGATCGATTGCCACATACCTTTGTAATGCACACGAAGGTTGCTCTGGGACAGCCCGATGGCATGGCACTTGTCCTGGGTGCTCCACGCTCGCGGCAGCGGAGTATCGTCCTCGTTGACGTTTGGGTACAGGAGCTTGAGGCGATCCACAACTGGCTGCTGTTGCGACGATGACGATGTCGATTGCGACGAATTATGATGCGTATGTCGACCCGTACGCCTGTTCCGACACAAATTCGTATCGCATATTTCAACGTCACCGAGTTCCACGTTCACTTTATTGTCGGCCATTGAGGAAAAAACTCCCGTTTTCAGCGATTTTTCGATCAATTTCTTCGTCACTTTTGCTCTTGCCAAACTACTTGAAAACTTGATTCGACGTCTGCTCACGACTGCTTCCTGCTCGCTGGACAGATTCACGCACACGACTACTGGGGTTGCGGGTGTGTGAGTGTGATTTTTATAAAATCACAAAATGGAAAACGTGTAGGAACAACAAAAATACGTAGTGTGCGTGAATATGGATAGAAAAGTAGAGTGAGAAGAAAAGAGATGTAAGAATACGGGGATTCGGGTTCGTTAAGTTTGTAGAAATGTGATGCCATGAGTATGATTTTCGTGTTTTGATTAGAAATTGCTTTTCTTTTATTAATTTTACGACGCAAATTAAATGAATTTCATAGAAGAGCCTCTAGCAAATCGCATGTCTTTATTTTTAAATTGTTTTGTAAGCAGCCATTGGCCGCATGAAATATCAACATACTCATAAGATGTTCAAGGCAGTGGTTAAAATATCGAGGTAGTTTTTAATGAAATTTTAGCTTAAACTTATATTTATAAATATTTCATGCCTTTTAAACTCAATTATAGTAAAATAAATTAAGTTATCTTAACTTATATTGATAAGAAGCAAAACTGACGACAGATACAAGCCATATGGCAGCAGCGCTTACTACCACACACATGACCATTAGTAGGCCGACTTTGCTGGCTAACTTACATGGCGTTATATGAAGAATTGTGGAGGTGCCAACAAAAATTCGAGGTTTTGTACGGTTTAGAGACGGATTTCTACAGTGAAATCCAGATGATCCGCGGAGAACACAATAGCGCTCCTAGTGAAGTGAAAATTATTTCAGTTCTTACACCCGTTTAGTTTTTAACGCCTTCCAAAGTGAATTTATAGGAGTTTGTTTACATCTCAACGCTGAGCTATCAGTCGAAGGTGCAAAACGTGTGCTTCATTTGCTCGTCTTGGAAAGTTTAGGAGCACAATGGGCTATACAAGGTGAATTTATAGCATGCACGGAATGCGTTCGGCACGTTTTTTATTCGGAAAATAGTATATATGACGAAATATAAGCATTTGCTAATGCCGCAGTTGGGTGACAGCTACCGGAAGCTTGTCCATAGTA
Organism: Odontomyia ornata; assembly: GCA_963969285.1. Classification (NCBI taxonomy): domain Eukaryota; kingdom Metazoa; phylum Arthropoda; class Insecta; order Diptera; family Stratiomyidae; genus Odontomyia; species Odontomyia ornata. Next base: position 347,613,978 of record OZ017738.1, on the reverse strand, counting down.
GGCCGACTAATACATATGCAAATTGCTACCATATGGCTTGTATTTATCGTCAGTTTTGATAAGAAGTAATCAACCTTTTACCGAGTGCGCTATGAACCAAGACGTTACGTGACCATCTTTTATGATGAAAACATAACAATTGTCATATTGACAATTGAAGAATTTGTTGCATTTCTAGTGGAAATTGTGCTAAGAAGTTAAGAATTTAATGAAAATGAGCTCAAGAAATTCAGCACTAGCATCGTTAACCGCAACGTATACTGACTCGGAAAATGAAGAAGAACGCAGTGATGAAAATAGCCCAGAATCAGACTCGTCGGCGGATAGTCAGGTACTCGTAATTGCTATGACCTGAAATTTCTAGACATAATAGAATAATTCCTTTGACCAGTGAGAGCTTCTAGTAGTTCCCTGAGGAAAGTTGTAAGTAGCTAATACAGCAAAATGTTCCATATTACAAGTTGCAATAAAATGTTTTCGGAAATTTTTGATAGTTGGATATTTTCCACTTTATCTCAACAAAAGTATTAATTCTATAGTTAATGACCGATCGCACAATTGGCATTATAATTCGCTAGGACATAATCGTGCATCGCTGTGTTTTGAGTTAGAAAAAATCTGCCTCAAGTGGTTTCATTTGAAGTACATTAAGATGACTGAAGAACGATATAAAGGGATAATGGAAATCTCCGATAAAGCAGATAGCGTTGTGCGACGAAGAAAAAACGATGGAGAAAGTGGTAGGGAATGAAGATACTTGAAAAAATGTTATATGGATGTGTGCTGCGTCTAAAACTCAGCACGAGAAACCGAAGGAAGACCAACTCTTATTACAAATAAAAGAATCGCAAAATTATATTGCAGATTAAAGATAAAAGTCAGCCCTTAAATCTGCAGTCACGCGCAAAACTTCATAGCGAAAATTATAGAAAATTCTACCCTTTATTTGTCTTTTCTCCATTAAAACGCTATTTGTTTTTCTTTGACAGATATATATTCCGGGAGTAAGTTGCTCCCTTCTTCATTGTCAATTATTTTGTGATGATACAGATTCAAGATCTTTATTTCTTGATTTTTAATTTTTAAATATATATTATTCAATTCATCATTAGCTTCACCTAACAATATACACGCGGGTTGTGCCTTAGGGCGTTTCCCGGAGTTCGATGATAATTTACTTTAATTACATTACAATATTAATTTTTTGTCAAAAGAAAACTTTAAAATGTTGAAACCCACAACATTATCATACATTAATAGATTATAAAAAAAGTTTGAGAAAACCATTTGCTCTACACAACTAGCTTTAAAAATTGATTTCTTTAAAATTAAGTACATTATTTCCTTAAGACTACCTTAAAAACAACTCATTCGCTGCGTCTATAGAGCGGTTGTCCGTCGCTCTCCTGTCTACTCCCGCCTTGTGTTCCTTGGTTTTCCTGATTCGCGCTTCCGCCAGCTCTTCTGCATACGATTTTATCGGCTCCATTCCTGTCTCCTGGTACAGCACCTTGTTGGGGTCAGACCGTCCGTCTTCCCGTCTGTATAGGCCTGTGCAAGCCCGAAGAATTTTTAGCTCCACTAATCCTATCTTGCCCCATTTTGTTTTCGGAGCTCCAATCCATATCATCACCGCATATATGATGATCGGACGAATCAAGGCTTTATAGGCCAAAACCTTGTCGAACGTTTCCTGAAAAAAGCTGTAAGAAGATGGTACGCATTTCAAAATATTATCAACGTGAGCACTAAAGGTAGCTTTCCTGTCGAAAACCACCCTCAAGTACATTGTTGATGCCGAGCAATAAAATAGGTGAAGCACGAGGCCAGGACAAAGGAGTTCTGGTGCAACATTGGGAGGCCCCGGCGAGATACAACTCACGTGTGGAAACAGTGTATTAAGGTGCGGTTTGTGTCAGTGTCGAGTCGAGTCGTGAATTCCCCGTTTTGTTACCCGTGCCTTCGGAGAATCCACCTTCCTAATGCCCACCACGGAGCGTCTTATGGAGGATCTCCACCGATTAGTGCGGTAGTTAGAACAAGTGATTTCTAACTACAAAAAGGATTCGTCCAGCAGGTAGCAGGAGGCCGGGTACTATGAAGAGTGAATGCGGCGCTTAGCATCGGCTTGGGAAGCGTTTGAAGGCGCAGACAGCCACGCCAGAACCCTGCCGGAGGTCGACCCGTCCCACGCGTATTTTGCAAAAGAGGTGTACGAAACAACCAGGCAAAATTACCAGCGTTTTGGCCGACACTTTCGCGAGCAGCTAAGCGGGAAAGAGCCGGTGGACACGGTGTTGGAGACATCCAAAGCCCATCGGGATCAGTCTCAGAAGGTCCGAGTTGCCGAAGCCTCAGCGATGCAAGATGAAGGCCTTATTCGACTACTACGACGCTACAACGCCATGCCGATTCACTGAAGCGGATGATTGCTCGCTTGGATCGTCAAGATATGACGCGAGCATGGAACCTGAGCAGGCTGAGGACTCTACAACAGTGATGGCAGCAGCTCGAGCAGGGCTACCAATCTATCTGCGAGCTTCATGAAGACCCTGATACACAGGGATTCGATACTCCACAGCATATCCGTCTGGAGGAACTTGTACAGGATTGGGTGATTCAGTTGGAGGCACGGTTGGATCAAATCGACACTACATCTCGCTCGCCAGCTCCGTGCACGGCTTCGCTCAGCTTGCCGTTGCCCAAAATCCAGCTGCCTACCTTCGATGGGGACTACTTGAAATGGCAAAAATTCCATGACTTGTTTTTGAGCATGGTACACAATCAGCCCATGTCAAATTGCCAGAAGCTTTGGTACTTAAAGTCTAGTCTCCAGGGAGCAGCGGAGCTGTTGCTGCGTAACTTTGCATTGTCAGATGACAGTTACGACTCGGCTTGGACAACGTTAAACGAACGATTCAATAACCACCGAGCCAGGCAAACGATGGACCATCTGTGGGCGCCTTAAGGGCCCTGCATGACACTACCCAAGCATATCTTAAGGGCCTGACGAACCTGGAGGTGTTGTTGCGAATACTGGCGTACCGACCATCTCCCATTCGCAACTTCAACTGCCGCCGTAATATTTCCACCTCCCTTTGGGCACTTCTACCTTTTCCTCTATAAATTTATTTATTTTTTTTACATGTTTCCATTTTCCCTTTAATTTTTACACCCCCATCATCACAATACTACCCTTTTTCCTTATTAACAACTACAAAAAATAATACATACTAATAATTTCAATTTTCCCACTAACAACGTTCCATTTATTAATTCCCACTAACAAAATTTCATTCTATTCATTTTCCCTAACACAACCTAATTCCTTCCTTAATACTAACTATTTCTATTCCCACTAACAAATTTTATTTTTTTTATACTAACAAAAATGAATTCACTAATTCACTAACAAAATTCAATCTCATGCCCAAATGCATCGTTGAAGTTGCTTATGAGATGAATGGGAGATCGACAATCCATGGCACCATTAGCTGCGTCGTGAGTCCTCGATCTTGGGTCTGCTGGAACCCTGAGTTCAAGTTCTCCCGGGCGCACGGAAGCACTCTTTTTGGGGTATCGGCAAACCCAATAGCTTCTGAACTGTGTATATGTGACACTTTGAACTCAACCAAGCGCTTCTTGGATTGGGCAAAGTGCCATATGTAAAACAATTGATACTATTGAGTTTGTCGATATGGAACAAAAGATGTGTGGGTGGCGGAATCGAAGTGGAATGAACTTCGATTACGTTAACCAGATGCAGCAGCGGTAATTGGGAAAAGGGATTGCGGGATCGAATTGGATGAAGGTGGAAGGTGGAATGAGGTGGAGAGGATTGGGCATTGAGTATTTGGCTGGAAAAGATAAGGGTGTTTTCGGTGCGCGGTAAAATTGATTTTTGGAGGTGTTAAAATTGGGGAAAAAAAGGAGTTGGTATTTGACTGGGAGTGAGGATTGGACGAAAAAAAAGAGTAATTGCTATGAGTGAAGTGAAGTGAATTTTTGGATTTGAGAATTTCAGCAGAAGTTACAATAAATACAGAGATCCGAATTTGAAGTGAACGGGGATTAATTTTTTTTGTGACGGAAGAAGAAATAGAATAATTTAGTTGCGAAGTTGAGTGGCGAAAGTTTTGGTGTGAGGCAGGGCAAAATAAATTACATTCGTTGTGGAATAACTTATGATCCATGTGGAAATATTAGTGAGTGAGAAGAATTTTTGGCTTTTGGCCTCCGGGATTAAAGTTGGTGCGAGTTTGAAGTCAAACTAGTTGAAATAAAAATTAAGTGCCGAGAGTGATTCTTTCTTCAAAAAAAAAAAAAAAAAACAGAAAAGCAAGAAAAAAAAACTTTGTTTTGTTGGACTTCGAAGAGAGCCAGGTTCCAGAATTAAAGTTTTCGTTTCTGCAAGTAAGCCAGAACGACGGGTCGGAGAGGGCGATAAGGGTGCTCCTTGATTTTCTAGTATTGATTGAATTTTCGAGTTAATTTAAAGTTAAATTTTCAGTGGCCCCACACTTTTTTTTTTTTGTCATCGCCGAGCGCTCGGAGATCAACGAGGAGTAGTGTGAGTATTTATTTGGTTTATTTTCCTATTATAGTAACAACATCTCATCATCAAGCTTGTTTATTTTTTCCTTGTGTTTTCCTTCATATAAAAGATTGTAGTTGATTATTTTCTTCTGTACGTTAAATCTTAAAGGGGTCCTTTGTTTTTTTTCCTTGTTTTTATTGAAATTCATAATTTGCAGATTTTATTGTGATATAAATTTGTTTATTTTTTTTTTGTGAATAAAAAAACGGCCATGTTACAGTAAAAGCCATATTTTTCATTTCTCAGAATGACCTCCCCTTTCCCGTCCTTTTCCCTATGTGCTAGTATTTATATGTAAGGTGGCTCAGCACGAACAGAGGGTGTCCCGAAAGACCCACGACACGACTGAGCGCTAGCCGGCCTCAGTATGCCACCCCGGGCTACACACCCCTCTGCTAATTCTTAATGTCTGCAACTGCGGTGACTTCCGTGGTTGCTACAGTGTCCATTAAGGACTGGGATCCGCTGTTACTCTACATACTCGTCCGAAAATTAGACCCAGCTACTCACGCACTTTATGAGCAGTCACTATCCAACCCACGTCAACTTCCGTTGTTGAGGGATTTCTTGCAGTTCCTGGAAATACGCTTTCAGGCTCTCGAAGCTCTCGACCAAGAGACTAGAAAGCCAGACCGCATTCGCCGGAATCCCGTTAAGTCTACTGTAGCCACCGCAACTGCTTCACAGTGTCTAATGTGCGCTCAGAGTCACCCGCTGTATTATTGCCCGGATTTCCTAAAGCTTGACGCGTCAGGGAGGCTGAATTTCGCTCGCTCGAAGAAACTGTGCGTCAATTGCCTTCGAGAAGGACATCAATCATCCAGCTGTTCGTCCGGGAGTTGTAGAGTATGTTCGAAGAACCACAACACCCTGCTCCATCTGAGTGGCGTCAACAAGCCCAAGCAGGTCAAGACTACCCCCGGGAGCACAGCAAATTCGAAACACGACCCTAAAAGCGGGTGGAAACGGCGTCCTTGGCTTTAGCGACTTTGACCGAGCCCCGACAAATGGGATGCGTACTATTGAGCACAGCAGTCGTCAGGTTATTCACACCCGTCGGTAAGAACACGGATTGTCGAGTGGTGCTGGATCCGGGCTCACAGATCAACTTGGTGACTGAGCGAATTGTCAGGAAGCTTGGTTTAAAGTCTGCCCCCAGCTGACAGTCATCGAAAGGGTGGGCGGTGGCTCCGAGAAGGCATATCACAGGGTGAACCTGGGCCTGAGATCCAGGTTTTTGGGCTACAGCACGCAGTTGGAGGCCTTCGTCTTGGAGAAAATTATATCTCCTCATCCCTCTCAGAGTCTCGACATATCGGAATGGCATATCCCTGGAAACATAAAGTTAGCGGATCCCAAACTCCACCATAGGGAGAGCATCGATATGCTACTGAGTGCGGACCAGTTCTACGAAATCCTTGCCATTGGGCAAATCAAATTGGGTCCTGAACTCCCCGTGCTCCAGAACACGCTCCACGGGTGGATTGTCGCCGGACGAGTAGTTACACCTCAACCGCTTCCAGTAACATGTGGAGTTCTCACAGAAGAGACTCAGCTGGCTCAGGCTATTAAGCGATTCTGGGAGGTTGAGGAGATACCGGATCCACAACACAAATTCACCGCAAATGAAAGATCCTGCGAATTACATTTCATTCAGACGACGCAACGTGAGTCCGATGGTCGTTTCTTGGTGCAGCTTCCCTTCAAGGAGAACCCAGAAAGGCTGGGCGGCTCGCAGAATATTGCAATAAGAAGATTCCTGGCGATCGAGCGAAAACTGGAGAAGAATCCCGTTTTAAGACAGCAGTATGTCGAGTTCATGGAAGAGTACGAGCGACTAGGACACATGGAGCAGATCACATGGTCAGCGAGTAAGGAAGCTCATTATTTCCTGCCGCACCACTGCGTCCTGAAGCCAGATAGCTGCACTACCAAATTGGAGAGTGGTTTTCGATGCGTCCAGCGAGACATCAACTAATGTTTCCTTAAACCACATCCTACATACAGGACCCACGATTCAGGACGAGCTGTTTGCGATCTTGACCCGTTTTCGCCTACCACGCTTTGTATTCACGGCCGATATTGCCAAGATGTATCGGCAAATACTGCTTCAGTATGACGACCGCAAATTTCAGTTGGTGATTTGGAGAACGAGTCCAGCCCAGCCTGTTTGATATTACCAACTCAAGACCGTAACGTATGGTACAACGTGTGTCCCGTATATGACAACCAAATGCCTCCAGGTTCTGGCACAGGCAAAACAAGATTGAGCGCCCTTGGGCAGCAGCGCATTACAGCATGATTGTTACATAGACGACATCATGACAGGGGCAGACAGCTTGATGGAGGCCGTTCAAACACAGGAGGAGTTGCGCCAGATTCTTGCCAGTGCAGGAATGCATTTGCACAAGTGGTGTGCCAATCATCCGCAACTTCTACAGCAGATCAACATCGAGGACCAAGAGGTCCAATTGGATTTCAACAGTCTGTCCGAAGATTACATCAAGACGTTGGGGGTAATCTGGCGCCCGAAGGCAGGCCACTTTCAGGTCAGCATCAACTTGGACCCCGCTGAGGTCAAATTCACGAAACGGACGATCGCATCAGACATCGCCCGAATGTTCGATCCGTTGGGCATCCTTGCCCCAGTTACTGTAACCGCCAAACTATTCCTGCAGGCATTGTGGCGCTTGGAGTTGGACTGGGACGCAGCATTGCCATTCGAAATACACTCACGATGGGCTCAGTTTCGCAGCGAGCTCCTGTCATGGCAGACGGTTCGCTTTCCTCGACATGTCCTCGGCTGCGAGAGGTCGGTCCAACTGCAATTACATACCTTTTGTGACGTCTCGGAGAAGGCGTATGATGCTGTCGTCTACGTCCACTCAACATCTTCGAACGGGCATGTCAAATTTCGGCTGCTCCGTGCCAAGTCCAGGGTGGCACCCATCAATGTGTTGACAGTGCCGCGTTTGGAGCTGTGTGCCGCCAAGCTGGGTGCGGAATTAACAAGTCGAGTTAAGAAGGCGCTCAGGCTGCCGGACGTTTTTCATGTTCTTTGGTCCGATTCCGAGGTCATATTGGCGTGGATCAATTCAACCGCGTCATCTTACAGCACATTCGTGGCAAACCGTGTTTCGACCATTCAATTGCTGTCGAGACCAACTCAGTGGCGACATGTGGCGTCCCACAACAATCCAGCAGACATCCTGTCCCGTGGCCTGGCGCCGCCCGAGCTCACGGACTGCAAGCTCTGGTCACAGGGACCATCTTTCTTGACTGAATCTGAGGCGGACTGGCCGCCTCCGTACAGGGGTACCGAACCCTGTGAAGTTGAGCGGAAATGCAGCAAGGTGGCGATCATAACCGCCAGCGCACGCAGTCATTTCGTGCACGAGGTTCAACACGGCAATTTCTTCCGAAGACTACAACGAATCATCACATACATGCGGCGTTTTGTGGATCGGTGCCTGCCAAACTCCCAGCCCCCTTCAACATGCAGCCAAAGAGTCACAATTCAAGAGCTCGCCCGAGTTACTGCCGTCATCATCAAGTGCATCCAGCAAGATGACCTTTACGCTTGCGCGAAGTTCGACGCCATCAGCAGGTCAACAAAGGCAGCCCCCTGTCGGCACTGTCTCCTTTCCTGGATTCGGACGGGATCCTACGCGTAGGTGAGAGGCTGGAGGCTTCGCAGCTATATTTCGAGGCTGAACATCCCATGGAGCTGCCGGCGACAAATCCGATCACAAGGTTGCTGATGACAGACATCCATCGCGACAACTGCCATCTTGGTGCGCAGGCATTGCTCGCGATGACGAGAAAGCGTTTCTGGCCCATTCGGGGGAAGCAGTTGGCCAGATCGATCGTGCGCCATTGCGTGCGCTATGTTCGGGCCAAGCCACGGCTTTTTGAGCAAATAATGGGAAATCTTCCTGGTCGACGAGTACAACCGGCGCCCCTTTATCACATCAGGAGTCGATTTCTACGGGCCAATGCTAATACATTATCGTGGTTTCGCTACCAAGGTCGTACACCTCGAACTGGTAAGCAACCTCAGTACCGACGCCTTTCTGGGCGCATTGTGGCGTTTCATCGGAAGACGAGGGCGATGCAAGGACTTATACTGTGACAACGCAACCAACTTCGTGGGCGCGCACAACCAATTGCGCGACCTATCCTCATCGCTCTACTCGGGGGAGGGTCAGAAGAAGGCGATCGACTCCTGCACTGATTGAGGAATGGATTTTCACTTCATTCCACCCCGCGCACCTCACTTTGGCGCTTTATGGGAGGCAGCAGTCAAGTCGGCCAAAAATCTATTACGACGAGGTGCTTCATCGGCAACACTCACCTACGACGAGTTGCACACTGGTGGTTGGAGTGGAGGCCATCCTCAATTCGAGACCTTTGGTGCCGATGTCCGAAGATCCAAACGATCTGGCAGCGCTCACTCCGGGACACTTTCTCATCGGAGAACCAATTACGGCCATGGTGAGTACTCTGGCCGAGCCGCTTACCTGTGGGCTTCAAGCTAGATGGAAACTGGTCAACAAACTCAGGAGCGACTTCTGGCAGCGATGGTCGAGCGAGTACCTCTCCCAACTACAACATCGAATAAAGTGGCGACGTATACAAATGAACGCGGTTCCGGAGACAATCGTCATCATCAAGGAAGACAACACGCCGCCCATGAAGTAGCCTATGGGACGCATCGTTCAAACGCACGTAGGAGCGGACGGATACGTCAGAGTGGCTGACGTCAAGACCTCGTCGGGTAAGGGTTAGGCGATCCATCCATCGTCTCACCCCGCTACCGATATTGCAGAGCTCTCCCGCTGAAGAAGCGGACCGGAACTCAAAGGCAGTCACGTCTGCTGACACGGCCAGTCGAGCAGACGAATCCAGCCACCAGCGGCTCAAGCGTCATCCAGGAGGAGGCAGGTCACAATCGCAACAACCCAGGGCCCATCCCGTTGCCTAGACGTCACAGCTTATCACACACGCTGGAAGAGGTTGAACGGACCGTTCAACAAGGGGGTGAATGTTGATGCCGAGTAATAGTTATATTAGTTCAACCAATTTTTCATTCAATGTAAATTTTTAATACTTCCGCAGTGCTCATCAACAGATGTCACTTTCAGCAAGCGCTATCCATGCAGCACTGAATTTCCGGAAACGAGCCGCAGCTCATGGGATAAAAAGTTAATTCGTCCATCAGTCTTGAATCCACGCTCGCGAGTGGTGGGTACGCTGCACGTTCGTCCCATTTCAACTTAGACAAGTACAAAATTAATTTGCTAATGAAGAGCTATTAAGTTAAATCGTCGCGACAGCGAGAACAATAAGTGCAAATAATAAATTGTAGTAGCCATTACTGAATAAATGTATTTTGATAAGGCTTATGAAGAGCTATTAAGTTGAATGTGGGATTTATTTAGTTAATTGCTCCTTGGAACTTGAAATAACTCCGATATTGCGAAGTACTTCAATTTGCTTTCAATAAATTAAAGGTTCACAAGCGGCATAACCTCAAAAAGGGAAAAATAGGTGAAGCAAGAGGCCAGGACAAAGGAGTTCTGGCGCTATTATTTGCACTGATTGTTCTCGCTGTCGCGACGATCTGTTGACGACTGGGTTAAGTTAAAAGCACAAACTAACATACATCGTTTGCCTATAGCAGTCACCATCTGCCCATTCAACTTAAATCTGGAGTCAAAGATGCCTCTTGCACGATGAACAAAGTTTTTGTGGGGGTACATGAACACAATTAATTCATTTTCTTTTTCATTTACCTTAATTCCCCATTTCCGGTAATATGCAGTAAGGGAATCTAAATATTTTTCGAGCAAAGCGCAAATTGTGCTCAGATGACCACACTAATAAGTCGTCAGCGAAGAGATTCACCTGATTTTCGGGCTTATATTCATCTCTTACGCCCGGGACGTCAGAGGTGAATATGTTGAAAAGAAATGGGCCTAATATAGACCCCTGTGTTACCCCTGAGTCAATACTAAATGGGTCTGACCTAGCTCCACCAGCCACCGCAAAGGCAGCTCGTCCCCTCATGAAGCTGCCTATAATTTTTACAATATGGGCCGGAAAGCCAAGATTTATCATTTTGTAGAGAAGCCCATTGATCCACACAGATTCAAAGGCTTCCTCCACATTGATCAGGCAAGCTACAACAAGCTTATTGTTGCGCCAGCTTCTCGTTATATCAGCTGGGAACACGGCCATAGCATCCACCGTGGAGTGAGCTTTTTTGAAGCAAAATTGTCTTTCCGGCACAATTCTTGCCCCGGTAGAAAATTTTAGGATACCTTCAAGTATTACACTTTCAAGAAGCTTACCAATATTTGAAAGCAACGAAATCGGACGAGTATCGACTACGTCAGTACTGCCCGACTTCTTGGGTATTGCGAATAATTTTGCACAATTCCATTGCTGAGGGAAGTAGCAAATGTTAATGCAGTTATTCAGAATGATCGCGAGGAGGACAAAGAAAACATGGGGAAGCCTTTAAGCATATAATTGGAGATTCCATCAGCTCCTGCTGATTTTTTGGAATTTTGCTCCAGTGCGAACAAAGTGAGTCTTTCAGGACGGACAAACAGACCATGGCCAGTAGGTGCGTCAGAGGGATTTGAAACAGAGAAACGAGTCAAGCACAATTGATCATTGTCCCTGTCGAAATTTGTTGTGGTGCTGCTCACTAACGAAGTAACGGAAGAGTCCTCACTTGCTTTCTCTCCTTGAAGAACTTTCGCAAAATATTTTGCGATAGTCAGCGATTGCTTTGTCACCCATGAGAATAGATCCATTATAAGTGAGGACCCCGTGCAGCCTTGTTCTGCCCGTTATCCTATTGATATGAGGAAATACATAGGGACCTGGTTTGATACTTTCCAGGGCCTGTTCAAATCGCTGCTTAGCAAAAGCCAAGGTTCTCCTCGAAATCATTTGGTTTAGAGACACTACGTGAATACGTTCTTACTCCCAGTTGACCATATTTAAATTGCGGTGGTAGATTCTTGCGAGTAGCTTTCTAAGCCGATTACGTCTAGGATGAAGCTCCAAGATGCCTTCTGGTAAATCTCGATAAAAGTAATTCGTCGAGGATTTCTTAATGGAGATCTTTGAGATGACCGTATCCAGGGTTGAATTTATACAAGCAACTCCCTCATTGATTTCAGGAATAGAACGATTTTTCGATCTATTGATTGAAATTCCTTTCAATTTTCCGTCAAGGTCAGCACATACTGTTGCCCAATCGATTCGCTTGTAAGAATGAAAAGTTGAGGGTCTACAACCTCAAGTTTCACACTCTTTTTTTCACTCTTAAGGTCAGCTCAACCAAAAAATGGTCAGACTCGGCATCAAGAACTCCACACTCGAAATTCCTCAAACTGTGGGACGAATTTACTAGATTGGCAGACACAATGAAGAAGTCAATAATAGACGAACTTCGGCGGAAGGTAGGCTCTTTCGGATCAATCAGTATGAGATCCATATTTGATTGAACCCAGTTAGAGATAGCTGTTCCATAGCCATTAGATGCGAGATTTCCCCACGAGGGATGCTTCGCATTAAAATCACCTCCCACGGGATAGAAATCGCTAGTTGTGCGGAAGTTTGGTGCCCTACGGAAGCCTTGTATACATGATGCGGAAAAAATGGACGACAAAGTGCGGGCACTCTTTCCCGCCCATCCCGTCCGTGTTGACGCTGTCCATGGTGAAACAGCCACTCTTCACACAGCCGGAACTAGAAGAGGCAGTCCTTTCGTTGAAAGCGAGGAAGGCTCCAGGTCCAGATGGTGTTCCGGGTGAGGTGTTGCGGCTTGTCTATCACCAGTGTCCTGACTTGCTGCTTAGCACATTCAACGCTTGCCTACGGGACGGAGTTTTCCCGATACGATGGAAGGTGGCGAGGCTCGTGCTGATCAGCAAGGGGAAGAGCCCGTTATGCATGCTTGACACGGCTGGGAAAGTGCTAGAAAAACTCATCAAGGGAAGACTCACTGACGCGATTCGTGCTGCTGGGAACCTATCTTCTCGGCAGTACGGCTTTAGAGCAGGACGTTCTACCATTGATGCGATTGCAGAGGTGGTGAACGCGGTCCAAAAGACAGAGGCATATAGTCGCACCAAACGACGGATCGTCCTGTTGGTGACACTCGACGTCAGGAACGCCTTCAACTCCGCTAAATGGGTGGATATTCTGGATACGCAGGAAAACCCTTTTCAAGTTCCAGAATATCTAATGCGCCTTTTGAGGAACTACCTGAAGGACCGAAGCCTGCTCTACGACACGACACAGGGCCAACGAAGGATGGAAATTACATCGGGTGTTGCCCAGGGATCTATCCTTGGTCCGCACCTGTGGAACGTGTCTTACGACGGGCTACTGAGACTCGAGATGCCAGATGAGTCGTGCTTTGTCGGCTATGCGGATGATGTTGCGGCTCTGGTCGCTGGATGCACCATTGAACAGGCGCACCTTAGGCTAGGTATGCTAATGCGCCGAGTGAGGGACTGGATAACTGCTCGCGGGCTCAGTTTAGCACGGGAAAAAACCGAAGTGGTCATCTTGACAAAAAAGAGAATCCTTAGAGTAAGGATGATCAGTATTGGAGATATGCCATCGGTGAAGTACCTGGGGCTACTGATCGACTCGGAGATGAGTTTCTCTGAGCAAATCAGGGCAACGGCTGAGAAGGCTGCTTCAGGAGTATCGACTCTGAGTCGACTTGCGGCCAACGTAGGGGGACTCAGCCCATCAAGAAGACGCCTCTTGATGAGTGCTGTAGGGTCAGTGCTATTGTACGGAGCAGAGGCATGGGGCGACGCTCTCATTAAGGAGGTTTACCGAAAACACCTGGCACAGGTACATAGAAAAGGAGCGCTGAGGATTGCATCTTCGTATCCGACAGTCTCTGAAAGTCATTGCAGGCGTGATACCTGTCGGTCTCCTTGCTAGAGAGCGCCGCTCTATTTATCTGCGTTGAAACGAGGATGCGAGGGAGATGGTTGTCCGTGAAGAGAGACAACGCTCACTCAACAATTGGCAGCAGTCTTGGGTGAATTGCACGAAGGGAAGGTGAACTGCGCGCCTCATCCCGGATGTGAGCCCGTGGCTAAATCGAAAGCATGGTGAGACTGACTTCTATCTGACCCAGCTTTTGAGCGGGCATGGGTGTTTTCAGTCTTACCTGCACAAGATTGGTAAGTCATGGTCCGCCGATTATCGGTATTGCCCAGGAGAAGAGGACAAGCCTGCCACACATTTTTTGTTTGCATAAAATGGGACAGGCTGCGAAGAGCCCTCTACAGGGAGACGGGAGAGCTCACCCCGGATACTATAGTCGCGGTGATGCTCGAATCGTTTGACAAATGGAACCAGGTGGCACATTATGTTCGGGTAGTCCTGAAAGATAAAAGGGTCTCACAGCAGCCGGAGGTGTCGGGGCTGGGGGCTCCTCCGGCTAGAAGAGCGATCTCTCAGCTTGAAGGCGCCTCACGGCGTAACAAAACGAGACCTGGCCCGAAGTAATGTGTCACTTGGTTCCAGGCTAGGTTCTCAGGTTGACAGGGGAGGTGTTTAGTGTGTAGTCCGGGCGCCTTGTTGCGAACATGGGAGTTCCACACTCTGTGCGTAAATGGGCGATCACCTCCCTACCACAAAAAAAAAGGGCATAGAAATCGAATTTTTTGCGCAGAGTAAGCACTGTTTCCAAGTCGTCAATGAGTTCGCTCACCGAGTATTCATGTCGAACATAGATCCCCACGAACGCAAAGGTGCACCCTTCCAGCATGGATCTTATTATTTCTGCTGCAATACATTTCAGACTTGGAAGGCAGTGCCTTTGGACTTTCAGATGATCTTTGTGAGCCATTGCAAAACTCCAAAACTTCCCTCCGGATCATCGGGCCTGATGATCTTGTATATTCCCAGATGCACTCTGTGTCTTTCTTTGAGTCTCGTTTCTGACATAAACAAGAAGTCTGGTCTATGGGCGTTCAAGTATTTTTGAACAAAATTCCTTTTATAGCGTGGAGCTATTGAACATATGCTGAGGATGGAGAGTTTAATAGAACTCATCACGACAACATACTTTGAAGGCGAATTCTAATTGCGGAGCTTTTTTCTCACTAGGATTAGTGAGTTTTTTATAGTGGGGGATAAAACAGTCCACCTTTCGAATGAGTGTGAACAAGTCACCCCTGAAAAATTGTTGGCAGTCAATGCTCAAAACCGTATTTCGGTCATTCTGCGACTGGTGGGGTTGTTGCATTGGTTGCTGTTTTTGTTGCCGTATAGGCAGCGGTGCAGGCTGCTTCTTTGCACCTTGCAAAAGGCTGGAGTACGAGGCCCCTTCACGTATCGTATTTTTTTATAGAGGCAGTGACGAAATCCCTTCTTTCCTCTTTTTTCTTTTGGAGGTTCTTCTCCTGCGCTTTAGGACAACCTCTGAAACTCGCAAGGTGCCCCTTAGCATTGCATTTGACGCAGAAGATCTCGTCTTTTTTCTCGTCCTTCGAGATTGGACATTCCATGGACTTATGCTGCTTGTCGCATTTTACACATCTAACTTCGAGTCCGCAGTTAGAAGCGACGTGGCCAAATCTTTGGCAGTTGAAGCACACCCATTGTATCTTCTGGTACAATAGCAACTTTATGTCCATTGCTTTCTTCACTTCAAAGTCCGGTTTGAACTGGACCAACAAGAATGAAAGCGTCCTTTTTTCTCTCCTAGAGGTTATAGTGGAGAACTTTTTTGCTGAAAGGATATCATCTCCGAGATGTTCCTTCAGCTCAGCCACGACATCATTCTCGTTGTATGAGCTGTGCACGCCTTTTAGAAGGAGAGTTAATTATCTCTCTCCTGGAAGGGTGTAAGTGTAGCAAGCCACCTTCGCACACCAGAAAATTAAAAGGGCTGGTGTGATCCCCAGCCGTTTTAGGGTGGAGCGAAGTTTGCGAGGAGCTGTTCACCGTCACGTTCAACTCTGGCTCCTTTTCAGAGTTTCTTGCGCAAGCCCTTTTGACGCTATCCCTGAACGTCTTCAGGTCAAGCCTATAGCACACTATGAGAGGCATCCTCTCCTTTTTGGTAGCAGCCACGCTTGGCTGCTGGGGCTTCGATTTCGTAGCCGGCTTGGGTATGGTCCCCGAGAAACTAGCGGAAACTATTTTCGTCACCTTTTTGAGCTGGGGAAAATCACTTCAAGGGTCTTTGATACCTTTGATGTGTGCTCCTGCGTTGGAGACCCCATCGGCCTCTTTCTGGCTTTCGGCATTACGATAGCCTCCACCTCGTCACCATTGTCCGCGGAACTTCCATCCTCATCCATCTCCATGTCACTGGAGACCCCTTGCAGTTGCATCTTGCAACTAGCAAGCAAGTCGAGGATAAGCTCCTCCTTTATATCCCTCCCGAATTTCTCACAGAAACGCTGCAAGTTTTTTCTCGCCTTCCGCGTGAAGCTAGATTTAACAGCGGAGGGCTCCCCATATTCATTACTTTCCCCCATACCCACAGATTCCAAGACGGAACTTGGAATACTGTCGTGGGAAAATAAAAGAAAGTAGAAACTGAGACCCTTATTATCTAGTTATTGAAAGACTTAAAAGAAAAATAACTATATTATAAAGAAAAACAGTACACTTAAAAAGCCTTAATAATAATATTTTCGGTTGTTTCCAATTCCAAATTCAACTTCTTTTCCTTTTCTCCACTCCACTTCACTTGTGCTCGCACTACGCGCCTTGCCCAGGCGCTTTAACTCCTTTCCACAAATTCCAAACAAATTTTTCCTCCGAAATTCCGCAGCTCCTGAAATTTCCACTCTCCTCCAAATTTCAGCATTAATACAAATCTTACGAAAATCCTCCGAAAGCCTCCGAAAAACTCTTGCTGCTCGACCGAAAAACTCTTGCTGCTCGATGCTCGATCCGTGCTGCCTCGACGACTGCTCGACTAGATCTCTCTCCATTTAAACGCTATTTTTTTTTTAAATAGCTTCATTCCCTATCACTCTCTCCATTAATATTTCTTCGTCGCACAACGCTCGTGCGATCTGCATTCACATTACGTCGTTTCGTCCTTTGTGCCACCCAGACAATGCTTAATACATCGGTATAAGGGGCACACAAAATAATGTGAACTAATCCTTTTCATGAACATCTAGTCCAAAAATGATGATCAGCTCTCTGAGATAAAAAAAAATCAATATAATACGACGCATTCAAAAAAAAAAAAACTCTGAGTAACTGTCTCTTCAGTATCTCGCCGATAGGGTTAAAAATGCCCTAAGATACTGAGCTCATAAAAGCAGAACTACAGGTCCACTCTTCAATCAGTGCTCATTAAATGCTCCCTTAGCCTTTTCTTAAATACCAAAAGAGAGTTTGCTTTCTGAACCATTTCTGGCAGATTGTTATATATACGCAGAGCATCATTCGTTGCATCGTTCTTTAGACGATCCGTTCTGGCAAAAGGTATTACGAATTGATCTGCATTCCCCGCATTATATGGGTTGATCTGTGATACCTTAATTAATGGTGTTCGTTCCGATCCATTAGTTTTTAAATTTTTGTAGATAAACTTAGCTCTCTCCATTATAATGATTTGACTAAAGGTTAATGATTTTGCTAATTGGTAAACCAAACTAGTTTGAGTAAGCATTGGCAGTTTCAGAGTTTTTTTATACGCTTTAGTCAGCAGCATACTATTTAAATGTTGCTTTGCTGATTGACTCCAAATAAGTACTCCATAATGTAATTTCGTCAGGACAAATACATTTAGAATGAGTTTCTTGATGTGCATTGGAAAAGACACATATCTTCTTAACAATCCTATTATTGGGGCTAATTGCCTCCTTAAACTATTTATGTGTGGCAACCAGATCATACGATGGTCTATGATAAGACCAATATATTTCATTTCTAGCACTCTTTGCAATTTTTCACCGTTAATATTTAGTTCGACATCTATGTCTCCTTTGTTCTTTTGCTTAAAAACAATATATTTTGTCTTTGTGGTATTCAATACTAGTTTGTTTTCGATTAACCACTGATGGAATTTTCCTAGATCCACGTTGATAGTGTTCTCAAAGGCAGTTTTGTCTGGTCCTGAATAAAGTAGAACTTTGTCATCAGCATATAATGTGTGATATCCCGTCAGCCCACATGTATTTAGATTATTTGTGTCTAGCAGGAACAAAGTTGGGCCAAGTATTGAGCCTTGGGGAACTCCTGTTTTCGTAGGTGCTCGATCGATCGGGACATTGTTGCTTATAGTTCTCTGCGATCTTCCCTCCAAGTAACTCTTAAACAACTGCTTAGGACTACCCTGAACACCATACGATTCAAGTTTACGAAGCAAGAGGTCATGATCAACTGTATCAAATGCTTTTTCAAATCCACAAAAAAATGTTCAATATACTTATTATATTGACAAATGTAAACCTAATAAAGTTATACCCAACATATTACTAATATTTTTAATTTGATAAAACATAAACAATAATGTCTTGACTTGAAGATAAATGGACTTATATTACTTACTTAGTTAACGTAATATTTAAATATCAACGTTGGTTTTACTGGAATAGTGAATTTATCCGTCGTACACTCTCCGCTCATTCATCATCATCATTTATGGCATCCAATTCGGGCCTTTGCCTTCAATAGTCGCGAATCTGCGACCTTATTCGCCATTAGGGGGGGATCTGCTGTCAGCATCGATTAACTCTTCCCGTCGTTTCCTCGGTTTCCCAACTGAACGACTTCCTTGTGCTCTACTCTTCAACGTTCGTCTAGAGATCCTGTGCTCTTCCATTCTCTTCACATGTCCGCTCATTACTTTTGCCTTATATTTGAACTGACTACAAGAAGTTGTAATCAAAGACGTCTGTTCCTATTGAACTTTTTGACCATAACGTGATTTCGTTGAAATCCAGTAGCTGTGCATTAATAATCGCTTTTCACTATTCCAGCCACCTGCGCCTTCTAATAAATCATATACCCCCGTACGAAATAGTCCTGATGCACATTCGTCCGATTCACAAAAAACAGCTGCTGCAAGAGAATCTAAAGCCCGTCGTCTAGTAAGCTATAATGATGATAATGCCGTTTCCGACGATGACACCACATCACCTAATCATGAAGAGGTCAGCATGGATATTTCAGAAGATGAAGAAAAGGAATTAAGAGCAAAACAATATGAGCCAACAAAAGTAGATGTCGGCGATAAATATGCCCACTATGGATTTAGCTTACCGCCAGAACCCAAAGGTAAAGTTCCACAAGAACTGCAAGACAAAATAGTTCAATTCTATGAAAAAATGCGTAATTCAAACATGGACATGAATAGGATTATTCAAGAAAGAAAAGAATTCCGTAATCCCAGCATCTATGAAAAATTAATTAGTTTTTGTGATATTAATGAGTTCGGAACAAATTATCCACCTGAAATATATGATCCTCTTCAATGGGGGCCAGAATCATACTATGAAGAGCTGGCGAAGTCACAAAAAACTGAAATGACTAAAAGACAAAAAGAACGAAAGGAAATAGATAAAGCCGATCCGGCTGCGGCAGCGAAGAAAGCCGAAGAAGATGCTAAGAAAAGGTTCGTATCTTTCTTAGCTTATAATATTACTATAAGATTCTATTTATATTCTATCAATAGTTCCAAACCCCATGCGCAAAAAATGTAAGCAAAAGGAACTAAAGGACTAGCAAAGTTTTTGCGATCTGTTAATTGTTTGTATTTTATTTAATCTAATGAAATTTTTTCGCTTTAGGAAATCCAAATGGGATCAACCAGCACCCAACAGTCAGGCGGCAGCTGCTAAACCACATATACCTCCTCCTACGCTGACAGCAAACGTAACTGGCACAAAAGGTACCGTCATCTCTGCATTTGGATCGTTGCCAAAGAAAGTGAATATGTAGTGTTTGATTTATTAGAATTTCATTGTATCGAATAACTGTTAAGAATGAAGATATATGTCAAACTCATGCTTATTATAAATGTGAAAATTTGAAATAGGATGATGAGAAATATAATTTATGATAGAAAAGTTAACGTGTATTTGTTTAATGTCCTGCGTTTTCCGCTCCTAAATTTAAACTTTTTTCTTATTACTTTGTTATTTTTTGTACTAGAATTTTGTATTTCTTGGAAAAACTAGATCACGTGATTTGCTCATTGCTTGCTTTTTCAAAAAAAAAATTATTTTTGCGGTTTTGGGTATTGGCTTTGGCTTATGAAAAAATTGTCCCACGTCGTCAAATTGAAAGTTCATCGATTTATTATACCATTATTTGATTGACGATATCATTGGAATCAATTGTATATTGTGTGAACATTGCGAAAGATTTCCTCTACAAGATATCTTAAGCGCCAATTGAAGGCTCTGTGAAATAACGGGATATCTTTACATAACACATCAAAACCAGCTGCGCTGTAGTCAGTAGAGTGCACAATATAAATATCCTGTGAAAATTACAAATTCAGAGTATGAGTCCTCGCATTCTGGCACTTTTATGTTAAAGTTGATCTTTCCCAGACAAAAGGTTTCCGAAGGGCTCGAAGCGTAAGCACTCATTATCACGTTATGAGGAGATTCTTCTTCTTCTAAGCACTACAGCCCCTTTCGGGCCGAATAACATATTTCAAGCGGATCATTAAATCGCTTGTTTCTATCAGCCATTGAAAAGTTTCACTTTTCCAGCTCTGCCTTTAATTGTACAAAGATTCTTCTTCTTCTACTTAGCACTACAGCCCCTCTCGGGCCCTCGCTTCCTGCAAATAGCGCCTCCAACTGTCTCGGTCCGTTGACCGCGTCATCCAATTCCGAAATGCGAGCAGCGATGATCTGTCTTCGTCGATTTAGTCAGACCAGCTTTTCCTCGGTTTCCCCACTGGCCGCCGGCCTTCAGTTCTCCCTACGAATACCTTTTTGGGTATTCGTTGTTCGTCCATACGATTCACGTGTCCAGCCCATTACAGCTTCCGCAATGTTACAATCCTTGAGACCTCCGGTTTGTCAAAAATTTCATACAGCTCATGGTTGTATCGAATTCGCCATTGGTCCCCGTCTAGCTTCGCTCCGATTATTCGCCTCAGGACCCGTCGCTCATAGGCGTTCAATATATTTGCGGATGCTTGGGTTAGGGTCCATGTTTCACACCCATAGCATGACACAGGTCTTATCACAGATTTGTATACTTGGAGCTTTGTTTTTCTGTGTATGCAGCTGGTCTTCAAGATCGTCAATACTGAATAAAATATTTTATTTGCGAGCTGTATTCTTCGGCGTATTTCGTCTCTTTCTTTGCCCGTTTTCGTTATTTTGGCGCCTAAATACACAAATTCGCTAACATTTTCGATACTGTATTCGCCAAGTGTGATATTTTGTGTATTTGGGGTATTTTTCCTCGACTGCGTCATGAGCTTTGTTTTATTTTCGTTGATTTGTAGCCCTACTAGTTTTGCTTCGCTGTCGAGTTTCAGGAAGACTTCTTTGGCAGTTGTTAGTGACTGTGACAGAATGTTGATGTCGTCCGCGTAGGCCACTACCTGGCTCGACTTGTATAGTAATGTACCTCGCGTATCGACAGGTAGCTTCCGTATGACGTACTCCAGAGCCAAATTGAATAGCAATGGGGCCAGCCCATCTCCCTGCTTTAGTCCGATATTTGTGTCAAAGGCATCGGTGAGTTGGTTATTGATGCGGACTTGGGAAGTCGTCGACGTCATTGTCATTTTGGTAAGACGGACTAATTTGGCTTGGATCCCAAAACCAAGCATTATTTGGTACAGTACGTTACGATCAATACTGTCGTCTGCTTGCTTGAAGTCAACGAAAATGATTTAGTGTACGTCTATGTTGAACTCCCAGCATTTTTCCAAGTACCTGCTTGACTGTGAACAATTGGTTTGTTGTTGATCTACCTGCCCTAAAACGACCTTGATACTCCCCAATAATACTGCTGGCGTATGATCCGATTTTATTTTCTAAGATTTTAGAAAATATTTTGTACGCCGTACAAAGTAGTGATATGCCTCTATAATTTTCGCACTGTAGCTTGTCACCTTTTTTGTGGATAGGGAAAATAATTGATTGGCTCCACTCTTTCGGCATATGTTCTTGTTGCCAAATGTGCTGGATGACTTTGTGAATAGCTTGATGAACACTACTGCTACCATATTTGATGAGCTCCACTGGAATCTCATCAATGCCCGGCGCTTTATTATTCTTTTGGGCTTTGATGATGGAACAAACTTCATCCAGAGTTCGTGGGGCCAATGGAAGCTCTCCGCAGACATCTATAGGCTTCGATGTTCTGGAGCTGTGCGGAGGATTAAGGAGGTTCTTGAAATATGATGCCCATCTTTCCTTAATCTTGATTTCATAAGCGATGTTATTGCCGCTGTCATCACGACAGAGCGTGGTTTTGGGCTGATAACCACGTTTCAGGCTTTTCACTACTTTGTATGCTTGTCTTGTGTTATTGCTCGCTAAACTTACATCTATACTTCTCAATTGGTGGTCATAGTATTTTCTTTTCTTAATCCTAATTATCTTATTCGCTACTCTTCTGAGATTTTCAACTCATTTTTTCCCCGCTGCCAAATAAGGCAGGGTTTTAGTCTTTGAAAAAATTTTTTTTACAAAGATCTACTAGTTTCGCGACCTGTCTGTCCGTGCGTCACAGCAAGCTTCCTCAGAAACTATAGAAGCTAGAATGCAAAAAACTTTGTGAAAAGGTCAGAAGTGATAGTCTCTCAAAAGTTTAGGTCTTACCAAAAATTTAAAAAATTGTTAAGGGGGGTCGTCCCCCCCTATAACGAATGAGCCTTAACAAATTTTTTTAATCAAAGGTAGTCGAGTGGGGTATCAAATGAAAGGTATTGATTAGAACTTTCAGAATCTGAAGGCAAAATGTACCAAAAATTTGCGCTATCGAGAGATGATGAATGATTTTTTATGGCCGGAATTGAATGGTATTGATCTGGACAACGTTTACTTTAAACAAGACGGCGCTACGTGCCACACAAGCAACAAAACCATTGATATTTTACGGGAAAAGTTTCCGGACCGTGTTATCTCTCGAAGAGGTGATCACAATTGGCCATCGAGATCTTGCGATTTAACACCTTGCGACTTCTTCCTTTGGGGCCACGTGAAAGAGAAGGTCTACGCCAACAGCCCAGCGTCGATTTAAGATCTCAAAGATGAAATTCGTGAGGCTATCGAGGACATAGGGCAGCCGATTTGCGATTTGGTTATGGAATAGGATATGGTGCTGTAAGCGTGGTCGTGGTGGTCATTTGCCTGATGTTATTTTCCACTATTAACGGCATACCATCTTCTTCACAATGAAATAAACATCCGATCATTTATATTAAAAAATGGCATTTTTCTTTTAATATCAAAATAACACCTCTAATTGGAAAACCCTGTATATTCGCCAAGTGTGATATTTTGTGTACTTGAGGTATTTTTCCTCGACCGCGTCATGAGCTTTGTTTTATTTTCATTGATTTGTAGCCCTACTAGTTTTGCTTCGCTATTCGAGTTTCAGGAAAAGTTCTTTGGCAGGTGGTATTGACCGTGACAAAATGTTGATATCGTCTGCATAGGCTACTACTTGTATAGTAATGTACCTCACGTATCGACAGGTAGCTTTCTTATGACGTACTCCAGAGCCAGATTGAATAGCAATTAGGCCAGCCCATCTCCCTACTTTAGTCCGATATTTGTGTCAAAGGCATCGGTGGGTTGGTTATTGATGCGGACTTGGGAGGTCGTCGACGTCATTGTCATTTTGGTAAGACGGACTAATTTGGCTTGGATGCCAAAACCAAGCATTATTTGGTACAGTACGTTACGATCAATACTGTCGTCTGCTTGCTTGAAGTCAACGAAAATTTGGTGCACGTCTATGTTGAACTCCCAGCATTTTTCAAGTACCTGCTTGACTGTGAACAATTGGCCTGTTGTTGATCTACCTGCCCTAAAACGACCTTGATACTCCCCAATAATACTGCTGGCGTATGATCCGATTTTATTTTCTGAGATTTTAGAAAATATTTTGTACGCCGTACAAAGTAGTGATATGCCTCTATAATTTTCGCACTGTAGCTTGTCACCTTTTTTGTGGATAGGGAAAATAATTGATTGGCTCCAGTCTTTCGGCATATGTTCTTGTTGCCAAATGTGCTGGATGACTTTGTGAATAGCTTGACGAACACTACTGCCACCATATTTGATGAGCTCCACTGGAATCTCATCGATGCCCGGCGCTTTATTATTCTTTTGGGCTTTGATGATGGAACAAACTTCATCCAGAGTTGGTGGGGCCAATGGACGCTCTCCGCAGACATGTAATGATTTTACGTTTACGTCCGAACGCGGAACCGACCTCTCGTCGGTTCTAGACGTTAAGTCTGAGTAGTGCCAACGGATGGTACCGACCGGTCAACCAATCCGTGCACCGTAATCCATTCATGCGGTGGCTGCTTGTCGGCCAGCTAGATCGGAGAGGACTTCGGTCGCGGGTCTCCGAACGGATTACGCTCATCTACAATCTTCAGCCACCAATACATTCCCGTTTTCAAACGCGTCACAAAACAAAACCATACGGAGAGGAAACCTACTTTACGTTACTCCGTATTTCTTCATTTACTCAGTCAAGGACAAAAATCTGATTTTTACTTCGCGTTCCCGAATTTCCGACGCGGTACCGAAAAACATACTACGTTAACTCAACCCAACGAAAGCTACGTTAATAAAAAGGCAAAACAACAAAGGTACCGCGTACCGCGCGCGACGCGAAACCGACCTCAGCGGATTTTCTCGAACCCTACCCTCGCGACGGCATACCTACCCTGCACTTCATTTCTCGCTGAAAGGAAGAACCACTGGAAAGGAAAGTCGTGTTTTTTTGTTAGCAATTCATATTATTTTTTTTTGTATTTCTTGCATCTCAATATTAAATTTGTGACCTATTCAATTTATAGTTAATCGAACAAATTCCTTACTGGTTACCTTATATAAACAATAGTAGGGTATAATTATCAATGTTTTAGGGATATAATATAAAACTTTTTGTTAATTCTTAAAAGGATTGTAATATTTAGCAACTACGTTCATTGAACCGCCTCGTTCACTGCAAGTAATGTAGGAAATCAATTCATGTACGTTCATATACCTCCAATATAAACCTTCAATTTCTCTTTTAAAAATTACTTTGAAGAAAATTTTCGCGTCAGGACACTTTCCTTTTGAAATTTATACAAAGGTGACTGAATCTGGAAAATTTAATGGGCCATTGACTGGAAGTTTTCAATTAGAAAAAGCTGGAGGAATCAAAGTTAACAAGTGTTAACTTTCTTGCACCTAAGTGGCGGCCCAAAAATTATTTTCAATAGTTTTGTTTAAATTCTCAATTTTAAAGGTTACAAATTTTCCTCGGTAGTTTGTTTACACATGATTGTACTTTATTTTGTAGTATGAAGAGAAGAAAAAAGACTCGCAAAAATACTGAATCTGACTTTCATCAATATCTCAAGTATTGTTCTTTGTATCATTGGTGGCTATCTATTATTATGATATCTATTATGCCTTATTATTGTTTGTATTAGGTATTTGGTATTCAGTAACATGCTTAGTATTAGGTCTTATTATTATTGGTTATTTATTATGATTGTTCGTATGATTTGTCAGTATTATTTGTTAGGTATTATAGTGTTCAAATTATTTTGCATTATTATTTGTATTATGAGTTATTTATTATTAAGCTTCAACATTACAAATACGACAGTCATAAATTCTTAATTTCATTAAAATTTCTAAAAATTTACCAGTTATTAATTCACATATCAGTGGATGATTATATATTAATGCCAGTATTTCCATAGAGTAAATCTAATACAGCTTTATATAATTATGTTATTGGGGTGTTTTGTCTTTCTCTTCATTCCTTTTTTTTCTTTGATATATTAATAAAAAGGTAATATTAATTTATGCGCATCGTTTTCAATCTCGAAAAGCTTCCAAATTGATTCAAATTTAATTGATTTCCCTAGCTATATCTTAGAATTTAATTAAATTCAATTTCGCCTCCTAATTGGAAAAATTTACAAATACAAAGATATTTTCTTTCTTTCATCGTAAGTATAAATAATATTGCATTTGGGTAAAATTATCGTGCTGATTCAGATCTTAAAAGTAAGTAGGCAAGATATTCCAATATTTCATACATATAAAATAAAAAAATGGAATAGTCCTTACTGAATATCGTTGGACCGGGAATTTAAGTAAATCACTACTCCTCTTAATACATGATATCTTGTTATTTTTTTCTTCGGTCATCACTCGCACCACCATTTTTCTCATTATTGTAATTTACTTATGTTTTATTGAATAGTAATTGTATGATATTAAATATAATTTGACGATTATTAAAGTTTTATTTAAAAATTGCGGTACTTATAATAATATAAACCGGATGTCCTTGATTACTAAATTTAAACTGTTCTCATTGTTACTTTACCCCGTTTGGACGTTCCACGGAATATATCACTTCTACACACACTATGGATATCATCGTAAACATTTATCTTTCGATCAAGATATTTCACTTGCACCGTCTATGTTGATCATATTTTCATACATGACATGTATATACCTAGGATTATGGAAACACTCGAATTTCGTTGAAAACGCAACAAAAAATTCATGTTTTTCCCGATATCAACTAAAGAAACTCTTCCGCGGGACTTCCGACATGTAATCGTTCTTTACATTAGTGGCAATTTTACTTCCTAAGTCCTTCAGATTGGATCGGATTTAACTTATATGCAACATACTCACTGTAATATGGCTTTGTAGATACGGGGCTTACAAGCAAGCACAATGTTTCCAGCTTTTTGAGGTGCGTGAGTGGTTCCCAATCGCCCAACTCTTGAATATTGTTCCCAGTAAGAACTACTGACTCCAAATTGGGGATAGATTCATGCAAGTAATCGTCCATTGGTATTGTCCGGTTGTTGTTTAATGCGGCACTTTAATCTAGGCAAATACGGACATCCATTGCATTTGCGCATCTCTGCATGGATTGATTTATGATATCCGCGGTTAACCTAAACATCACAGAACGTTATTTTACTCGAAGTGGAAAAACAAACTTTGCATTCGCCGACTTACCAATTCCAATTTCTGATATCTTTACTACTTTTGGAATAGTCGATGGATATCAGTGATGACCTATTTGTGGGAGAGTTCTTCTTCCTGTCAATCCTAAGCCCTTTTGCTGCTTGTTGGCACCCTCCGGGACTTCTTCCTGAGTGACGGCCACTACTTCCACACTTTCCTCCCATGTTGCTGTCAAATCTTCTTGACATCCCACGACAAAATTGACGTGGGATGTGCGCTCGTCGCAACCAACTCGAAATGACAAGCCACCTGGCAGCAAAGTGTGTTAGTAGTGGTAGCCAGCGGCGTCGCATGATTCATTACAGATATCTATAGGCTCCGATGCTCTGGAGCTGTGCGGAGGATTGAAATATGATGCCTATCTTTCCTTAAACTTGATTTCATAAGCGATGATATTGCCGATGTCATCACGACAGAACGTGGTTTTGGGCTGATAACCACGTTTCAGTCTTTTCACTACTTTGTATGCTTGTCTTGAGTTTTTGCTCGCTAAACTTACATCTACTTCTCAATTGGTCATCATAGTATTTTCTTTTCTTAATCCTAATTATCTTCTGAAATTTTCGTAGTGTTCTCTTCTTGTCCTGGTTTTCCTACTAACGTATTCTTTATACGCCTGATTCTTTTTGTCTAACGCATTCTGGTACTCATCATCGAAACAATTATTCCTCTTGCGCTGGGCTTGATGTCCGATCGTCTGTTCTGCCACGGTCATGATAGCCGCTTTCACTTCCATCCAGAGCTCGTTGCTCGTCTTTAACGATGCGTCTGATAAGATGGGAGCCAGCTGGTTGTCGAGGGTCTCCGTGAAATTTTTGGCCACAGACGCCGTTTGGAGCCTTTCGATGTAAAATTTTTGTAGCGGGCTGGTCTTCGCCGAATATGCCTTTGACATAGGACATCGATAGGTTACATTGACCAAGTAATGAGCTGAGTTACAATTGGCTCCTCCGTATGTACGGAAGTCAAGTATGCCCGAGGCCCAACGTTGTTGGATCAAAACATGATAGATCTGGTATTGTGTGTTGCCATCCAGTGATAGCGCCTCCAATTGTCTCGGTCCATTGACCCTCCAATTTCGAAATCAGAGCAGCGATGAACTGTCTTCATTGACCGAGTCAGGCCAGCGTTTCCTCGGTTTCCCCATTGGTCTCCAGCCTTCAGTTCTCCGAACGAAAACCGTCTTGTGTATCCGTTGTTCGGCCATACGATTCATGTGGCCAGCGCATTGCAGCTTCCGCAGTCTTACAATCGTTGAGACCTCGGGCTCGTTAAAAATTTCATACAGCTCATGATTATATCGAATTCGCCATTGGTCCCTGTCTAGCTTCGCTCCGACTTTTCGCCTCAGGACCCGTCGCTTAAAGGCGTTCAATATATTTGCTGATGCTTAGGTTAGGGTCCATATTTCACACCCATAGCATAACACAGGTCTTATCACAGATTTGTATACTGTCGCTTTGTTTTCCTGTGTATGCAGCTGGTTTTCAAGATGGTCAAAACTGAATTAAATATTTTATTTACGAGCTGTATTCTTCGGCGCATTTCTTCTCTTTCAGTACGGGGTCTCATTATTTTGGCGCCTAAATACACAATTCGCTAACATTTTTGATACTGCGTCATGAGCTTTGTTTTATTTTCATTGATTTGTAGCCCTACTACTTTTGCTTCGCTATCGAGTTTCAGGAAGAGTTCTTTGGCAGGTGTTAATGACCATGAAAAAATGCTCAGGGTAAGGTGTCCTTCCTTTCGCGTGACTATTTATGGCATAGAGTTATGTGATTTCCTTACATAATACTATGACATAAATTTGCCACGTTTATATTTTTCATTTAAAGGAAAAATTCATGCAAATCACATTTGTATGAGTTTTTCACTTAAATGGAAAAAATATGGCCACGCTTAGATTTGGATCTTGATCCGGCTGGGGGGTGCGAGAAGGCACCGCTTCCACCTAGATGCCCCCTCTTATTTGGGGGCTACAAGTATCGTCAGTAAAGACGAAATCCACTCAAGTCCGTCTGTTTTCTTCAGGCTCAGTTTGTTACTGGCTTTAAGCCATTTCCACACTTAGCAGGCCACCTCAGGCTCGACTCCGGTCGATATGTTTTGAACCTCGAAAATCGAGGATGCGAAATTTCTTTTTTGGGGTCCTTGTACTGGGGAAAAGAACCCACCCCACGACACCACAATGCTAGCCTGCCAGCGCGTTCACGCGCCCACAGACAAGGCCAATAGTGTTTAACCTTATCTCTAAACATAATATAATAAACATAACATATGCCTAACCTATCCCTAATTTTTAACACAAATAAACAATAACACTAAATGTAGCAATAATGAGCTGAAACTCAAAAACTAAGTAACGAAAAACATATAAACTGAAAATAAACACGAATAATTTAGACATTGTCATTCAGCCACCAATATCTAGATTGCGCCGTCTCAGCTCGATCAGCTTCAACGAATCTAGCAAATGAGTATATTTTATATTTTATCTTATTCTCGTCTATATATGTGATATATGATTGGGACGGTCAGAATCAAAAACATATCGATTCATGTCCAAATACACGAATGCTTCTGGAGGAACGAAGCCAGCAGGAAGCAAGTCGAAATATACCCGTAGGGTGGAACAGCATTTCACAGCTGTTTTCACTCACAGTTACAGATCTTGTGATATGATTCTGAAGAAGTCTCAATATGAAAACTCTTAATTTTTCCATAGCACTAGCCCTCTGGTTGTGCCAGATCTGACATCCATATTTCAAAACTGGTCCAACCAGCATTTTGTAACAGATAGTTTTGACCTTTTTGTCAATGTGTCTGGAATGAAAGAGTCTTCGTAGGGCCAGAACTACTTTTTGTGCGTTACTGAGCATGATTTTGATATGTTCAGTATAGTAAAGTTACTGATCGAGATGGACACCGGGGTATCGAACACAGAATTTATGTGGAAGCTTTTCTGAACTGCCCTCGCCAGCCATGATGTGGAAATCCTTCCAATTACGTTTCAGGACTTGACTGACACTCTGCAGCGTTGTCCGAAACAAAATTGTTTTGCACTTCTGCGTATTGATTTTCATTCGCCAATTGTCAGTGTACAGCTGCACATCATTCAACATTTTTTTGGAGATTGCTCTGAACTATTGTAGTTTTTCGATCTGCCGTATAGATGATCGGATTATCAGCAAACGCTACTAATGATCGCGTTGGCGAGACGTTAAAATCAAACCCGTTCAATAGCTTGCGATTGAATATTGAGAAGAGCAGCAGCGCAGTAACTGTTCCTTGCTGTATACCATTCAAGACCTTGAACTTGCGCATTGTTGTGAGATTTCTATCAGTTTCAATAAAAGATTGCCAGTATAACATATTGCACATCATGGCGACAAGGAGACTGGGGAACCTGTCCTGAAGGAGTTTAAAAACTAATCCATCTAACCACACCGCATTGAAGGCTTTCTCCATATTAATGAGACACGCTCCTACACATTCTCTGTTTTTTAGTTTCCAACAGATGTCTGCGGCATCAACTCATATTTCTCAATGTGAGCGTTTAATGCTCTATTGAGTATCACTTCAAACACCTTGCTGATGTTAGGCAGCAAGTTGATTGGGTGATAGCTTTTAGGGCACGAAAATTCTTTTCCTTTCTTCAAGATCGGAAATACCTTAGCCTTTTTCCACTCATTTGGGAAATATGAATTGCTCAACATGTTGTTGAACAATATGCAATAATTCCGAATAGCAACCTCAGACAAATATCGGAGAACTATATTTAGAACACCATCAGTACCACATGATTACTTGTTGTTTATCCTGCCAAATATGAAACACAAGTCTTCATAGCTAACAAAATAATCAATAAGATTCAAGCTTGGTATGAGGTCAGATGTTAATGTTTCATTGAAATGAAGAATTGATTGGTCGTTCAGGCTTGATTTGAAGTCGGAAATTTTTGCTTTAACGACCTCTGAAAATATTTCATTCCCTCTCTCAGGGTTTGGTAGATGAACCAATTCAAAATGTGTTCCGATCAGGACAAGTTTCTGCAATCCATCACATATAATCCTGTTTCCATTTCTATCCGGAGTCGTACTATCAATTTTGATACCAGCCCTATCCAGAAGGTTTACCCCATCACTAGAAACTTCAAGATCCGATACCTTCACTCGAGATTTCTTACGGACTATGCTATTCGCTTTCATAAAAACATCATCTTGGTCCTGCGGGCTAATACCGCTCAATTTTTCTGCCCATTGATTGCTGACCTCACTCCTGAAGTATGAACGGATTAAGTTCCGGACATTCTTCAGGTGTAATTTCAACAAAGCCAACGAGCGATGGTTGTAGACCAAAAATCGTCGATAAATATTGTTGACGCGTGTGGGAAGAAGGCTTTTCAATCTTTTCAACCTAGCAACGGTTGGTGTTTCATATCCCTCCATATTGTTTCGATGTTTAATCTTGGGTACTACTTTCTCAGTCGTTTCCAACGTCAGCAACAATAACTTCAACAAATAAAGATCTATTTTATCAGTAGTTCGATTTCTGTCATTAGGAACCATTGAGCAAGAGTTGCCATCATCAGAAGGAAGACATTGCTTCTGGTACTCTCGATTAAACTTCTTTTGAAACTTTCCCCAGTCTGCTTTTTTGAAATTCAACCAATGATTTTCGTGTTGAACTGGAATAAGGAAGAGATCATCCCTTTGATGATTGATTTCCATTACGATTGTGTTATGGTCGCTATCATAAGGAAGCACCTGCAGTTTCCGTTGAGGACTATTAAAGCTGAATTTAAGTCTTGTGTCAACAATGCAGAGGTCCAAATATGAATTTTTCCTAGGGTATGTTGGGGACTCCGAAGCATATAGATTACACCAGTATTCAATTTGGTTCTCTGTTATCCACGATTTCAGGAATACACCTCTAGGATTATTAGTGGCGTTCAACCATGATGTATGCTTGGCGTTCAGGTCACTAGCAAGAATATAATAATTATGGAGCCTGTTCAATTCGAGTATTTCAAACAAGCAATTGAGTCCCCCCTTGAGCTTGAGAACAGTTCCACCAGTTGCATAGGCAGAGATAGCGAAGAGGTTATCCCACCTGACAATGAGATTTGATAACGGACACTTCAAGAGATTCAAAGATTTTGAATTCGACGTTTTCAATATTTTGGAAACAGCAGGGTTTTCAAACCAATATCCCGGTGCCACCTCCTCCATCACCTATTACCCTATCGTTTCTTACGAATTCAAAATTCTTGAATATCATGGAGTGCCATGAATTGAGGTGGGTTCAGTAAGAAGCATGATCTCAGGCTTTTGCTTGACAAGGAACTACAGGAGAAAGTCACGTCCATGTAGACTCACAATGGAGTTGACGTTGATCGAGATGAGACGAATCCTATCCGTGGCAATGTGACTGGATGACAAGTTATTTTGAGGCATTTGAAAGCCCTAAACGCTGAAAAACAATGTTAATTTTAGAATCTTATTAATCTATTCTCTCCGATAAGGAATTTAATTGCTGATAAATTTTAAGAAGCAGCTCATTATTGCTACTTGCATTATTTATTTGATTTACATTGCCTGCTGGTCCTCTCGCAGCAAGTGCAAATGACACCCCGGGCTTGACGAAGTTGGTAGGTATCACACTGCGGTATACTTGACTAGGAGTGAATTTTACCTTTGCATCTTGATACCATGGGCATCCTCGATATGATGCTGGATACCGCAGTTCATACAATATAATTTTTCTTTTGGCTCTGCCTCAGCCAATTTGCATTTCCCGGGAGCATGGATGTCTTTGCAGTTTACATACCTATATTTCATGGTGCAATTGGCAGCTGAATGCCTGAATCTTTGGTATCTGTAGCACTGGTTGACCTCGGTTTTCTGGAGGCGTTCCCACCTCACTCCACTGAAGTTCAAGTACCTTATATTTTGTAGAGCACTTGAACTGCTTTTGCTGGAAATCTGGGCCAAGTAATCAGGCAAGTTTTTACGCTCGACAATTGATCTCCTTGTTTCAAAGTCTTTAACGGAAATAAATTCTATTTCTGGTGCAACTTCTTGAAGAACCTGAAGGAGATCGACTGTGTACTCTCTGCAGCCCAGCCCTTCAATAAAAAGGTCTGTTTTTTTTTGCTTTTGGCGGTATAGTAAAATGCGGAACATCTCCAAAATTCAACGCACTTTTTGCTGCCTGAAATTCAACTAATAACTTAGTTCTAATTGTCAGTTGATCGGCATTGACTCTTTTGATCTCAAAATCATTTAGCTTATTTTCTGCTGCCAAAAGCTGAACCATATCTTTGCCTGTTTGCCTAAATACATTGATTGGTGGTACTTTTTCTTTCTTTTAATTAACCTTGACGGACAGACCAGCAGAGAAGATTTTTGGTTTTTTCTCCCTATTTTTAATTTTCAAATATTCAATAAATCCATTATCTGGCTTAGCAGTACAATGTTCAGAAGTTTTATTACCTGGATCCTCTTCAATACTCATGGAATCTTCTAGTCCAGCTAGTGTTGCATAATAATTCGTGCTGACGTTTGCTCCGCCTGCGCTGAGGATATCCTCTTGATCAGTTTCTTGTTTCGGTTTCTTAGATTTCTTATCTTCAGTCGTTTTTGAATTTACCTCTTCTTCTTTCTTGCTAATTTCTTATGCTTTGTTGAACGTCAATGTTCTAACTAGTGCTTCTAGTGATTGGATCCGAAGTCTGAGCTCTTCGTTTTCTTTCTCAACCTTCTCAGCTTTCTCGTTAGCTTTGATTAACTGCTCGATCTCGATGACCGATAAAATTTGCGGCTTTTCTTCGTTGTTATTGTATCTTCGTTTCGACTTTTTTTCGCCCGTCATCGTTGGCGATGGACACGATCGTTCTGGTTGATTGCTGAAGCCATCGGGCTCGTCCATCTCGTTGCTTTTGCAGCGAGACTAGAGGGGATGTTCTTAAACCGGGACTTCCCTTGAATTTTATTCCATTTTTGAAACTTCTTCAGGAAATAAATTTCAGGTATTCGATAAATGTACGAATAATTCGACGGTGATGATTTTCAGTTAAAAGAATTATTTTCAACTGACTTTTGTGAAAAATTCGAGTCGGGTACCCTATTGCTGACTCTGTTATTTTTATGTATATTCGTGTGCAGTGGATCATTACCATTTTATAGTGAATGCTCATTTAATGAAAGAGACGTTTAGTTGGTTTTAAATTATTTATTCATTTATTACAAAACTTTCATATATTAATTTCTCTAGTCCTTACCATAAAAAAAATATTGCCTGTTCTACAATATATAATTGCACTTTTCACAATTAAATTTTATTGCAACTATTATATCTTTCCCAGTCTTTGAGCCCATCACCATAAAATAAATAAATTAGTACAATAAATAATTTAATTAAAACACTTAATAAGCTATTTAAATTCCATCGATAACTAGTTAAAATATTGAAATTATGTACAACGTTTTTTTTTACAGTATCCTAGACTATTTTTACAATAACGATTGAATTTGATAAATATGAAGTTATTTTAATTGTTTTAATTTTATTTGTCTATTTATTTATGAGTTAAAATTAACTATTTGTTATGTTTTAAAATTGCTACTAGTTATCATGTGAAAAAAAAAACAATTTACAGGTACTTGCGAAGCTTAGCGGTAATGGGAGAAATTTAATTACAGTTGAAATTACTTTTAACTAGTTAAATTGTTTCTTATTGAGTAATTTGGATTGACAAGCCGCTCTTATCTATTTTCAAATTATAATGTGTTGTCTTATGAGATAAATATTAAGTTCGGTTTTTTAACCTATTGCATAAATCGCATTGCACGTTGCATTTGTTTGTGGTATTTAAAATATTGCAATCGGTTGTAAAATATTGCTATGGATAATATATTAACTAACAAATAAAGTATTGCTTTTTGATTCCAATTTACAATTCATGAAATTTTGTCTTAGCAAAATGTTACACCTTTTTAGAATTAAGGAATATTTAAGAAAGGAAATTTTTATAATCGAATAAAATTTAGAATACAAAATTTTGCCGAAATGTAATTTTTTTTTTGAAGCCGTCGTATGAATATATGTGGATTTAAATAAGAAATTGCAGTGATCTAAGTCTGTTAGTTTTCAGAACTATGATTTCAACGTAGTTATC
This sequence comes from Odontomyia ornata, assembly GCA_963969285.1. NCBI lineage: Eukaryota > Metazoa > Arthropoda > Insecta > Diptera > Stratiomyidae > Odontomyia > Odontomyia ornata. The sequence continues at coordinate 347,578,961 of OZ017738.1, read as the reverse complement.
TAAATTAATCTACTTTTATAATATATAACTAGATGAGTTTTATTGCCATCAGTATTTTTTGTTAAAAAATATTATTGCACATCCGGCCACTTAGTATCACAATCTTTTGTTTTTCAACTATTGTCTATGATAATTTCTACATTAATATATTATTTGCTAAAAAAGTTACAAGAAATAATCCATAAAAATATAATTGCGAATTGAATTGCACAAACAGTAGTTTTGTATGCTTAATGAAAATAGTTAAAAGCTATTGTATATGTTATTGTACGATACTTAGTAACGTTGCTTTCCGAACTTAGTGTATATGTTATTGCACGATACTTAGTAACGTTGCTTTCCAAACTTAAAAATTAGTATTGCTATTTTTATTGCATGCTCGTTTAATTGAGGAGTTTTCAACAACTGATAATGAGTGAGCGTTTTTAATTGTTAATTAATAAAAAGTAAGATATTATCTACACATTCTAATGATATGAAATCCTAAAAAATAGAAATATTTTTGTTTTGGTACAGTAAGAGCAAGCAGTCCACAGAATATCTGTTTCGATTTTGTTGCTTTTAATAGTCCGAATTTGTGCCATTAGAATAAGTAAGAGAAGGATTCAAGTAGAATAAATATAAGACCTCTTTTCCAACTCATGTGCTTACTCAGGTGGGTCATTTCTTTGTCTATAACGTATACTTTTGAATAGTACCGAATGTGTTTCAACACTCTCCGCACCAGACTCACACATGTCCTCTGTGTTTCCTCCATCGTCCGATTCACTAGATGATAAAGGTGTGGGACAGGCTTCTTCATCAGACGAATATACACTGACTTCAATCGGATGCTTCAAATCCAACTGAATATTATTATCACTACTCTTAACGTAGGTTGTAGGCAGTTGCTGTCTAACATTAGAATTTTTCTTTGCTTTAGGAGTTTGAGGTCTTCTCCGTGTCGTATAGTGACGTGCATCAACGTCATTCGAAATTTCAGGATTTACATTTATTACATTGACAGTATCTTCACAACTCTCCGGCTGCTCCCTGAGATCGTATGTCTCATAGACTGGCTGCATATATGGCTTACAATCATCTCCGCTAATGTACCCACTGTCCATGTCTTGTCTACAATGAAATCCACCACCAACACGATGATCAAGTGCCACTGAATGGGACCTGGTCACTCCATGCTTTCCATGGCATTGAGATCTTCTCATATGCTCCAAACTGCCACCTGAAGTTTGACATCTTCTCATACCTGTTGCTTGGTTACCCTCTTGGATAAGTGATGATATTCCTTCATCACGATCAGTGCAATCCGAAGAGAGAACAGATTTATGATCGAAAGGATCATCGCTGTCTTTGGGAATATCTTTATCAGAACCACTATTTCCGTTGAACTTTCCAGTTGCCATACTAACAAATTTCCTCCAAGCATTTTTCAAATCTTTAGTTTTTTTGGCTCGATCACGCAAGCCCATCGCAATTTGCATGCCATTTGATGGAGGTGGAACTTCTACCCTATAAACTCTTTGGATATTTAATGAACAGGGTCCCATGTTATTTGATGGTGATGAACTGCTGCTCATCAAGGAATCACGGGAATTTTCATCAGCTCTTCCCACACTAGAAGACATGCTATCACTTTGAGTATTTTCTTCAGGCAAAGAATAGACGTTATTACTAACACTGTTGAAATGATAAGTCTGGTAGGAAGAGTCATTCCCTATTTTTACTGATATGAAGGAGTTAGCATTGTTGGCAGATTGAGCCTGTTTCCGCTGTTGACTATTATACATGGCACTATAATCGATCTGAAGAATTCTTTCATTGTCTGCATAACCAGGTGCTGTTGACCAATGAGAGACTTTACCCTTTTTGTGAGTATTGTGACTATCCGAGTTTATTTGGGTATCTGAAACACCAGTGATTTCAGTCGATTCACTTTGATCGCTTACCGTATCAGTGTCTTCAGTTGAAGGCGGTGTGTCCTCTCGCTGAGCACTTTTTCTACTTTTCTTTCTACTGGAATCACTGGTGCTCCAACCTTCCAAGTTTTTTCGCATAATTAAACCATCGACTTTTTCAGGACGACGTGGGATATCGTAAAAATTATTGTTATCTGCCGGAATGACATCCGGTGGCATAAGCTTTCTGGCTCTGTCACTAATATCCTGGCGTTGTCGCTTTGAATGTTTAGCATCCAAGGTCAAGAGCCGTCCTGGTTCGTCAAAATCCAAGTTAGCTAGTTTTGGTCGAGTGGCTTGCTGTTGAACTTTTGACTGGTATATTTCTCGAAGACTGCCAAAATTCTGTTTTACAACTTGTTGACCCTCAGGGCCTCTATTTTTGCCGGAGCTCCAGTACTGACCTGAGTTGCTGCGAAAAGAGTTGGTTGAGCGGAGAATAAGCTGCTCGTTGCATGTAGCTTTGGATGTGAATTCGGGCAGTGATGTCATGTTTTCTAATGAAGAGTAACTTACTTTATCGTGGTTATTGACAAAGCTCTGTGATTTATTAAGGTATTCAGTCCAAGCGTTTAAGCTTCTAAAGCTTCCCGAGTTTTGCTTTTTTGGTTTGCGATCAAGCGTATCAGGCTCAAATTGATCGCTATCGGTGGAAACTTCATCGCTCTGTGGGTCATGTGCTACCTCAATGGTCATGCTGCCCTGGAAGGGAGTATCATATTTAATTTTGGGCGAAGATTCTCGCCTCTGACGATTCAGTTCATACTCAGTAGCGATTCGTTTCTTCGTATCTCCGTCTTTCCTAAATCCTTCCACCTTATCATAAACTGTATGGTGAACCTCAACTTCCTCTTCCAACGGCAAGGCAGTGCTTAAGCTAGGGCTAGGTTGTGAACTGATTTCAGAGCTGTTATTGGACAGCGGTGGCGATGAGCTGCTGTCCTTTTTGATAGAAGATCCCCTTTCTAAGCTGTCAGTTTCATAGTCCACAATGAGGTATTGTGGAGACCTTCGTCGATAGATTGGTGAATCGGGTTGGTATTGGCGAATGGAACGTTTACTCATTGTGCTGTAATCAGGAGTAGGTACAAAAGGGCCACTACCTGTACTATTATTATATATGTCCTTCAATTTTTTGCTGTAAGTTCCATCGTAATCAGGTGTTGGAATGTTGTAATGTGGAGCGGAACTTTTTTCAGTAGGGAAATTCCGTATGGAGTAGTCTTTTGCCAAAGCTTCGTATACCATATCTGGCATATGTTGAATGCTCTTAAGCATTTCATAGTGAGACTGAATTTCCTCGCCAGGATTTGAATATTGGTCTAGAACTTCAACTTTTTTTTTCGATGATCTCGATCGTTTAGATGATGAAGTTTTACTTCGAACGGAGAGCTGCGGTGATTCCAAGAAGTTGGGATTGTTATAGATCTCAGTTCCTGTAGCCTTTTTGTAGGCATAAGTATCCTTGTCTCGTTTTGAAGATGATTTTGGAGAGCTTGCTTGGCTTCCATGAATGCTCGGTGACCTTACGTATACCGGTTGTTCAGCTATACCAGTAGGACTCTTTTGCAAATGTGGCTTCATGGAATGTGATATAACTTTTGGTGCTGTGAGTGGAAGTGGAGGAGGAATCTTCTTTCTAGGTTCAATCTCTTTCTTATACTGAATTTCTTCCTCTGAAGTTGTTTCTATTTTTTCATCTTTTTCATCAAGCTCGTCAATACTTGCCGCCTTGAGATCGTTGGAATTTTCTCCAGTAAATGTGACACCTTCCAGCCACTTTTGGATGCTTTTATGTTTATCACCGCAGTTATCACACTTAGACGGAGTTTCTGTATTTGAGCTACATCCTGGGCATCCGGAACACATGAGACGATTGGAGGGCTCAGTTTTTGGAGAGGCAGTTTCATTTTGAGAAGCATTCGGCTTGGCAGAGACATCAGTACTGCTTCCTCGATGTTCCTCTGGGATGATATTTAAGGACGGTTGATATCGTTTGGCGGCCATTTTAGTCTTGGCTATGGCAATTACTTCACGTATTTTTGTCAAGAACTCGATAGCTGCTGGTGGCGGTGACTGTAATAGATTGAATTCAAGTTATATACATACTTGTGTCACGTTACATTAAACAGGAACGAATTATTGAACTTTTACTAATAAAAAGTCTCACCATTAGTAGATGCGGCTCGAAGTAAGCTGGATTGAAATAAAGCTTCTTACGTAAACTGCCATTGACTACAGCTTTCATATTTTCAAGTTTCTCTTCAATTCCATTCTCTTCAGTAATATTGACGCTATCCTCTGGAATTCTTTCATTTTCTGGGTTTCCAGACGGATCCATAGAAATTCCTTTATTCTGACCGTCCCCACCAGGATGAACGATTGCAGATGTTTTCATCTGAAATATAAACTCAACGTTATTCTTCCAACCTCAAACTGACCTCAGATGCATTACATTCTTAGTTCTATCACTCATTTTATTACAAGTATCTTCATACTCTGAATTGGAATTAGAACGATCACTTACAAATCCTGAATTGTCATTCAAACTGGGGAAATGGCGTAAAAGTGGATTACTTTTCACTATCCCCATCTCATCCGATTCCATTCCTTTTCCGCCACCGATAATATTGCTGTGGTTTGAACGTTGACTGTTTCTATTTTCGGTGACCCCACCGTAGAAACTCTCTGTCCTGGAAAATGGTACGCCAAATGTGATTTGATCATTTTTTAGTTTTTTTGTGTCCGTGCCATTTTTTCTATTTTCTCCCATTGCCGATTGGGACTTACGCTTTTTCACGTGCAAATAAAGAAAAACTGAAGCAACGTAGACCAGTCCTAAAATCAAGCTACATATCCCTATAACAATGTATTCTTTGGTGTGAAAGCCTTCAGGTGGTGCCTGGAGGTTTGAGTTTTCTGATTGGAAGAGTACTTCGGGAACATCTGAAATATTTTTTATGGTAAGGATTGTTTGGATTAACATCAGATAAATATGTACTTACTGCTGAGATAGTGGATTGGGCTTCCATTCACACGAAAAGCTACACAGGGTGTGAAAAGGTTTTTCTGTGCTACACCCACGGTTCCTTTAGTATCATGACCAACGTTTGGGGCGGACATATCTCGGCACATCATATGCACCAGTATAAGTCTTCCTTGCATTTTGTGACGTAAATCTGTCTCTCCAAGCCACTGAAAAGAATTTAAAGAATAATATTTAGATTTATTGGAATTATGTAACGATAGAAAACTGTTAAAAATTATCTAAATTTGTAAAATTATCTAAAGCTAAGGTAATATTCTATTAAATTAAGTAGGTCAATTACGTATTTAATAGCGACATTTGTTTCATCAATTTTGACATTGGAAATGCTTTGAAATAAAACACTCCAATACTTTAATATAAAGCTCATGTGTCTTAAAATAAAACCCTTCACACACGAAAAATAGAGCCCCAAAATATTTTTACATTTATCCCTGAAAAGATCGATAAATATATAAATATTTTTAAATAAAAAGTGTTGCAATGAATTTTTGTAAATAATTATTTTGATAATTATTAGATAGGACAATTATTTTTCTAGTAATCTTGGTTAGAAGTTGTCAATTGCTTTGCGATTTTTAAAACAAATTATTATAGAAGCAGGCTCTCTGATATACATGGGGAGGGAATACAAACACACAACATGAGTGGTTGGCAAATTAGTTATTGTACGACTCATAAAAAAAAACTTGTCAAAACGCAATAAATAGTTTATTGTGAACTCAGAAACATATTACAGTGGTTTCATAATGGGGCAAAGTTTCCCATAATGTAAGGTGGGATTTAAAAATGGAACTCAGCGAAAACTGACGTATTTAATCTAGACCTGTGTTACGCTATGGGTGTGAAATATGGACCCTAACCCAAGCATCCGCAAATATATTGAACGCCTTTGAGCGACGCGTTCTGAGGCGAATAATCGGAGCGAAGCTAGACGGGGACCAATGGCAATTTCGATACAACCATGAGCTGTATGAAATTTTTGACGAGCCGGAGGTCTCAACGATTGTAAGACTGCGGAAGCTGTAATGGGCTGGCCATATGAATCGTATGGATTAACAACGGATACCCAAAACGGTATTCGTTGGGAGAACTGAACACTCTGGAGACTAGTGGGGAAACCAAGGAAACGCTGGTCTGACTCGGTCGATGAAGAAAATTCATTGCCGCTCAGATTTAAAAATTGGAGGACGCAGTCAATGGACCGAGACAGTTGCAGGCGCTATTTGCAAGAGGCGAAGGCCCGAGAGGGGCTGCAGTGCTAAGAAGAAGAAGAAGAATCTTTGTACAATTAAAGGCAGAGCTGGAAAAGTGAAACTTTTCAATAGCTGGTAGAAACAAGCGATTTGATGATCCGCTTGAAATATGTTATTCGGCGAGATAAAGGTGAACTTGATAATGTTTCATTTGAAATGTAGAAGAACGAGATAAGTTCTTGTGTTAACACAGGTAGTTTGATGGGCTTAGGGGAAAGATTTGTGAAACAAAAACAGACAGTTCTTGACCTGATTGGATAAAATTTTGAACAGTTCAGGCTAAAGCCTGCGTGTTTAAGACCAAGATCAGAAAAATTGACAAACAGATATAAGATCTACCCACTAGAACTCGAGAAAGTCAAGACATTTCCAGTTATACAAAATTTTATTTATTATTCAAGGAAATTTTCGATCCTGGACGCTCAGGAACAACCGCCAATTTGCATTAAAAAAATCGGAGCGACTACAAACAACTAGTACTACAAATTTCTAATTTTGTTAATATTTCATGCCCAATATGCCAATAGTTAAATAGGACTTCAGAACTGGAAAGGCTTTATCGTACAATCATATATCAATTTCATTGTCATCCTTTCTATCTTTGCGCTTGTTAACACAATTGCATTCTTCTTCTTCGTAGCACTAGAGCCCTTCTCGGGCCTTCGCTTCCTGCAAATAGCGCCTCCAACTGTCTCAGTTCACTGACCGCGTCCTCTAGTTTTGAAATCCGGGCAGCGATAAACTGTCTTTTTTGATCGAGTCAGACCAGCGTTTCCTCGATTTCCCCACTGGTCTTCGACCTTCAGTTCTTCCAACGAATACCTTTTTGGGTATCCGTTGCTAGTCCATATGATTCATGTGGCCAGCCCATTGAAGCTTCCGCAGTCTTACAAGCGTATCCTCAGGCTCATCAAAATTTTCATACAGCTCCTGGTTGTATCTAATTCGCCATTGGTCCTCGTCAGGCTTCGCTCCGACTATTCACCTCAGGACTCGTCACTCAAAGGCGTTCAACATATTTTCGGATGCTTGGGTTAGGATTCATGTTTCACACCTATAGCATAACACAGGTCTTTTCACAGATTTGTATAATTGGAGCTTTGTTTTCCTATGTATGCAACTGGTCCTCAAGATTGTCAAAACAGAAATATTTTATTTATAAGCTGTATTCTTCGGCGTATTTCGTCTCTGTCATTACTGGTTTTTGTTATTTTGGCGCCTAAATACACGAATTTGCTAAAATTTTCAATATCGTACTCGCCAAGTGTGATACATTGTGTCTTTAAGGTATTTTTTCTCGATTGCATCATGAGCTTTGTTTTATTCTCATTGATTTGTAGCCCTACTAGTTTTGCTTTGCTGTCGAGTTTCAGGAAGAGTTCTTTGGCAGTTGTTAATGGCCGCGACAAAATGTTGATGTTGTCCGCACAGGTTACTACTTGTCTCGACTTGAATAGTACTTTACCTCGTGCATAGACAGGTAGCTTTCTTATGACGTACTCCAGAGCCAAACTGAATAGCAATGGGGCCATCCCATCTCCCTGCTTTCGTCCGATATTTGTGCCAAAGTCATCGGTGAGTTGGTTATTTATGCGGAGTTGGGATGTCGTCGACGTCATTGTCATTTTGGTAAGACGGAGTAATTTGGCTGGGATGCCAATGCATTATTGTTACCGTATGGTCCGATTTTATTTGCTGAGTTCTTTGAAAATATTTTGTACGCCGTACAAAGCAGTGCTATGCCTCTATAATTTTCGCGCCGTAGCGTGTCTCCTTTTTTGTGGGCAGGGAATAGAATTGATTGGCTCCACTCTTTCAGTATATATTCTTATTGCCAAATGTGCTGCATGATTTTGTGAATAGCTTTATGAACACTGCTGCCACCATATTTGATGAGCTCCACTGGAATCTCATCGATTTCTGGCGCTTTATTATTCTTTTGGGCTTTAATGGTGAAACGAACCTCATCCAGAGTTTGTGGGGCCAATGAAAGCTCTCCGGAAACATCTAAAGGCTCCGATGTTCTGGAGCTGGGCGGAGGATTAAGGAAGTTCTTGAAATATGATGTCCATCTTTCCTTAATCTTTGTTTCATCAGCGATGATATTGCTTAGGTCATCATGACAGAGCGTGCTTTTGGGCTGATAACCACGTTCCATGCTTTTCACTACTTTGTGTGCTTGTCTTGTATTGTTGCTCGCCAGACTTATATCTATAGTTATCAATTGGTCGTCGTAGTATTTTCTTTTCTTAATTCTAATGATTTTATTCGCTCCTCTTCTGAGATTTTCATAATGTACTCTCTTCGTTCTGGTTTTCCGACCTAAGTATTCCTTGTACGCCTGATTCTTTTTTCTAGCGCATCCTGGCATTCGTCATCAAACCAATCATTTCTTTTGCGCCGAGCTTGATGTCTGATTGTGTGTTCTGCAATTGAATCCAACCCCAAACTCAATAGATAGCTGGAGCTCATGTGTAATGACAATTGGGTGAGCATTATGTCAGGTTTTGTAGTGGATTGGGGTGTTGATAGTTTGTGAAGCACAGCAGCGATGGCAACTGCCTCAGCAAGCTAACATTTCGAAGCTTCGTTGGAATGATCTTGCATGAAGATGCGTACTCGTGCGGGCAGCTAGCTTTTTACGTTGTTATGGGGTGGATGTAGAGTGAAGTATCAAATGAAAGGTCTTGACTAGAACTCCTGGAATCTGAACCTAAAAGGTTAGCTTTGTAATGATTTTACTGTGTATTAAGGAAATCCAATAGAGTGTATCAAGGAAATCTAAATTGAGCTCTCAGGGATTTGAAGACATCAAGTTTGCAGTCTTAAGATCAACAAATTCAGGTGCTCAATTGTCTACTTCATTGGTGGCTGCTGGCCAGCCAGCTAGTTTGGAGAGAAGTCTGCCATTCAATTAAAATTTTCAACCTTGACGGTGGTTGAAAATCATCCAATTGAAAATTCGTCAAAGTCTTAGTAATACTCTAAGTTACTCTATCATTTCTGTTCCTTTTTGTTCCAAAAAAAAAGAAAAATAGAACTTTCAAGAACCAGACCAATCAAGTCGCGCTCTCGATTTCCATTCCGTTGCGGTGCCATACCTAAGCTACTCTACCTCAGCAGAAATGATCTACTCTAATAAAACAATGCAAAAACTACTAAGAGACACCACGCACCGGAGAGCAATTCAGAAATAATATCATCAAATCTCATTAAGAGAATCTTGCCATCCCGGGGTGCCCTTCACCCATTAATGAAATGTTCTATAGGAGCCATTTTATACTATTCCTCTTCCTAAAGTACAATTTAAGCGGGAATTGGGTATAATAAGTTCATTTTTCATTCACGCTCTTTTCATAGCTTTGTGTCTTAAAATTTTGAAAAATTTCTTGGCTAGATACAATTTGGTATTACCAATTCTTATTCAAAGGCAACGATTGAAATATGTTATGCGGTAAATAATTCTTTATTTGAATAAATGAGTGAATATTAATTTAGTAATCGAAATTCCATCATGTAAAAAATGTATGCATGCATCATGACATTAATTAAATTTACTACAAATGTATAAATTTTTCAAAAAAAAGAAAAAAAAACATTGAAATTAAAGTCAATATTTACGTTCGTAAAAGTGATTCCACAAAAACTTTCATGATTGTAGTAATTGTAAGTAAATGATTTTTATAAGTACAGAGTTTTCCAATTAGAGGTGTTATTTTGATATCAAAAGAAAAATGCCATTTTTCATTATAAATGATCGGATGTTTAATTCATTATAAAGAAAAAGATATGCCGTTAACAGTGAAAAATAACATCCGGCAAATGACTACCACGACCACGCTTACAGGACCATATTCTTCTCATGAAATTTTCCGTAACCAAATCGCAAAGCGGCTGCCCTATGTCCTCGATAGCTTCACGAATTCCATCTTTGAGGTCTTGAATCGACGCTGGGCTGTTGATGTAGATCTTTTCTTTTACGTAGCTCCAAAGGAAGAAGTCGTAAGGTGTTAAATCACAAGATCTCGGTGGCCAATTGTGATCATCTCTTCGAGAGGTAACACGGTCCGGAAACTTTTCCCGTAAAAGATCAATGATTTCGTTGCTTGTGTGGCACGTAGCGCCGTCTTGTTGAAAGTCAACGTTGTCCGGATCAATACCATCCAATTCCGGCCATAAAAAACCATTAACCATCTCTCGATAGCGCAATACATTCACCGTAACTGTTGCTCCAGCCTCATTTTCGAAAAAGTAAGGCCCAATGACACCGCTGGACCATAAACCACACCAAACAGTCACACGTTGAGGATAGAGAGGCTTATCAACAATCATTCTCGGGTTTTTCGAGCCTCAGATGCGACAATTTTGCTTGTTGCCGAAACCACCGAGGTGGAAATGGGTCTCATCACTCAAGATGATTTTTCGATGGAATTCTGGATCATTTTCATGCATTTCAAGGACCGAATCAGCAAAGACACGACGTTGTTGATGATCGACCGGCTTGAGTTCTTGTGTTAACTGAGTTTTATAAGCCTTAAGACCCAAATCTTTATGCAAAATATGGTGTAATGACGTTTGTGGAATGCCTAATTCCAAAGAACGACGAGGAATAGACAAACCGCGGTTTTCTTCAACACTTTCGGCTACAGCAGTAATATTCTCGGCTGTTCTTGAGTGACGTGCATGGGTTTTATTCTTCACATCACTAAGTTGTCCCAATAGCTCAAATTCGTCCACCAATTTCTGTGTTGCGGTCCGACAAGGTGCTTCACGACGACCCGAAAATGTTCGAGTTTTACAAACCGTCTCTGCCCAATTTCACCATTTTTATAGTGAATTTTAATAATTTCAATGCATTGTTGAAGCGTGTATCGTTCCATTTCTAGGGTTTTGTAAAATAATTTTACAAAACCCTTCTAAAATCGCGTCCTGTCTGTCCGTCTGTCCGTCCGTGTGTCACAGCAGTTTTTCTCGGAAACCACTTAAGCTAGAAGCATCAAATTTTGTATATAGGTGTAAAGTGGTGATCTCTTCAAAGTTCAATTCTAAAAAATTTTATAAGGTATTTAAGGGGGGTCTCCCCATATAGGGGAGTGACCCCCCCAAAAAAAAAATTCATTGAAGGTAGCCGATATGGGTATCAAATGAAAGGTCTTGATGAGAACTTTTCAAAACAGGTCTTAGTTTGGCAAAGTTTGCTTCGAGGGGCCCACAGGGAGGGGAAATACACGAAAAATTTGTGTCCCCCCTCGCGATTGGACACCTTCCATCCGAAAAATCTGAAAAAAATCACGAATGTAGGCCTTGATGAGTACAACAACAACAAATACGTGAGAAGTCGCAATTCACTCAACTTTGTTAGTAATAGTATGATTTATCGATTTTATGTTTTCTTGAATAAAATCTTAACTGTACTCTTAAATTCAATGAAATTCAGTACACAGATCTCTATTTGTAAGATTGATCAACCCTGCAAGAATCATAAAGATTGCATCATATTTAGCGAAGTTATAGCGGTTTGAATTTTCCTGTATTACTATGGAACAATATGCGCTGCATGTATTACTATGGCAACATATGGCTATGGAACAACACGCGCTTTTTACCGACTCAGACACTACAGTTTTCCTAGGATTTGCATGAAAATTTCAGGAATGATAGGTGTCATGAATAACTTTGAGAATCAGTTCAGCTAGTGGTATCAGTAATCGTAAAACAAAATAGTGGCTGTTTTAAATGCGAAGATTGAATAACTTTGAGTTATTTTTTCCCAACTTCAACGTTTAAGGTGCATGCTTTGAACACTTGATTCAATTTAATGAATGACTGAAGCTGAGTACCTACAATTAATACTCATAAGTGAAACAAGTAAAGGAGGCGGGAGGGAGCTTCTAACAAAAGGGCTTTGTAACAACTCTAGGCTACGAAAAAATTGGCTATTAATCGATGATAACAGTACAGGAGAGTGGCCCCTGAAAAAAAATTCATCAAACGTAGCCGATATGAGTATGAAATGATAGCTTTCATGGGAGCTTTTCAAAACAGTTCTTAAACAGTCAGTTTTTGCTTCAGTGGGGGCACAGGGGGGAAATACATGAAAAATGTGTTTCCTCCCTCGCGAATGGACATCTGAAATAATTATCAAGGGAGATATTTATGAGTAGAACAATAACAAATGCCTCAGAAGTCGAAATTCTTTCAACTTTGTTAATAATAGTATGGTCTTCGAATTTCATAGTTTCTCCAATACAATCGTCATTGACATGCTTCTTGACTTTATTCAATCTGGTGACTGCATTTTGAAAATTGAATACAAAACCCTTCTGACATAAGCGTAGGTCTGTTTACCCAACTTGTTATTAGTAGCGTAGTTTCTACTTGTCAAATGTCAAAAACTGCCAGCTTCAAAAGTGACATCTACCGAAATAGCGGGCTATTCAAAATAACACATCTTATTGGAAAACCCTTTATTTTTGTAAATCAATTGAAAATTGGTTTTAGTATTGTAAATGTGCTAATCCTACTAATTTTCTTTGAATCAAAAATCATTCATTCTCCTGTGAATAAGAAAAATTAAAAGAATAATTATACACCAAATGATTTTCATTAAAAAAACTAATTAATTTCATTAAAAAACAAACAAAAAAAAAACCAATTGCAAATTTGAAGGAAAAAAAAATTTAATGCATGGAGAGATAAAATAATTCATACATAAAACGCATAGGAAAAATTCGAAAATATTTTACACAATTTGAAGGTTCATAAAGACTAAATAACAATTCAAAATTCTAGCTTACAAAGATTTTTACATAAATTCAATCTATTCGAAGCTAAAAAATATAAACGAATAAAATTTTTATATGAAATAATAAATATGAATTATTGAGATCGGTCGGCCTTCTTAGTTAACAAATTTTTAATGGGTCTGGGATGTGGCTGACCAATCCAATTCTGAGCTAGCTGTAGCTCCTTCCTTTCTTAGTCTTTACAGGGACTCTCCACACGGTTTCTTATTTATGTTAAAGCGTTTTAAGATTCAATCATATAAAATTTTAATATAAATCTGAAACATTTTATTTTTAATTTACCGGAAAGGTTCATATTAATTGTTTTTGGATGAATTTTTCATGTAAATAAAAATTAATAGCCACGTCTACAATGGATCTTGATCCGGATGGGGGGCACTGCTTCCACCTGGATGCCTTATTCTTAGTTGGGGGTCGTAAATGTTTGGAGTAAAGACCGTCCCACGCGCGTTAATCTATCATTAGCGTCGTTTCCCATAGTTCATCCCTTCGGTAGGGTGCCTCGGCCAACGACATCGTTTACCGGTTTTTAACCTCCACGTTGAGGATCCTTCGGCTTGTGACTTCGGACCCAGCTTGCACATCGGAGACGGCCGTAGAAGGCGCTGCTTGCTTGTCCCTTGGTCCCAAGTAGCCGCCAAGCGAGAAACGCAGCCGCCAAACACCCCTCAGACAGCTGGAGTAAAGACCTTTTATCTTAACCTGGTGGAGCCTCCCCAATAGGACTTACGTAGAAAGAACAATTATTGAAGGACGGGGCGACCACTTCGCACTCTTTAGCCGGTATTTGTTCACCCAACTTAAGACGAACTGAAAACCCTCCCTGAAAATTTATTCCGGACACTGAAACACACTCGAGCCAAGTGTATAATCCACTCAAGAATAATTTTCCTCAAATGAGCAAGTCTGTGTTTTAAAAAAGAAAACCAATCGTGAAATATAATTTCCCGTTTAGTTGAAGTACAAATGCACAATATATCCATAATACCTGTCTACGTCTAATCTCCTGATTGGGGGCCTCGAATTAAGTCACGTCACGAAGTTATCTCTCCAGCCCATCACTCGACAAACTTCCACAGCTAATATTCCACGTCGCTGATGATAATTCCACAAAATTATCCTATATATTCCTCTGTTGAGCGGCTGATTAGAATACACGTCTTTGATTCTTCGTCACACTGTCAATCCTCTGCTGTCAATCCACGTCCACCTAAAGAAACCCGTCCTTGTCCGCAGGTTCCTCATCAGCTCGGTTCCAACCGGCGAGCCGTTAGTTTTCCCCTTCGAGGCAATTCAACTTTCAATTGCGGTGCTGGCTTGCATTAGCACCCCTAACTGGGGTTCATCGGGTACGCACCTAGGTCCCACATTCGCTTCATGAGGTTTCGCCGTAAATGTCAATTCTTGCAGCGTCCACACGTCGCGAGCGCAACGAAAGAATTTTTCATATCGATCGGACAACTTTGTCGCAAAATTTCAGTAGTATAGAGATTAATAAAGCGTAGCTTAACACAATAGATTTTAGCCTGATAAGTCGTCTCACCGATTTTGGTGCAAAGAATATTGTAAAATAAAAAAGATTTGGAAGCATCGATATTAGTTTTGGTAACATCAGTAGTGTGGTGTCGTACTCAATACGTCGTTGCAGCTATGTGTCAATATTATGTAAGTTTTGGGGACCATTAGAATATATAACATTTCTCGATGAACCAATCGGTAATACAACTCCATTTTGCACTGGATCTAAAATCGCGAATTTTTCAAACACCACCAAAGTAGCTTCATTTTTTAAAATCTTATCTATAAACCTATACGATATTTTCAATTGAGTTGTTCCTAGACTTGTCCCTTTCAGATGTAAATTTGTACATGCATCTTTGGCAAGCTCTTTTTCGACCGGTTCTTTCTTTGTATCCACTTGAAAGATTTGACTGGTGAATAGCAAATCGAAATGCAAATTATCACAATTGGTATAAGGAACAACGATCCGTTCACATAAGAAGATAAAGACGGATGTATTTTCACGTAGGCATTTAGGGCTGCCTCAAGATGGTACTTTTTAGTACTTAGTTTAATTGGCGTTAGGAAATACATACCTGTAGATCGGGAGATTTTAACATTTCTTGACAAAGCTACACGAACTGTTGTGTGTTTTGTTACAACATTTTTCTTTTCATCCAAAAGGTAGTCTGTAGGTATTTCAAGATAAGGATCGATTCGCTACTCCTGCTTGTTATACGTAAATTAACTGAGAGTTTTGGGATGACCAAACATAAGATTCATCGCTTCCTGTAGCTGTAAGGTGAATTTGTTGTCGTCTCGGATTATTTGGATCCAAAGGTAAGAGGACCCTTGTAGGGGTAAGTGTCAGTTCTTTAGAGATTTGAAGTTCAGTCTTTGCAGTGTAGTACCATGTTTCACAGTTTTACTATAGATTTTACTACCGTTTAGACTTTTCTTTAGGACGTAAAACAAAGACTCCTGAAATGATGACTCTACGTAATATAACGGTCCAAGACATATTTTCTGGTCGTCATGTGTATATACAGTGACTCCCAAAAAGATCCGCACAAGTAAGAAATGTTCCTTCTTTTTCAATTTATGCTTTAATCCATGACACAAAAAGAAAAAGGAAATATGATTAATTGAACAAAACATCAGCTCGATAATTTTACTCAAAAAAATAGAAAATGTACCGCAAAATGAGAATTAAACCGAAGGATTAAAAAAGAAGCACAAAAATATGACGCCCCAAAAAGATCCGCACAACAAGGAAACTTGGGCAAACATGTGCATTTTTATGTAAAAAGAACACATTTGAGTGACCTCTTTATAGCATATCGCCGTCAGTGATAAAGTCGTAATAGATCCGGGCAGATCGTATCTAATATTGATCACAAACCGCGTGTTGTTCGTAGCTTAAAAAAACGTTGTGCTTTTTAAATTAAAATGAGCAAATACACGTCTCCAGAGAAGATCCAGTTGGTGGTTTCTAACCATATGGAAGGTAAAAGTGTGGCAGAAATATGTTCGAGCCTCAACATGAAACGTAGAACTGTTTACGACATTCTCCGGAGGTATAAAGAGGAAGGCAGAATAGACTTGAAGCAAAGTCCTGGTCGCCCAAAGGCTCTAACGACGCTTGAAGAACGCTCTATCATCCGGAAAATAAAAAAAAATCCAAAACTGAGTGCTCCAAAATTGTGAGTGAAGTGTTCGCAGAATTTAAGAAAAAAGTAGGATGTGAAACAGTTCGACGAGTTTTGAGAAATGATCAATACAATAGACGTGTTGCACGGAAGAAACCATTCATCAGCGAAGTGAATAGAAAAAAGCGTTTAAATTTCGCTAAAGAATTTATATTAAAGGAAGTCAATTATTGGGAGGATGTGATTTTTGCCGATGAAAGCAAATTCAATGTTTTTGGGTCGGATTGACGTGTTATGGTGTGGCGCAAGCCCAATGAAGAATTGAGTCCAATTAACCTCAGGCCTATAGTGAATCACGGAGGTGGCAGTTTGATGGTTTGGGGATGCGTATCTACTCGTGGTGTTGGCGAATTAGTATTTATAGATGATATCATGGATTCCAGTCGATATTTAGACATTTTGAAGGAAAATTTGCGAAAAAGCGCTGCTAAAATGGGCATTTTGGATTCATTCAAATATTACGAAGACAATGATCCCAAACATAAGGCACGCATTGTTCATGAATGGCAGCTGTATAATTGTCCAAAAGTGGTTCATCCTCCTCCTCAGTCACCGGATTGTGATCCCATTGAAAATCTCTGGGATGAATTGGACCGTAGAGTTCATAGCACGCCAATTTGGTCAAAAACGGAGCTCGAGAAAAGGCTTCGCAAAGAATGGGTGAAAATGGATGTGGAATACCTGCGGAAAATCACCTCCCGTATGCCAAATCGATTAAAATGTGTCATTGAACAAAACGGACATGCAACAAAATACTAGCTTACTAAAATTTTTGTTTATTTTTACAATTCAGCTCTTGTGCGGATCTTTTTGAGGGATGATATTATCTGTTTTTTCATGGAATTTCCTTTTTTTTTGTATATTTAAAGTGAGAAACTATTTTATTTATGTGATCTGTAAGACTGTTATGTTCTACTCATAATAAAATGTTTAAAAAAATTTTCCCGTTTTTAATTGCCTTATAAAATGAGAAAGGAGGAAAATTTCTTACTTGTGCGGGTCTTTTTGGGAGTCACTAAGTCGATGGCAATTTAATATTTTTCTCCCTCACTTGTGACCCAGTTGTTGTGAAGTAGCAAACGTATAGAGATTTTGTTGGCTTTTGAGACAGTTATTGTAGGCCGTGGAGCATATGATTTGCTTGAATCGCTTTCAGCAGTAAATCCACCATTACTTGGAACATTCCTCTCACGCAATATCACCACTGTTCATCCAAATCGTAATCTTGTCGCACTCTTCCATAAATATCAACAACACTATCGTCTTCAACTTCCAAGTAGTATTGACTATTCAAGGTAACTTCATGTAGCTTGCCCTGTTTTAACTATAGTATTCTGAAATTAAACGTGTCGCCAGCTAGTATTTGAGCATCCATTGGATCCAAAATAATGTTTGCCAACACCATAATGTTCACTTCAATTGTGGGTACATGAGCATATTCTGGGTGAGGCATTCGAACTGAGACCTTTCCTTTTCTTGGACTGAGAAAATAATTTTGTCCATTGAAACATCCATGCGTCCTTGATGAGTGTCAAGAAATGAGAATGGGCGACTCATCGAAAGCCTGATTAATGAGTTTCTTTCCCAACGATAGTCTCTTGGAGGTAGAAAAGGAACTGTTTCATTGCAGGATCGCATTCCACCAAAACTCCTCAGTTTTGTTATTCTAGCTTAAGCTATTTCCCTGCTTCACTTCTGGATTTCATTTGAGTATCTTTTTTGTTTAATGTTTTAATTTCATTTTTTAGGGTTTTGTAAAATAATTTTACTAAACCCTACTAGTTTCGCGACCAGTCTGTCCGTCCGTCCGTGTGTCACAGCACTTTTTCTCGCAAACTACGTAAGGTAGAAACATCAAATTTTGTATGCAGGTGTAAAGTGGTGCTCTCTTCAAAGTTCACTTACAAAAAATTTTATAAGGCATTTAAGGAGGGTTCTCCCCATATAGGGGAGAGGCCCCCGAAAAAAAATTTCATCAAAGGTCGCCGATATGGATATCAAATGAAAGGTCTTGATGAGAACTTTTCAAAACAGGTCTTAATTTGATACTTTTTGCTTCGAGGGACATGCAGGGAGGGGAAATACACGAAAAATTTAATCCCCCCCTCGCGATTGGACACCGGTGATCCGAAAAATCTGAAAAAAATTATGGTGGTAGGTGTTTATGAGTACAACAACAACAAATACCTTAGAAGTCGAAATTCGCTCAACTTTGTTGATAATAGTATGATATTCGAATTTCACATTTTTCCCAATACAATCGCATCGGTACCCTTAAACTGAAAGAAATTCGACATTTACGTAGCCCTTTTAAGGATCCTTAAACTTTGTAAGCTTGATGAAAATCGAATGATATACACGGAAGTTATAGCCGTTTGAAATTTCTCCAATTACTGCAACAATAACACATGATTTTGGTATTTTATGGACTTTCCATCGAATCAGTCACTGCAGTTTTGACTTGATCTTCTTGAAATTTTTCAATAAGGTTAACAACATTAATATTTTTGAGAATTCATGATTTAGTGATTTTTGTCGGTTTTCAACAAAATGGCGACCGTTGAAAATAGAAAAACAATGGATTTTCCTTTGAAGGTGCACATCTCTTTGACATATTTCTTGACGTTATTCATTGCTGGTGACTTCATTTCTGAGGAGTTGGGTACAAAACCCTTCTGACATGACCGTAGGTCTGTTTACCCAACTTGTTTGTTTTTTTTTTACTTGAACCTTTACTACCTTGACCCGGGCGGCATCTCAAGGACCGCATGGGAGAGTGCAAAGGGTTTCCGTGACACGGTTCAATTGTGCATTTTCTCGATTACCGAACAATTAATGAATACGAGAGGTCCAATTTTCGACAAATCTACCCAATAATTGGGGCCGTATATTACCAATAACGCGGCGAATGTTGTCTTCCATTCTATCCTATTCATTATAAAATGGCAAACCAAAATAACCATAAAACGCATGACAGCTGTGATACCATACATAGCATTAAAAAGTGTTGCCACATTACAAGTTCTATACCTCTAAAAAATCACCCTTTATATGCAACTTTTGCATATTTTTCCATAAAAGTATGACGAGATTTTTGGGAAAATTTGCACTGAAGCAAGTGTTAACTCAAAAGAAGAAATACAAATACATCATCACCACTGCTTTAAATGAAATGCATATAAAAATTTGATTCATATTGAAGTTTAGTCAAAATGATAAAATCTGATTCCTTGAAAAGTAATCACTTGAAGTTATGCTCCGTTGTAATTTTTCTTGTTTTATCTTAAATACATATATTCTAATAAACAGATTAAAGATAAGTCTAGTTTGTAATCTCACCTGCAAGAATGTTCGTCCTTCATCGCGAAATAAACGAAATGGTACATCATTATCCACTGGATTCCGCAATTCTGACCATCCTTTTTGCGTGAGATATTGTGCACTCGTAACAGCACAAACTGGAGTTCGTACACCTATTAAATTAACACGTTAAATAATCACTAAAGTTATGTATATATTTTAAATTCATTGTAATGCGTAACCAGCCATTAGTGCGACCAGGTAACGATTTAAACTAGATCAAGTGTTGGGTCTCACCGGGAAAATTTATCTCACGACTTGGATGAATGATTTGGCCTCGCAGTGGCAGGAAGACGAATGGAATCTTTTCCGAAGATGATCCGCTAACAAAAGACGATAAAGTACATTCTGAAAAGAAATGGAAGGCCGGAAAAAATTACATAAAATCTTAATTAAAACAAAAGACAACATTATTCAGACATACGAGTATGCTGTAATATTGTAATATGTTTTTATAGGTCTTGCGAACTGTTTTGTCAAGTGAAAGTATCTGGATGTGCATTAATGAGTATGTGAGAGTTTTCATATGAAATAGTTATTGTTACATGCTGCGAAGATCCACTCGGCAATAACTACATATATGACAAATGAAAGATGGTAGTAAGTTAGCGTAGTTAGAGGTGCAGTTAAGATTTTTCCTCGGAAAACCTCTCAATTGTAAGTGGAAAACATGTTACAAGTCATGGGTATTTACAATAGTAGCTTGTTATCAGACGGGTAAGGAAGAATTTATAATTAACAAGTTTAATGAGTTTTCACTTTTCTATGAAAGGAAAATAAAACATAATAAATCACATGATATAAAGTATGAAGAGTGTATGATGTTTGATATGAAATTCTGCAAGAGCCCAGACTGCATTGAATGAGACTAGAAAAGGTGCAGATAATTAGATAAAAGTAGATGAAAACTACTTTTCTTGGGTGGAGAAGATGATTTGTTGTGCTTCTTTCGATACGGATTATTTTTATTTGTTTTCTAAGTATTTACGACGAGTATATCCAAACTTAATGCCGACATACTTTTACTTCTTACCCAGCCCAAACGAAAGTAATATCGGAAAAACTACACAGAAATAAATATTATAGTATCAATTATGAATCGGACATAGCTCAATTACATTACAAGAAAACAAAAGATTTCTTTGAGTTGGCAAAAAATTCCTTTTGTATCTTTTCTTTGAGCGTCTAAAGATAGATCTGCCCAGACTACTCCCATCCAATGATTATGTTGAGGAAGCAAAAATATTTACGAGCTCGTTACAAAAGACCTGTACGATCTTGATTAAAGGTGATGTTGACTGACGTAAAAGCGAAAGTATCTTTTTCCAAGAGGTCTCGTCGAGAGCTGGTATGAAGCATCTTGTAAGTGATTATGATAGACATCCAGAGAATGATACATGAGAATGAAAGTAATAAATATCAACTAGATTCTGGTTGATTCTGTGGGAAAAATAATCTTGGAAGTATTTTTTTTCTGCGAAAATTCCGATTCTGTTTCATTCTTGAAGTTGACGAAGAACGTTGTTATTGCTGACCGAATTAGCTTATTCTTTACATGGTAAGTACCCAATTTCTTGGACGAAGATAGCTTCTGTAAGATTGTAACGAAATTTTGGATATCAATGATTGAGAGAATCAATATTTAAAAATATATTTTGGTGATTTTTAGGGTTTTGTACTAAAATACAAAACCCTATTGCAATCACGACCTGTGCCTGTCCGTCCGTATGTCACAGCAGTTTTTCTCCGAAACTATAGAAGCTACAGCCATTAAACTTTGCGGAACGGTTAGAAGTGGTGACTTCTTGAAAGTTTTGGGGTGCCAAAATTTTTCAAAGGGGTTTAAGGGGGCCTCTCCATATAGAGAGGTGATCCTTTAAAAAATTTTTTCACCGTTGGTAGTCGAGTTAGATGTCATTGGAAAGGTCTTAATAAGATCTTTTCAAAACAAGTCTCGTGATTGGACACTTTTCATCCGAAAAATCTGAAATCTGCCTTTATGACAACAACAACAACAAATACGTGAGAAGTCGAAATTCACTCAACTTTGGTAATAATAGTATGATTTATCGATTTGAAAGTAACAAGGTTTGCTCGCTCACGATAAAAGCTTTTTATGTGACGCCACATGGATTGGAGCTCTCATATATTATGCATTCGCTTATGGATTTTATGACTTGTTTGGAATAAAATCAGAGAAATTTTATAAAAATCGTTTTTCTTTCTCGATTGTTACCTCCATGCTTAATTTTATGTTCATGCCTTTATAAATCTTGAAGTTGAAGGAATATTATAATAAAAGTAATTACTTTGATTTTATATATGTCAGTATTTTCAGCTAATAAAATGTGATTTAAATGCATTAATTAGTTTTTTTTTCTGGAATATCAATGCATTATCTTTAATTAAACATACATTCAAATGCAGTAAAATGTGAAAAAATAATATTTTTGATATTTTGAATTATAATGCTTGAACGTAATAGTCAATGTAACCTTTTTAAGTAAGCGCAAATAAATTTCAGGTGATACACAATTTAAGAATGTTATTTAATTCGATTTTGAATTCAAGGAGAACAAACCTGACTCTTCTCATTCACAAATGCTACTAACATTTTACGAATTCAAATATTCCAAGGATAGAGAGCCGCAATTTTACTTTACAAAGGAAATTAGTTTTATCACATATTGCCTTTGTTTTTAGTCTCACGCCTATTTAAATTGAAATGCTTCAGTCGAAAATATGTTCTGCATCCATGAAACAGTGATTTGGCTTCATTACTTAAATCAACATTAGTAGATAAAGTTATTAAATTCTAATAAACCCAGTTCTATTTGTGATATTGGTTTGATTAATACTGGCAAAAATGGACTCTAATTTTTTATTTCTGCATGGAACAGCTCAGATGGCTTTATCAAACTACCTTCTGAAAGTTCGTCTACCCATAAAAAAGAGTGTTTAATCTATGAATTTGTTACGGTTAGAATATCCATATTTTCTTAGTATGTAATCTATCGTCACTCACTAACTTCCTTTTCGTCTTTGTAAATTGATTTTAAAAATGTGTGACTTATTACAGGTTCTTGCTATTCTGCATAATTTAAATCTAAAGAATAATCGTTTTCCTTTTCAATATTTGAAGATTGAGGGATTGTTTCACTTCTTCCTATATATTGAAAATAAAGTAAGATAACATATAATTGTCGAAATATTAGGACATGCAAGATGCAAGCAACAACACGGGAGAAGGTACTCAGGCACCACGAATAAAGGAAATGTAAATAATGGAAGTAAATTACCCAGCAAATAGGATCTTAATCTATATTTGAACTGTGGGGCTGTTGGATGGTCATTCAGTCCTCCTTTAGATCTTATCACGCTGAAAAGGTTTTCTAACACATCAGGATCCAGTTGATTTGTTAAAATGTACAGAAAATTTTATTGGATTTTAAATATAAAAGCAACCTACTTACAGATTCGTTATTTATTAGGATGCTTTTTATGAAGAAAGCAGTTGAGACTTATTGGGAATCCTTAGTTTTGAAATCATTTCGTCAACTGCTATTAAAACCCGCTCCTGTTATTGTAATGCCCAGCCAAGTTCTTTTTTAAGATCCCTTTTATCGATTTCTAGAACCTTAGCATTAAATATGTCAAACCAATCAAATTAATGAAGTCAGCACACTCAATCGCCTTGTTGCTTTTCAGCCTTCCATTTTGCATAAATCGCTTTAAGCAACAAGAAACTGTGTGAGATAAGAGCTGCGCTGCAAATCGAAATTTTTGCCTAGTAGCATCTTTAGCAGTTATGTGCGCGTAGGTTATTTTCTGCTATATTTTTAAATCTGATGTGCTCGATGTATCAAAGATTTCTTTGATTAGATCAATGGAAATACATTTGCCATTCATGATAAAACCGGTGTTCACATAATTACTCCGCATAAGCTTCAGCAGATGAGGCGCATCCCCAAACACAAATACTTTTGCTTCCGATAGTTTAAGGTCAGGAAAGAATGTGTTTCCAACGTCTGTAGATAATTTTTTCTAAAGGCCTTGATTACCAGGTTCATATCTAAAACAACTGCAGCTACAATATATCCAGCATCATATAACAGCGAGTGTTCAATGAAAATTCACATAGAATTGCGCGCATCAACAAAATCTAATTTCCACGCGCGATTAACGTTCAACGTACTCTGGACTGCACCTGAGCCGACTTAATATGCAATTTGCACATTCCAAACATTTTTTTTTCCGCGCGCGATCAATGCCCCAATTACAAATAAATTAATTCGTGTAATATGCATACTCCGAAAATTTCATTTCCACGGAGATCATGAACTTTTTGCTGAATTCTAAGAATTCTCAACGACTCAGCACTAAGGCAATGACCGCGCTACGGACTTTGCGATACTAAAAATTGAATACTTGTAAAAATTGTACTATAAAAGACTTTAATAATAAAATTATGTTATCAGTTGTTCAGCAGGTCTTTTTTGAGAATCCAGACGAAACGCCGTCTGACTAAAGGGCAACTATTTTATATTTGCTTTTTGAACACCATCAGCTTACCAAGACTGGAACTGTGTGCTGCAACTTTCATGGCCCACTTAACGAATCGTGTTAAGAAAATCCTCAACATAGACATAAACAGTACACATTACTGGACAGATTCACAGATCGTATTAGCCTGGATCCGATCCAGACCGCCATCCTTTCACACCTTTGTGGCCAACAGGGTCTCATCAATACAAGGACTAACAAACATATCTGACTGGCGGCATGTGAGTTCTAAACTCAATCCTGCAGACTTGGTTTCTAGAGGAACACGGCTTAGCGTACTCATCAATTCTACGTTCTGGTACCATGGACCTGAATTCCTGCGAAAACCCGAGACTCATTGGCCATGTGAAGTTATCGGAGATCCGGGAGAGCTTCCAGAGCAAAAGACAATTCACACCGTCCTCACAACCAGCATTATCCAGGAGCATTTTATCGACAGCATCGATCATCGAAACTCCTTCACACATCTTAAGCGAATCGTAGCAACAGTTTTGCGGGCAACTCAACGCTTCAAGGCAAGGAAAGATTCATGGGAAGGAAGATTTCTTACAGTCGCAGAATAAGACAAAGCTCTCGCACTTATTATTAAATTCATGTAGGCCGGGGAATTTGGAACCGAGATAAAAAGATTACAACGAAAAACACTAATAGACTCGAAGAGCAAACTCCTCACACTCACACCGTTCCTGGATGATGGTTCCATTCTTAGAGTCGGAGGGGGATTACAAAACGCCAATATACCACACATCGCAAAACATCCCGCAATTTTACCTGTTTCACATCCATTCACTAAACTGCTACTCACTGATCTTCATCGAAAGAACTTACACATGGCGACTCAAGCTCTGCGAGCAACAGCACGACAGCAGTTCTGGATCCCTCGAGACAAGCGTTTAGCATCTGCAGTGGTGCATGAATGCGTTCAATGTTCCAGACTAAACCCACAAAGCTTCAAACAAATCATGGGAGTCCTTCCTGATACACGCGTTCAACCAGCCCGTCAACTTGTCAACGTCGGCATCGACTTCTATGGGCCGGTCTACACCCATTACAGAATCCGAGGCAAGAAACCAACGAAAACATACATCTGCGTGTTTTGCTGTTTCACAACAAAGGCTTGTCACTTAGAAGTGGTTTCAGACCTATCCACCGACGGATCCATTGCTGCTCTGAAGCGTTTATCGCTAGACGTGGCTGCTGCCAAAACGTGTACTGCGACAATGCTACCAACTTTGTTGGGGCTCATAACCAGTTAGAGGAGCTAGAAAATTTACTGCAAAATGAGCGTTCTCAAGTGAAGATTCACGCAGCCGCAACTCAGAAAGGGATCCAATTTCACACTTCGGGGGTATTTGGAAGGCGGCAGTCAAATCGGCAAAGAAATTATTACAAAAGACTATCTCATCTGCATCTCTAACTTACGAGGAGCTATGCACCGTCACTACGGAGACCGAGGCTGTGCTCAACTCACGTCCGATATAGCCATTATCAGAAGACCCTAACGACATGGCAGCACTAACACCGGGACATTTTCTTATTGGGGAACCACTCACCACAACAATACATAGTCGTGCATGTGACACTAATCCAAACCTACTCACCAGGTGGAAACTCGTGCAGCACATCCGACATGAATTTTGGCGCAGATGGTCAATCGAATACCTTTCTGAACTACAACAGAGAGCAAAGTGGACCCTACGTTGTGACAACGTCAAACCAGACATGCTAGTTCTCATCAAGGATGATAATACCCCTCCCTTGAAGTGGCAACTGGGACGGATAGTGCAAACAGTTGAAGGAAGTGACGGACGTTGCCGAGTTGCAGATGTCAAAACTAAAAGTGGCATCTTTCGAAGAGCAATATACAAACTCTGCCCTCTTGTAAAGGCATGCGAAGATTTCAGCCAAGCCACGTTAGCCACAACTAAGGTATCCGCAGAAACTCCCAAGCCTAAACAACTCAAAAAACGGCATCCTATCCAAGGTAGATTCTTTCCAATCAACTCAAATTGGGGTGAAAATCGGAAGAAGAACCATCCAGAATTAACATATAGCGAAGTCCCTGTAAAGCGTTCTCGCCCTACATCCATGCTAGCAGCAACCTTAATAACCCTACTCGTTTTGCCTGCCATTAGCACCGCATCCCCCCCTATAACTGTTGATCAATTCACGAAGGACCCTGGAATTTACTTCTAAGCAATCGGACAAGCAAAGCTAGTAACTAACGAATGGAACGTAATTACCTTCTATGATTTAAAATGCTACTGGGAAGAATTAGATGGAATTCGCAAGGGTATACTCAACATGAAAAAGCTGTGTGCATCAATCACTATTCAAGGTCAAGTACGCACTCAAACCTTACAGCAGTTCACACACCAACTATCTCACATTGAGCAGTTAAACGAAATCCTTCACAAGGGAGGAGAAGGCAGAAGGTACCCTACCAGAAGAAGAAGAGCACCACTGGACATCGTGGGCAACGTCGCTAATAAACTTTTCGGTATTCTAGATTCAGACTACGCAACATACCATGAAGATGAAATTGAAAAATCACGAGCCAACGAACATTATCTAGACTCACTCATGGAGAATCAAACCTCACTTCTCGAGACCACCACAAACCTTTTTAAAAAAGAGACGTACCATATCCAGGAACAATTTAAGGCAATAGACGATTACTTAAAACAACTATCAGACGGTATAAGCAGTGTATCTCAGCAACAAACCTTCATCACATTTTGCTTCCGCACCATGATGGCACTACACAGTTACCAAGAAACACAAAGGGCATTATGGGATATACTGCTTGATCTACAGCTAGGTATCATCAATCCATTACTTCTCACTCCGCGACAACTTCAAGAACAAGTAACGCTCATACGAAAGGCACTTCCTCCAAGCCTAAATATCCCGATCAGTCGAACAGTTGGAGATCTATCATTGTACAAGACGTTTTCGGTACATGCCAAGATGACCAAATCCTTTGTAATTTTTCAGCTGAAGTTGCCACTAATCAATTCCGAAGTATTTCAACTGTTCAACCTGATACCTGTTCCCATTAGACGAGCTCAAGAGTCATATCTCATCCAACCATATACACGATATCTGCCAGTAAATCTCCAGAGAAACCAACACTACCCGATCAACCAACACGAATGGGATAAATGTACACTCACCAAGGACAACACATTCCTGTGTGTTCAACATCATCCATTGTACAATCGGCGATCCAGCATCAACCAATGCGAAATCACTCTCTTAAACCACGAGGAACCATCTTCTCGGCAATGTATCTGGCTACCTATCAACAACATGAACTTTTGGATCCAAGCCCACCAACAAAACACGTGGATCTATGCGCTACAAGGGACAAGAGTATTTGACACAATATGTGGACAGGAAGTCACCACACAAACACTACAAGGAAGTTGTGTTCTACATCTAGAACCTCAGTGTGAAATCAGACACGATACCATGACGATTAGGGGATTAAACACATTCACGTCAGTTATGAACTACACGTTTACACCATCAGCCAATTTCACACAGATAACCTTGAACAAAACCGACTTCATAAAATCATCATCCACCGACTTCCTTATCAACACAAAAGCTGCTGACTGGAATGAAATTGTAAAGCAACTCTCAACGCATCTTTCTCCACAGTTACTACCTTCTGATAGAATAAACAATCATCACATCCACCACTATACACTCGGCTACATCCTAACAACCGCAACAATTATTCTGATCATCTGGACTGCGTTGAAGAAATTCAGACGAACGGAAATAAAACCTATTCCTGCGCAGCGCAAGGTCATCAAAGACGACTCATTTTCATTTGAACTGGGACAGTTCAAGGACGGGGAGAATGTTCAATGAAAATTCACATAGAATTGCGCGCATCAACAAAATCTAATTTCCACGCGCGATTAACGTTCAACGTACTCTGGACTGCACCTGAGCCGACTTAATATGCAATTTGCACATTCCAAACATTTTTTTTTCCGCGCGCGATCAATGCCCCAATTACAAATAAATTAATTCGTGTAATATGCATACTCCGAAAATTTCATTTCCACGGAGATCATGGACTTTTTGCTGACCACGACATCAAACATGTGACAAACTGCAATGAACTCTAGGAATTCTCAACGACTCAGCACTAAGGCAATGACCGCGCTACGGGCTTTGCGATACTAAAAATTGAATACTTGTAAAAATTGTACTATAAAAGACTTTAATGATAAAATTATGTTATCAGTTGTTCAGCAGGTCTTTTTTGAGAAACCAGACGAAACGTCGTCTGACTAAAGGCCAACTATTTTATATTTGCTTTTTGAACAGCGAGATTATATTCATTAAAATAGTAGGCGTCATATTGCAGTCATAATTATAAAAAATGTACTGCTTCCATTTTTCGACCAGACCTCTTACGTACCATCACAACTTGGACGTAGTTTGACAGTTTTATGATGCTGTCATTTGCACAATTGTACTCAAACTCTGCATTGCTGTTCATTTCGTTAAATGACAAAACAAATATTCTCTGCCTTTCTTGCAGGCTCGATTTTTTCGTTAGCTTAAATACTCCCGTTAGAACTCCAGGCTGGACATTAATTTTGATTGTCCACTTTCTAAGTGTTGACATTCCTAGTAAAGGAAAGCCTTTCTTATACATTTATCTATATGCTATATGATTCAGCCAAGTGAAAATTTATGACGAACGAAATATCGTCAACGGATTTATTCCGCAATTTTTTAATTTGACCAGGAGTGAAAATATGTTCTATAGAACGACCGAATTCCTCCTGCTCAGCTTGATAATTTTCCACTTCGTTTTCAAGTTCATTATTTTTTTGGATGGCTAGCTTCAATTACTCCTTTAATTTAAAAATTTCAATCTGGAGTTCACACTCAAGGCTTCCTCTAAAAAGTAAATTGAACTAAATAAATGATTTAATTGAGTCTTCCCAAATGAGTGTTTACTCTGTTTGACTATCGGCATCCTTATACATTGACGATATAGAACCCGTCTTCAGCCTCGGTTCTTTATTGGATAGGTCTTCGAATGTAAATTTTACAACCCACAACCATTGAAATTGAAATTTCCGAAAATTCTACTGAAATATACTCACACAATTGATTTCTTTAAAATATTTTCCATTTCTTTATTTTCTTACTCTCTCCGTTATCACTTTTTCAACCGGGAGATAAAGTGTTGGCACGGCATAATTATTCAATTGTTTTTTATTCATGTTAGGATTTTGGAGTTTCCTCTTAAGCTATAATATTATAACGCTCTTCAAAGTGTATCGAGGCGATTCTTGCATTTTTAACATTTTCTATGTCCCTATTATATGCGAAAATCCACTCTCTACACAATTCCGACTCTGGGGATGTATGCAATTGTCCCAAAAATTTAATTGTTGTTGACCTCGCGTCGGTATTATCTTTACAACCACTAACTAAAATATACCATCTTTAATATTAAATTGTATTTCACTGAAATAATCGCACAAAACCAATAACTAAGAATATGCAGTCGGATATGAAAACAACATTTTCCGATCCATGTGTCATCACAAAAGCTTCAAATGGCGATCGAGCTTGTGATAGAGCATACCTTGTTATTCTTTATACCATGGATAGGTATCATGAATATATGTGAGAATTGGTTCAGCTAGTGGTATCAGTAATCGTATAACAAAATAGTGGCTGTTTTAAGTGCGAAGATTGAATAATTTTGAGTTATTTTTCCCCAACTTCAAAGTTTAAGGTACATGCTTTGAACACTTGATTCAATTTAATGAATGACTGAAGATGAGTACCTACAATTAATATTCATAGGTGAAACAAGTTGAGGAGGCAGGAGAGAGCTCCTAACAAAAGGGCTTTGCAACCATTCTAGGGTTCGAAAAATGTTTTTGATGCCATGAATCGATGATTACAGTACAGGGGAGTGGCCCCTGAAAAATAAATGTCATCAAAGGTAGCCGATATGAGTATAAAATGAAAGTTCTTTATGAGAGCTTTTCAAAACGGTTCTCAAACTGACAGTTTTTGCTTCACTGGAGGCACAGGGGGGATTGAAAATACACGAAAAATGTGTTTCCCCCTCGCGACTGGACAACTGTGATCTAAAAAATCTGAAAAAATTATCAAGGGAGATATTTATGAACATAACAATAACAAATGCCTCAGAAGTCAAAATTCGTTCAAATTTGTTAATAAAAGTATGATCTTCAAATTTCACATTTTGTCCAATAAAATCGTATAGATGCTTTTAAACCAAACAAAGCATAGTAGCCTTACATAGGATCCCAATACTCTGTGAGTTTAATGAAATTCATATCATATTCAGGGAGGTTACATCCATTTGAAATTTCTCCAATTACAACAACAATAACACACTATTTTGGTATTTTATGGACTTTCCATCGAATCTGACACTGCAGTTTTGATTTGATCTTCTTAAAATTTTCAGATAAGATTTATGACATAAATGCTTTTTGGATTTCATGATTTGAGTGATTTTTGTTAGTTGAAAATGGAGAAACAATGGATTTTCTTTTAAACGAGCAAATCTCTTTGACATGTTTCTTGATTTTATTCGTTGCTGGTGACTGCATTTTGTAAGTTGAGTACAAAACCCTTCTGATATGAGCGTGGGTCTGTCTACCCAACTTGTTTATTTTTAAAATTTATTGCACGATGGAGGAAATGTAACCCTGACATTTTTATATTAAATTAATATATTATAGTATTAAAAATCTAGTTACAAAGTAGAAACAAATTAGGTAAGCAAAAAAGTGCTCCTACCAGAAGGGCTTTGTAAGAATCCCAGAATTCTAAATAATTTTTCTGAAGGCACAATCGATAGTTCCAATTATATTGCTATATCGCATGAAAATAAGTCAGAAAGAAAATGGAGTTTTTTCGCTAACGCAATATAGCCACCATTTTGCTTTGGCTTAAATAATTTTGCACACTCCTTGGTTAATTCGCCATATTTAAACTAAACGCTGTTGATCAAATTTTTATGCAAATTCTATTCTATTGTAGCGATAAGGTTAACTTGTCCTATATACTAGTCATCAACACAGTCGTTTTAAATCATTTAAATGGCTGTAGTAATGGACTAGATAAACAGAAGGACCGTTGATATTTAGCAGTAGCATACAAAAGCTTATTTCAAACGATTGCTGAACAACTAAAGTAAGTGAATTTGTAATACCCGAACTCACAAGTTTGATTTGACTGCAATGAGAAGCTTACATTCCAGGTGCATCCATTCTGTGATTTCAATGACATTTTTAAGCAAAAGGACTTTATGTTATTGGACATAATTAAGACTTTTAAGCTTTGTGTAATTATTCCATCGAGCGAAATGTAAAATTACCAAACACTGATACTAGGGTAAATGCGGGTAAGATGCCAAGCCTGGAGAGATGACGCACGTGCTCTAAAATCTCACCCAAACCATATTCAGCACCATAAACTCCAAATAGTATCCAAACGTCACTATCTCAGTGAAGTCGTGTGTTAAGCATTTACCCAGTGCAATTGATGAATCGGGGAATGCCATTCTAGTTCTGCGTATCTGAGATTTGCCCTTGAAAGTTTTTATGCGTCTGTTTTCTTCGTGAATTTGCACCGTTTGCGGAATTTTTTGAGCAATTACAGCTTTCGGGAATAATTTGGCGTCGTTGTGAACATATCAGGTTAGTTTTGAATCTATTACATATTTTGTGTTATTTGAAAAGCCATGCGGCATCTGTACTAACTAAAAAGGAGAAAAGCTCCTCCATATTTTAGTATAGATGCCGCATATAAGGCATCTCTCCCTTCAAATTGGACGGATCATATTGACGTATGAGCCAATAATTTTTTTTCATTTTGTTCAGAGGTATTAAGTCTGACTCATTCAAAAGAATGCCCCGTGTATATAAAAGGTCATCAACCGCCATGAGCAGAGCAATTTGGACCGAAGACCAACTCTGTGAGGTGGTCGTTAAAGTTAAATTAGGTGAAAACTAAACGGCGCTTTCATGTACCACTTCGACCATTAAACCGTAGATTGATATCAGGTAATACGGAGGAGGGCAGTCTTGGACCTCAAGGCAAGTTTAACTATTGAATTTGTTATAAAACCTTTTTTTTCGTGAATTTTCAACTTATCTTGATTTCAACATAAAATACTCGGTAGGAAAAGCAAATGAAAAACGATTAGTGGAACATATTAAATGGCTATCTGCCTCTGGACTTGGTCCAGATAGAAAAACTGTCGGAGCCATTGCCTACAAATTTGCGTAAAAGCTAAAAATTCGACACAAGTTTTGTGAACGTACAGCAATGGCTAGAGTCGCCTGGTTGCAGTCGTTTTTAAAGAGAAATCCTGAACTATCACTTCGACAGGCGGAAGGACTTTCGCTCTCTAGAGCCAGAGGAATGAATATTGATGATATCAAAGACTTTTTGACTTGCTGACAAAAGTGATGGCGGAAAATGGTCTCTTGGAAAAGCCCTCCTATATATTTTATATGGATGAAATGGGTGTGCAGCCTCTAAATAAACCTGGAAAAGTTATAACGACAAAAGGAAATAAGGACGTTCATTTACTTACTACAAAACAACAAGGAAAATTGTAACCGTAGTTGCATGCTGTAGGTAGTTGCGTGCTGTAGGTAGCTTAATTCCACCTGTGTTGACTTTTAAAGGTGGCACTAGAAAGCCAAAACTTTCTGATGGTCTACCAGCAGGATCCAACGTATATATGACAAAAAAATCATCATTCATCAATTCAGACCTTTTTCTACGTTGTCTGAAAGAGCAGTTCAAACCAATCGGAAAGTGTTTACTAATCTTAGACGGCCATACCTCTCATTGCTCGGACGTAGAAACGCTCCAAGTTGCTGAAGATAATGACATTATTCTTATGTGTGTACCTAGCCATTGCACAAACGCTCTCCAGGAGGAGGAGGATAGGAGTTTTTTTCGGCCACTTAAAGCCTACTTTAATCAAGAAGCGCAAACGTGGATGCGGAATCAAGCTGGTGAAGTCATTGTCAAAATATGGCTTAAAGCCCCTTGCATTGGGAATGCTGTGAGTGGATTCAGAGCTACGAGTATTTATCCATTTGACCCGAATGCGATTTTTTTCTCAATATTGAAATCTGGAACTGTTGAAATAACATTGTTGGAAATTAGAGGTGTTGTCTCAACAGATGAAGTTGTTGTTTCTGCAGTTTCAGTTTCCGTACGCTCGATAACTCCAGTGCAGCTTGTTTTTGATGTAGAGCCAGGATATTTATGTACAAGCAATGAGACAAATGAGAATTTACAGAGAACTCACGCGCTGCAGTCAGAGATTACTTCCAGTAAATATTTGCATGAAGTATCACCCAATCCCATGATGCCGGCACACTTATGGAAAAGATCGAAGCAAGAAGCTACTGTCTTGAATTCACCTCAAATAATAAAAAATAAGAAAGAAACCATCAAGGAAGGGACAAAAAGGATTGTGTTGAATACAAAAAAACGGCAAAACATAAGAAAACGGTTGTAAAATCAAGTGAGGAAAACTGGAGCGATAGTGACGATCAATCTTTAGTCTTGAACAATAAAAAAAAAATGATGGCGATTGTCTTTGTGTAGTGCTACGAACGGTACTCAACGAAAATCAAACGTGTTGATTGGCTGTGCTGCGTAAAATGCAAAAATTGGCTGCATTCAATATGTACGATGTACGACAAAAAGTGTACCACTTGCCAAAGGAAAGAATACTTAAAAAAGCAGAGAGAATCCCCAAAGAAATAGATGCGATGCCTCCACCACTTTGAAGCGGCGTCTATACTGGGCGTCAAGTAGAGACGCCGCTTTCTATTGATTTTGAAAATAATTTTTTTTTTTCATGTTTAGACCACACAAAAGAAATTTATTTTTTTATTTTTATAATCCACACACCGTCAAGTTTGTAATCAAGAAAAAACTTATTACTAAATATATTTTTTTTAAACTACGAGGTTTTTCGAAAACATGCGGCAACTCTACCGCATTTACCCTAAATACTTACAAAGCTCAGTGAATTTCAACAACTGAGTTATTTGTTATCTTTGAACTTATAAAGGCTGACACACGTAATTTCTTGCTTATTTTCCGGCACAAAGGTGTCAAATCGCGATAAATGAAGCACAAATTTTCTCTTTCCTATTCTTAAGTTCTTCCTCGACATCTTGATGCCCAACAGACTTTTAAGTTTAAGATTCTAAAAGCGCACATTGATATCTTCATCCAACACCCCACTGAACTATAAAAAAATATTTAACGGGCATTCCAGCATATTGGGTGAGCCCCTTAAAACATTTGAAAATTTCAATAAGACCAAAATTTTCACTGGACTTTTCCACAAATTTTGAAGATGGGAGCTTTTATAGGTTCTGAGAAAACATGGTATGACGCTTCGATCAACCGGACGCAAAATTAGTTGAACGTTGTATTTTTCACCCAAAAAAACTATACAGAAACTGAAAAAGTGACTAAATAACCAATAGCTTTAATTCAGCGAAAAATAAAAACATTAGCAAACGCGTAAAGAACGAATTCCTGGAGTTAGAGGAGCATCAAGACTGCATCGAATTGAAGACAGAAGAAGAGCAAAAAGTCACAAAAGAGCAGAAGACCAGAGAAGAGCTGTGTACTAGGAGGAAGTGCAGATAGCTCCATCACCAAAGGCCATCAAAAGTATAGCCTCTAGTCGAATCAAAGAAGACCGGGATGAAAGGAGGAAAGATAAGGCACTTAATGGGCATGGAACGTTGGACCAGGGATTTAAGTCGGTGCTGGCAAACGCAGCCGAAAAAGCTGCCAAAAATTTCTCCGAAAGGTTCCAGAAAATAAAGTTCTCATAGACACCAAGCAAAAAAAAGGAGTTCATACGAAGTAGAAAGGAAAAAAAATCATGATGCAACCCCTGTGACAGACACTGCTTGTAAGCCCCAAGGATGGCCAATCCTGCGTAGATATGTTGCGGGAGATTAGGGGAGATGTAAGGCTCGAAGACACCAAAAATGTCATTAAAGCAGCATGGCAAACCTGGTATAGCCACATACTAGTCCAAATCAGAGCAGAGGCATTCTTCAAAGAAGCATTCTGCGATATAGTCAAGAAAGCTCTCGGCAAAAGAGCAACTGTAGCCGCGCTCGAGCCAATAGTAACTATCGAACTCATGGACATCGATTGCGTCACATACTTTGCCGAAGTAGAGGAATTCATAAAAAAGGATCTCCTTAGCGTAAGCAGGGTTAAAGTGAGGTTGACACTAGAAAACTACAGGGGAGAGCGTATAACCATTATCGACTTGACCCAAAAAGAAGCCGAATAACTTCTAAGTAAGAGCAAAGTAAGAGTAGAATGGGTCATCTGTATGGTATGGCAAGCAGCAGTACCTTTTCACTCCGTTAAGTGCCTTGGTTATGGTCATACCACACAGGGATGCAAGGGACCCAATAGAAGTTCCCTATGCTATATATGTGGCGAAACGGGACATCAAACAAGAGTATACGGGGAAGGTGCAATGTATCCTTTGAAAGGATGCAGGTCCAAGATCGATTCTGAAGCACGTCTTAGGATCAGAAAAGGTCGGATTTTCCAGAAAGCCCTGGCCAAGGTAAAAGCTGAACCTCGATGACTCGTATCCTGCAGGTAAATTTACACTGCATTACAAATGCCCAAAATCTGCTTGACCAGTTTGCTAGGAACATGAAAACTGACTTCTTGCTGCTGAGTGAGCATCATGACGACAAAAATTCATCATCATGGTACCCTGACAACAATGGTACTGCTACCATCTGGGCTCGGAGCAGTGCTGATTTTCTAGTTGAGGGCTATGGACGCAAATATGGTTTGGGATACGTTAGCGGGATTACATTCTTTAGAGTGTATCCAGCACGAAACGAACCAATATGATCTTTTCATGGCAAGCTTAAGATTTTGGAGTACAATGTCTCGAACGTAGATGGTCACGTACACGTTGAAGGAGACTTCATCACTAGAGCATGCCTAAACTGAACTGCGGGGAAAACAAGTCCTAGAGATGGTGGCCAGAACAGGATTCTTCATACTAAACATCGATGATACACCGAAGTTCCGCTATATGGAGTATGCAGAAACCATACCCGATGTGATATTTGCCTCGGAGTTCCTAGTACGGAGGCTACACCTTTGCAAAGTATTAGAGGACTTCTCAGCTAGTGATCATCAGTACATTCTCTCATACATACTCTCAGCATTTTAGGATTGATTGGAATATTGAGAGGATGAACGTTGATTGGTTTGTCAAGGTACTTACGGTATGTGCATAGCTGCTAGAAGATTCATAGAATATTGAAAAGCTAGCAGCTAAAGACATGGTGGACTCAACTATAATCATCATCACGGTTTCATCATGCACTTCTATGCCCCGTCGTAGACCCTAGACACGGCAAGCCTGCAGTTATTGGTGGTCGACTGAAATCACTGAAAAGCAAAGTGAGTGTCAAAAGCTCAACGGACATGGAGCCGCGACGAGGTATGCAGTCGGTTAGCAGCATATAAGTCGGCTAGGAAATCCTTCATAAACTAATTAACAGTAGTAAGGCTCGCTGCTGGCAAGATCTAGTGGACAATGTGAACAGGACCCATAGGGTCTTGTCTATAAGCTAGCTATGCTGAAGGTTGATGACCTACACATACCGTGCATACGTGAAGTAGAAAAGATGGACGCCCATCTCGTGTATGTTGACGTTGTCCACGGCGAAAAAGTATTCCTTCGCACAGCTGAAACTATAGAACAATAGAAGGAAGAATTGTATCAATGAAAATTAGGAAGGCTTCAGGACCAAATGATGTATCCAGCTGAGGTGGAGCAGCTTATCTGTCACTATTGTTCTGATTTGCCGCTCAGTACATTTGACGTTTACTTACAGGAAGAGGTCTTCCTGGAACGTTGAAAAGTAGCGAGGCTTCCGTTGGTGAGTAAGGAGAGGAGAAATCCCGGTTCGCCTTTTGTATACCATCCGTTATGTATGCTAGACATGGCTGAGAAAGTGCTTGAGAAACCCATCAAGGGAAGACTCACTGGCGCGATTCGTGCTGCTGGAGACTTTTTTCTGCACTTAAGGCTTTAGAGCTGGACACTCCACCATTGAAGAGGTTGCAGAGGTGGTTATTGTGGTCCAAAAGTTGGAGACATATAGCTGTACCAATTGACGGGTAGTTCTATGGGTGAAACTTGATGTTCGAAACATCTCAACTTCGGTAGATGGGTGGATATTTTATGTACTTTAAAAACTCCTTTCAAGATACAGAATATCTTATGCGGCTTTTGAAGGACTACCTGAAGGATCAAAGTCTGTTTATGATACGACGTTGGGCTGGTGATCCTTGGTCCAGACTTGTGGAAGATATTGTACGACGGGCTACTGAGACTAGAGCTACCGGATGAGTCAGATCTGATCAGCTTGATAGATGATATTGCAAAAGTATGAGGCAACGCTCTCACTTGACATAGATACAGCAAAGAGAAAAACTGAGGATTATAACCACATACCTCACAGTCTCTAATTTGGCCGTGCTTGTCATCGTAGGCGGTGTGATACCCACCTTCCTACTTGCTTGAGAGCACCGTATTACTTACCTGCATCGAAATGAAGACATGAGTGAGACTGTTATCTGCGGGGAGAGACAACGCTCACTCAATGATTGGAAGCAGTCCTGAATTGCGCATGTTCGTCAGAGCGCCCCACGACTGACGCCATCACATCATCTGCGTAGCCGACCAAGTGTGATTCGTTCGGCATCTTAAGTCTCAGTAGCCTTTAATATGAGACCGAAGAATGAGCCCTGACCGACACCCGAAGTAGCAGCCACACTTCAAGTCCCTTCTTTCATGTTGTAGGGCAGGATGCGGTTCCTCAAGATTTGCCTAAAGTAACTATTGTGGCACTAGAAAATGACTTTTCAGCGTGTTCGCGATGTCCACTCATCTGACGGAATCGCAAACATCCCTAACGTCAAGAATAACCAGCGGGAAGACCGTTTGAGTTGAATCCCCATGCACCTCGGCGCGCTGAACTGTGCTTATGACTTCTCTGATTGCATCAATAGTAAAGCAGTCTACTCTGAAGCTATACTGCCTTCGAGGTGGATCCCCAATGGCACAGATTGTGTTAGTGAGTCTTCTTCTGATAAATTTGTCGAGTATTTTCCCGGCTATGTCTAGCATACATAGTGGTCGGTATACAGAAGGTGGTTCAAGATTCCTCCTGCCTTTGCTGATCAACACAAGCCTCATTACTTTCCAGCTCTCTGGAAATATCCCTTCATGCAAGTAAGCATTGAACATACTGAGCAGCAAGTCAGGGCAGAGTTCATAAACCATCTGCAGTATGTCAGCTCGAATTCGATCTGGTCCCGGGGCTTTTCTTTTCTTCAAAGACAATACTGCTTGTTGTACTTCTATCTTTGTTAAAAGGGAGCGTTTCGCTTATATTTTATCATAGACAGCCTTAATATAGACTAAGTGAATAGGAAAGAGAGCCTCCATAATCTCGTAGATCTTTGAGCACCGAGCTTCCGCATGACCAGCTTGTTTCATCACAGACAGCCTTAGGTGAATAGGAAAGAGAGCCTCCATAATCTCGTAGATCTTTTACACATTATATTAGCAGGGTAATCTTTGGGCACCGAGCTTCCGCACGGCTATCTTGTAGCCTATGCCCTACGGGTCTTGGTTCATCTCGTCTACTAGTTCTTGGCCGTGGTTTGCCTTGATGTTATTTATGAGTTTGTGGAGGCATTTTCTAGCTGACGTACAAGCTGTCCATTTGGTGCTTGTATCTTCTTGGGCCCGTGCTCACTGAGCTTTTTGTTGGAGCTTGTGACACTTTCTTCACTTTTCGGCAATTTTAAAGGGTCAACAGTACTCTAGAGGCTTGCTGCGATAGGATTTTCGGCATGACATGAAAACCTTGCAGGCAGATGTAATGAATCTCATAGTTGAGTTCACCACATGTTTAGGTGCAAGTCTCTTCGCCCCCGACGAAACTTTTGGTAGTGAAGATTGTGCTGTTATCACTTCTGCAAATCTTGTGACGTCCACTCTTTTAATATTCCACTAGAGTCTCAAAGGCTAACCGTACGGGCATTGGGGAGTGCCATCATGGATCTCAAGTGCTATGTACTGGTGATCACTTGTGGAATAATCTTCTATAACTCTCCAACTTTTAACATTTGGGACTAGAGACTCCGAAGTGAATGTTTCGTCCAGAATGGTGCTGATGCCAACGCATCCATGCCGACGAAAAGTAGGGACCTGGCCTGTATTGAGTACAACAAGCCCAATTCTAGCTGATATATCCAGGATCCATTTGCCCCTTGTATCTGATTTCGGCATTCCCCATTAAATTACCCTTGCATTGAAGTCGCGTGCGGCGAGCATATGACCCTCTGTGCTCAAAACAACGTCCTCCAAAGCATTAAGCCTGGTTTAAGAAGACGGTAAAGGATCGTTTGGTAGAGGAAGCTGTGTGTATTTTCTTCGCACTCCTTCTTTTTATGCCATGTTTTGATACAATTATAGAACAAGGAGCTCCTGTTTATCCCTTTACAGCTCCTTGCAGCATACCCGTATCTGACACTCCTGAAATACCGGAGAGGGGTTGCTCTTCACCTTACCCTATAAATAAGTCAACTGATGCTGATCTTCTTTTTTGCATCACCTGTTCGGCATATTTTTCTGACAATGGCGATGCGTAGACTTCTATTATAGGGATTGAGCAACCTTATATTTGCTCCAATCAAGCAAGGGAAGTGTCGCTTTAAGGCATTTTCTATCTCGAACAAACCCATAACACATCCAATATCCCTTATCTTGAGGGAGCACTAGGATCAAGCAAAGCTACAATTACCTTCTCTCAAAGGACATTTTAGATTGCGTCACGGAATGCATCATTATTAGTGCCTTCTGGTCCGAGCTCCAACAACAAAAATAATAATAATAATAATAATAATAATAATAATAATAATTATAATAATAATAATAATAATAATAATAATAATAATAATAAAAATAATCTTCATTCAATATTTCGTAGAACAATTGTTAGTTTAGGATAACTGAATCATTGGTTCACATTCTTCTTTTTTTTAATTACATTTTTTGAAAGAAAAATTTGAGCGAAAATCCTTGCTATCGCGATTATCTTTTTGGGTACCCGTTGTTCGTCCATACAATTCACGTGGCCAGCTGATTACAGTTTTCGCAGTCTTATAATCTTTGAGACCTCCAGTTCATCAAAAATTTCATACAGCTCATGATTGTATTGAATTCATGATCTGTTTCCGTCTAGTTTCGTTCCGATTATTTGCCTCAGGACTAGTCTTTCGAAGCGATTCAATATGCTTGGGTTAGGGCCCGGTGGATGATTTTTTCAAATTTGGAAATAAAGAGAAATCGCACGGGGCCAAATCTGGAGAATACGGTGGATGAGTTGGGAGCTCGTACCCCAAATTCAATTTGGCAGTGATGACGGCGGAGGTATGAGCCGGTGCATTGTCATGGTGGAGGAGTACGTTTTTCTTCGACAAATGATGCCTTTGTTCTGCATCCCAGAGTCGATTCGGCCCAACAATCCGCAGAAAGCCCTGTGACCGTTTTGGCGTTCTCCAGGTGGTTGATGCAGATCACACCTTGTGAGTCCCAGAAAATGTTAGCCATCACCTTTCTGACCGATAGGACAGTCTTTGCCTTCTTCGGAGTACGTTTGCCGGGTGAATTCCACTGTTTCAACTGCTCCTTGGTTTCTGGTGTATTCCAGTGGAGCCACCATGATTCTTCGGCGGTCACAAAATGACCCAAAAACCCCTTCGGACTGCGCTTAAATAGCCTCGAACACTGCTCTGAAGTGGTCTCACGATTACGTTTGTTGTCCGGAGTGAGCAAAAGTGCCAGGACATGACCCATGCAACATTTTGAAATGCCTAATATCTCAGCCATCTCACGCACCTTCAATCAGCGGTCTGCTAATACGAGGTCACGGATTTTTGTCACGTTATCCCCCGTTGTAGCAATTTTCGGGGTACCTGGGCGTGACTCATCAAAAATCGACGTGCGACCATGTTGACACTCGTTAAACCAATTTTTATGGTCACCAGGACAGAAGCAGAGTCAGCATGCATTTGATTTATTTGCGCGATTTCCCTTCCAAAAGCAAGAATCAAATCACCGACCAATATTGCTCTTTCTCCATTTTTCTAAACCCGCGGACATGCCTGTTTTTAAACGTGGTCAAAACAAAACTACGAGTCCAAATCGGCTGGAATTTTGATAGTAGGTATCTAGAAGAATGTACTACAAGATAAAGAACCTTTCTTGCGATAGTGGTGCTATTGGGCGGGCAAGACTAAGAATTTATCAGACCGCCCTCGTGTTTTACATTTTTTCCTAACTTTGAACTATTCTAGTTTGCTTAGAAGTGCGAATTTAAATGATGGAGTTGGTTTTTGAAACCTTATTCAAAGAAGTATTTGATGATTAGAAATCGTTTAAAAGAATCAGTTTTGTCTAGACTGCACTAGAGCTGAGGTAGTCACAATTGTCTGTATGAAATTGGGTGATGTCTTATTTTCACATATTTTTTCAAAGTTTGAACCGTTCTAATTGCCTTAGGAATGCGAGTTTGGAAAAAAACGGTGACAATTTCAAAAAACCTCAACGGGGAGAATGCTTTAGGGTTTCAAAAACTTTTTAAAATTATCAGTTTTTGTGTTGAGTGCACCAGACCCAAGGTTGGAAAAACGACCTGTGTGAAATTTTGGAATCTCATACTTTGACTTAATTGTCATGTTTATTCTTTCATAATAAGAGGTAATATTTTGAATAGCCCGCTATTTTGGTAGATGTCACTTTTGAACCTATCATTTTTTGACATTTGACAAGTAAAAACTACGCTATTAATAAAAATGGAACGATACACGCTTCAACAATGCATTGAAATTATTAACATTCACTATAAAAATGGTGAAAATTTGGCACAGATGGTTCGTAAAACTCGAAAATTTTTGGATCGTCGTGAAGCACCTTGTCGGACCGCAATACAGAAAGTCGTGAAAAAAATCGAGCTGTTGGGACAACTTAGTGATGTGAAGAATAAAACCCATGCACGTCACTCAAGAACAGTCGAGAATATTGCTGCTGTAGCCGAAAGTGTTGAAGAAAACCCAGGTTTGTCCATTCTTCGTCGTTCTTCGGAATTAGGCATTCCACAAACGTCATTACACTGTATTTTGCATAAAGATTTGGGTCTTAAGGCTTACAAAGTTCATTTAACACAATAACTCAAGCCAGTCGATCATCAACAACGTCGTGTCTTTGCTAATTGAGTCCTTGAAATGCATGAAAATGATCCGGAATTGCATCGAAAAATCATCTTGAGTGATGAGGCCCATTCCCACCGCGGTGGCTTCGTCAACAAAAAAAATTGTCGCATCTGGGGCTCGGAAACCCCAAGAGTTGTTGTTGATAAGCCTCTTTATCCTCAACATGTGGCTGTTTGGTGCGGTTTATGGTCCGGCGGAGCCATTGGACCTTACTTTTTCGAAAATGAGGCTAGAGCAACAGTTACGGTGAATGGCGTAGTAATCCAGCAGTTACCCTATTAAACTGCTCTAAAACCTTCCTATCTCCTTCACCCTTACAGCATGGTGATCAAGAGAATTGAAATTCCTACTAGAAAAAGTGAAGACAGGTAGATGAAACGCATATTGCTTTAGGTAGCGACAAATAGACATTAATGATTATTCAGTTTAGAATCTTTTTTTTAATATCTAATGGCTTCGTTAAAATGATCAAGAACTAACAAACACCTTGCATACCAATTTCGTTCATTCGGCCATAATTTTCATTTATAAGCATTA
This sequence comes from Odontomyia ornata, assembly GCA_963969285.1. Taxonomy (NCBI): domain Eukaryota; kingdom Metazoa; phylum Arthropoda; class Insecta; order Diptera; family Stratiomyidae; genus Odontomyia; species Odontomyia ornata. The sequence continues at coordinate 347,535,812 of OZ017738.1, read as the reverse complement.
ATTATACGTACCCACACTTATAAGAAATATCATATGCAAACTAATTCGAGGCTTGAATCGAAAAGATGGGAGTGAAGTGGTGCCCGCTTACGGCGATGCAAAGGCTGACGCGTTTCTATATTCCTCGACGAGTTTACGAGGTTAGCGAAAGTGGAAAGACGAGAGTATTGTTGGTTGCGTCCTTTTCTTGGCTCGGCTTGATCACTTCGGCATGATCAGTTGGTTTTATATCCGTTAGCAGGTTGGATTGAGTGGGGTATCTGAAGCGTTTGCTGGGACGGATAATCGATCATCGGTTGAGTGATGGGTTAAAATGGTGAGACATTAAATATAGCGCCAAGACTTAGTTGCGCTCATTAAGATCACCTCGGAGGTGGTTTCAGTTGGTCAGTCGGGAAATGAACGATCGTGGACCGCAGTGATAAAAGTGATCGATATAAATTGTGCAAGTAACGGGCAAAGAGTTTGGTAGAACGAGGTGGTTGCAGTAAAAAACTTCTTGAGAAATAATTTTGATTTCCCGCTACTCAAATTTCTGCTCTTTCTACCTACAAGTAATTATACGTTCCATAAAGTAGAAAAGAAAGTGATCTTATCAACAATCCTGATAATAATCATAGCTCAACCGCAAAACTGAAACCCCAATTTAAACTGCTCAGGTCGTTGCAAATGTGTGTCACCATTTACATTCATTCAATGCCCTCCATTGCAAATTATTTGGCTCGTATGCACTCCAGTAGACCTGATCGTCTATCATGCACTTTGTTGATCGTCTTGCACGCAAGTTCGCGACGTCAATTAGCGATGCAACTATGTTTGGCGGGAATACAAAGCAACTGAGGCCGATCTGGCTCATTGGTGAATGCAGAATTGCATACTCACCAGCCAAAATCGAACAGGAAGACGGTTTGGGGGAATTTGATAACGATCATAAAGTGCGTGCTCTATTCGTTAGTAACTGCACTTCGTCTTGACTGGATTATCATCATATACATATAACATACATATAAAACATCGTTTGTGCCATTTTATTTGTAGTACATTGGTCAGTTCGTAGTCAATCGAGGCTGGAACGGGAGCAGCCAAAAGTCAGTGTAAATTGACAACGAACAACTTATATCTTCGGGTGTCTTGAGAATAGAACGAAAACCACCCAAAAAGCAGCCAAGATTCAGTGCCAAGCGCTTGTTTGCAATTAGCAGCGCCATCGCGAGAGGAGAATTGGTCGTGGAGTTCTCTGGACATAAGGGTGATACGATAGATCTCAGAGAGAATGGATACGAAATGCATCGAGAGAATTGAAGCACTTTATCATGTAGCGTGAAGTTGGCGCGTTATTTGCTGTTGATTCGAATTTAAAATAAATTTGACGTGACGTCTCCCACTATTTTTCGCATCTTCAATTTTCCGTGCGGGTATTCTAACTTGAACGATGTAAAAGATTGAGCATGACTTACCCTACGAAGGATACGTCCCTGACATGCTTCCTAGAGCTGTTTTTATATATCACACACGTAACTACATTTTTCATTTTTCGACACAAAAACACTCGCGATCCGTAACAAACTTTTCAGTTTGATTAATTATCACATTTGCAACGCTTTTGCACTAGATTCAACACGGTTTATCTTAAAAAATTGTTTTGTGTACAATTTCAAATTCAACTTGATTAGACGTTTCCCATCAATGTTGAATTTTCACAAATCATATGTTTTCAATCATATGGTTGATATTTTGTTGACAATTCAGGGGCTAAGGTGGTGTAAGAGGAGTGGGATTTTCGTGAGAGCAACTAGAGAGCCACTTGAGTGTGTGGATTCTCTAGTGGCGTGAAAGGTAGGGGGATTTCAATTCGCATGCGAGAGGAAGGCATGTATGTAGTAAAAGTACTTCACTCACATATGGCTGAAAATAAGCTCATTTCGCGTCCATTACTTTATATGTCTTTGGGTGATACAATAATTGTTCAGGTGATGATGGACTCTGCTCATTAGAAGTGCTGTACTGTGGTTGCTGCGATTAAGACAGGAATATCGAAGTTGAAGCGATGACGTAAACGGAGACACGAAGGAATGCATCGTAGTCACAGTCGCGCTTTCAACGATGAGTGGTGTGTGATCGCTGTTAATTCGATTTTGCTGTGCTGTAGCATATCCTTGGAAAGTGGCTAAGTTACTATTACTTGTAGAATCTTAATTGCATGTCTCTATCAGTGCTCCTAAGACTTTTTTTCGTATTCGTGATTGGATTACCTTCCGCTTACTGAGTACAGTTGATACCTTTGCGAATCTATTTGAACTTGCGACAAAGATTTCGATTTTCTGTAGCAATTTGAAGTAAATCGAGGACCTCTGACGAAGTCGTGCGAGTGGTTTTGCTTTTGCTCCAGTTTCGCCAGCAATTATTTCTAATTCATATTTCACAAGTGTCGGACCTCCTAGTTAGTGCTCGAATCCGAGGCCATGATTTAATCGAAGTTTTGTGAATTTAATGGTGGAAAATATTTTCCCACGCATCGTCTTGAAATGTGTATCGCGCCCAAAAGCGCCCAGTGCAAAACTGACGTTAGATAGGGAGCCATATGGTAGCAATTTGCATTTGATTAGTCGGCCTACTATGAACAAGCTTCCGGGAGCTGTCACCCAACTGCGGCATAAGCAAATGCTTATATTTCGTAGTATATACTATTTTCCGAATAAAAAACATGCGGAAGGCATTCCGTGCATGCTATAAATTCACCTTGTATAGCCCACTGTACTCCTAAACTTTTCAAGACGAGCAAATGAAGCACACGTTTTGCACCTTCGACTGATAGCTCAGCGTTGAGATGTAAACAAACTCCGATAAATTCATTTTGGAAGGCGATAAACTGAACTGAACTGAAATAATTTTCACTTCACTAGGAGCGCTTTTGTGTTCTCCGCGGGCCATCAGGATTTCACTGTAGAAATCCACCTCAAAAGCGTACAAAACTTCGAATTTTCGTTGGCACCTCCATAATTCTTTATATACTGCCATGTAAGTTAGCCAGCAAAGTCGGCCTACTAATGGTCATGTGTGTGGTAGTAAGCGCTGTTGCCATATGGCTTCCTATCTAACGGCATTTTTGGCCCAGTGACATGAAAAGTTAAAATTTCCAGAAAAGATTATTTGCAAGTGCCTCCTTCCTGAACTTGAACTAATTTGTGGAATGCTCCGCGCTCTGCTTGGAGGCCAGTGACATTTGCAAGCAAGTCCCGTTGCTTTTGGAATTCAGTTGAGGCTGAACAACAGCCACCTGTGGCTTTAGTGTTTTTGATAGCGCGTGTGGCTAATTGTTTGCGCGGGCCAGGTCAAAGGCTCATATCACATTGAGGTATCGCAAGGTATTTGATTGTTTGCTTCATAACGATTGGGTATCGGCACTAGGTGACGTTGCCCGAACAGATTTATTTCGTTGCCCGAACAGATTTAACTTCGGGCGTTAAGACTACACTTTGTGAACATTTATATTTCATATTGGCAAAGGTTAACTCTCGGGCAGCGAATTGCAATTATAAGTTTGAATTTTATTTGCCGTGTGAAACTACTTGCTCAAGCTTTCATAGGGACTTAAGTTACTACTCGTCCTTTGTGAATCAAGACTCGAAAGACGAGCTCTAAGCTAAAAACCGCGAATGTTGGATAAATTTTCGTTTAATAAATTAAATGGTCTTAATATCTTATAGCGTATTTGTAGAAGAACTGATTCCTTTGATTGACCTATTAAATTTGCATTGCATGTATGCGCCGACCTCAGCAAAATTGTCAGTTGTTCTCACCGGGATAATTCATATACTGAATACTTCTGACGAACAAGTAATCATACGTTTTTCTTTTTGGCCAAAAAGTATACGTAGTATTTTCGAATTTACAAATTTACATTTTTTTTTCCAACCCTGCCGCAAACTTAAGAACAACGTCAATTCAATCTTTTGAAACATGGAAAAATAATGTCAATATCGTACATAATACTTTCACTTACATACATAATTTAATGTCCGGTTAGATCACATGTCGAAAAGCTAGAAACTGCTCTTTGATTTGTATTAATGGCATTGATCTTAATAAGGAAAGAATAGAAGAATAATTTGCAATTGGCGTGCTAATAAATTAAAAAAAAAAATTTTTTTGATAAACGTTTTGAAGACATACTTAAGTAAACGATTTATTATGCTTCTATGAAACTTCTAAAATACTTACGTTTGTTAAAATGATTGTTGGAAATACAATGAACTACTAAACTAACATTTGGGTCTTTCCATTTTGTTTTGTCCGACCATGTATAGGACCCGGTACGGTGGAGGGCTCTCACCCCCAGACATGAGCCAGCCATCGGGCACATAATAACCTTTTTGTTACAGGAACTCTCGCGGGTTGAGTGGCCCCGAGCAAGGTGCCTTTTTATGGCATAGGGTTATGTGATCCGATTGCATAGCTCTATGACATAAATTGGTCACCGGGGTATTTCTCCTCTGATGGGAAGGCTCATACAAGTTATGATGTATGAGTTTTCCACTCAGAAGGGAAATACTTGGCCACTGCAACATATATGGATCTTGATCCGGTTGGGCGGGTGCGAGGGGGCACCATCACCACCCGGTTCTCCCACTCTTATTTGTGGGCCATGAGCATCGTCGGGTAACGACGAGGTTACCCTAAGTCCGTCCGTTTTTACTTGTTCAACTTGTTCTCTGAACAAGTCATTTCCCCTCTGTGTAGTTACCTACAATTTTTCGACTTCGGTCGCCTTTCTTTTGAGACCCAAGAATTCGTGAATGCGAAATTCTTTTGTAGTGGGTCCTTGTGCTGGAGGGAATGAACCCGCCCCACGGGCATTTTTCTTTTAATACCGAAATAACACCTCTTATTGGAAAACCCTGTATTTATTTTAAGCCACGTTATTCTGATTCTCACTCCAAAATATATTTATACCCTCAAATTTACATGTTGAAGCATAATTTCTGTTGGTCAGTCCCAAGACTGACTTTTTTTTTTATTTGTCCCGAATAATTCTCGTTCGTGCCTGTAACATTATCGGTGAATGATTAAACCTACTCCTTTTTCATCTCCGGTTTTGAAGTTATCAATCAAAAAGACAGTTTTGACACGTCACAGATCTTAACAGCCCTCAAACACTGTCTTCGCTAAGAAATGGGTGTCTAGCGAGGCATGTTCTAAATTTCTCTTCAAAAGATTTCAATGTTTTTTTTAACAAGAACTAAATTAAACTAAGCAGAATATTAACGATCTCCTTTAATGTTGCGCTACGTGCTCCAATAAAAGCGTGCTCTGCAGTTTATTCAGTGACTGGATTAGATCTAGATTGACATTCCTGCTTTTAATCTTATCTGAAAACTTGGAGAAGATTCGATCAAAATTGTAGTATCTGCTGCAATGGAACCCCATGTGTTGTTGTGATAGGAGAAAATTCTTCTATGAAAAAAGGGCTCGATTTTACAATTTTTACCGAATTTAAGAGCCTTATATTATATTATCTTAATACCATTGATCAGAGAGTTTAAGGCAATTTCTAGAAATTTATTGAAAAAATGTGTTATTAACAAAGTTGAGTGGCTTTTAGGTTTTAAATTATTTATTGTTGTTTCACGCGTAAAGAACGATTAATCCATGATTTTTTAAGCTTTTTCATGAGTGGGAGGCACCAGTTTTTCATACTTGTTTCTTCCGCACAACCAAACCTGTTTGGCAAGGCTTTTATCAAGACTTTTCGTTTCATGTCCCAGATAACCCCCATCAGTAAACCATTGAGTAATTAAATAATACTGGAGTGGACAACCACGTGACAATATGGTTGCAACGACCCCTGCGACCACTTTTCCTACTGCTACGCTCTTGTTTACAACCTTAGAGAGAGCCAAATTGCACAAGCAAACATGGCTGCTGCTCAATGTAAACAAATTTTCATACAATACCAAAAATTTGCTTTCGATTTGAAAAACCTTCAGGATTGTATGAAAAACATGCAAAACATTAACATATTAACTACTCACTTGTGATAGGAAACACCTACAGATCCTTTTCCACTAAGATTTTTGCACGAAGGCACTACACACTTCATTTTGAAATTCTAAATTAATTTCACAGTGTCACACGTTAAAGTTACTTGAATCACAAACCGTAATCGAATGTTTAAACACTTGGAACGAATTTAGATCGCGAACACTTTCCATAGTTTTAATATCGGATAAAATTCGCGACGAAACTTGCAAATTGGCCAATTTGGCGTTCAATTTGCATCAGTCAACTTGACAAACAGTTCGCTTCTAGTCAGCTTTTGGAACAAGAAAGTGACCAGCAAGAGGCAGACGGGGAGGAAATGACACTTGGAAGAGAGCAGAAACCTCAGATGAATAAGAACTGGATGGGCTAAGCTCATATAAAATGCATGAGAGAGCATGCGACCGGTTTCTGCTCTCTTCCAAGCGAACTGTCTGTCATTTCCTCCCCGTCTGCCTCTTGCTGGTCACTTTCTTGTTCCAAAAGCTGACTAGATGTGAACTGTCTGTCAAGTTGACTGATGCAAATTGGGCGCCAAATTGGCCAATTCACAAGTTTCGTCGCGAATTTTGTCCGATATTAAAACTGTGGAAAGTGTTCGCGATCTAAATTCGTTCCAAGTGTTTAAAAATTCGATTGTGGTTTATAATTCAAGTAACTTTAACGTGTGACAGTTTGAAATTAATTTACAATTTCAAAATGAAATGTGTAGTGCCTTCGTGTAAAAATCGTACCAGAAAAGGATCTGTAGGTGTTTCATTTCACAAGTGAGTAGTTAATATGTTAATGTTTTGCATGTTTTTCATACAATGCTGAAGGTTTTTCAAATAGAAAGCAAATTTTCGGTATTGTATGAAAATTTGTTTACATTGAGCAGCAGCCATGTTTGCTTGTGCAATTTGGCTCTCTCTAAGGTTGTAAACAAGAGCGTAGCAGTAGGAAAAGTGGTCGCAGGGGTTGTTGCAACCATATTGTCACGTGGTTGTCCACTCCCATAGAGTAATTAAATAATACTGGAGTGGACAGCCACGTGACCGTGTGGTTGCAACAACCCCTGCGACCACTTTTCCTACTGCTATGCTCTTTGAGCGTCCAGTGTGGATCTGTTAATCTGACAGACAGATCCAATCCAGCGAGTTTCTGGAACAAGAAAGTGGATGGCAAGAGGCAGAAGGAGAGGAAATGAGAGACAGATCCCTTGGAAAAGAGCAGAAACCGGTCCTATGCATTTTATATGAGCTTAGCCCATCCAGTTCTTATTCATCTTAGCAGTAAACATTTTTAAAGGGACCGGATTCTATACTGGAAGCACCTTAAAATATTTTTTTGGATACCCAAACTTCAAGATGCAAAGATTTCTGGTATACCTACAAAGTTGGGTGCTTTAAATACATATAATAGTTTGACCTGCAGAAAGAAAATGCCGCGATTTCAATTGGGTTTTGTAAGTTAATATAAAATCCTAATGAGAAATGTGTAAAACGTGCATTACGCAGAAGTTTATGGCAATTGAAGTGCTATAAAAGGCTCGTCGCAGTCAAGACTCATTGCCTCGTAATTGGAAAAGTTCATTTATTTTCAAACAGGGCTCGTATTGCATATATTGGTATACTTCTCCCATCCTACAATTTGGGCCAGCAAGAGTCCCTAAAGTTAATCTTATACTTTAACCGCTAATGATTCCTTTAGTTGTTTCCGAAGCAATCAATCCAGAATAAATAGGCTATGAAATTTCTTCCATGGGAAATTTTCCCCGGAGTAAATTTTTAGGTGTGATAAAGTTTCACAATTAAGAAATTTTCGCTCGCATTTATATTAACAATACCATAATTAACAGATTCAACAATCAAAGATCATTGTTTGTAAGGCATTGTGATATAAAATAAAACTACAAATCCCTGAGGAGCTCAAAGAAAATTCTTTACAACACTTGATAAAGCAATAAATTATGTAAATGACTTAACACGATGACGCGTACACCTTATATCGGCAAGCTTTCAAATCTTTCTACGCGCTCATATCCATATCCGAGTCATCAGCGTGTCAGCAAAAAAAAAACTGGATTATCATCATCTTATGGACGTTTAGTCACACCATCAGCACAAAAACCGCGACTGCTTCAGGAGTAGCACGTGCCATTATTGCAAACAGGTGGTTAAAGAAACTTTTTTCTTGGTTCTTTGTGCAGTTTAAATTACGATCAACCATTGGATAAAGATCGCGGCAATCCTGTTTTGAGGTTCTTGTGCGGCTTATGATCGCATGTCAGCGTAGAGGTAAGGAATGGTGGAGCAAGCATGGTCAGATGTGAGTAGCTGTTTACTATGATAGCGTTGATCTTACATTGATATATGCAATATTCAGTGCAATCTATTATTTACATGCATAGGAACGGTGTAAGGTGAGATCTAGGATTGGATGCAGTTGGGATGCGAGCGACCGGACCAGTTCATTTCTTGTTTGCATTTACGCTGATTGGACTGTGAATGATTCTAAAATGAGCCGATTTAAATGATAATATCGGTAAAGCCTACAAGGTGTATAAACTCGTTAGTATATGGAAAATACTTGAGCATAAGACAATTTTGTTGCGACGGATAGCATAGATACAACTGTTAAGGTACCGTAAGGTAATAATTAAACCAGAATGCCGCGCAATCAGATGTGAGACAATTTTATGGGAATTTGAGGTGTTGTTTGTTAATTATAATTTAATTTGATTTGAAACTTGATTCAGAGATGAATTATTGTTTGTCTCTTAGATAATAGTTGAACAAATACTTCATGATATTGACATTCAGCTCATGTTACCATAATAGTCACGAATGACCTAGTAACAAATCAAAGCAATGGTATTACAGCTTTGTTTCTTAATAATTCTTTATAGGGTATTAGGAATGTGATGATACTGTTACAAATCCCATACAGTTAATCTTATCGTGATGCAAGTTCTGGAAGTCGTCTTTACTTGAAAAAAATTATGCTGTTTCTTTATTAAGAAAAGATATTAATTCCGTAATTACAGCCTATTTGACCAAATTTAGTAATGATTGCGATGGCATGAATTAAATTAAAGTCACATACAGCTAAATACTGTCATTACTAGAAGATTTAGAGTTGATTGGTTAGAATTTAAGTATCTATTTATAAGTGAAGATTGTGTATCGCTTCATTCATTCAAAGTTGTGAATTGCATTTTATTGATTTATTTTAGTTGAGTCAGAGAGTAGAATGATATTGTATTACCTTAAAATTTTCAGTACTGCTTTGCGCAAAGTTTTTAATACGCAGTTTTTAACTAAAAGTTTATAAATTGGTATTATGTCCATTGTTTTCTAATGTGTTTGAATATGAAATGTCAAGATTTGTTTTGTTTCTTTAAACATTAGATTGATTTTTATATTTGTATAACGAAACGTTTTCGGCCACTATTTGTGATCTTCAGTACAATGAAACTACATTCAGAAAACATGCTTATATACTTACAACCTTAAACTTAATTACCCTTGCCTTTAATTACCCTTAGGAGTTTTGAATCGCAATTACCTTCATCGGTATTCATCCTAATCCCTGCAGGTATCTGTCGTATATAAATTGACTCGAGGACGTCTAGTTTATTGGGGCAATCTACACTTTTAATTATCTGCAGGCCATTAATATCTATTTTATGATTTTCGGCGATTATGTGTTTTGCGATTGACGATTTGATTTGAGTACCTGATTGCTTCGCTGCTATGGTCGCTTCTCGAAGATGTTCGTGAAATCGTACTGGTACCAGCCTTTTTTGTCTGCCCTATGTAAACTTTAGGGCAATCGTTGCAGCTAGCTCTGTAGATACCGCTCCTTTCTTCTACGGTTCTAGGATCCTTTCCCATTCCTAAATGTGTTTGAATGGTATGGTGGCGGCTTGCTGTCACTATTCGAATCTGGTGTTTCTTGAGCGCTTTTTTGATTTCTTTCAAATATTTCGTGTTGTTTACACTGATTCGCCTGCATTCCGCACTTTGCTTGGCCAATGTTGTTCGCTTGCGTATTTGTAGCTTATTCTTCTTTTTCCGGATTATGTTTTCGATTGTGTTGCTATCGAACCCATTTATTTTTGCTGTGTCAAAAATCCATTGTTTTTCTCGAGTATGGCGTTCGTCGTTTAGCGGTGTTGTCAGCAGCCGGTGTATCATCGAGTGGTACGCCGCCATTTTGTGCGCGTATGAGTGAAACAAGTCGCTGGTTATTGTACGCCGAGTGTAGCTTTGTTTCCGATAAATGTCGAATTCGATTTTACCATTATTCTTGATAATCATCATATCTAGGAACGGGATTGTGTCATGTTGTTCGGTTTCCATGGTGAATTTGATTTTTGGATGGATACGGTTTATTAATTGGAAGGTATTTTCCAGTTCATGTCTAGGACGTATGGCCAATATATCATCTACATATATTGCCCAGAATCTTGGCATCAAGCCTTCCTTTTTGATGGTGTCTTCAATATAAGCCATAAAGATCTCGCTAATCACTGGTGATAGCGGGTTTCCCATTGCCGTTCCTAATGTTGTTTTATAAAATTTGTTGCGAAACGTGAAATTATTCTCGTTCATACACAACCGTGCGAGCTTCACATAACACTTCACTTTCGCTTTTCATTCAGCATATTTTCAATGTTTAATAACAAGGTTTCAAAAAGATACAATGCCTCCTTCACTGGTACACTCGGGAACAGTGCTTTCACATCGAATGAAACTATAACTTCGTCTGTTCTTACGCTTTCGATATCCTCCAATTGCTTGATTAGTGCTGCTGAATTTTGGATAGATCTGCGGCTTATTGGTGTTCTTAGACTATCGATTTCTTTCGTTAGAAATTTTGCGATTTTGTAAGTTGGCGAGTTCGAATCAGCTATTATTTCACGAACCTCCTCATTATCCTTGTGTATGTTTGGCTGTATTCGTATGCAGGGAGGCGATGGGCTATGCATTCTGAGGTTTTGTTGATTTAGCACACTTCTACATTCTTTAAGGGTTTTCTCCACCCTTCTTATTGACTCTGGGAGGGGGTTAGTTCTTAATTGCATATAGTGGCCATTTGTTAAGCAATTGTTGACCAGTTCGTCGTGTCTTGCTCTGCTAGTGATGACAATTGCATTGCTCTTATCTGCTTTAAGATAGTATACTGGCTTTGTTTTCAATTGTTGTAAGATCTTTTGCTCGTTTTTTTTTATGCTGATAGTCTTTGGTTTCTAATATTTTGCTTATACAGTCATCACCAGTGATTAGCGAGATCTTTATGGCTTATATTGAAGACACCATCAAGAAGGAAGGCTTGATGCCAAGATTCTCGGCAAGATAAGTAGATGATATATTGGCCATACTTCCTAGAGATGAACTGGAAAATACCTTCCAATTAATAAACCGTATCCATCCAAAAATCAAATTCACTATGGAAACCAAACAACATGACACAATCCCGTTCCTAAATATGATGATTATCACGAATACTGGTAAAATCGAGTTCGACACTTATCGGAAACAAAGCTACACTCGGCGTACAATAACCAGCGACTTGTTTCACTCATACGCGCACAAAATGGCGGCGTACCACTCGATGATACACCGGCTGCTGACAACACCGCTAAACGACGAACGCCATACATACAATGGATTTTTGACACAGCAAAAATAAATGGGTTCGATAGCAACACAATCGAAACCGTAGAAGAAAGGAGCGGTATCTACAGAGCTAGCTGCAACGATTGCCCTAAAGTTTACATAGGGCAGACAAAAGAGGCTGGTACCAGTACGATTTCACGAGCATCTTCGAGAAGCGACCATAGCAGCGAAGCAACCAGGTACTCAAATCAAATCGTCAATCGCAAAACACATAATCGCCGAAAATCAAAAAATAGATATTAATGGCCTGCAGATAATAAAAAGTGTAGATTGCCCCAATAAACTAGACGTCCTCGAGTCAATTTATATACGGCAGGTACCTGCAGGGATTAGGATGAATACCGATGAAGGTAATTGCGATTCAAAACTCCTAAGGGTAATTAAAGGCAAGGGTAATTAAAAGCATGGGTAATTAAGTTTAAGGTTGTTAGTATATAAGCATGTTTTCTGAATGTAGTTTCATTGTACTGAAGAAGATCACAAATAGTGGTCGAAAACGTTTCGTTATACAAATATAAAAATCAATCTAATGTTTAAAGAAACAAAACAAATATTTACATTTTATATAAAAGTTTATATACGGATGTGCAAAAATGGAAAGTTTGTCTTAGCCTCAGAGGGATATATCCTAGCTATTTATTAAAATTGAAACCATTCATAACAATTTCGAATAGTTTTTATGGTACTTTTTAGGGTTTTGTAAAATAATTTTACAAAACTGTACTAGTTTCGCGACCTGTCTGTCCGTCCGTCCGTCCGTGTGTCACACCACTTTTCCTCGCAAACTACTAAGGCTAGAAACATCAAATTTTGTATGCAGGTGTAAAGTGGTGCTCTCTTCAAAGTTCAACTACAAAATTTTTTATAAGGTACTTGGGGGGGTCTCCCCATATAGGGGAGTGGCCCCTGAAAAAAAATTTCATCAAAGGTAGCCGATATGGGTATCAAATGAAAGGTCTTAATGAGAGCTTTTCAAAACAGGTCTTAATTTGATACTTTTTGGTCCAAGGCACGCGCAGGGAGGGGAAATAGACGAAAAATTTGTGTCCCCCCCTCGCGATTGGATACCTGTGATCCGAAAAATCTGAAAAAAATTATGGTGGTAGGTGTTTATGAGTTCAACAACAACAAATACCTTAGAAGTCAAAATTCGCTCAACTTTGTTAATAATAGTATGATCTTCGAATTTCACTTTTTCCCAATAAAACCGAATCTGTACCCTTGAACTGAACGAAATTCGATATTTACGTAGACCTACTAAGGGTTCTTAAACTTTGTAAGTTTGATGAAAATCGAATGATATACACGGAAGTTATAGCCACTTGAAATTTCTCCAATTACAACAACAATAACACATGATTTTGGTATTTTATGGACTTTCCATCCAATCAGACACTGCAGTTTTGACTTGATCTTCGCAAAATTTTCCAATAAGGTCAATAACATGAATATTTTTGAGAATTCATGATTTGAGTGATTGTTTTTGATTTGCGACAAAATGGCGACCGTTGAAAGTAGAAAAACAATGGATTTTCCTTTGAACGTGCACATCTCTTTGACATATTCCTTGACGTTATTCATTGCTGGTGACTGCATTTCTGAGAAGTTGAGTACAAAACCCTTCTGACATGAGCGTAGGTCTGTTTACCCAACTTGTTATTTGGTAGAACGGCCGCCATTGAAATTCGTCTCATGATAAACGCAGTGAATCAAATGTAATAGTTTTCCGGTAGAAATAGAATTGGTAGTTATGTAAGCGATGTCAAAGTATGTGTATATTACGACGAACATGAAAAATTAAAAATATCAAATTTAACTATCAAAAGGTACTTAACCATGTTCTTTAACATATATCTCAGAATGTCATCAAAATGAAACATTAATGAGTTTAGTGAGGCAAATTTCAATCTGGCGTGGAATGCAAAATCTTTGCTTCAGCAGTATGGTGAATTGAACCAATTTATATTTCATCATAGGTTCGATATCATACTTATCTAAGAAACATTTCTGATGCCTGGAAGGCAATTCCGCATCCCTAACTAGATTATATACGAAAATGAAAGAATGACAGGCAGAGGAGGCGGAAGGGACATTCTCGTGAAAAGAAATGTGAGCCACCATTTCATTATACACCCAAAATTCAACGGTTAGAGGCCGCAGCAATCAAGGTACGAGCTAACTTTTTGCAGTTCTATTTAATTTCTGAATACAATCCCCGATGAAATAGATGGCTGATGAGTGGTTTTGATGCGCTTGCTGCATTTGAAGGTCAATTATTCATTATTTAATCCCATTCACTGCCATACGGGAGCTGTGAAAAGCAATAAAACTGGGATCAAGCTCAATAATTTCATCACAGCTAACCAATTTAGCTTACGCATCCCCAATGAACCAACACTTTATGGAACATGAAATGGCTTTGCACTGGACATCGGAATGTCATGAGATTTTTCACAAAATGCCTCCACAAATTGTCTTTGAACCACAATCCAGTCCTCTTACTTACAGAATACATCTTTATTAATGTGACTATGTAGGAAAAGGAAACAAACTGGAAAGCGTTTAAAGTCACATTGGCCAATGAAACTAATTTTGAATTACCTAAACCGGCCGACGAAATTGGCAATATCATTGAAAGCTTAACTAAAAAAAATTATGTAGGCAAAAGAGAACATCAAACAACTGATAAGGAGAAGAAATTGAGTTCGGAGACGAGCTAGGCATACAGATGGCCCTATGTTACACATGGACGCAACTTGGATAACTAACGAAATCCGTGACGAGATAAGGGTATTCTGCAACGAGCAATGGGAGAAATTTTAACAAAGTCTTGGGCCTGGGTGTGGTAGTTTCTGGAGTGTGTCCAAATTTTTTTGACTTAATAACAAGATTGTGGTGCCACACATACATGCTGTGAACGGGATGCAATTTTACGATTCGAGTAAGATTGAAGCACTTGCAGATTCTCTGGAAATGCAATTTCGAGACAATTCTTCGGACAAGAAGGACCTTGAATGGGAGGATAGGATTGTTTCTTCTGTATGCTAACTCCTGAGAGATCATCTTCAACCTGAAGACAGGATTAAACCAGCGAACTAAGACAAAGTAAGGAAAATTATACAGATATTCAACGTAAATCACCTGGGCACGAAATTATTATGAGCATAATGATTTCTTGGCTACCGGACAACATTTTACAAATAATTAAAGATGTTATTTACCCAATATTCCATTTGCGAAAGTATCCCGAAGCATGGAAATCAGCGGTTATTATTGTTTTATGAAACCTCAAAAGGACCCACAGTGTCCACAAAACTGGAGACTTATTAGTCTTCTCTGGTCACTGTCGGTAAATACATATGTAAAGGGTAACTCTGCAACGATCCAATGAGGTTGTATCTGACAGAGATACCATTCGGGAAGAACAATTTGGCTTCAGAGCTATGCAATTAACTGAACTCCAGTATGTTAGAGTGGCCCAATACATTAAAATAGTAGGAGCACAACTAGGCCTATGTTTGATATAGCTAAAGCCTTTAACAAAGTCTGGCATACAGCACTACTCTTCAAAATGCAACCAAATTATTGGCTACTTCTTGGAAGACAGAACATTTTGTGTGAGCGGGGAGACCCCGCTTAAATTCCTTACAAAAATTTTTTGTAGCTGAACCTTGAAGAGAGCACCCCTTTGCACTTACGAACAAAATTTGATGTTTCAAGCTTAATAAGTTTGTGAGAAAAATTGCAGTGACAAACGGACGGACAGACAGGTTGCGATTTTAGTAGGATTTTGTTAAAATAATTTTGCAACAAATTCCACAGACACTCATAATTGACAGCGATACAAACGACTGGACACCAACAGCTAAATACCTTCGACTCACATTTGAGAACTGACTAACATGGACGCAACACACTAGGAGCCCTTTCCTCTTTATACCCTCTCATTAAATCTAGAAGACATTCTTAACAAGTTGGGTAAACAGACCTACGCTCATTTCAGAAGGGTTTTGTACTCAACTTCTCAGAAATGCAGTCACCAGCAACGAATAAAGTCAAGAAATATGTCAAGGAGATGTGCACGTTTAAAAGAAAATCCATTGTGTTTCTATTTTCAACGGGCGCCATTTTGTCGCAAACCAACAAAAATCACTGAAATTATGAAAACCTAAAAATATTACGATTTGCATTTCGGCAGTAATAGCACCTGTAATGATACTGAAAAAATAAAAAAATTATAAAATTTCCTTTAAAAGCGCTATTTATTATTAATCTTTTTAACCAGATACCGGTATTTCGAGGACAAGTTATCCTCTTCATCAGTGGCGGTATTCTAGCCACTGATGAAGAGGATAACTTTCGAATTGTCTCCAATGTGATTGCCTGCCAGGCTAATCCAATACTGTACGACACGTCTTTAAGATCCATTTTTTTTTAAATGTGGTGCCTTCAATGTCTGATGCTAATAAAGACTTCATCATTTCTCTCCTGTAATTTGTTTTGAAGGCACTAATAATGCCCTGATCTAAGGGTTGTATAAGAGCTGTTGTATTTTTTGGAAGAAACATTACTTTTATCTTTCCATCGTCAGACACAAGATTATCAGCAGGTGGATGAGTTGAACAATTATCTAAGAGAAGCAAAGTTTTTGGATCTAGTCTCAATTCTCTCTGAAATTTTTGGACAGAAGGAACAAAGGAGTTATGAAACCAGTCATGAAATATATTCGAAGCCATCCAGGCCTTTGTGCAGTACTTATAAACAACCGGCAGAGATTTCATGTTGATTGACTTAAAACATCGTGGATGTTGACTTTTACTTATGATGAGTGGCATTAACTTATGACTACCAGCTTTATTTACACAAAATAAAACTGTTATCCTTTCCTTGCTTAGTTTTAATCCATCTTTTTGTGGGTTACTTTTAAGATCTAATGTTTTATTTGGCAACATTCTGTAGTAGAACGCAGTCTCATCACAGTTATAAACTTGTACATCCGAATAACCTTCTTCCTTAGTAGAAATTACAAACTGCTTGGAGAATTCTGCTACGCCTTCAATATCACTAGACTTTACTTCTCCAGAAATAGAAATTTGATAGATGCCATGTCTTTTTTGCCAACGCCACAACCAACCGTCAGAAGCCTTAAAATCTCCTTTTGCTTTTAAGCTTGTATGAAATTTTTCAGCTTGCAACTTCAAAGCAGTTCCAGAAACCGGAATACCTTCACTTCTTTTTTGCACAAACCATTCATAGAGGCAATCGTCCACATTTTGATTTGGTCCAAGTCTTGTCTTCTTTCGAGTAAGACCAGCATCTTGGTCAAGCTTATCAACAAATAAATTTAGTTTTTTCTCCTCTGCTATCCAACCTCTTACAGTTCTCTCAGGTATCCTGTATTCTCTTCTAATATTTGCTTTAGAAACTCGGCCCTTGACTTTGGCGATGATGTTAAGCTTTTCTTTGACGCTGTAGGCTTTTCTTTTATTCATCATGCCTATAATAATTAAACACTATTTGAACATACACAATTGCACGAACTCAATACATACACAATTATTCAATACGTGATGCCAATGAAATGCACACGGATTTGTATAAACACGTTTGAACTTAATGTAAACAATCAGTTCGCCGGACAGTAACAATAAAATGCTATACTCAATAATGCAACCGGGACCTGCATAAAAATGTTGGAACTTATCGTGGACAATTTGTTTTTGGGTGGGCGGTGAAGATCACCCGCGTTATAAGCGAGGGCGCGTTATAGCGAGCAGCGTTATAACGAGGGTCCACTGTATATGTTTGATTTTTTTCATAGTTTTGAACTTAGGGGTACACATTTTTCAAACTGACAGTTAACGCGCATAATACGTATGGACGAACGATGGATACTACAAAGGGTATTCGTTGGAATAATAACTCGTAAATGCTGAAATAAGCAGTGGTACGACTTAATCGACAAAAGTAGTCCATCGCTTACCAAATTCGGAAAATGAATAAATCAGTTGATAGCTCAAAACTGTTACAGAAATGGGTGAAGGAAGCGAAGGCCCGGTAGCGGCATTTATGCCATACAAAAGAAATGATTGAACCGTTAAGAGGAAAAGTTATCTCTTAAGCAAATATACCAGTTAAGCAAGCGTGGTATCTAATTTATAAAATGGTTTACTTGCTCCAGTAATCTAGCTTCGCTTTATAATTAATGTTTTGCTTTTGAATGGTATTTTCACTGGAGACCCACTTGAAGCAGAAGACTCGCGTGTCTGCGTTTTTTTTCTAATTCAGTTTCAAGAGTGGATTCCGACTTTTAGGCAGATTCATGAAAATATATCCCATACCTCGGCTTAGCTCTTTAACCCGCCAAACCTGCCAAGCGATAACAAAATAGTTGCCATTTTAGATGCAAAATCCAGTGATTTATGGTTTAAACGTGGATTTGGACGAAACTCGGAAAAGAGCTTTATTGTGCGCACATTCAAAAATCCAAAATCGTACGAGCAGATTCAAAATGACGGTCGCTCAAAACTAAAAAGAACGAAAACATTTGTTATTGTAGTCGTGACCTGCTTTTGAAAGATCGGTGACGGTTAACTGGTTAAAGTGATCCACCGGCCGACTTATTTTCACTAGGCAAAAGCATTCACTGAAATGGTTTAACCGGTGAAATTTTTCTTATTTTAATCATGGTAAATTTTGGTTGCTATTTCAACTGAAAATGGATAAAGGGGAAAGCCGCTCTCGCAGGCTCGCCTTCACTTGCTCGATTCAGTTTGCTTCTATCGTTTTCTGATTGCTATTCTTTCCTTTGTTAGGAAAACGTTATCTTTCGCAGTGAAATTTGAGGGTAAATTACAAGAAGTGTCATTTATGCACAAAGTTTCGGACTACCATGCTCGCAAGAAGGCCACTGGACCACCCACTAAACACCTCCCCTGTCAACCCTAAAGCCTAGCCTGGAACCGGGACTATATTATTCGGGGTGAACTCCTGCGTCTCCCTGTAGAGGTCTCTTCGCAGCCGGCCCCATTTTGTGTACGTAAAAAATGTGTGGCAGGCATTGTCTTCCTCTCCTGGGCAAAACCGATAATCGGGGGACCGTGACTTACCAATCATGTGTGGGTAAGACTGAAAACACCCATATTCGCTCAAAAGCTGGGTCAGATAGAAGTCAGTCTCACCATACCATCGATTTAGCCATGTTTCGACACAGGTAAATAGCGCGGCCCTCTCTAGCAAGGAGGGTAACAGGTATCACGCCTGCAATAGTTCTCACCCTCGAATCAGAGACTGTCGGATACGAAGATGCAATCCTTAGTGCTCCTCTTCTCTATACCTGTGCCAAGCATTTTTGGTATACCTCCTTACTGAGAGCGTCGCCCAATATTTCTGCTCTGAACAGTAGCTTTGACCCTACAGTACTCATCAAGAGGCATCTTCTTCATGAGCCGGGTCCCCCTACGTTGGCCATAAGTTGACTCAGAGCCGATACTCCCGAAGTAGCCGTCTCAGCCATCGCCTTGATTTGCTCAGAGAAACTCATCTTCGAGTCGATCAGTAGCCCCGGGTACTACACCGCTAGCTTCGATCAGATTAGTGTGTCTCCAATGCTGATCGTTCTAGCTCTAGAGATTCTCTTTTTTGTCAAGATGACCACTTCGGTTTTGGCTAGTGCTAAACTGAACTCGCGAGCAGTCATCCAGTCTCTCACTCAGCACATTAGCATACTTAGCCTAAGTTGCGTTTGTTCAGTGGTGCGTCCAGCGACAAGAGCCACAATATCATCCGCATAGCCGATCAAGCGTGACTCATCAGGGATCTCCAGTCTCTGTAGCCCATCGTAAGACACCAAGAATAGATCCCTGGGTAATACCCGATGTAACTTCCATCGATCTTTCAGGTAGACCCTCCGAAGGCAACGTAAGACTGACTCCTGTTTGATCCAGCCTTTGAGCGGACATAAATGTTTCAGATCGGTGAGGCACCGTCTTCCGATTACGTGTTCTGCGCAAAAGAGGTTAATAATCTATGTCATATATTTTTTTGTAGGCAAAAGATTGGACAAGTTGCGCGAAGACCTCCTTGAGGAAATAGGAGATCTTTGTCTTGATAGTCCAATAAGAGGGATGCTCAGATCAGTGGCAAATGGAACCATGTGGTACGTTATGTTCGGGTAGTTCTAAAAGTAAAAAAGGGGCATCTAAAGGCATTAAGGATGGAAAGTTCCCCTTTTTAGCAATTCCTCTCCACCTTTCATAGGTCCCTGCAATCCGATCATTGTCAACAGCGTTCAGCCCTCTCTCACAAAAAAATATTAACATAATAGAGAATCCATATTCAATGAAAACAATGGCAAATAAATGCCTTGTAATATCATTTCATCGAAGATATCCAGGAAATCCTGCCACTGGCTTATATTTGGCAATATTTACTTAATACTGTTGTTGTGATGTTAATATAAAGACAATAACATTATCCAAATCAACAATAAACATTAGACCGCAAATTTTAAAACACGAAAAACAAATGTTGAGAAATATAAACAATAACCGTTATGAAATATTAAGGCTCATCTTCCAGCAGGTAGAATGATCGAAGCACCAACAAGAATATCGATAGAATAAATAGAAAGTAAAGTACCTTGGCTTACACATTGTTATAAAGCTGATAGGAATAAAATTAATCAGAAAGCATTCATAGTTAGCATATCACTTATTAGAATACTAAACGTAAGTGGTCCAAAACTAAGAAATTAAGTCAAAGGCTATAATTTTAAGTATAGTGTAGTATTCGTTTTACTGTATATACTACCAATGTGCAGTGAACACTAAACATTGAATCAAATTCTTCATAACACACAAAAAAACAACGCCCCATTATCTTACTGAACTCGGTACTTGCTACTTCAAAAAACTAGTCATTTTGCGCTATATCTAGTATGTTTCCTCGTAATATTCATTCAGGTAAAGATTTTGAACATTGTGAAATCGATGCATGAGAAAAACGCAACAGAATTATGAAATACTTAACTGACTTGATTTAAATTATCATATTACTGCACCAGTTTTGTATGGTATGGTTACAAGTTAGGCATTTGCTTCCAGTAGAATTTACTTCCAATCGTTTCCGACCTCGTTCTTCAATTTAAAATTTCAAGCATGGATCAGTTAGCATCCACCGAGCCTTTCTATTGTTCTCTCAGTTTCTCAACTAGATGTTTTCCTCACGCTCTACCCTTTAACACTCACCTAGGCAGCCAGCGCTCTTCCATCCTTGCCACATGTCCTGCCCATTACCGTTTGCGTAATTTTACACATTCGGATACAAACATATTATACAAATGACTATAATCTTTAATCGTTTCACGCTTTACTGGGCCATATATCCCTCTAACAATTTTGCATTTGAAGACATTCAGTGTCTTTTTGGAAAGATGTTAAAGTGGTTGAAGTGAACCACTCATCTTTGTCTAAAGGATGGAAACTTGACGGATGTAGTTAATTTTAATCCCGCGAAAAAAACAAACTAAGCAGTTTCGACGGGGAAACCACCTTATATTTTCAGGAGCAGTCACTTCTGATCACCACGGGGCTGCTCGATTGCTTATGTTTATTACAAGACTGAGAAGCATTCTCCTAAATTTTGAAAATTTTCTGTGTCTTTTCTATCAAGATGGATTACGAAGCAGGGGCAGCTCTCCACACTTCCCAGATTGAAGTTTCCTCAGTTTGATTTTTGTCCTTTGTGGTTACATAAGATGGCGTAGGCGAGTCTTCCGCAACTGATAACGGAATCCAAAGTAATAGCCATACCGCCGGAATGGAGGTTAGGCGATGGGCTAACTCGCTGCACCTGATAAAGCCTACATTTTTCCAAAACCTGCAACAGAGCCTCGGAGTGGAGTGGATCTACAGCAACAACCTTGCAACCGAAAAAAAGACTATGGCATTAGATCCTGGAATGTTAGATAATTGAACAACCCTGGCGCTGTTAAGGACTTTTTATAATAGGCCAGTCATATAAATTAATCATACTGGCCGTCCAGGAAACGAACTTGACTGGAAGTGATATTCAAGATATGAGTTCCCACACAACATTCAATATTGGAAAGCCTACTGCAAAGCGAAAATTTGGAATGGCACCTATTTTGGATATAGAATTCAAATCGCACGTTATTGATTTTAAGGCAATTAGTTTAAGGCAGTCAACTCATTGCCTACAAACGACACTAAAATAATTCTGGGTTATTTCAACGCTAAGGTAAGCAACGGCAATCTTATCGGGAAACGACTGGAGGATATAGCCTCTACGATGAAACAAATGAAAGCAGAAGTCTAGTCATACGTTCAATTTGCTTTCTACATCAGCGCATATATAAAATAACCAGCGTATCACCGGATGGCAATGTACAGAACCGAATCGATCATGTGCTGATCCAACACCGTTGGGCCTTGAGTATACTTATCGTTCGTACAAACAAGGAGCCAATTGTAACTCAGATCATTACTTAATCAAAATAACCTATAAATGTCGTATGTCAAAGGCATATTCGGCGTAGACTAGCCTGCGGAAAACATTTGACATCGAAAGGCTCCAAACGGCGTCTGTGGCCGAAAATTTCACGGAGACCCTCGACAACTAGCTGGCTCTAATCTTATCAGACGCATCTTTAAAGACGAGCAACGAGCTCTGGATGGAAGTGAAAGCGGCTATTAGGACCGTGGCAGAACAGACGATTGGACATCGAGCCCGACGCAAGAGGAATGATTGGTTCGATGATGAGTGCTAGAATGCGTTAGACAAAAAGAATCAGGCGTACAAAGAATACGTAGGTAGGAAAACCAGGACGAAGAGGGAACAGTATGAAAATCTCAGAAGAGTAGGGTATAAGATAATTAGGATTAAGAAAAGAAAATACTATGACTACCAATTGAGAAGTACAGATGTAAGTTTAGCGAGCAACAACGCAATACAAGCATATAAAACAGTGAAAAGCCTGAAACGTGGTTATCACCCCAAAACCACGTTCTGTCGTGATGACATCGGCAATATCATCGCTGATAAAACCAAGATTAAGGAAAGATGGGCATCATATTTCAAAAACCTCGTTGATTCTCCACACAGCTCCAAAGCATCGGAGCCAGTAGATATCTGCGGAGAGTGTCCATTGGCCCCACCAACTCTGCATGAAGTTTGTTCCGCCATCAAGGCCCAAAAGAATAATAAAGCGCCAGACATCATCAAGCTATTCACAAAGTCATCCAGCACATTTGGCAACAAGACCATATGCCGAAAGAGTAGAGCCAATCAATTATATTAACTATCCACAACAAAGGTGACAAGCTACAGTGCGAAAATTATAGAGGCATATCACTACTATGTACGGCGTACAAAATATTTTCAAAGATCTTACAAAATAAAATCGGATCATACGCCAACGGTATTATTGGGGAGTATCAAGGTGGTTTTAGAGCAGGTAGATCAACAACAGACCAATTGTTCACAGTCAAGCTGGTACTTGAAAAATGCTGGAAGTTCAACATAGACGTACACCAAATTTTCGTTGACTTCAAGCAAGCATACGACAGTATTGATCGTAACGTACTGTATCAAATAATGCTTGGTTTTGGCATCCCAGCCAAAATAGTCCGTCTTACCAAAATGACAATGACGTCGACGACTTCCCAAGTCCGCATCAATAACCAACTCACCGATGCCTTTGACACAAATATCGGACTAAAGCAGGGAGATGGGCTGGCCCCATTGCTATTCAATTTGGCTCTGGAGTGCGTCATACGGAAGCTACCTGTCGATAGGCGAGGTACATTACTATACAAGTCGAGCCAGGTAGTGGCCTATGCGGACGACATCAACATTCTGTCACGGTCACTAACAACTGCCAAAGAACTCTTTCTGAAACTCGACAGCGAAGCAAAACTAATAGGGCTACAAATCATAACGCAGTCGAGGAAAAAACCCCAAATACACAAAATATCACACTTAGCGAATACAGTACCGAAAATGTGGGCGAATTTGTGTATTTAGGCGCCAAAATAACGAAAACGGGCAATTTAAGAGATGAAATACGCCCAAGGATACAGCTCGCAAATAAAATATTCTATTCAGTATTGACGATCTTGAAGACCAGCTGCATACACAGGAAAGTGCTATGGGTGTGAAACATGGACCCTAACCCAAGAATCCGCAAATATATTGAACACCTTTGAGCGACGGGTTATGAGGCGAGTAATTGGAGCGAAGCTAGATGGGGACCAATGGCGAATTCGATACAACCATGAGCTGTATGAAATTTTTGACGAGCCAGAGGTTTCAACGATTATAAGACAGCAGAAGCTGCAATGGGCTGGCTACATGAATCGTATGGACGAACAATGGACACCCAAGAAGGTATTTGTTAGGAGAACTGAATGCCGGGGACCAGTGGGGAAACCGAGGAAACGCTGGTCTGACTCGGTCGACGAAGACAGTTCATCGCTGCTTGGATTTCGGAATCGGAGGACGCAGTCAATGGACCGAGACGGTTGGAGGCGCTATTTGCAGGAAGCTAATGCCCGAGAGGGGCTGTAGAACTAAGAAGAAGAAGAAGAATTGGTTATTGATTTGTCCTATTTACGTTAAATGATTTGCATATATTTGCATCTGTTATCGCGTAGTTCGCTCGACGGAAATTTAGTTATTACGTAGCTAGAAGTACAGTTTAGTTATCTTGGGTTAAAGAAAGCAAGTTCATTAAAAGCTTCTGAAAGCTATAAAACCTTGACGATATAACATTGCATTGTAACTGATCTTACGTACTTTTAAGTATGCAAAATTTCAGCTCAATTGGACATCAAGAAGAAATTGAAAAATATATTGCAAATTTTGACGATCTTACATACAAACAAAGCAATTTAAATAAAAGCTTGTCAAAATAGAAGCATCTTTAAACTAACCATCCTAAATTGTAGTTCATAAAACTTCTAATTATATTTAATATACATTTTCTAAAATACTAGGGAAGACGAATGCAATAATTAAATTTAGAAATACCTATAATGATTTTTCTTCATAAAGAACAGGCACGCCAGCATTTTGACTTGAAAAACAATATAAATTGTATAGCGCATCCTTGGATGGTAAATATTAACGGTATTCGCCTTTTTAGCATAATACTCATATGCTAGGTGGTCTTGGATCAACTAATTAAACCCCATTGAAATCCTTTGATACTTATACTCGTACTATCGATCATCACTGGGAAATATTCAATCTTCTTTTATTCGAATGTCAGTCCATTCTAGTTGCCTATGACAGCCTTCGCTGCATCTAACGTCCACGCAAACAGAAACCAACAATTGGCTAGATCTCCAAAAGCGCCTTAAGGATATACTAAGCAAACAGGTATTCCGCCAAAGCAAACGGTAATTGACAGCCTTTATTTAGTGGATTTGAGCAGGTTTAGCATGCAAAGAACAAGTTGAATTGCTAGGTCAGAGTCGTTTAGGTGGAATTCCTGCAACATGTAACCCAAGACGATTCCTCTGCACCTCAATAGTGTCCATAACTCGAAGCCCCGGTATCTCGATACGGGCGCTATTCTATAAATCTCATACTAACAATACT
Organism: Odontomyia ornata; assembly: GCA_963969285.1. Taxonomy (NCBI): domain Eukaryota; kingdom Metazoa; phylum Arthropoda; class Insecta; order Diptera; family Stratiomyidae; genus Odontomyia; species Odontomyia ornata. The sequence goes on along the minus strand of OZ017738.1, from coordinate 347,510,487 downwards.
ACGAGCGATTATACAGTATGCAACTTACCATGTATATCATCGACACAAATCCCAAGATCTTCACGGTAGGTGTTCAAATGCTGAAGACATCGACATTGACATTTTTCCGTTTCAGCGCTCGTACTGGTGCTGCTGGTGCTGAACTCGTGCCCAGGTTGGATTTCTGCAGGTGAGAAATGTTTGGTTAAGCAACTGAATAAAATCCTCGAACCAGTGTGGTACAATAAAACAAGTACATACTCGTATAAGTAAAATTTTCACGCCGTGATTGCCGCTAACGACAATCATCCATCAATTTGCTGACGTTGTCGTATCTAAATGGAAACATAGAATTACTAACCTGTTTCGTGTGAAGGTACAAATAGTCCTGCTGTTCCGCTCGACAGGCCCACGCAAGTGTCCATGTTACAAGTCGGCAATAATTCTGTAAAGTGAAAAGTAATATGTACTCGTATGTGGATTGAATTTATTCTCAATGGATAATGCCTTCGCGGTCTATTGAACACGAAGGGTACGAGCTTGCTTGAGCATATAAAAGGAAATCATGAATAATCGTCCGAATCTGTCGCCGAAGGAGGGTAGTAGCATGCGTTGGATTAGGAAGGTGAGTTTCTAAGTAGGTAGGAAACAGTTGGTGGTTACCGTCAAGACAAGTTAATGTGAACAATTGAAATGATAATTGTTTAGTTTGTTTGGGGCGCAAAACTGTCAGGGCTGTTGGAGCGGCCTATAAGCTCTTCACTTTGAAATAATTTTCTATAATACCCTAGGATTATATGCAATTTTTCATAGGATAAATGCTCTACTGTTACTATTGGGATTATGGGGAAATGTAGGAAGTTTTTGTATCACCTCCTAAGCTGATACAATGGTTAGGGAGGAAAATATGTTCTGATGATTCTTGTTAAATATTGAAGTGAGTAAATTTCATAGATTTACCTTACAATTAGTAAGAAGACTGATGGTTGGAATGTTAAGGAAACAACATTACTTCATGCAGAAATTTTTTTTTGGAATTGTTGAATTCGAATTGTAGTCACGATTTAGGCTGTAATCCCTTTCAATTTCATTAGCCTGTTACTTACAAAAAAGTAATTAACATCAGCAAGGTATTTGAAGTGATACTAAACAATGCAATTGAACGCCCATATTGAGAAATGAGTTGATGCCGAATTGCCAATCGCATTTTTGTGACGGGCATTCAACCATACATGCGATAACGAAAGTAATCTCAGATATCTGTTGGAAACTAAACAACAAAGAATGTGTTGGAGCATGTCTAACTGATATTGAGAAAGCCTTTGATACGGTGTGGTTCTTCTTCTTCTTAGCACTACAGCACCTCTCGGGCCTTTCCGTTTCCTCGGTTTCCCCACTGGTCTCAGGCCGTCAGTGCTCCCAACGAATACATTTTTGGGTATACGTTGTTCGTCCATATGATTCATGTGGCGAGCCCGTTGCAGCTTCCACAGTCTTATAATCGTTGAGACCTCCGGCTCGTCAAAAATTTCATACAGCTCATGGTTGTATCGAATCCGCCATTGGTCCCCGTGTAGCTTCGCTCCGATTATTCGCCCCAGGACCCGTCGCTCAAAGGTGTTCAATATATTTGCGGATGCTTGGGTTAGGGTCCATGTTTCACACCCATAGCATAACACAGGTCTTATCACAGATTTGTATACTTGGAGCTTTGTTTTCGTGTGTATGCAGCTGGTCTTCAAGATCGTCAATATTGAATAAAATATTTTATTTGCGAGCTGTATTCTTCGGCGTATTTTGTCTCTTTCATGGCCCGTTTTCGTTAATTTGGCGCCTAAATACACAAATCCGCTAACATTTTCGACACTGTATTCGCCAAGTTTGATACTTTGTGTACTTGAGGTATTTTTCCTCGACTGCGTTGATTTGTTGTCCTACTAGTTTTGCTTCGCTGTCGAGTATCAGAAAGAGTTCTTTAGAAGTTGTTAATGACCGTGACAAAATATTAATGTCGTCCGCATACGCTACTACTTAGGTTGACTTGAATAGTAATATACCTCGCGTATCGACAGGTAGCTTCCTTATGACGTACTTCAGAGCCAAATTGAATAGCAATGGGGCCAGCCCATCTCCCTGCTTTAGTCCGATATTTGTGTCAAAGGCATCGCTGAGTTGCTTATTGATGCGGATTTTGGAGGTAATCGACGTCATTGTCGTTTTAGTAAGACCGACTAATTTAACTGGGATGCCAAAGCAAAGCGTTATTTGGCACAGCACGTTACGATCAATACTGTCGTATACTTGCTTAAAGTCAACGAAAATTTGGTGTACGTCTATGTAGAACTCCCAGCACTTTTCAAGTACCTACTTGACAGTGAACAATTGGTCTATCGTTGATCTACCTGCTCTAAAAGCACCTTAATAGCTCTATAATTTTTGCACAGTAGCTTGTCACCTTTTTTGTGGATAGGGAATATAATTGATTGGCTTCACTCGTTCGGCATATGTTCTTGTTGCCAAATGTGCTGGATGACCTTGTGAATAGCTTGATGAACGCTACTGCCACCATATTTGATGAGATTCACTGGAATCTCATCAATGCCTGGCACTTTATTTTTCTTTTGGGCTTTGACGGCGGAACAAACTTCATCGAGAGTCGGTGGGGCCAATGGACGCTCTCCGCAGACATCTATAGGATCCGATGCTCTGGAGGATTAAGGAGGTTCTTAAAATATGATGCCCATCTTTCCTTAATCTTGGTTTCATCAGCGATGATATTGCCGATGTCACCACTACAGAGCGTGAATTTGGGCTGATAACCACGTTTCAGGCTTTTCGCTACTTTGTATGCTTGTCTTGTGTTGTTGCTCGCTAAACTTACATCTATACTTCTCTATTGGTCGTCATAGTATTTTCTTTTCTTAATCCTAATTATCTTATTCGCTACTCTTTTAAGATTTTCATAGTGTCCCCTCTTCGTCCTGGTTTTCCAACCAACATATTCTTTGTACGCCTGATTCTTTTTGTCTAACTCATTCTGGCACTCATCACCGAAACAATCATTTCTCTTGCGTCGGGCTCGATGTCCAATCGTCTGTTCTGCCACGGTCTTAATAGCCGCTTTCACTTCCACCCAGAACTCGTTGCTCGTCTTTAACAATGCATCTGATAAGATGGGAGTCAGCTGCCTGGCGAGGGTCTCCGTTTGGAGCCTTTCGTATCGGGCCAGTCTTCACCGAGTATGCCTTTGACATACGACATCGATAGGTTAATGTGATGAAGTAATGATCTGAGTCACAATTGGCTCCTCGGTATGAAGGGACGTCAAGTATGCTCGAAGCCCAACGTTGTTGGATCAGAACATGATCGATCTGGTTTTGTGTGTTGCCGTCCGGTGATACCCAGGTCATTTTATGAATGCGTCGATGTGGGAAGCAAGTCGAACGTATAACTAGATTTCTGCTACATGGAAAGTCAATCAGGTGCTGGCCGTTGTCATTTGTTTCATCGTGGAGGCTTTATCCTCCAGTCGTTCCCCGATGAGATGAGAACCTTAGCGTTGAAATCACCCAGAATTATTTTTGTGTCGTTTGTAGGCAATGTGTCGACCAGTCTTACCAGTTGATTGTAGAACGTTTCCTTCATTTCTTCGTCGTTTTCTTCGGTCAGGGCCAGATTTTGAAGAATTTCGCTTTTATACGGATCGCACACAACTGTTCATTGACCGCCTTAAAATCAATAACGTGCGATTTGAACTGCCTATGCACAATGGAGGCCACTCCGAATTCTTGTTTTCGTGTAGGCTTCCCACTTTTGAATATTGTGTGCGGTCTCATGTCTTGAATGTCGTTTCCAGTCCAATTCGTTTCCAGTATTTTTAATTGATAGTGACTGGCCTGTTGTAAAAGGTCCGTAACAGCGCCAGGGTGATTGAGTGACCTGACATTCCAGGATCCAATGCCATAGTCCTTTTTTCGTTTGCGAGGTCGTTGCCGTGAGTCCAATCTATTCCGAGGCCTATTTGCAGGTTTCAAAACATTTAAACGTTTTCCAGGAACTGGGAGTTAGCCCGTCGCCCAATCTCCATTCCGGCGGCATGGTTATTACGTCGATTCCGTTATCAGGTACGGAAGATTCGCCTTCACCCTCTTGCGCCCTCACAAAAGAGGTGTAAGTAGGATTTAGTAGCAGAGCTGTAGATGTATGTACAGTTATTAGCATTTCTCGGCATTTAATTTCACATTATTGGGGAACCAGTAAACTCAATGTGTGACACCGAGAGCATTTACTACCATTTAGTTGGGGGGGTTTGGGATGAGAAATCATGAAAGCTATGGGTTGGGGAAACAAGGGGAAACTCCGGCATAGACGGTCCCAAGCCTGTTGGAGAAAGGAGGAGGGAACCCGTTGTTTCCCCAACCCATAGCTGCCATGATTCCTCATACGGTGGGGTTAGATGGACTAGTCTTTAAACTCCTTCAGGACAGGTTTCCTAGACACCTTGTCGCCATAATGTGCAATGTGTTATACGGGAAATCATTTGTTGTAACTGATGGAAATCTGACGACAATGCGCGAATTCAAGGTCTTGAATGGTCTACAGCATGGAACAATTACTGCGCCTCTGCTTTTCGCAATATTCATTCGCAAGCTATTGAACGGCTTTGATTTTAACGTCTCGCCAACGCGATCATTGGTAGCATTTGCTGATGATCTGATCATCTATACGGCAAATCGAAAAGTTACAATAGTTCAGAGCCATCTTCAAAAAATGTTTAATGAAGTGCAGCTTCACACCGACAATTGACGAATGAAAATCAATACGCAGAAGTGCGAAACAATTTTGTTTTGGACAACGCTGCATTGGGTCAGTCAAGACCTGAAACGTAATTGGAAGGATTTGCAGATTATGGCTGGTGAGGGTAGTTTAGAACGAGTTCCTCATAAATCCTGTGTTCGATACCTCGGTGTTCATCTCGATCAGTATCTGTGCTATACTGAACATGTCAAAATCATGCTCAGTAAGCCACTGAAAGTAGTCATGGCACTACGAAGACTCTTTCATTCCAGATAAATTAATCAAAAGGTCAAAGTTATTTGTTACAAGACCAGATCTGGTACAAGCAGAGTGCTAGTACAATAGAAAGATGAAGAGTTTTCGAAAGGAAATGTCTTCGTGCATGTATTGGTTAATTCAGGAAGTCTAAGACAGATTGAAAGCATTATATATCGAATAGAAAAATTTCCCAAACCGCTCAAGTGACAAGAGTCAATATCTTCATACTGAAACTACTTCGTAATCATATCGCAATTTTTGTGAGCGAAAACCCCTGGATTTCACAGCCGTTCCACCCTTCAGACGGTTATATTGTGACTTAGCTAGACACTGGCTTTGTGCCTCCAGAAGCATTCGTGTATTTGGACATAATTTGATATGTTTTTGATTCTGACGGTGTCCCAATTATATATCACATATATGAGACGGGCTACCGCTAAGAAGATAAAATATCCTCCAAATTTGAGTTCACGAGACTAACTATTCCAATGGAGATACTCATTTGCTAGATTCGTTGAAGCTGGTCGAGCTGAGACGGAGCAATCTAGGTATTGGTGGCTGAATGACAATGTCTAAACTATTCGTGCTTATTTTTTATTTTTGTGTTTTTTTCTCGTTACTTAGTTTTTAGTTTCATCACATTATTGCTACATCTTGTGTTGTTGTTTAATTGTATTATGAATTAGGGATAGATTGCAGTATAAGATAACGTTTTTTTGCTTGAATTTGTGTAGAATTAGGGTGTAACATATTAGGTAAAGGATCAAAGTTCACTGTTGTGGTAGTAATATAAGTAATTTTTGACTAATGCTGGTTGGTCTTTTCTCCTTTTCTCCAATTGAATCAAAAATATGTAATAATCTTGATTAATTTAAATTTGCTATTGTTTTTTTTATTAAATTATTTCATTGATAACGTATAAATTTAGAGAGCCTTTTGGGCCATTAGGTTTTCGTAGTTTTATTGTTTGGAATTTGCTTTATGTTCTTTCTAAAATTTATAACGATTGGTATTGAATAAAGTGCTTTTGACTTTGACAAAAAAGTATTTTCATATTTTCACGACTTTTTTTCTTAATATGGCGAGACTTTTCATTGCATCCAATGCTCTCATATTTTTTGTTTCTTGTAGTAACGTTACGTCTTCCACTGTGATTTCGTGTCCTATGGTTATGATATCTTCCGCTACTGCTGATCTAAAGTAATTCTTCTTCTCTTTTCTCTTAGCTGCCTTTGCTTCACTTGTATGCTCTTGCACTCTAGTGTTACTGATTCTTCTTGTTTGCCCAATGTATACTTCGCGACAATTAGGGTATTCGATACGGTAGATGCCCGATTTTTTGTGTGGTTGCCGTTTGTCCTTAGTTGGTCCGAAGATGTTTTAAGCTGATTTTTGCTACTTGATTGTTACCTTCGTAACAAGTAACTGCCTTCCGTTATGCCTTTCCAGAATCCGGGTTGAAAGATGTTGAGCGTTCTTTCTTCTGCCAAATTCTTCTGATTTTATCCGGAATTCTCTTGATTGTTGAGGGCTTAAATCTATTCAACTTTGCAGGATCGAGAATGTACCGCATTTCCTTCTCCGCGACTGTCGTATTTAGTGGTAGATCGTACATCCTGTGTTTCTTAGCTGGAAAAGCTGAAACTTTCCCTTGTTGTGTGTGGTTCGATGTATTCATTGCGTGTGTTGCCTTCGTGTAGATTTTAAAATGATGCCGTCACTCGTTCTTGATACCATCGTGTCCAGGAAAGCCGATTTTCTGTCCATTTCTTGCTCCACCATAAAATTGATACTCTTGTGTGCATTGTTCAGTTCCACCAAAATGTGTTGCAGCTCTCATTTCTTGACGAAGCGAAAACATCAGCCACATACCTAATTCATAGGTGCTCTTCCTTTAGTTTTATAGAATTTTTTCTTGAGCGTGAAATAGTTCTCGGTTATATATAGCTTCGATAACTTGAGGTATTGTCTCGTTTTCACCTTCCGTGCCATAGAATTACCCTGTTTCAGTAATCACTCTTCGATGCTCCCAAGTATTTCCATCACTGGTATACTTGGAAAGAGAGCTTTGGTCTCTAGGATTAATCTACTCCAATCATCACGTCGGTTGGTCACCCTCAGCAAGAATCAAGTATCAGCTTCTATTGTGTTTTCTCATCGAGTTTTCCCACTGGACGTCTACCTTGTGCTCTACCTTTGGAAGTTCTTTTGGGTTACCGGTTTTCTTTCATTCTTGCTACATGGCCACCCATTGCAATTCTCATAACTTTAAACAAGTAGCTACAGGTGGTTCATCAAAACTTTCATAAAACTCATCTGTAAAATATTCTCTTCACTGTCCCTGATTTAATTGGGCCATAGAGTTTTTGGATGGCTTTACGTTCAAATATGGCCACTGTACTTTCATATAACAGCACAGCTTTGACTAGTGATTTGCAAATACGATGCTTATTTTGCCTGTATACACCTTTGGACCTTAGAATGGAAATTACAGAGTATTAGACTTTATTTTCGGAGTTTATTCGGCGTCCAATTTCGTTCTTTTTGATGCCTCTTCTATTAAGGTTGGCTCTAAGGTATAAAAAGGTATCCATACTGTCAAGGTTACAGTCTCCTACGGTCAGATTTAGTTGAACTTGAGTGCCTCTAAGTGTCTAGGTCCATTGACCACGTCCTCCAATTTGAAAATCTGAGCAGCGATAAATTGTCTTCGTAGATCGAGTTAGGCCAGCATTTCCTTGGTTTCCCCATTGACTTCCACCCTTCAATTCTCCCAATGAATACCGTTGTTCGTCCAAACGATTCATATGGCCAGCCTATTGTAGCTTCCCCATTCTTACAACCGTTGATACCTCCGTCTCGTCTAAAATTCCATACAGCTCATGGTTGTATCGAACTCACCATTGGTCCCCGTCTAGCTTTGCCCCAATTGTTTGCCTATGATTTTAGTTTTAGTTTTATTAACACTTAGGACAATTTGGTTTGCTTCAGATTCTAGACCGAGAAATGGTTCTTTGGCATCAGAGATTGACTGTAACATAATATTGACATCATAAGCATATGCTATCAATTATGTGGACTTGAACACTAGTGTATCCGAGGTTTCAGTTGATGTCTACCTGATAATGTGTTCCAGCGCAATATTAAAGAGCATTCAAGCAAGTCAATCTCATTGTTATACCTGATTTCATTTTGGAGCGACAAATATTGTTGACGCTGTAAGAACAAGGTTCAATCTTTTTCACCTTGCGATTGTTGGTGTTTCATATCGTTTCATATTGTTTCGAGGTTTAATCTTGGGAACTACTTTCTCAATCGTTTCCAATGTCAGCTTCTCTCACTTCGACAAATAGAGATTTATTTCATGGTGCGTTAGATTTCTGTCATTAGGAACCATAGAGAAAGCGTTCCCATCATCTGAAGGAGGAAATTGCTTCTGGTAGTCTCGATCAAACTTGTTTTGAAATTTTCCACAATCCGTTTTTTCAAATTCAACCGATAGTTTTCATGTTGAACAGGAATAAGGAACACTTTATCCTTTTCATCATTTATTTCCATTACGATTGCGTCATGGTCACTATCGTAAGGAGCACCAGCAGATTCCGTTGAGGACTATTAAAGCTAAATTCAAGTCTAGCGTCAGCAATACAAAGGTCCAAATATGAATTTGTTCTAGCGTATGTTGGGAACACTGACCCATATAGATTGCACCTGTATTCAGTTTGATTCTCTGTTATCCACGTTCCTGGGATATCCCCCTTGGATTATTGTTAGCATTTAGCCATTATGTATGCCGGACATGCACGTCACCGGCAAGAATATAATAACAATGCAGCCTGTTCAGTTCAAATATTTTAAACAATAAATTGAGCTCCTCGTTGAACTTGAGAACGTTTCGACCAGTTGTATAGGCAGCGATAACGAAGAGGTTGTCCCCACCTGGCAGTGAAATTTTGATAACGGACACTTCAAGAGATTCAACGATTATGAATTCGACTTCATTGGAAACAATAGGGTCTTCTAAGCAGTATCCCGGTACCACCTCCCCCAACAACGTTTACCCTACAGTTTTTTGCGAATTCAAAATCTTTGAATTTCATGAATTGAGGCTGGTTTCAGTGAGAAGCATGATGTCAGGCTTTTGTTTAATTATGAATTCAATGAGATAGTCACGTCGATGTAGAGTAACAATTCCAGTTAACGCAATATAATTTTTCTTTAGGCTCCGTCTCAGCCAATTTGCATTCACCGGGAGCAAGAATTTCTTTGCATTTTACACAACCGATAGTGCATGGCGCAGTTTGCAGGCGAATGACCAAATCGTTGACACCAGTAACACTAGTTGACTTATGCTTTTTGGAGGCGTTACCGCATCACTACTCTGAAATGCTGTTATTTGAAATTTGTACCAAGTAAAGCGGTAAGTTCTTCTCTTTTACGATGGGTTTTCTCAGTGCAAAGGCTTTGACCTAAATAAATTCAATTTCTGGTGCAGCTTCCCTGAGTACCTAAACAAGATCGACCGTATCCTCTCCACAGTCCAAACGCTTTAACAAAAAGGTCTGATTTTTTCATTTTTTGGGGTATAGGTGGTGTGAAGTCCCCTCAAAATTCAGCGCATCTTTAGTTGACTTGATCTCAACTAAAAAATCACGTTTTTCAAGTGAATTTTACTGTATTAACTCTTATGATTTCAAAATTGCTTTATTTTGGCTACCAATATCGGAACCATACCTCTTCCATTTTGTGTGAGGAACCAGCATAACTGCGTGTTGGTTTCTTCTCCTTATTTTTATTTTTTAAATACTGAATAAAATTTATATCATTATCTTTATTAGAATAACCTTCAATACTTTCTTCAACTTCCATTTCTTCTTGTAGTCCGTCCAGCGCTGCATAATAGTTTTGGCTTTTATTAGTGTCGCCAGCGCTTAGGATCTCTTCTGGGATAGTTTGCTTTGTAGTTTTCTTTACCTTTGTTTCTTTATTTATTTACTTTTGCGGTTGTGGGTCCTGAGTCTTCATCCTGTTCTTCTGTAACCGTAGCCTTAATTCATGATTATCTTGTCGAGGTCTGACCACTACTTTCTCATCTTTGATTTTTTGCGTTTTACGTTCACCATATGCGGAGTTTTCCTGATTATATCTTCTGTTGTTGACGATTTCGTAATCGATATCTCCCCGGGCTCTCCCAACGGTGGGAAGCCGTCCATACCAGCAGTCCCGAAGTTGTCTTTAGATTCTTTGCTTTTCCTGATTTATTGGGGTAAAATAATATTCAATATGAATTCCTTGGGTTAATTTCTTCGACGATATAAGCGCTTATCCAATTAAAAATTAACTTTAAGTTAATTTTATTTTTTGAAAACTTTTTACTGGATCCATGAATTGAGGTCGGGTTCAGTGAGCAGCATGAAATGATGCTTTTGCTTAATAATGAATTCAAGGAGATCGTCATGTCAAGGTAGCAATGGAGCTGACTTTGATCGAGATGGGATGAAGCCCATCCATTGTAATGTGGCTGAATGGGAAGTTACTTTAAGATGTTTGAAAGATCTAAACGTTGAAAAACCAAGTAAATTTTTGAATCTTGTTTGATGACTTATCTTTCAGAATTTTTCCAGATTTTGAGGTTCACAGGTGTCTGATTGTAAGGTAGGATAACACAATTTTTCCATGTTCTTTTCCTTCCCCAGCGCACTTCGACATCAATAATGCAGTTTTAAGACCTGATATTAAAAGATCTTGACAAAAACTTTCATTAGATAACCAAGTCGATAATCTCTGGTGAAAAAATGTTTGGAGGTAAATTCTTATATGAAGGACCCCCTTAAACCTTTTGAAATATTTTCGACTATAAAACATACATTGAACCATCACTTCTGAGATAATTACAATGTTTGATAGTTCTAGGCCTTATAGTTTTTGAGAAAACTTCCCGTGACATACTCGTAAGGACGGATAGATAGGTAACAGAATTTAATTTTGAGTAATCAATTATAACCTTGTCATATGTCTATGCTATACGTCGAGTCAGCGTAGACATATTATTTTATATTAATACGCTGGTACCTTAGATCTGCTTCGGGTAGTTCCGATAGTGGGAATTACTTGAAAAGCGATGTACAAATGGGCTGATATCTCATGATAATATGGGTGCATCTGGAAACCACATCCCTGATCTTGAGAATTTCAAGGATACCATAAGATTTTCAAGGATACCATAATTTGTTTTAAAAAGCCCTAAGAAAGCCTCCGTGTAAAATTTCCCTTGTTCAATCACTGAACATAACATCTTTGTACATTCACCAAGCGAGCCAACATATTACTTTGATCGAAGAGTTGGTTCAACTTTCGACGTTGTACTCAGTGATAGAAGCTCTAATATATCCGAGCTTTTTGTCTTGCATGCTCTTTTTTTCTCCACATTTACCTGTAGTCGTTTCAATTAAAAGTGGCAAATGTGCTGAAAGACAATATTAAACGGCTCTTCAATATAAGAAAATGAATTGGCTTAGGTTCAAAAGGTTCATAAACGATAGCATTGTTTGAATCCAAGCAGTGCAACTTCCATGAAAACGGTGGCCAAAATAGATACACAAATATCTAAACTTAACAAAATTATTTGGGAAGCACACCTACGAAAATGATTCGCTACAAATCCATAGAATTGGATAGAGAAACATATGGGCTGATAAGACAAAGGAATTCTTTCAGACGGCAGTGGCAACGAACAAAAGATCCATACATTAAGCAAGGTGTTAACAGTTTAACCGTAGCCATAAGACTAAAAATATGGAATTTGCGCAACGAAAGCTGGAATTCAATGCTTGGCAAGCTTAAATATAATGCTCAAAATATTTGGAGGCTAAGCCAAACCCTTAAGGGGCGCCGAAATCGACTTCCACGTCAACTTTAAATAAGTGATGGTATTTGTGAATACTCGAACGTAGGACAAGCTGAGATCCTTGCTGATGCATCCCATTCAAACTACAACGTCACCAAAGATATGCATAGCATTTTCACAAAGATTGCGGTTGCTAATAGTCTGAAATCTTTACCTCTACTGAGCTCTCTCCCCGCCTCTGAAAGAAGAAGAGAAGAACAAGGCACCTGGCATTGACAATTTACCAAACATTGTCCTGAAAAACTTGCATAAAAAAGCTATAGTGTTAATATGCTACATTTTTAACGCCTGTCTCAACACTAGCTACTTTTCTTCGCCATGGAAATAGGAGATGGTAGTCCCGATTCATAAACCAGGCAAGAATCAATTACTCCCTATAAGTTATAGACCAATTAGCTTCTTACCATCCATAGGAAAACTGATCGAAAAAATAATACTGAAGCGGATTAATAAATTTGTGGAAGTGAACAAAGTAACACCAAACTTCTATTTTGGCTTCAGGCATAAGCATTCAACCGGACTATAGTTCTTGCGTATCACATAAGATGTACATCAGGCACTTCGACAAAAACTCTTCATAGGGATTGTTTCTCTTGACATTGAAAAAGCGTTTGACACTGTTTGGCATGATGAACTTCTATTTAAATTAATTGACCTAAAATTCCCGCCATACTTGATAAATATCACCCAGCCTTTCTTAAAGGATAGGCAGTTTTCAGTTAAAATGTGGGAGACCCATTCCAAAAAGCATCACGTCACAGCAGGAGTCCCTCAACGTTCTTGCCTCACCCCACTGCTCTTTAATATATTTACCCACGACATGTCTATGTCTACCAACTGTAAGATGGCTATGTTTGCAGATAACACCTGCTTTTATACAGAGTCAACAGACCCCATAGAAATAGTAAAAAAGATGGAAAACACATTGGATAATCTATACCAATATTTTCACCTTTGGAAAATTAAAATTTATGTGTCCAAAACGAAAGCCCTATATTTCACTAAGAAAAGGAAGCCTTGTCTGCTTCCTAACCAAAGTTTAAATTTTTTGGGACGATTAATTCCTTGGTCGAAGGGAATCTCTTATCTCGGACTTCTCTTTGACAAAAAATTAACGTTTGAAAACCACATTGAACACACTTGTACGAAAGTTTCAAAGGCAATATTAACCCTGTATTCTCTATTAAATCGCAAATCACGCCTGAATACTAAAAACAAAATTTTTTTGTACAAAATCCTGATTCAACCCATTATGCTCTCTGCACTCTGCTTTACCATCTCAAATCAACACCGACCGGGAGGGGGAGGATTCACCATCTTCTGTTGAGGTCTCGATATCTAGAACTGCCAACTTTGACACTGGTCTCTTTATCCCTGTGCTCATGCTCACATCTTTTCCATGATGTAGCTTGCACACTTTGCCACGCCTTCATTTATTTCGCGGAAGATTATTAATACGAGACAACTGGTTCATTTAGGCTCGGTTGGCTTGCATCATTTCACTCGGCGGGTCAATTCTGGCAAGTACTCTTTTATCCATTGATGCCACATTCCATTTTTCAGATTCTGAGCAAGACGCCACTGCTGTCGCAAATTAATAAATTTTGGTTCAAACTTCGATGGCGTTTGTGTAGAATTTGTGCAGCCAAGCAAGATATGATTGCGCGTAAGGGGGTCCAGTTCTTCAGGCGTTACAGGCAGGTGAGTAAGTGGCCGAGCATTGACTATGTTTTCAGCTTCGATCAAGAAGCTTTGCAGTGTTTCCAGACGTGGTGATTGTTCAGCTAACATTGCCGTTAACGCCTTTTTCACTGGCTGAACCATTCTTTCCCACATTCCACCTTCGCTCGGATTAGAGGGGGTATTGAATATCCATTCGATTCCAAGTGGACTAAGTTCAGCTTTCATACGGTCATCGTCGAGAAAGGCCTGAGTACCTTGCAACTCTTTGCTTATTCTGACAAAGTTAGTCCCATTGTCACTTCGAATTTGAACCGGAACACCTCTTCTATTCATAAAATTTCTAATCAAACAAGACAAGCGTCACTTGAGAGATCAGGCGCAATTTCTGAATGTATAGTACGAATGGTTAGGCAAGTAAATAGTGCAACCCACCTTTTTTCTCGGCTTCGATGAATTGTCACATTTATAGGGTCAAAAAATCTAGCTCAGTATACGAAAATGGTCGAACGTATGGAGTCAGCCGCTCCACAGGAAGTTCACCATTTGTGGCTTCTTATGTTTCGGCTTATGAATTTTGCACAATATACACTGCGATTGCACAGTATTCACCAAGCTCCTCAATGCAGGAACCCAAAAACGTTGTCCAATCTCATTGAATACTGTTGCATGGTTGATGTAATGAAGATTCATATGAAAATAATGTACAATCAGGAAAGTCATTGCATGATTTATAGCTAAAATGATCGGCTGCCTTGTATCTTCTGGTAACACTAGAGCCGGACCTGTTCTTCCATTCACGCGAAGGATATTATCCTTGTCAATGGGCGGTTTCAGTTGCAACAATGAACTGCTCTTAGAAATTGGTTCCCCACGTTGTAAGCGCACATGTTCACTCCCAAAAGATTGCATCTGTGCTCAACGACATAATAATTTTTCGGCTGTAAATTCTTCGGAGGATGTAAGGTGCTTATCGCAGTTTCCTACGCAGGTTATCAAAATACCGGAATACCCAAGCCACCATTCTTTTAAATCTGTTATATTTCTGTCTTTTAATATCTGGTACAATCAAATTTATTTGCCACGCTGCCATATGATAATGTTTGGCTCTTAGTTCTTCGTCGCTTTTATCGTTGATGTAACCTGTCGAAAATTGCTGTGGCCACTGCTCTTCCTCAGTTTTCAAAAAATCAGGCCAATTTAGCCAAATTCCATTTGCTGCGTAATTTCTCGGAAACTTTGCTTTGTCTCATCAGCCGGGTTGATAGAACCCGGACACCATCGCCAGTCCTCGACTCCACTACCATCCAGAATTTCTGACACCCGATTTGCAACATGTTGTTTATATTTTCGGTGGTCTGATCAGATCACTGTATGTCACTCTCAGTCTAAGAAACAAATTTGTTTATTTTGACTGTATGGCGCTTCACGATTGTTTCCTTAAGCCTCACGCCCAATACTGCTGCTTGTAGTTCCAGCTTCGGTATAGTGTGGTACCGGGTGGGTGCACACGAACTTTTTCCTGCGAAAAATGCTACTTTCAGTGTATTTAAACTTATCCCTCTCCAATACGCTGCCTCCTCGCTTGCGTTGACAAAGACGTGTAGATCCACCTGCGTCTTTTCAAAATCTAGGAAGTAACATCGTGGTACTCTGAGCTGGCTCATTATTGGCAGCTCCTCCATCCAAAATTTCCAGCGACGGTATAAGTTGTCAGTTAAAGTTTCGTCTCACTGCAATCCTGCTTTCCACACTGCTTGCATCAACACTTTTGCTGACACCATCAAGTTGGTGAAAAAAAAGAATGGATCGAAAACGGACATAATCACTTTATAGAATTGCAACTTGAAAATGAAAGCATCCGGCTGTGACAGTCAGTGCATGCCTAGGATTTTCTCCAATTCACCTTCTATGTTGACCATTTCTCTTGAATCACCAGCAGCGTTTCCAACAGCAGCTTTAACTTTGCCTGAGTTAGAAACGATGTTTCGTAATTCAAACCCACCAGCTCGGTGTATTTTGATGACGGCTTGTGTTGCATTTATGGCATCGACTTCTGACTGGAAACAATCCACATAGTTATCAACATAATGTCTTTCTATGATTGCCTCAACTGCACGGGGAACTCCTCTTCGAAATTTTTGGCATTGATATTTTTTTTATATTGCGCTATTGTGGGCGAACATGTGGCACCGAAAATCAAACGCTCCGCCACGTACACCTCAGTTGGCTTAGTCACGTCACCACCTCTCCACAGAAAACGCTGACTGTCCTGATCTCTCTTTAAGAAAGCCACGTGGTGAAGCATCTCTTTTATGTCTCCGCAGGCTGCCACCGGTGCCTGCCTAAATTTGAATAAAATTTTAATGAGTGGCTGGTTTATGGCAGGACCCGGAGGAAAAGCCTTGTTAAGTGAAATATTTTGAACCTCAGCTGCGACATCAAAATCTAGGCGTAATTCTTGTTTGTTTGGGTTTTTCATGCCAAAGTGCGGCAATTAAAAGGTTTTCTCTGACCATTGAGATGCTTCAGCGATAGTTAGTTTACGGACGTAGCCTTTTCTTATATAATCATTGATTTTACTGCAATATTCGTTAGGGTATTCCATATCTTGGAGCATTTTTCTTTCAACGCTTTCTAATCTTCGCATGGCCAGTGAATAATTATCTGAAAAAGGTGGAACAAACTCTTTCCAAATGAGTCCAGCCTCATATCTAGCATCGAGTCTCATCGTTGATAACTACAAAATATTCAACGCTCTTCTGTCATCTTTTGAAGCAATTTTCTTTATATTCGGCTTCAGATCAAAATTTTCAGCATCAAAATAATCCGACATAAGCTTGTGCATCTCTGCTAATATGTTATCCGCTCTTCTATAATGTAGGACACGTCTTGTTTCTGATTTGAGCTCTTTAATTTCTGTCGGTCCATACATCATCCAACCTTATCGAGTTTTTACTGCTATCGGTCCAGCGGACAATGGTGTACGTCGTGTTTCAACTGGTACAGTAAGAAAGGCGTGAGCCAGACTTAGAATTATTTGTGGTTGTCTATCGCTGTACTCCTGTATTGGCAAACCCACGAGATAATGACAATTCTTTTCATCTAACTTACTATACTTAAAAGTCTGCACTGGCAATGCTAACTCCAATAACATATAAACATTTTTCATATTAAAAATTTTCGCGGCTACGTCCACTCCGCTTATACATTGGTTCACTTTCTCAGTTCGTTGCGACGTTGTTTGATTATTAAGCAACTGCAAGTCTGTTACAAACCAGTATACCCTATGTATACTGGTATGAACTGGGAGCTCAACTTGATGCGTATCCTATATACAACATCAAGGCTCCCGGGAAAAGAACTCACTGTAACACCACTTACCTGCTACTCTGACCATCAAAACCCAAATCACCAAAGGCAAGAGTTCACTTTAAAGCATTACTTTTATTGTACTATTGTTATTTTCTAAAAACATTTACATTACATTAGAATTTCCAAATTATTTTAAAACACTAAATATCAGCCAGCCTGAAGAGGGAACCAACTTGTCGTATTAATGGTTCGGGGTGGCCACACGGCGTGAAGCGCCAAAGGGCCGGTTGAGGATCGCGGCGCAAGCCAACACCTCACCCCTCACCATTTCTTTGAACACTGGACAGCACTACCAATTCAAACTTAAACTCGAATACTTCGATGTTGTTAATGATAAATGGGTAGCAGCACGCTCCCTTTTGGATTTGAATACAAACTCACTGGTAAAAGACTGCCCAAGAACATTAAATACCATTTTTTCGTGAGCTTTCAACCTAAATTCTCTTTAAAGGTGCTGAGTAGCCGAACACGTGCGCTCTCGTTCCACGAAAGTTTTTCCTCCCCGTTTCGTCTCGCTTGCTCGGCTGGTGAATATGCGAAACTGGGGAAATTGAGCGAAAGAGTGTTTTTCGCGTAAGCTTTCGACTTCGAAAGAGTGCTTTCAGTTTAAGCTTTCGGCTTTCCCAAGATCTCTTGAGGTAAAATAGCGAAACTGGGGACATTGAGCGAAAGAGTGTTTATGCCGGAACTTTCGGTTTTCCTTTCCGCTTACCTCTCTTCGAAGCACCCCGTTCGTTCACGATGTGAATATCGTTGCGGGTTGAACTTTGTCGTTCACTTAACTGCTCGCTTATTTACTTGCGCATGTGTTTCCATGGCTAATTTTCATTGGCGAAGTGCGAGTACATAGGTGTTGTTTGCTCGCTACTATTGCAGTTATGAAGCGGGAATATATCCGAGTATGCTTATGTGTTCACTCGCAACATTCCTCCGGCAGTTGAAAAAAGGATTTAGTGTACTTGGAGAGTACAATAAATCGTCGCTCTACTCCGGTGATCTGAATTACTTAATGTACCCCAATAGATTACGCTCACTCTTGGTTTTTCGCAATTTTTGTTGTTGGTTGAGTCTCGCTACATTCCCTTTTGTGTAAATCATTCGTACTTATATCTCGCGCTGTTATCGCCATTGGTATTGTCCACTGTACTCCTCGCAACTTATTATTAACCGTAGTTTTGCTGCTGGTTTATGCGTAATTTACTAGATACTAACGCGCCAATGTTATAATTCTATCCAATTGACGTTACTTAATATGTTGTTACAAGTCAACGTTAGAATTGTAAATTTCCACATTTATGAATTAATGAGTTAATGTTTGGTTTGATACTATACAATGTTTTGTTTGATTCAATCATAAATTAATATTATAATATTTCGTTTGGTACTATAAGTTTATGCTAATTAATATGTATTACATGTCATTGTTGTATTTGCAAATTACTA
Organism: Odontomyia ornata; assembly: GCA_963969285.1. Classification (NCBI taxonomy): domain Eukaryota; kingdom Metazoa; phylum Arthropoda; class Insecta; order Diptera; family Stratiomyidae; genus Odontomyia; species Odontomyia ornata. Next base: position 347,492,048 of record OZ017738.1, on the reverse strand, counting down.
CAATCAAAAATTACTAAGTTAAGATTTGATTTTATACAATTATGTATCATATTTTCCTATTTTGTTTGGTACCTTGAGTTAATGTTAATTAATAAGTATTACATATCCATGTTGCTTTCATAAACTACTACAATTATAAATTAATAATTTGAAGTTTGATTCCATACAATGTTTTGTTTGATTTAATCATAAGTTACTGTAATGATGGATACAATGAGCGAAGATCCTGTTTGGTTTAATAATTTGTTTGCTTCAAACATTAAGATGTTACTATTTCATTTGATTCTATGCAATAATGGAATAGTGCTAAATTTGCTTCTGACGTAAATTACAGGATTATAGATTATTTCGTTTTACTATAATATTGAAAACCATACTGAACATATTTTTTCCGACCTTAAATTGTTTTTTCTTGACAATGAACTATTATTTTACAATCGAAAAATAGCGGACTACAATTTCTTCTTTTAATTGGTTTTACTTAATAATATGGTTACAACTTCTCTTAAGATTCATATTCAATGCCGATCTTTTTTTATATTCTGAAGTTAATGGTTTTCTCTTATTTTTAACATTACTTATCATCTTGGAACTTTTATTCTACTCTATTTTTGGCTTTTAATTTCCTCATTTCTTTCAAATAGTATTAAAGTTCTCTTGCGTATATTCAAATATTTTAGTTACTAATTGATTCGATGTTGCTTTTGGTTAGTGGTTATTACTCGTATTAGGGTGTTACTATTTGTTTAGTACAGGTTTTAGTAAATTATAACAGTTAGCGTTAGTGAGGATTTAATGTGGACGGCTTCCAAAATAGTTTAAATTTGCAAAGAAATTCGTTTTTTATTCTATTCATGGTTTATTAATATTCAATTAAATTACTCTCATTAATGCTATAAAAAAGCTCTTTATGTAAGCTTCTGCTAGCATTTTATTAAATTGTGTATTGTGCGAATAGGTTAGTAGGGAAGTTTCAATAGGAAATATTGTTAAAGCTTTAGCGGTTATTTATTGCGAATGAGTTAATATGTAAGCGGGGAATGAATATTTCACACGATCGTTACGTTCGGGAATTGATTCGCTTCGGAAGAAGTTTTGCCGAGAGAATAGCTTTCCATTGATTTAGCTTGGGAGTCGTTGTTGTTGTATTCCCACGACTTTAGTATAAGCTATCTTGGCTTTATAGGGTGCGAGTGAGTGTGATAAATAAACTTTCCCCTTAATATGATGGTTAATGTTGTTAATGGGAATGGGAGTCATGGATTGAAGGTTTACGTGATTGTTTTTGCTCGCCGCTAACGAGCTTTGAAGATATGATTAGCATTGCTTCTGCAATGATGCATGAGAAAATTGAATGAAGCGATGTATTGTAGCTTTTACATGCGCTGATCTGATTGCTAGGAAGTATGTGAAATATATGATATGTATGTACTAATTCATGGTTGGCTGCTAATGCCTTCAAGAGCATTTGTTTTTAATTAAGTCGGCTTAATGCATTTCGTAGTGGGCAGGGCTTTTAATTCATCTATGCTATACGATTGTGTAGGAGGAAGAGCTTTTGAGGTATATGCATTTAATTGTCGTTTAATTGGCTTAAGTTGTAAATTACATACTTTTTTATTCATTTGTAGTTGTAAAAAGGGAGGGTTATTAGAAATATATTCAGCAGTATCTGTAAATAGTTGTGGATTATTTATAAATCGGAATTATTATGTAGGTTTTTTATTAAGTATAGAAATGTTTAATGAGTTAATATAAATTAAGTCGACCTTTTTCTCAAACTGAAACTAGAAGGAGCGATTCTGAGCTCTGTTGTATACTTTTATTGATATTAGTGAATTGTTAAATAGATATACTGCATTGAAAATATCTTGTGAGAAATTATTGTTAAAGATGATCGAAGCGACACAATCACTATATGGGCTTGGGAACATATAGTTTCGGTCTTCACTCAAGACCCTATATGTGTTCCGTCTAATTTTTCCCTAGTGTGTGTCTACTTAGTTTCGCATAATGCTGTCCTGAACCTTACTGGAAGACAGTACAGTGCCGTGCGAGGTCACTTCATTAGCCGTTAATAAATTTTTGATCCCGATCTTGAGAAAACGGTTGTTTAAAGCATCTTAAAGTATATATTATAGCATTCTAAGACGCTATTTGGTATTTTCGCAATATATGAAGTAAAAGGGTGGGAAATGGGTGGGTTTTGAATTGTCTTGCGCTTTCTACAGGGGTTTTATTTGTGACTTTTTTCTAATAGTTAGCAGTTATATAATGCATTCATTGTGCAAGGAAACGTAGTGGCTTGTTTAAAGGGTACATGGTTGATAGCGTGTTGTAAACCATTTTGGATCAACAGCTCAGAGGCTATGAGTGGATGGTAAAGCGATGTCTGTTTTGCATATAGGTAACTTAATACTAAATGTAGCGTGTCTGCCGAAAGTTTAAGTCGGGCAGCTCAGAGGCTATTATTTGTTTCTTTCAGGACTTATAACTAAAAATAGCATGTCCGCCAACAGCTTACGTTGACGGCTCAGAGGCTGTTGTGTAATCAACTGGTTTTCATTCCAGTGATCGTGCAATTTAGACATCGAAATAGCGTGTCTGCTGATAGTTTTGCCGAGGTTTTACCGACTTGACTGCCACTTTTCCCGTTTCCTTAACATTATGAATTTGGTGATTTGAAAGTGAATTGCAGTGGAACTTGAAAGAGATAATTGGTTTTGCGGTGAAACCGTTTGCATTGTTGTATTGTTCTAATAACTAAAATTCTGTTGGTTCAAAGTTCCCATACTTTAATTGTTTCAGTGTAACTTGAAATTAAATTAGTTTCATGTTTATTTGCGTTGGAAAATTGCCGTTCTCATGTAAATTATTTTTTTTTATTTGTTTAGCGCAGTTAATTTATTTAGTTTGCTCTTCAATGTTTTTGCATTTAAAAATATTGCCCAGATGTCTATCTATTCAATTTGCAGTTAAATGTTTGTTTTTGTTTGCTCTTTTAATTATGCTTCAGTTAATTCGAATGCTCATTCAATTCAAGAGATAAGACTTTAATATGCATGTGGGTACGCGTATTGTCCAAGCAGTCGGAGTGATAAGTGGTATCATATTTCGATAACAATGGGCACGCGTTTGTTTGCTCGTATTAAGTTTTCGTTTTGCTTATTTGTGTTTAATATTTACTTGTAATGTTTTGTGTTTTGCATGTTAGTTGATTGAAACTTTATATCTTTATAAATTCTACGTTGGGTTTGAACGAGTTAGGAGTTAGTTCGAATGACTTTCAGATAAGAAAGATGAGATTTAAGATATATGAATGAGGGAGTAAATGAATGAAGAATTAAATGTTCAAGATGACTTTTTGATTTTAGGACTGGTCTTATTTGATGGATATTATGAGTAGAAATATTATTATATTTGAATGTTGATATTATGTTTTAGTTATTAAAATGATCAATAGGATTTTTTGTTTCGATTAAGGAGTGATCTGGGTAGATGACCAGTATGGGTAGCGTTAAACTGATATTATGTTTTTGTTGTTTGAACGATTAACATGATCCCATATTTTTTAGAGGACTGGTGAAGTTTCATACTTTCTTTTTGTTATTTAAATGATTGAAATAATTATTTGATTTTTTTTTTTTCGTTTTAAGAAGGTTGATTTAGTTTTATGCACTGTATTAGTAGCGTTGTTATGATGTGGGGATATTGATACAATATTTTTGTTTTTTTAAAATGATTAAAATTATTAGTTGATTTTTTTTTAGGAAAGCTGATCTAGTTTGATGGACTGTTTGAATAATATTGATATTATTATATTTAAATAATGAACATTATCTTTTGATTTTTTTTTAAAGAAGGTTGATCCAGTTTGATGGACAGTATGAGTAGCAATGGTGTCTTACAGGAGTTGAATGGTTTGAGATATCGGCTGGGTGAATAGATTTTACAGCCCATTTAAATTTGCTACACAGCGCACTACACTGTGGTCTCTGCAAAACCGATATCCTACCGGCTGCGCCAATTTTGTTACAAACCAGTATACCCTATGTATACTGGTATGAACTGGGAGCTCAACTTGATGCGTATCCTATATACAACATCAAGGCTCCCGGGAAAAGAACTCACTGTAACACCACTTACCTGCTACTCTGACCATCAAAACCCAAATCACCAAAGGCAAGAGTTCACTTTAAAGCATTACTTTTATTGTACTATTGTTATTTTCTAAAAACATTTACATTACATTAGAATTTCCAAATTATTTTAAAACACTAAATATCAGCCAGCCTGAAGAGGGAACCAACTTGTCGTATTAATGGTTCGGGGTGGCCACACGGCGTGAAGCGCCAAAGGGCCGGTTGAGGATCGCGGCGCAAGCCAACACCTCACCCCTCACCATTTCTTTGAACACTGGACAGCACTACCAATTCAAACTTAAACTCGAATACTTCGATGTTGTTAATGATAAATGGGTAGCAGCACGCTCCCTTTTGGATTTGAATACAAACTCACTGGTAAAAGACTGCCCAAGAACATTAAATACCATTTTTTCGTGAGCTTTCAACCTAAATTCTCTTTAAAGGTGCTGAGTAGCCGAACACGTGCGCTCTCGTTCCACGAAAGTTTTTCCTCCCCGTTTCGTCTCGCTTGCTCGGCTGGTGAATATGCGAAACTGGGGAAATTGAGCGAAAGAGTGTTTTTCGCGTAAGCTTTCGACTTCGAAAGAGTGCTTTCAGTTTAAGCTTTCGGCTTTCCCAAGATCTCTTGAGGTAAAATAGCGAAACTGGGGACATTGAGCGAAAGAGTGTTTATGCCGGAACTTTCGGTTTTCCTTTCCGCTTACCTCTCTTCGAAGCACCCCGTTCGTTCACGATGTGAATATCGTTGCGGGTTGAACTTTGTCGTTCACTTAACTGCTCGCTTATTTACTTGCGCATGTGTTTCCATGGCTAATTTTCATTGGCGAAGTGCGAGTACATAGGTGTTGTTTGCTCGCTACTATTGCAGTTATGAAGCGGGAATATATCCGAGTATGCTTATGTGTTCACTCGCAACAAGTCTATAACATTGTGTTGTCCACGGATACCTAATCGTCGAACAAGATTCTGGTCAAACATCGAGATGTTTGCCCCATCATCAAAAATACGTATGTGGTGATAATTTCAAAGGGTCCACGCATCCTCACTGGCAGTACTTGGAACAAAATTTTCCCACTTCTTTCGCGATCGTCTGCATGGCAATTGCGACCTCCTGGGGCTCGCGACACTATACGAGATGTGTATTGCTGATACCTGTTGGATGATTCAAGTAAACGCATAATACTATGTAGTTGTGAGTATTCAAACTCAGCAGTAGTCGTACCAAATGTTTCGGTAAGCGTCTGCTATTCCTCAGGATAACCTGAAAATGGTTTTCTGTTTGTATACTGTTTCAAGTAAGGAAGACAGAGTATTGCGCTGTAATCGTTGCGCACTTAGATCAAACTAAGCTGATTGTGTTATTCCTTAAGGCGGCTGTATCATGGATGGCATCTGAATTGATGGCATAAAAGAAGACTGCGGAACCAATTGTGTCGATTGCTGCATTGAGTTTGACAGTTGCTGTGTCGGTTGCGGTATCTGCTGTAATAGCTGCTGCGTCACTGTTTTCAGACATGGCGGTATGCATAAAGAGGTGGTTGCGTTGTTTGGTGACGTTGGCGGTTCTTGACTAGTTGCTGCAGGCGTATTGGATGGGGAATTTCTCTGGCCAAATCATCTCAAAGACTCTTTATTGGTCATCAACTTGAAGCTTGTTAGGCAAAGTAAATAGAAAATGGCAGTTCAAGGGCCGGGTCTAAATTCAATCCTTCAAGTAATTTCTAAGATAGAATAAAATTTTGTGGTTTTTTTGTGGCTCGAGCTATTGAATAAAACGTGCTCGGCAGAATTTAACCTGTTGTCTTTAAAATGCTCGATCTTATTCGGTCTATCACTGCTACAAAAGAGAACGAACATTTTTCAAACAGTACTATTTATAACCTTACAACTAATACTCTCATATGACAGCATTGTATTTTTTACGATGGGCCATCTCGTGGTGGGCTTGAACGTAACTCTGCTTTACCATCTCAAATCAATTATCAACAAATAGCTAGGCTTAAATTTGACTTAAGGATGTAATGAATTGTATTCAGGGCTCCTAACATAAGATCCCAAATTGTACAAAATGAAAGTATTAATAAATTTATTACAATAAATAATTTGAATATAAAAGTTACTTATACCAATTTTTTGAATTGTTCAAATATATATATATATATATATATATATATATATATATATATATATATATATATATACAATATGTATATATATATGTATATCATATATCGTGAGGAGTTTGAATTGTCTGGCAGGGGGCTTTCTCTGCATTACTGTCGCGTTCTAGTTTATTAAAGAAATATCACTTATTGAATATCAATGAATTTGTTGGTAATATTTCCTAGCATTCCACTAATCATAGTAGTTTTGGTGTGTGTATTCGAATAATTTATTTACATTTTGGAAGAATAGATTATATATCAGTTCCTGCGTAAATAGAAATTTAAAATAATTATCACCAGCTCTTGATTCCAGTGTTAATTTGAATAGTAATTAACTTATATGGTCTGCAAAAAATCCTAAGTGAAAAACGTTTCCCAGCTTCCCATGCAAGCAGACTTAACATGTTACAACTTTAATAGCTCATTGCAAGAAAACGACCTGTAAAGCATCTTATCTAATCTTATCAACTCACCGTTAGCCGTGAATATATCTCCTTCATGTTGCCTTGTAAGATTAACCACTTGCATTGTTTCCGTGCTAGTCTCCAGCGAACCATCACGTAAATGTGGTTTTGGATCCGCCAATGGTGATGGCGATGCGGACGCAATTCGTAACCAATTTGGCCAAGTGATAGCGTAGATTGTCAATAAAAAAATTAATTGTGCCGATCTCCATCGTCGTATGGACGGAATTCTTCTCAACTCCATTGTGTCCGCACTTGTTTTGGCCAAGACTGCCCGATTAGCGGTGGATTCTTGTTGGACGCGAGGAATGTCTTAGACAGAGCCGAAAAAGTAGTTGAAGTCAGCGGCGAGGAAGAATGGGGCGGCTTGGGAAAAGGAAGCATGCAACAAGTGCATCGTATTCTAAATTGTTTGCTCAACGTAGCTGGAATCAATTCCATGTTATTGTTTCGTAATTTGATGACATCTCAATGGTGCTGCTGGCCATTATGTTAACAGAAAACCTCTTCTTCGACCTTCGCTGCTTCCTGATCGTCTTTGCTGTGCTGCTGGTCTGCTATCTGAAACACGAGAACGAAAATAGAATCAATATTTCCTCCTACGGTATTAGCTAATACGAGTATGTAATGATCAATGCATTCAATTTTCTTCAGAATAATAGGTCTTTATTGCTGATATTGCTACGGACACTCGGACCAAGTGTGTTTGGACTTCGCTAATCTTCTAAGGAACAAATTGTGCTCGCCACTTTGCAGAGACAATTCTCATATGCAGAGATGGTCATGGAGCTCTACTCGTACAAGTTTCTTTTTGAAGTCGTGATTTCGATAAGGGAAGATAGATTCGAATCGCTCGGGGGGTATTACTGGTGAAGAAGAATCTCTCTGAAGAATGGTCTTTAGATTTGAATGCAGTCATCCGTGAATTATGATATAAAGGAAGAAACTATATTCGTGCCGGCATTCTCTTCAATTTTGGAGGCGTGTTGTCTTTGTAATAATGAATTCTTGACTTCAAATTCCTCGCGGCATATTGACCTTATATTTGATGGTAAGGAAGACTTAAATGAAATGATTATTTTGAAGCATATGCAGACACAAGTCGAAAGGCGTCTGCTCTCAAAAAGCAAGGCTCGAAGTTTTTCAAGAAAGAAAGAAAGAACATTATATCAAGTTTATGCCACAGGAGAAAAATCGTCGCAAAAGTATAACTGTTTGCATCGACATATTACATAAAATAGAAATGATTTTTAAGCATAACATGAAATAGTTGACTGAAGTTCAGAATTTAAATGAAACCATTTGCTTATTATCCTGTCAAAATTTGCTTATTATCCTATCAAAATAGACAAAAATAATAAATTTTCGATGATTTGCATGGAGCTGAAAATTGGTACAGGCCTTATATATACTATAATAAATGAAATAACAAAAATACTCGCCTTGCCCACTTTAGCGAAAAAAGCCCTCCAAGGCCAGTTTAAACATATTCGACTTTTGCATTTTCCTCCGAACGTTGTCTTATCGTAGAAATAGTTCGGGAAAAAGTTGCAGACCATGAAATAACTTTCAAAAACTTGTTCTAATACATTTTCCCTTACGGATGACCATTCTTGAGACTTCACGACTAACAAATATCGTGAAAGCTCGAACTTTATATACATGTCATTTTGAAGGTACATTTGACAGCTATGAAAATCAGTCAACAAAATAATTTTATCTTGTGTGCATCATTATTATTTTTTACGATGAATATCTTCGAAAACTGGAGTAAAAGACAGCATTTGCGAGAGGTTCTGTTGGGTCATTTTTTTGCAAAAAAACTGCTGCGGAAAGTTATCGTTTGCTTTTAGAAATTTATGGCGACGATGCTTTAGCAAAAACACAGTGTTTTGAACGGTTTTAACGCTTCAAAAGTGGCGATTTTGACATCAAAGACAAAGAACGCCCAGGACAGCCAAAAAAGTTTTAAGACGAAGAATTGGAGACGCTACTTAATGAGGATTCGTGTCAAACGCAAGACAAACTTGCCAAATCATTGGGAGTGACTCAGCAAGCCATTTCGAAACGTTTGGCAGCCGCCGCATACATTCAGAAGCAAGGTAATTTGGTCCCCTATGAGTTGAAGCCGAGAGACGTCGAACGGCGCTTCTGTATGTCTGAAATGCTGCTTGAGCGCCATAAAAAGAAATCATTTTTGCATCGGATCGTGACTGGGGATGACAAATGGATCCATTATGACAATTCCAAGCGCAAAAAGTCATACGTCAAGCCCGGCCAACCAGCCAAATCAACGGCGAAGCACTAAGGTTATGCTGTGTATTTGGTGGGATCAGCTGGGGCCGTTATATTATGAATTGTTGAAATCGCGCCAGATAATCACAGGTGGCCTGTACCGAACACAATTAATACGTTTGAAGCGTGCCATCACCGAAAAACGCCCGGAATATGCGACCAGACACGAGGCTATAATTTTTCATCATGACAACGCTCGCCCGCATGTTGCAAGACCCGTGAAAAACTATTTGGAAAATAGTGGAAGGGAGTTTTGGCCCACCCTCCTTATAGTCCGGACCTTGCTCCGTCTGAATTTCATTTATTTCGCTCGATGCAAAACGCCCTCACCCGAATACGCTTCACTTCAGAGCAAGGCATCCGAAATTGGATAGATTCGTTTTTGGCCGCCAAGCCGGCGCAATTTTTTTGGGATGGAATTCATAAATTGCCTGAAAGATGCTAAAATGTTGTAGCTTCCGTTGGACAATACTTTGAATAAAATATATTCTAAGATTTTTCCACAATAAAGCATCAAACTACGCTAAAAAATTCCGGTTATTAAGTTGTACACCCAATATATTGCAATACGCACACATTCGATTTATTTATTTAACATTCGATTTTATTGTCATAATTTTTTGCAGGATAAAAAATATTAACAGAATAATCTACAATACTTAGTCCCATTAAAACTCGTTGAGAAACCTGGTCACTAGAGAGACAAAAATCTTAAAAAGCACACTTTTGAACCATCGCCATTTTGAGTTCTGTATTTATATGATCACTAAAATCACAACATCATTAGATCTTATCAATATCTATATTAATATGAAGCTAAAAAAAACCTAATGAAAATTATGACTTTAAAGCGCTTTTAAACTTTTAACTTTGACCATAATAGATAAAGAAATTGAGTGAGCGCATATTATACAAAATACGTTTCTAACTTTTGAAATTACGATTTCGCAGGAATAATAAGCCGCAGGAAAAAATGCAAGCGAATACCTTTCGTAGAGAACACTTCTTGTTCAGAGAAAAATGCGTAAGAGCGATATTTTTGACATCAATAATTTTATTCATTTGATATCTGCAGGCCAATTTTCTTTTTTCTTGAAAAGCCGTTGGGCCTGGCTTTCTTGTGTGAGTTATATGAAAGGAGCTTCAAAACCTACACAGACTCACCCACCTCTCCTCTTCAGCTGCTGAGCAGGCCCATTTCCGGGAGCAGGCGAAGGAGTTAGGACGCAAGATAAAGAAGGAGGCCCGAGCCCATCATCGAATGAAGGAGCCAAGAAATTGAATAAAATGTATTAATGTACAAGAAATGGACAATAAAGTAAACTATTGTAACACTGGGTGTTTTGCTGACGACTTCTTTGGGGATGGCCTTCATTGTGGATAGGAAGTTCAAATCACACGTTATTGATTTTAAAGCAGTCAATAAACGGTTGTGTGCGACCCGTATAAAAGCAAAATTCTTCAAAATTTGGCTGACTAACGCACACGCCCGGACCGAAGAAAAGGATGAAGAAACGAAGGAAACGTTCTACAATCACCTGGAAAGACTAATCGACTCATCGGATACAAATGACTCAAAAATAATTCTGGGCGATTTCATTGTTAAGGTTGGCAATGTGCTATCTCATCGAGTAACGACTGGAGGATCAACGGTCAGTACCTGATTGACTTTGCATGTAGCCGAAATCTAGTCATACGTTCGACTTGCTTCCCTCATCGACGCATACATAAAATGACCTGGGTATCACCAGATGGCAACACACAAAACCAGATTGACCATGTTCTGATCCAACTACGTTGGGCCTAAAGCATACTTGACGTCCGTATATACCGAGGAGCCAATTTTGACTTAATTTATCAAATTAACCTTTCGATGCCAGATGTCAAAGGCATATTCCGCGAAGACCAGCCCGCTACAAAAAATCGACATCGAAAGGCTTTCGAGGCTGGCTCCCATTTTGTCGGATATATCGCTGAAAACATGAAACAAGCTCTGGATGGAAGTGAAAGCGGCAATTGATACCATGGCAGAGCAGACAAGCGGACATCAAGCATGACGCAAGAGAAATGATTGGTTTGATGATGAGTGCTAGAATGCTTTGGGCAAAAACAATCAGGCGTACAAAGAATACGTAGATAGGAAAATCAGGACGAAAAGAACACACAATGAAAATCTCAGAGGTGTAGCAAATAGGATAATTAGAATTAAGAAAAGAAAATACTATGGCAACCAATTGAGAAGTATCAATGTAAGTCTAGTAAACAACATAACAAGACAAGCATACAAAGAAGTGAAAAGTCTGAAATGAGGTTATAAGCCCAAGACCACGCTCTGTTGTCATGAAATCGGCAATATCATCGCTGATGAAAACAAAATTGAGGAAGGATGGGCATCATACTTCAAGAACCTCCTTAATCCTCCAGATAGCTCCCAAACATCCCAGCCAATAGATGTCGGCAGAGAGCTTCTATTGGTCCCACCAACTCTAGACGAAGTTTGTTCCGCCATCAAAGTCCAAAAGAAAAAAAAAAGTGCCGGCATCGATGAGATTCCAATGGAGCTCATAAAATATGGTGAAAGTAGTGTTCATAAAGCTATTCAAAAAGTCACCGCGCATATTTGGGAACAAGAACACCTGCCGAAGGATTGGAGCCAATCAATTATATTCTCTATCCATAAAATAAGTGATAAGCTACAGTGGGAAAACTACAGAGGCATATCACTGCTTTGTACGTCGTACAAGATATTTTCAAAGATCTTAGAAAACAAAATCGGATCATACGCCAACAGTATTATTGGGAAGTATCAAGGTGGTGTTAGAGCAGGTAGATCGACAATAGACCAATTGTTCACTGTCAAGCAGGTACTTGAGAAACACTGGGAGCTCAACATAGACGTACACCAAATTTTTGTTGACTTTAAGCAAGCAAACGGCAGTATTAATCGTAACTTACTGTACCAAATAATACTTTGCTTTGGCATCCCAGTCAAACTAAGTCCCGCTCACCAAAATGACAATGACGTCGACGACCGCCCAAGTTCACTTCAGTTACCAAATCACCGATACCTTTAACACAATTTTCGGACTAAAGCAGGGAGATGGGCTGACCCCATCGCTATTCAACTTGCTTCTCGAATACGTCATAAGGAAGCTATCTATTGATACACGAGGAACATTGCTATACAAGTCGAGCTAACTAGTAGCCTATGTGAATGACATCAACATCCGGTCGCTGACAACTGTCAAAGAATTCTTCCTGCAAAATACCTCAAATACACAAAATGTCACACTTGACAAATACAGTATTGAAAATTTGAGCAAATTAATGTATTTAGGTGCCAAAATAACGAGAACCAGTAGTAAAAAGAGACGAAATATGCCGAAGAATACAGCTCGCAAATAAAATATTTTATTCAATTTCTCGGATCTTGAAGACTATTTGCATACACAGGAAAACCCAGCTCCAAATTTACAAATCTGTGATAAGACTTGTGATACATATGGTTGTGAAAATGGACTTTAACCCAAGCATCCGCAAGTATAAATTTTGAACATCATCGAGCGTTGGAACCCTGAAGCGAATAGTCGCAGCGAAGCTAGACGGGGACCAATAGGCATTCGACATGGACCCTAACCCAAGCATTCGGCTATGCGGATGATTTGTAGCTCTGGTCACTGGACGCCTGTCACCGTCCTAGCTAGAGAGCGCCGCGCTATTTGCTTACACCGAAACGAGGATGCAAGGGAGATGGTTGTCCGCGAGGAGAGGCAGCGCTCGCTCAACGATTGACAGCAATCTTGGGTGAATCGCACGAAGGGAAGGAGGACTGCGCGGATCATCCCGGATGTGACACCGTGGCGAAATCGAAGGTATGGTGAGACTGGCTCCTATCTGACCCAGGTTATGAGCGAGCATGGGTGTTTTCAGTCTTACCAGCACAAGATTGGTAAGTCAGGGTCCCCCGATTGTCGGTATTGCCCAGGGCAGGGAGACAATGCCTGTCTCACGTTTTTTGCATGCAAAAATGGGACAGGCTGCAAAGGGACCTCCAGAGCAAGACGGGAGAGCTCACCCCGGATAATATAGTCGCGGCGATGCTCGAATCGGTTGACACATGGAACCAGGTGGCACATTATGTTCGGACAGTCCTAAAATATAAAAGGGACCGACAACAGCTGGGGGCGTTGGGACTAGGGGATCACTTTTCTAGCCCTTTCTCTTCCCCTCTTCCCTTCCGCTAGAAGAGGGTTCCCTCAGTTTGAAGGCGCCTCATGGCGTAACAAAATGAGACCTGGCCCGAAGTAATGTGTCAAACGGTTCCAGTCTAGGTTCTCGGGTTGACAGGGGAGGTGTTTAGTGGGTAGTCCAGTTGTCTTGGGAGTCCTACACTCCCAAAATACAAAAAAAAACATGCATGCGCAAATATAGTGAACGCCTTAGAGCCACGGTTCCCGAGGCAAATAATCGGAGCAAAGCTGCACGGGGACCAATGGTGAATTCAATGCAACCGTGAGCTGTATGAAATTATTGACAAGCCTGAGGTTTCAACGATTGAAAGACTGCGGAAGCTGCAATGGGCTGGCCAAGTGAATCGTATGGACGAACAATAGATACCCAAAAATTTATTGTTTTGAGAACTGAAGGCCGGGGGCCAGCGGAGAAACCGGGGAAACGCTAGTCTAACTCGGTCGACGAAGAAAGTTCATCCCTGCTCAGATTTCGAAATTGGAGGACGTAGTAAATGGTCCGAGACAATTAGTGGGGCTATTTGCAGGAAGTCAGGGCCTCAGAGGGGCTGTAGTGCTACGAAGAAGAAGAAGAGGTATGTTATTCATATAGGTAAGTAGTTGTGAGTCAATCATGATGGAACAGTCATCCACATATATTGTAGTTTGTAAAATATTACGTTGAATTTTTCGAAGATTTAGGGTAAAAAACCTTCTACGAGAGATTGGAAGAATATTTCTGACATTATTGAGGACATTGGATGTCTCAGACACGAACCGTCCTTGGCAATGTATTATTATTATTATTGAACATAAAATAGTTCTGCGTGGTTTTGGTCTATATGAGATTGAGCAGTTGATCTGTGAATCGTTGGCCTTTATTGATTGAACGTTTTTATTTGAGTATTGTCAATGTTTCATCAACGGGTATAGACATGCAGAGGCTAGTGATGTCTAACGATAAAAGTTGAAAAGTGTCAGTCAATGTAAGAGGGGCGGTAGAGTTTGCTAGATGCATGATATCAGCCAATATCGTTGCCAAGTACCATGTTAATTGATATGCAAGAGCTAGGTGGTAATTTACCACAGGTCGGACAGGGATATTGGGCTTGTGGAGATCAGGTTATGCTTTAAGGGTTGGTGTGGATGGATTTGAGTTTATGTACTAGTGCTTTGCATTTTTTTTGCTTTAAAACTACAGCTCGGGGCATCTCATTATCTTGATTGAATTTTGCGGCGCTCGGAAGGTGATATCGTTAGTACTACGCTTTGGCCGTATGTGCGTCCAGCCAGCTGCGATACATTTTAATTTTAAACTAGTATTTATCATAACTGAACGCGCTTATAGTCTGTCTAAAGAATCACTCGAAACAATGGGACACAAACCAGGGAACATTGACTTACGCAGTGAGTTTTAGCAGTAGTGATTAGTGGAGATTGTATTATACCAGTACTTAACTCTGCTTGGAACTTGTTGAGTGGGACTTTGTTCGTTAATTTGTACCCGTCCGCGTAAATGAAATCTATTAATTTTTGTATGTCGTCCTTTTTTTAGGAATACGTTCTCCGTAAGTTTTTTTTTGAATGTGGCTTAACATTTTAAAGTCGTCAGTAGATATATTACAAAAATACGCACTATCATAAACAAACCGAATTACAATGAAGACCATAAAATATTAAGCCACATTCAGAAAAATCTTACGGAGGCTGGCAGTTGCCAATGTCTACACATCTATAACCGGTGTTGAAATACTGCCCATCCTCAAAGAAAAACTTTTATTCAATAACAGCCGACAATTCACAGAGCAGTCTCATAAAGACTATAACCAATTAAAACTATTTTAGGTTAAATAATAACACATAACATACATATACTACTGTGTCTAACAAACAAGGTGACATTTGAATTTAAACTGCGCGCGTCGATGGATTTGGAGAATTATTTTTTTTTTAGGTTGGTAGTACTGTCAGTGACATTTATATCATATTTACATGTCAAAATATTCATTAGTGTTTGAGATACGCGTCGTTTTGTGAGCTGCTAAAAGTGAGTTTTTCGTTTTTTGCAATGTTGAAATTTGTTGAATTTGCATTAAATTTTATTTACGGAATCAATTTTCTGCTGCGGATACATTGAGGATGGTGCAGAAAGCCTGTGGTGATAGGGCTTTGTCTAAAAAAAATGTTAACAAGTTGTATAGTGAGTTCCAAGCCGGCCGTGAACGTGTCGAAGACGAAGAGCGTCCTGGGCGACCATCAACCTCTTATTTTCTTTGATTATCGTGGTATTTTGCATTATGAATTTCTTCCGCCGGGCCAAACAGTCAACAAGGAATATTATTTGAACGTTATGCGTCGTTTGCGTAACGCTATCCGCCTAAAAAGGCCGGAATTGTGGAAAGACAGTTTTTGGTTTTTACACCACGATAATGCACCATCCCATACTGCACTCGTCATTCGTGACCATTTCGCCAAAAACTCAGCCCATATCGTTCCCCAACCGCCGTATTTACCTGATCTGGTGCCGTGCAACTTCTGGCTGTTCAGCAAGCTCAAAAGACCGCTCCGGGGACACCGTTTTGATACGATAGAGGAGATTCAAGCCGCAGCGAAGACGGAACTGAAGGCCATCCCGGAAACGACGCGTATCTCAAACACTAATGAATATTTTGACATGTAAATTTGACATAGATGTCACTTACAGTACTATCAATCTAAAAAAAAAATTCTCAAAATCCTGCGATGCGCGCAGTTTAACTTCAAATGTTACCTTATTTTTTGGTCACGGTAGTATATATATATGGCCACCCTGGTGTTAAATACGCGTTGAATGGAATAAGCAGGTGGGAATTTATCTGATATGTACACTCAACAAGAAATCTTGGAGGAAGAGAGTCAGAGCCAGGTCCCTTGTTTATATCTAGTACTTTAATAGCGTTTAACAAACTCATTTTATCAGGGAATGGTGTGGCCGTTGAATGGTAATTTGGTATGCTGGCAGAAATGGTAGCTGGGCAGAAAACTTCTTGGAAGTAATCGTCAAAAAGATCGCATATAATTCGAGGGCTAGTTGAATTTTTTACCCGCAATACATTGATGTTGGAAATCATGTGGCTTCCTGCATGATTTTAGGAAATTGAAAAATGCTTTGGCATTACGAATAATATTTTTCTCGGTTAAATTGATGTAATGATCATATGCTTCACTAGATCTTATAAGAATTCAGTAGCTAACTCACCATATTTAATCTTGAGGTTTATATCGAAGTTGTTATCTCTCATTAGTTTATAGAGCTTACTTCTTTGATTGCGTAGATATCGAAGGTGTCGGTCAAGCCAGGGCTTGAAAACTTTGAATTTTTGTTTTGTTTAGGAACATGAGTTGCAATGCATTCGAAGAGTCTTTTGTAGAATGAAGGGACTGCTTCTACTAAATATAAACTTGAAAGATAGTTCTAATCAATAGTGGCAAGGTAAAATTTAATGCTATTGTAATTAGCTTTTAACAAAGTCATTGTACGTTCGAGAAAAAAGCTACATCAGATATGGGTAGTTCAACCGAAGAAGCGAGCTTTCCTCATGTGTTGAAGAAAAGGTGCTTCTTGTCATTGTTTGGATTGACTACAACATCATCATAAGCACTGGTAAAAATAAGATCCAACCAGTTTCCGTTTTGGTTGGGAGTCAGTGTTACACTGCAATATCGAAAGTGTTTTTTTTTCAAACACTAGTGCCATTTTTAGCCATGTAGATAGTTTTAATACCGATTATCCGTTTTATTTGATGACACGGGAAACGCGTGTTAATTTTACATGGAAAAACGAGTTAATGCCACACGGATTATGCGTATTCATTTCAGATGGGATACGCGTGTCATTTTAATACGACATACACGACTAAATCCATGATTCCAAATGATATATTAATGTGTTTTTTCTAAACATAATGCTATTCCGTTTTATTTTATAACGCATACACATATGTAAATTGGGAGCAAATTGTTATCTTTTTAAGTTTCTACTTATAAATGGAGCCAAATTTCCTCCCAAATGTTTACGTCGAAAAAATTTAAATTAGGAAACAGTTTAAGCAAAAGCATAATTTCAAATTCCGAATTAACAATCTTCACTTAAAATTACCAAATTGTGTTCTCGGGAAAATTACCTCTCTTTAGCTTTATTGCCTGATTGAAGTTCCAGAAAATCGAATGCGGCTTTTGAGGGACTACCTAAAGGACCGAAGCCTGCTCTACAATATGACACAGTGCCAATGAAGGATGGAAGTTACACTGGGCGTTGCCCAGCGATCTATCCTTGGGGCGGGCCTGTCGAACGTGTCTTACGACGGGCTACTGAGACTTGAGATGCCAGATGAGTCGCGCTTGATCGGCTATGCGGATGATCTTGTGGCTCTGATGACTGGACGCACCGTTGAACAAGCGCAACTTAGGCTAGATATGCTAATGCGCCGAGTGAGGGCCTGAATGACTGCTCGCGGGCTCAGTTTAGCACTGAAGAAAACCGAATGGCCATCTTGACAAAAAGGAGAATCCCTGGAGTAAGGATGATCAGTATTGGAGACATACAAATCGAATCGAAACCAGCGGTGAAGTACCTGGAGCTTCTGATCGCCTCGAAGATGAGTTTCTCTGAGCAAATCAGGGCAACGGCTGAGAAGGCTGCTTCGGGAGTATCGGCTCTGAGTCGACTTATGGCCAACGTGGGGCGACCCAGCCCATCAAGGAAACGCCTCTTGATGAGTGCTGTAGGGTCAGTGCTACTGTATGGAGCAGAGGTTTGGGGCGGCGCTCTCACAAAGGAGGTTTACCGAAAATGCCTGGCACAGGTACAGAGAAGAGGAGCACTGAGGATTGCATCTTCGTATCGGACAGTCTCTCATTTGGCGGTGAAAGTCATTGCAAGCGTGATATCTGTCGGCCTCCTTGCTAGAGAGTGCTGCTCTATTTATCTGCGCTGAAACGAAGATGTGAGGGAAATGGTTGTCCATGAGGAGAGACAGTGTTCACACAGCGACTGGCAGCTGTCTTGGGTGAATTGCACGAAGGGAAGATGGACTGTGCACCTCATCCCGGATGTGAGACCGTGGCTAAATCAAAGGCATAGGGAGACTGACTTCTACCTGACCCAGCTTTTGAGCGGGCATGGGTGTTTTCCATCTTTCCTGCACAAGATTGGTAAGTCACGGTCCCCCGCTTGTCGGTATTGCTCAAATCAGTTGACAAATGGAGCCAGGTAGCACACTATGTTCGGGCAGTCCTAAAAGATAAAAGGGACTCACAGCAGCCTGGGGTGTTGGGGCCGGGGATCACTTGTCTGGCACTTCCTCCTCCCCTCTCCCCTCCCGCCAGAAGAGGGATCCTCCAGCTTGAAGGCAGCTCACAGCGTAACAAAATGAGACCTGGCCCGAAGTAATGTGTCAAACGGTTCCAGGCTGGGTTCTCAGGTTGACAGAGGAGGTGTTTAGTGGATAGTCCAGTCGCCTTCTTACGAGCATGGGAGTCCCACACTCTGTGCGTAAATGGGCATTCACCTCTCTACCACAAAAAAAACATCTCTTCTAACCAATTTACCATATGATTATTTATGTTATCCGTTAATAGAAGAGAAGCACCGCGGAAACCTTAGATTATTACGAACATATAAACTAGAAACTTATGGTACAGAGTTCAAACGAAATTCTATAATACTTTGAGAATGTGATAATGATAGCTTACCAGTTTTTGGGCAAATCAAGGAAATTTTTGTCATTGATGATAATATGAATTTTGTATACTAGCACTTACGAACATTATCATTTGATGATGAGTCAAATGCTTATTCTTTAGCAAAGCTTGCACCAAGTAGAAAATATATATTTTAAGGTAATATTTCCACACACAAAAGTTTATAGTGAAACTCAGAATTGTAATTATGTTTGCTTGATCAATCACGAAAGGAATGAGTTCTACGGCTAAGTAACTGGAATTTATGTAATTTTATTATGAAAATAAATGAAATTTATAAATTATAAAATTATTTCTTTCATTTCACATTCTATCACACTTACATGATTGAGGAGTTTGATTTCCTCACTTTCAAAACGAGATACCTCTTATAATTAAAACTGTTATATTTCACGAGAATATGTATAAATAGGCTCAAAAATGGACAAACGGACAATCAGAAGCCGTAACGAATGTACGCGGATACTCACAACTTTCTTTATATCAATATTTGACAACTCCCGCGTTGCTTTTACATCCGTTTCACCTTTATTTAGTTTCCCATGTGAATCTGAAGGAACCGATTGTTTTTTTACACGCGTTCAGCGTGAAACGACAAATTTTGAACACGGGTATACCATGTCGACCGTTGAACACGGAACATCCATGTTATTTTCACACTCGTTATTTTTTATCCGTGTTTTTCTCATTCGCTTCATTTTGAAACCGTTATTTAAACACGGTTATATGAACGCTCGCGTTACCCGTGTTAAATAAATACGGCAAAATTTTTTCCCATGTTAAAATTAACGGGAAATGATTCTAAGGTTTTGCGGTGTACTTGTAGAGTTATTACCATAGAATACATTGATTAGGTTCAGATCGATGGTGTTTGAGAGGTTTACTGGTAGAAGATGGTTATCAGTTTTATCCAGAGTAAAAGATAAATTAGGGCGGTTAAAGTTTCCCAAAATTATTATTTGATCATGTCCCTTTAAAGATGCTGCAATCTAATTTGTAATTTCACATATCTTCTCGAAGGAGGTTTCATCCGATTTTTGTGGAATGTGAAACACCCCTATGTATAAAAACCACTTGCCTAAGCCTTTTTGAACCACCTTATGTTCAAAAGTTTTATTGGAGGCAGTATCAACGTTCTCAGAGGCCATTGAACTTTTGATCGCAAACAAAACTCCGCCACCTCTGGTCAGACCTGTGAGAGAATAGTTACGATCAGCTTATTAAAATTGCAGGATTTAGCATCAAGGTTTAATTTATTAATTTTTCCTCTCGTACCGCTAGAATTATGGCTAAAGTGTTTAATAACATTCAATGGTAAATTACTGATGGAATGATATTTTTTAAACTCTTTTCTTGCTTTTTGGAGCAAAGAGACATGCATAGATCTCACATGCAAGCCGTATGTTTCCAGATCATTCTTTACCTGGATGTCAGAATGTCCGAGCTGGTCGTGATATTTAACAAAAAGACCGTGTAATGGCTCAATCACAATAGGCAGGTCTTTTTATCATCAAAACAGGTTTATTCCGCCTGTTTGTAAATTCAAGCAAGATAAAGTCAGACTAAGTCTAGAAATTAGACATCTTATGTCAAGATTATCATACATATCAGTAGCTAGCTTTACAGGAGGTGGATTTAGTGGATCAAGGTAAGAGCATAGTGTCTGAAATTGGCGAAACATGGATTGTACCCTCAGAAGACCGAGCCAACGTATTGCCATGGACAAAATTTGAGTAAGGTGATTGTGCAGATTTTTTTTTGTTTTTGAGAGAGGCTACTAACAGGTGCAATAGTCGGTAGAACGAGAGTAAACTTTTGTGTCTTATTACTTTGAAAGGCCTGAGTTTCAGTGGAAATTTGTCTCTCCAAATGTCTTATCATTTGAAGAGAAAGTCATAGTCTGAGAATTAGATTGAGTCTTATCAGAAGAGTAAGTCCTTTGTAACGATCCAACTATATTGGATGTTGAAGATCTTCTACTTCTCATTGAATTTCAATTACATTTTTTATCTAAATTTAAATATTTCTGAGAACCATCTATATTTTTACCGTGGTTAATCGTCTTGCTATTAATGAATTGGGTTTTGGATGTCCATTCCCTACAAGTCATTCCCTTCCAGCTCTGGCACTCGTTACCCTCGTGTTGATCGGTGAACATCCAGGTATATCGTGCAGGAATAGATTAGCGTTGCACTAAATCTACAGAACAGTCTTCAAGCAAAAGCTCAAATTTGAGAACCTTCTTTATCCACGTAACATCTGCCAACTTTGGAGCTCCTTTGATGAAAAATACTTGGTATTCAGGATTTTTTCAATGTAATTCTGGTAATATTCCCAGACATGGGGAATAAGCCATTTAAATTTTCTCGATTCACCTGTTCCATTCCTCTTCCGACCAGCAAGTGCAAAATTTAATAAGACTATTAGTATGTCAAACAAGAGATTTGGAAGGAGATGTGGAAGTATCCTTCTTTGTGACTAGAGTTAATAATAGCTCCTTCATTAAATTCTGCAAGCCTTAGTTCGTGATATTAATTAACTTTTTGAAGAAGATTTTTTCCCATACTATTAATGGCTCTTTGCAGTTGTTCCTCAAAAAATTTCGGCATTTCTGAGTTTTCTTTGGAAATATTGCTATTGACCTCAGAGACCATTTTTTCCAAATCATGTAGGCAAGTACCGACTGAGCTTTGTGACAAAGGAGCTGATACACTAGGTAAATAGTTGATAGATCTATGCTGTTGAGATCCTGACACCCCTGAGCGTCCATCACGGCCTGGTCCGGCAACATCTACGCTTCAATCAACTTACATAGTTATTTATGGTTAATTAGCATGTAATAATTAGCCCATTCGTAATTAATTCGATTTATTTGATTGATTTATCAATTGATCGATCATTTTAATTCAATTCACCAAATTCAATTCGCCACAAAGTGAAAATACTTTAAGTTTCGAATACCATATTTTTATTTTAATCAATCGAGTAACCCATTTCCCATTCATTTTCAAATTTGTCAAAACTTTAAAACAAAAGTTTATTCAGTGTTCAATTGTTGGTTGGTCTGTATCATAGCTGTTTACTTTTTAAGAGAAATGTTAAAATAAATAAATTTGAGGCTGAAAATAAAAATAATAAAATCAAAGTTCGGGACAAAAGAATCCCGGCGCAAACACATTCTTTACTGCTAAAGCATCTGCTTTCAATTTTGGTAGACTTGGGGATTTTATATACTCGTATAATTCAAATGAGCGCGCTCTTAGTTCTTCAAGCATTTTTTGACTTTACTAGGACTAGTAATGGAGTTAGTTATCGCTTAGGCCAGTCCATCAAAGAAGTTGGCCATTTCTGCAAAGGTTTCGTCATTAGATCTATTCTGCGCTTATTGCTTATAAGGAAGCTAGTCTTTATCTAAATTAAGCTTATCAATATATGCTTTGATGCTATCGTACATGCGTTTCAGCAGGTTTTTGAAGTTTTAGGCAGTCGGAGCAGATGAAATATGTAGCGATGAAGGAGTTGTACCAATCCTTTGGTACATCGATGCAAGCTCCATGGAGTTTTCGATTGCAGAAGGCTTTGCAGGTAACAAACTTGGTGTTATTGAATCAGGAAGGCTGTACTTTATACTTATTTTATAATTAATAAAATTTTTAAGGTTGCACATTCATCCGAGTTAAAATCAGGAATACGCAATGAAACGAATGCATTGTGAAACGGACACCAAAGATATCTCAAAATGTGAAACGCAAATTTTCACCACATTAGTTTGTTGGTAGTACTGATGACCATGGGTGAAGCTACAAAAATGACAGCTCGCGGCAGCTATTATTCATGTTTGCTTTTACGCATGCTCTTAAAGTGCTCCCTTTGTGTAAAAAGTTTCGTGTTTTACAAAATAAATTTTAAATTTCTATCGTTATTTGGGCTACAATTATGATCATTGTATTTGTTGTGAGACATTCTGAACTATACACTAAACAGTAAGTTACGAGTATAATCTTATTTATCAGACAGGTGCGGTGGAATTGAAACGGCCGTACTATTCATTACTCTTGCATTCCTTGCCTCTTGAAGTAAGTTTTGTTTATTCACTAGATGCCATCAAAAAAGAGAATTCTCCAGTAAAATAGCAACAGAATCTGCTGTGGAAGAGGTGTTAAAAACAGGACAATAATTTCGTTCAGTTGAATCAATGTTTGGAATATCGAAGTCGTATTTGGCGGATATTGTGAAAAAGCCAGAGAATTTGCAACGGCGTTGCTAATATTGGAAACAGACGAATATTTTCTCACGAACAAGAGCAGCAACTAGCTTTTTAGTCAAAAAGATCATCAAAGATGTGCTATGGGCGAACTACCATCCAGGTGAAGGAACTTGTTTTCCAATTTGCAGCTACAAATAAAATAGCACCCGATTGGTTTCGTGGCTTCATGAAAAGAAATCTATCGTTATCAGTGCATGAGCCAGAAAACACTTCTCTATCAAGGGCCACTTTTTTCAACCAACAAAATGTTGGTAAGTTTTATGAAAATCTTGGCAACATTCTGAAAAAAAGAGATTTGAGCCACATATAACATGGAACCTTGATGAAACTGGATGTTCGACAGCAACCAACCCGCCAAAAGTAGTTGAAACTTGAGGGTGTAAGCAAGTTGTGCAGGTGACATCGGCAAAGAGAGGATCGCTAGTCACAATTCTTGGATTCATCAATGTTTCATGGGGCACCATACTTCAAGTATTTGTGTTCCCTAGAATCCATTTTACAGAATTCATGATACAAGGCGCAGCGGGCCTGTCACTAGACTTAGCCAACTCAAGTGGATGGATAACAGAAGAGAATTTATACAAGGCGATGCTACGCTTCATCAATAACATATGTGAAACCATCAGAGGACAACCCATGTTTAATTCAATGTGACAATTATTCTAGCCACATAACAATCAATGTTGGTTCGTTGGCTAGAGATAACCACATAACAATTTTAACGTTTCCATCACACTGCAGCCATCACCTTCAGCCACTGCATGTATCTGTTTATGGGCCTTTTAAAGCTCGGTATAGGAAGGCCATGAATGTATGGATGTTATCTAATCCTGGGAGGACAGTTTCGATTTATCAGCAGCCGAATTTGCCAACACTGCCTATACAGCCGCTTTTTCTATGTAAAATGGTATCGCAGGGTTTCAAAAATAGGGTTTTAACCATTCGACAGAAAAACATTTACTAAGGATGATTTTTTGACTTCATTTGTCACTGACAGACCAGCAACTGAGATCCATAACAATGAAGTATTGACTGACTAAGCTCCTGAAATTTTTGGCGAAGCACTTTCTACCGTGAGTGCGCCCGAAACTTCTGGTAATATCTTCTTTAGCCTCACTCTACAAATTACAGGATTAGCATTAAATTCATCAACTATGGTTTTATCTCCTGAATGTATCCCACCATACCCAAAAGGCTCAGAACCGATCCAGGAAGATAAAAAGTTCGATTACAACGGCCTTGTCTGAACAAGATGCACTAATTGAAAAACATTCGGTCAAGAACAAGAAAAAGCCAATGCAGTCATTTTGAGAGTCATCACATTCGGACTTTTCACTCTAAAAATTGGGTAGCTCGCAAGCTGTTTCTCAAGGCTCTTCATTACTGTCATCCTTCCCATCTACACCTAAGGCATCTAAGAGAAAATCTAAAGCAAACAGAACAGAACAGAAGATATGAGTGATGACTATTTCACTTTCTGTAAAGGGGCTTATTCGTGCAGCAATGTTGAGTGGATGATGTGGCCATTTGTAGGAAATAGACACATGCGACTTGTGGCCTAAAAAGCATGAAAAATTATTTCTGAAAAATGTTTATGCATATGAACCGTTAAGATATATATAGATTTTTGGTATCAAATTGACATCAAAATCTCTTGTTGATTATAACATTAGTTAGTTAAATTAGAACATGAGAAGTTAAATGTCTAATTACACTGGTCAACAAGGTTTTTGCCCAAAGATAATGAGTTGTAATATCGAGAAGTACGGGGTGACTATTTATTAACCATAGACGTTTTACAGCTGGCTTAGTTCGATTCTCTGAGTTATGCTCATGGTGTGCTTGTTGTAGCATGTACTGGGTGTGCTCTTTCTTGTTCAATGGCTTATATCTAACAAGTATGATGTACAGGAACAAACTTGTGTACAGTGTTAAATCTGAATCTACTAAATGTGTTGAGTGTTAAATCGGTAGCTAACAAATAGTTTGAATAGGGTATTTTGTACAATTTTAAGAAAATGTTTAGCTTTTTAATTAAGTTTTGCGAGTTTGTTTTTATTTACATCGATTTATATCTAAGTATTTTATCATCATAATGCCTCGCAGTTGTATAAGTAATCCAAATAATTTTTGTTACGTGTGCGGTAATTTTACTACAAAAGAGAAAAGTGAAAAATTAACTCCGCGAATTTGTCGGTCATACAAACTATACTTTGGCCACGCAGTTAGAAATCAAGACAAGCCGTGGGTTGCGCACGTGGTGTGTTCAAATTGTGGTGAACATTTGAGGGATTGGCTGTCTGGCCGTCGATCAAGTTTATCTATTGTGACACCAATGCTATGGCAAGAACAGAAAAACTATCTTGAAAATTGTTATTATTGTGTGAATAAAACTACAGGGCTCAATACTCGTAAAAAAATAAATATCATTATATTGAAACCAAGTCAGCTCAAAGACCTCAACCACACGACGAACATCATCCAATTCCTACAGCGCCTTTGGACGAACAAACTGAAGATGATACGGAAGATGATGATTTGGATTTCGTTCTTTCCAACTCATCTGAACCTCATTTAATCACTCAGCCCGAATTAAACGACTTAGTTTGAGACAAACATCTATCGAAAGCACAAGCAGAACTTCTTTGCTCACGTCTCAAGCAATAGAATTTCTTAGCAAAAGGCACAAAGGTCACCGTTTTTCAAAACCACCTCAGTGATCTTGTGCAGTTTTTCAGTATTGATGACGATTTGGTTTATTGTAATAATATTGATGCCCTATTTGAAGCTTTTAGTATTAATCACGACCCACAAACTTGGAGATTATTCATAGATCCATGCAAAAGTAGTATTAAAGCAGTACTATAACACAACGGTAATAAATACGCTTCTATTCCTATGGGTCATGCAGTTTCTTTGAAAGAAACCTACGAAAATCGGAGGCTTGTACTTGACAAGATAAATTATGAAAAATATTCTTGGAAACTCTGCGCAGATTTTAAAGTTGCTACATTTTTGGGTATGCAACAAGGTTACACTAAAAACTGTTGTTTTTTGTGTCTTTGGAATAGTTGTGATAAAGAAAATCATTACGTCAGAAAAGTTTGGCCACCCAGGAAAAGTTTCACTCCAGGATCAGAAAATATACTGCATCCACCATTAGTTGAACAACAGAGCATTATTGTGCCACCTTTGTATCTAAAATTAGGAATAATGAAAAACTTTGTTAAATCTCTTATCCGCGAAAGTGATGCTTTTCAATATTTTAAAAATAAGTTTCCCTAAATTAATGAGGGAAAATTAAAAGAAGGGATTTTTATAGGGCCTCAAATATGAAAGTTTATAAATGACAATACTTGCAACAGTAAATTGAATAAAGGAGAAAGCAAGGCTTGGAAATCCATAGTACATATTTTTATCAATTTGCTCGGAAGTTTGAGAGCCGAGAACTATTAAACACTTGTAAAAGATATGATTGAAGCCTTTTACGTTATTGGCTGTAAAATGTCAAAAAATAAATATTCTGAACTCACATTTAAATTTTTTACCTCAATGTATGGGAGACGTCAGTGATGAGCACGGTGAGCGTTCTCATCACTATGTAGCAGGCATGGAACAGCGTTATCAGGGAAAGTGGAGCCCTAATATGCTAGGAGGCTATTGTTGGACGTTAAGAAGAGAAGCTGCAGATCTCGATTATAAAAGAAAAAGTCGTTCCATTTTACACTTTTAAAATTAAAAACTTTATCAATATAAGTAAACTTTTAACTGTGCTGAAAGTCTTTTTATTGATATCCACAGAAAGCCCGCGCTTACTAAGACATAAAATTATTACCATAATATTAATGTTCTCTTAAAATCAGTTAAGTTCCTTTCATGGGTTTGCAAAACTTGTTTCTTTGTTGACCAGTGTTAATTTATCTTCTTTTTTTTTGTAACTTTTGAATTTTTTGATTACAGGTAAATGAGGAGATGAAAGGGCTTTGTATTGGACCAAAGTGCTTGACTTAAATTAACAATGTTTATTTTGTAAATGCAAAGAAAGGAACTTTGAGTATTTATTTATTGAAAAGTATAGTATCCCATTATTTCTAAGTCTGTTTCAAGACACCTACTGTCCTATTCAATGTTTTCTGTGTCATGAAACGGACATCAGTGAGTTAAAGATTTAAAGATAAATGTCAGTTCTTTAATTGATAAGACGGCAGCTACGCACAAACCAACTTATGCACAGGTGATAAAAAACCGTACGACGCCTCAAACTGAGCTCCACTCAGATGTCATGTCCCAGAAAGGGATCATAATCAAGCCAAGAAAGCAGACATCATCAGATAAAACGCTTGCCGATTTTAAGACTAGGATAAGTTCGTCAAATTGCAAGATTCCTCTTCAACTGCTACGGCCTATTTACAATGGTTGGGCGATAATTAAAACAACGGCCAATGCCAACGAATCTGAGCTATACCGATTAACCATGGATAACACGCAGGATGAGCACGACATTAACGAGACAAAAATGCGTCGACACAGACTGGTTATAAACGGGCTCGATAATCAATTTACAAATAAGGAACTACGAAAGGAAATACAAGCGCTAAACCCTGATGTTTAGAATAGAGAAAAAATGGAGCTCATTCATCCCAGACAGACAAAAAACGGAAAATGGTTACACATTATTGAGGTAAATGGAAGCAAAAATATAACCATAAGACGTCGAAATGCGAAGGAGAACAAATCTGTGTGAAATGTGAAGGAAAGCATGAGAACTGTCACAATTGTATGGGTAATAATAAGAATACTGATCACTCACACAGAGCAGACTCATGGGAGTGCCCAGAGTATAAAAGAAGGATTGTAATTGCTAGGAGGAGTACTGACTACAATTTTGATGATGAATATTAATCCCAAAACTCAATCAAGTGACAAATTAACTATCTTTATGCCAATATAAGAAGCTTACGACACAAACTGAGTGATATTCAAATTTATAAGCAGCAAAATCTTGAAACGGATTTGATAATTTCGTGACAAAGAGAGTAAAATCTGACATATATAGTATAATAATAATTGTAATAACCTGCGCGGGTAAAAAAAATCGGTACTTACTATAATCCCCATCATCTCAATGCGCAGGACTTCTGCACGGTA
Organism: Odontomyia ornata; assembly: GCA_963969285.1. Lineage (NCBI taxonomy): Eukaryota > Metazoa > Arthropoda > Insecta > Diptera > Stratiomyidae > Odontomyia > Odontomyia ornata. The sequence goes on along the minus strand of OZ017738.1, from coordinate 347,463,593 downwards.
ATAGATGCAATATACTCTACTGAAAAAAATCGAATCACAGTTGCTGACACAAACATAGACCTGATTGCAGAATCTCCAGAATCGAGAATGTACAAGGATACCCTGAAAACAAACGGAGCGGTCATTGTCAATAAGGACAAAATTACTCGCCCGACTTCAAGTACCTGCCTAGATCACATAGCAACAAATGATTAAAAAAAAATTGCTGAAAACATTAAATTCACACTTGCAGACTGGCCGGAGTTAGATCATCGTGTCCTGAAAATCTTATGGGGCTCAAAAATATGATTACAGAGTCCAAGCATGATTCTACCATTGAGAAAAAGATCAGGTGTCGACACGGATAACAAAGAAAGTTATTGAGGCAAGTATTAACAAAAGGAAGGCTTATAAAAAATACAAAAAGAACGCTGAAGATCAAGCACTTAAACATCTGTATAACCACGCCCTAAAAGAATCAAAACGTCTCATAAAAGAAGCTAAATTTTCATATTACTCCAGAAGATTGGAAACAGCGGCGGACAACTCGCACGAAATATGGAAAATGATAAGTAGAAGGTAATTCGTCACCCTGGATCATGTCATCAAATGCTAAATTTTTTGGCATGGACTCTAATAATGCAGCACGCCAATGTGGAACAACAAACTCACTAAACCACTTTTTTTCAAAAATTGGTGTAAAATTACCAGGGAGCTTGGTGAAAAGTCAACTAGCCATTTTAATATCATAAATAGCCCACCAAAGTCCATCTTTCACATTCATCAAACGACTAAAAGAGAAGTATTAAATACAATCGAAAATTTGAAAGAATGCAGCACCAGGTATTGACAACTTCACCACACATGAAATTATTCTAGTCAAAGAGGAGATAGCTTAACCACTTAACCAAGAGAAACTGGCAAAAATAATTCCAATATTCAGAGGAGAAGATCATCTGGACCCGAATAATTACCGCCCTGTTGCACTTTTGACAGCCTTTAGTAAAATATTTGAAAAAATTGTAAATAATCGTTAAAATTTTCCTTAATTGACAATTCCATAATAAATCCGAAGCAGTTTGGCTTTCAAAAGAACAAGAGTCTTTCGAGGCGTTACTTTCTGTCTTATGTTACATCAATGAAAGTCTTGATAAAGGAGATTATATTATTGCAATTTTTGTGAACATGAAGAAAGCTTTTGATACGGTTGATCATGACCTGTTACTTCAAAAACTTAATAATGTCTTGCGCAATCTAGCACCAATGAAATCTGGAGTTCCTCAAGGATCCACACTTGGACCAACTTTGTTTTTGCTATACACCAATAATTTAAATATATGTAAACTGAAAGCTCACCACCCATTTTATGCTGTTGATACTGTACTTCTTTATTCAGGACATGATAAAGTTCTCCAAATTAATGTTCCTACGATTTTCCAGAAAAACGCAAATAAATTCAATTTAAACAAATACATATTTCGGAGGCAAGAGTTCCTCCTTCTTCAGTGTTTTTTTGGTATGGTTTAGTTCCAAATATTATCCACTTCTTATATCCCTTACATTTTATCTGTTTTCGTCTTTGAGGCCTGTCACTTAACCTATATACTTTTTACATTTTATCATCCCTATTTAAGAGGTATCATTTATTGCTATTATGCTATTATAATTCGTTTATTATATTTTGAATATTATTTAGATTTAATTAGCTCTAGTATCCTTAAGTATCCGTTGCCCACATTTTCATTGAACCGTGCGTTTTCCGGTTGTCGAATAATCCAAAGGCTCTCACATACTTTAAATTTCCGATTGTTGCTCACGTCTTATATTACCTCTAGATCATCCCAATTGATTGCGTGATTAGTTTCTACAATATGCTTGGCGACAGCGGACTTAGCTGTATCACTTGGTGCTTTCCTTGACTTTAGCTTCTCTGCTTCCTTGATATGTTCACTGAACCTTGTTTTGACTGATCACTTAGTTTGTCCAATGTACGAAATCTGGCATGGCTAGCAGGTAATTTTATATATGCCACATTTTTCATCCTTCTGCTTCCTATCCTTAGGTGTACCTAGTCTGGATCCGATTTTGACTTTCTTCAGGATTTTCCCGATCTTCCCAAAGATCTTTGACCACATAATTGCTGCTCTTTGATTTTGTTCTGAGTTCTGGTTTTGTTCATGGAGAGTGATTAATGACGCCGCTTTTAGTCTTGTTTCCATTTACCTTTGTATTGACAAGATTTCGCTTTCCTTGTATCCGTTCATCTTCGCTGTACTCAAAATAAAAGTCTTCTCTTGCTCATATCACTATTTCTTTAACGGAGTCGTCAGCATTCGGTATATCCAACAGTTGAACGTTGCCATCTTGGTTTGGTGCGAGTAGTGTGATGTGGCTGGTATCGTCCTCTGAGCATTCGTGGGGTTCCTGAAAATATCAAACTCTAAAACATTATTATTTCTTATTATTTTAATGTCTAGGAAAGGTATTTCGTTATTGCTCTCCACTTCCATTGTGAAGGTCATATTTTTATGTATTTCATTGATTTTCTTTAATGTCTCTTCCATTTTATCCCTCTTCAGTATCGCGAGAACGTTGTCAACATAACGGATCCACATCTTTGTAAAGAGGCCCTTTTCAGCGATTCTTTGTTCTACCCATCCAATAAAAATTTCACTCAAGAGTGGAGACAATGGGTTTCAAATCGCCACGCCTTTTTTGCTTGAAATATCTTCCTCTGAAGGTAAAATAGGTCTCTAACATGCAAAGAGTTTCCAATTTGTAGAAACATCTTACTCGCTTCTTTGATGTTTTGAAATCACTCTGGCTAGTAAGCCAATCCTTGAACAAAGCCAACGCCTGCTTTACTGGGACACTTGGGAAAAGTGCTTTCATGTCAAAAGATAATAGTATTTTGTCTGCTTCGATGCGCTTTGCTGCCATTAACTTCTCGATCAATTCACCTCTGTTTTTCACTGAGTAGTTGCTTGGAGGTTTTTCACATTTTTTGCATTCCTCCACTAGCCATGTCGGGATTTCGCTTGTGGGGGCGTCCCTGCAGGTTATGATTTCACGCATCTCGTTACCTGCTTTGTGGATCTTTGGCAGGCATTTAGTTCGCGGAAGTACTGTATTTGTCACCCTTAACGCAATCTTGCTAAGTATCACTTCCTGGCAATCCGTGCTTTCTCCATTCTTTTGATTGAGTCCAATAAAGGGTTTTTCCTCAATTCGTGATATTCTCCACTATTCAGCTTCTCGAAAACCAGTTGGTCATATTTTGGTTTGTCCATTAGAACAATCTTATTCCCCTTGATGGCTTTAAGGTAGGACACCGGCTTTTCGTTCAATTCCTTCACAACGCTGTACTCATTGTTGCTGATGTTCAAATTGGTTGCTTTCCTCCCTTACTACTTGTTTATTTTCTGTTGGCAGATATTTGATGGCAGATTCTACGTCTATCACAATGTCTTTGTTCAGTAGATGTTTGTCACTAATTGCGAAATTCAAGCCCTTGTGAAGTAGTTCCAGTTGTTTCTCCGTGAATGACTGCGATGAAAAATTGACTACGAAGTCCTTTATTGTATCTACGCTTCGTCGGGCTATGCTGTTCCGCTGATTTATTAGGTGTTGTAGTTTTTTCCTCGAAATTCTCTTTTTCGATCTTTTTCGCATTCCAACGCCCTTTGTACTTTGTCTAGCCAATCCTCGGTTGTTCCTTTTCTTCCAATTGTTTGGTTTGTTAGCTTTAGGTGGACATTGTATGCTCTCAGTTGCGATTCCGATGATTTGGCGTAGAGACGATTAACGCTGTCGGTGATCAGTTTCCATTGTAATTCCTGCTTGTATTTTTCTACTCCAGGCAAATGCGACTTCAATTTCACCATATGGCTCCTTGGCACAACTTTTAATTTTCTACAAGTATTCAACAATTTTATATCTTCATCCATAAAAATCCGAGTAAGGACCAGGTCGTCATTTCAAATTCTTCGTTATCTCGGTGTTTTTGCACCATTTAAAAATTCTCCAAATCAATGTTCCTCCAATTTTCCAGAAAAACGCAAATAAATTTAATCGGAAATTGGACATATATGGAAAACGCACGGCTCAATGAAGATGTGGGTAACGGATACTCAAGGATACTGGTGCTAATTAAATCTAAATAATATTTAAAATATAATAAACGAATTATAATAGCAGTAATTAAAACAAAAACGCAATAAGGAAAAAGCAATAAATGATACCTCTTAAATAGGGATAATAGAATGTAAAAAGGATATAGGTTAAGTGACAGGCCTCAAAGACGAAAACAGGTAAAATGTAAGGGTATATATAAGAAGTGGATAATATTTGGAACCAAACCATACCAAAAAACACTCAAGAAGGAGGAACTCTTACCTCCGAAATATATATTTGTTTGAATTAAATGTATTTGCGTTTTTCTGGAAAAATGGAGGAACATTGATTTGGAGATTTTTCAAATGGCGCAAAAATACCGAGATAATGAAGAATATGATAAAGTTACCATGGAGAATATCGTCGACGAGGATCTAGATAAATATCGTTCATGGCTTATCGAAAACAAGCTAGCATTGGATACTACAAAAACAAAATACATTATTTTTAAACAGAAGAATAAGGAAGTAATAGAAATTAGCGGCGGAAACTTGCAAAGAGTGTTTGAAATTAAATATCTCGGTCTTACCATAGATCACATAACTAATTTGAGGAGACAACTAGCACCAATGATAGGAGAAGATATGGAGGTTTTCCAATGCATATAAAGAAACTTGTATTAAAGCATTTGTACTAATAAAGCTACATTATACGGTGGTCATTTGCAGTCAATCGTCAAAGCATAACCTTAATATTATATCCAGGATACTAACTAAAGCCTATAAAAATATTCTAAACCTTCTGATTCTCACTCCAACAAGACTAGTGAATCAACGGACCAATGCACTCACCTTCACTCAAATCATTACTATGGAGAAACTTAAGTTTATCTTCAAATGTCTAATTTCCAGTGAATCGGAATGAAGCCCCTTTATAAAAGTATCACAAATAAATCCATATAATTCAAGAAACGCTAGAACTGATCGACTAAAGAACGATGCAACGAATGATGCTCTGCGTATATACAACAATCTTCCAGAAACAGTGAGAAACGTAAACTCATTATTGGTTTTTAAGAAAAGACTTAAGGAACATCTAATAAATTCAAATAAATGATAAGTCCGGAGGATTGAAAATGCAGTATTTTAGGGCAGTTTAGACCCTAACGTCGAGATACTTAAGGATAGCTAGTTTTTATAAACTCAGAGTTTTTTTTTACTGTGTCGTATCATAATATTTTTTTATCTCTGAGAACATTTCACGAATCAGGCTAGACTAGCAGGAAAGCAGCACTTCACAGCATTTGGTGTGCCCCTTATACCGATGTTTTAGCATTGCCTGGGGACACACGTAGGAATGGACGACGTGTGAAGTGCAGATCGCACGAGCGTTGTGCGACGATGAAAGAGTGATGGAGAGAGTGGTAGGGAATGGAGGTATTAAAAAAAAAATTGTTTTTGTGATACCTGGTACAGTCTATGTTCCCCAGTGACGCTTTCTTCTACCATGCCTTTAACCATTTTAAATATGGTTGGATATTTCATCAACATTAACTGTGTTGCATGGCCTCCATCATCCAAAATCATATTTGGTTGCCAATTTCAAGCATTTACCCATTTATCGTTGCACAACCAAAAATTTCCTTCGGTCTCACCACGCCATGCTCATATCAGATATTCAGCTTCAGCCAATGCCGCAGAAACTTCATTCTGTATCGAGTATATATTACAGACCGCCCATCGAATCGTTGCACCTCAGTCAACCAAAGTCTCAACTAAAACTGCCGTATGTGTATCGCCAACGATTCGTGCATTTCTCAACGGTTTGTCTTCAGAGACATACTTTCACAGAACCATTATTCTAGGTTTTTCTCGTTCAACTACCGTCCTAACTTAGATACTTTGTTTACTCTTAGTATTAATAATGCTTACACCATATTTCTATTTACAAAGTTTCCAATCGTAACTTGGCTCGGGTGATTCTATCATTTTTTTCCGTACAACTTGTAAACTTATTGCAGAGGCAAGTGCTGAGGTTTGGTAGGAATTTGTCCGTGACTAGGCTCTAAACGGCGTCTGTGGCCAAATATTCCACGGAGATTCTCGACATTCAACTGGCTCCCATCTTACCAGACGCATCGTTAAAGACGCGCAACGAGCTTTAGATAGAAGTGAAAGCGGCTATTAAGACCGTGGAAGAACAGACAATCGCATATCAAGCCCGGCGCAAGAGGAATGATTAGTTCGATGCTGAGTGCCAGAATGCGTTAGATAAAAAGAATCAGGCGTACAAAGAATATCTAGGTAGGAGAACCAGGACGAAGAGAGAACACTATGAAAATCTTAGTAGAGTAGCGAATAATATAATTAGGATTAAGAAAAGAAAATACTATGACGCCCAATTGAGAAGTATAGATGTAAGTTTAGCGAGCAACAACATAAGACAAGCATACAAAGTAGCGAAACACCTGAAACGTGGTTATCAGCCCAAGAACCCGCTCTGTTGTGATGGCATAGGCAATATCACCGCTGATGAAACCAATATCAAAGAAGGTGGGCATCATATTTTAAGAACATCCTAAATCCTCCGCATATCTCCAGAACATGTCATTCAGTACATTTGGCAATAAGAACATATGCCGAAAGAGTGGAACCAATCAATTATATTCCCTATCCACAAAAAAGCTGACAAGTTACAGTGCGAAAATTATAGAGGCATTACACTGCTTTGTACGGCGTACAAAATATTTTCCAAAATCTCAGAAAATAAAATCGGATCATGCGCCAACAGGATTATTGGGGAGTATCAAGGTGGTTTTAGACGAGGTAGATCGACAATAGACCAATGTTTCACTGTTAAGCAGATACTTGAGAAATGCCGGGAGTTCAACATAGACATGTACTAAATTTTTGTTGCCTTTAAGCAAGCAAACGGCAGTATTGATCGTAACGTACTGTACCAAATAATGCTTTGTTTTGGTATCGTAGCCAAACGAGGCCGTCTTACCAAAATGACAATGATGTCGACGATCTCTCAAGTCCGCATCAATAACCAACTCACCAATGCCTTTGACACAAATGTTGGAATAAAGCAGGTAGATGGGCTGGCCCTATTGCCATTTTATATGGCTCTGGAGTACGTCATACGGAAGCTACCTGTTGAAACACGAGGTACATTACTATATACTACTGTGTCCAAGAAATAAGGTGATATTTGAATTTAAACTGCGCACGTCAAAGGATTTGGAAAATTATTTTTTTTGTAAGGTTGGTAGTACTATCAGTGACATCTATGTAAAATTCACATGTCAAAATATTCATTAGTGTTTGAGATACGCGTCGTTTTGTGAGCTGCTAAAAGTGAGTTTTTCGTTGTTGCGATGTCGAAATTTGTTGAATTTGCATTAAATTTTGTTTGCGGAATCAATTTTCTGCTGCGGGTGCGTTGAGGATGGTGCAAAAAGCCTTTGGTGATGAGGCCATGTCTAAAAAAAATGTTTACAAGTGGTATAGTGAGTTCCAAGCCGGCCGTGAACGTGTCGAAGACGAAGAGCGTCCTGGGCGACCATCAACCTCTTCTCTTCTTCGATTATCGTGGTATTGTGCATTATGGATTCCTTCCGCCGGGCCAAACAGTCAACGCGGAATATTATTTGAACGTTATGCGTCATTTGCGTAACGCTATCCGCCTAAAAAGGCCGGAATTGTGGAAAGACAGTTTTTGGTTTTTACACCACGATAATGCACCATCCCATACTGCACTCGTCATTCGTGATCATTTCGCCAAAAACTCAACCCATATCGTTTACCAGCCACCGTATTCACCTGATCTGACGCCGTGCGACTTCTGGCTGTTCAGCAAGCTCAAAGAACCTCTCCGGGAGACCGTTTTGATACGATAGAGGAGGTTCGAGCCGCAGCGAAGACGGAACTGAAGGCCATCCCGGAAACCACGCGTACCTCAATCATTAATGAATATTTTGACATGTTAATTTGACATAGATGTCACTGATAGTACTACCAACCTAAAAAAAATAATTCTCCAAATCCTTCGACGCACGCAGCTTAAATTCAAATGCCACCTTATTTTTTGGTCACAGTAGTAAGTCGAGCAAAGTAGTAGCCTATGCGGACGGCATACATATATTGTCATGGTCGTCTACAACTGCCAAAGAGCTTATCCTGAAACTTGACAGCAAAGCAAAACTAGTAGGGCTACAAATCAACGAAAATAATACAAAGCTAATGACACAGTCAAGGAAAAATACCTCAAATACACAAAATATAACAGTTGGCGAATAAAGTATCAAAAACGTGAATACAGTTTTGTATTTATGCGCGAAAATAACGAAAACGGGTAAAGACAGAGATGAAATACGCCGAAGAATACAGCTCGCAAATAAAGTATTTTATTCAGTTTTGACGATCCTGAAGGGCAGCTGCATACACAGGAAAACAAAGCTCCAAGTATACAAATCTGTGATAATACCTGTGTTATCCTATGGGTGTGAAACATGGACCTATGAGCGACGGATCCTGAGGTGAATAATCGGAGCAAAGCTAGACGGGGACCAATGGCGATATCGATACAACCATGAGCTGTATTTTTCCTCGACTGCGTCATGAGCTTTGTATTATTTTCATTGATTTGTAGCCCTACTAGTTTTGTTTCGCGGTCGAGTTTCAGGATAAGCTCTTTGGCAGTTGTCAATGCCCGTGACCAAATTTTAATGTCGTCTGCATAGGCTGCTACTTGGTTTGACTTGTATAGTAATGTACCTTGCGTATCGACAGGTAGCTTCCCTATGACGCGCTACAGAGCCAAATTGAATAGCAATGAGGCCAGCCAATCTCTCTGCTTTTGATGACATTTTACCAATAGTATATTGCCTCTTAGTTCCTTGGAAAAAGTTAATGAGTTTTGAACTTTGAGACTGTAGTATGTTTCAACCCTACTAAGTTTAACGTCCATTTCATAGTGTATCTCCCCTATAGGCATATCAAAAATATATCAATATGAATCACAGATTTAACACAATACTTTTCAATTAATTAAAAATTCGATCAATGGACATTTCAGAAATTTATTAACATGAATCATAGAATAAACACAATACCATTTTTATATCAAAACAATGAGCTATTAAAAAACACGTCTGTAGGCAACGAATGCTAGAGAGGAATTGACAACATATTATATTATATGTTGAGTACCAAGCCCTTCTCACTGGAGCGTACTTCTATCTCGCCAACTTGTTATAACTTTTTATACAATAACATCATAAGTAAATATCGAAATCTTTTTCAATACATGACTCATGTTATCGAAATACACCCTATAAGATCTTAATCCCTTTTTTGTCACTTCTGTAAAATCAGCGGCTGATTAATGTTCAATTTAGTCAAATGCCGTTTAAGTTTCTGAATTCTTATATTTGGAATGATTCCCATAATAGTAACCAATGTTATTTCATTCTATGATGGGAATAGAGGATACTCCATGAGCTCATCTAGAATCAATCTACATATTATGACCAAGATGAATATATCTGACATAATAGTTTCCAACTATTTTGCAACGGAAGCCAGCATCAAGGATGTGTTAGGATTATGTTCAGAGAAGACCAACATGACATGCAATTTATTTTAATGCCTTGCAAACGTATCGTCAACAATCTTTAAAATCCACCAGCATTAATCTCTAATACGAGTATATGTTACTTTACATTTCGCTATACTATAAATGTTAAGAATCGCAATCATGCTGATGTGCTCATTTACTATCTTTGATTGGAGTTGATTTGATGGTTCATTTTGCGATTTGATTGGATTTACATACAAAGATTATGCGAAGTCCATATCTGGCTTAACCACTATGATGAAACATTCATTCTGAAACAGTAAGTCATTGCAAAGTTACCATTAATCAGTGCTAATTGGTTGTTCTTCATACAACTAGAAAAAAAACTGCTTATCTGCAACCTGCTTCATCCTTGCATGCAAAAGTCCAATTGTATTCTTACGATTCTTCTTCTTCCCAATGATAATTTCAATTTTTTCGCGATGGTCCCATCCATCGAATAGCCAAGGAAAATTTATTAACGAAAGAATCTTTTACAATCTTGACCAGATCTGGCAACAGATTTTGCTGAGTAGGCTATACATTGCATTTATGGGTTACATGTTCTTTATCGTATCCGCGGCTTCGAACTCGTACGTAAATCGTGGAGACTTGGAGCAGGTGTTTCTGGTTTTGCCTAGGCCATTTACTCTAACGACTACAATATCTTTTCGTGCAGTCAAGGAAACGGTCCGACAAGATTTCCCGAGACAACGCCGTAACTGATCGATAATAATTTTCAATCTGGCCAAGTAAACGGTATCCCTGGCTAAATTGTCAGTTGATTCCTGTGCATGTTTCTCGGGAAGATCCCATTCGCGACGTGATTTCATAACATGCCATCTCCTCTACTCCATGCGTGAGTGTGTCTTAATATTGGCAGAGGTTGGTTATCATACTTTTACTGTTTTAAAAATGTAGCAACACTATACTTAGAATATCGTCACGTATCTAGGGGGAATCTATCTTCAATCTTCCCTATCAACAGATGTGCTAGTTTTAATCAGAGTAAGATTGTAGGTTGGCCTGGGATGTGCATGTAACCCGTATTGGATTGCATGCGATAGGTCGGCTTAATTAATAGTCTTGGACGCTCCAGAAAGGATTAGTGACACGGCACGTAGTTATGTGTAATAGATATTCTATTCATATTCAATCGCTGTAAATGGCAAATAATTTAAATTGATAGTCTCACTTTTCTAATGTAATTTATGATGGTGCATGCCTTCTGGTATTTAATAATTTCTTGCAATTTACAAAGTATTGGAACGTGGATTAAGTCGTCAGATTATTTTGATTATTAGAATTTAATCAAAATAGAGGTGAATTGATCTTCTTTGAACCTTTGTTATTCTTTGGATATTTTGAAAAAATTATGAGAGAATTAGCTGTAATTTAAAGTGCTTTAAAGAGAAAACAATATACGTAATAGGTAATCTTTTTAACGTACATTGCTGGCTCCTGTTCTGTCTCAGCTTCTCTCGGGGTAATTAGGCATCGTAACGCATCAGTTCCTAAACAGAAAAACGTTGGCCACTAATGGGGGTTTCTAGATTAGGGCGTAATTGAGTTTGTCTAAACACTTCCTAGTTTAGGAACTGAAGGAGTTTTTTTAAACAATTTCTAATTTAGGAACTGATGGAGGTTTCCTAAACAGTTTCTAAATATTGAAAATTTTGTTGTGGAAATTCGAGGCAAAACTACATATTTTGTCAAGAACTTAAAATACTTAAAAACACTTGCCATTTTTCACATTTTCTGAAAAACCCACATTTTCAATATAGTACCTTTATATAATAGGATTAATGCGAGCGGTTTTTTTTTCGAAAATTGAAGCTTTATTGTAAAAAATTGCTTTTAGACGATCGAAAACGGTTTGTTGAGCGACGCCAAGTGATTTTGCAAGTTTGGGATGGATCTTGGTCGAGCAATGTCTCCAATTCGTGATCTTCAAACTTTTTTAGCTGTCCGGGCCGTTCATCGTCCTCCAAGTTAAAATTGCCACTTTTAAACCGTGCAAACCACTTCCGGCACGTACGGTCAGCTAGAGCATGCACACCATACACTTCCACCAAAATAAGATGACTTTCGGCAACCTTTTTCTTCAATGAAGAAGTACTCCCCGTAAAAACACTTTACTCGGCACAAAATTCGACATTTTCAGAGTAAAAATAAAGTATTGTTGTTTACGCTTCAGCTAAATGCCGTATACTGGTTCTGAAACTATATGATAGTAGCTTTCCAACACATATTTGGAAAGGTGAATCACTGGAATAAAATTCAAGTTATGCCATCTGTTAGAAAACCGCACGAATTAACCGGTACCCCTATTATATAAACGTAAAACATGGCAATGGTGTATATTATACGCAGTGAAATGTTTGCATGCATAAAACCACCATTAGACACGCATTAGGTAGTGTCTAACTAAGGCATGACGACCAATTGAGAAGTATCGATGCAAGTTTAGCGAGCAATAACACAAAACAAGCATACAAAGTATAGAAAAGTCTGAAACGAGGTTATCATCCCAAGGTCACGCTCTGCCATGATGAGACCAGCAACATCATCGCTGATAAAACCAGAATGAAGGAAAGATGGCCATCATAATTCAAAAGCCCCCTAAATCCTTCGCACAGCTCTAGAACATCGGAGCCTATCGATATTTCTGGTGAGTTGGCCTTAAAAACTCTGGATAACGTTTTTTTGCCATCAAGGCTCAAAAGAATAATAAAACGCCAGGTACCGATAAGATTTCAGTGGAGCTCATTGAAAATAGTGCCAGTCGCGTTTTAAAAGCCATCCATAAAGTCATCCAGCACATTCCGTAGAAAAAATGGTCCCAAATATGTGGAGTCAACCATTTATATTCCCAAAGTCAAAGTCAAAAACGCTTTATTCAATACTAATGGTTATAAATTTTAAAAGAATATAAAGCAAATTCCAAACGATAAACATACAAAAACCTAATGGCCCAAATGGCTCTCTAAATTTATACGTTATCAGTTAAATACATTTTATCAAAAAAAACTATAGGAAATAATCAATTAAGATTTTAACACATATTATATTATGATTTGATTAGAAAAAGGAGAAAAAACCAACCTACACTATTCAAAATTATTTATAATTTTAACACAATAGTGAACTTTGATCCTACACCCAATATAACATAATTCCAATAAAATTCAATCAAAAACTTTATCTCATACTAAGAAATTCTATCACAATATTACTGACCTACGCGTGTAACGTTATCACAACCTAATATACCTGTAATAAAGATATATCTAGCCTATTCCTAATTTTTAACACAAACAAACAACACTTAATGTAGCAATAATGAGCTGAAACTCAACTCGAAAATTAAAAACAAACACGAATAATTTAGACATTGTCATTCAGCCACCAATACCACCAATACCTAGCTCGATCAGTTTCAACGAATCTAGCAAATCAGTATCTCCATTGGAATCGTTGGTCTTGTGTACTCAAATTCGGAGGATTTTTTATCTTTTTATCGGTGGCCTGTCTATATATTTGATATATCACTGGGGCGCCGTCAGAATCAAAAACATATCGATTCATGTCTAAATACACGAATGCTTCTGTAGGAACGAAGCAGTGAGGCAAGTCGCAATATACCCTTCTGTAGGGTGGAACGGCTGTGAGATCCAAGGGTTTTCACTCACAGTTACAGATCTTGCGATATGATTCCGAAGAAGTTTTAATATGAAGATATAGACTCTCGTCACTTTAGCAGTTTGATAAATTCTTCTATTCGATATACAATGCTTCCAATTCGTCTCAGGCTTTCTGTACGAACCAGTTCATTCACGAAGACATTTCTCTTAATTTTTCCATAGTACTAGCACTCTGGTTGTACAAGATCTGACATCCATATGTCAAAACTGGTCTCACACGCGTCTTGTAGCAGTTAATTTGGACCTTTTGATCAATGTTTTTAGAATGAAAGAGTCTTCGTAGGACCATGACTACTTTTTGTACCTTACTGAGCATGATTTTGACATGTTCAGTACAGTACAGATACTGATCGAGATGAACACCCAGGTATCGAATACAAGATTTAGGTGGAGCCCATTCTGAGCTACACTCACGAAGCTATGATGTGGAAATCCTTCCAATTACGTTTCAGGTCTTGACTGACCTCCTGCAGCGTTGTCCGAAACAAAATCGTTCCACACTTCTGCGCATTGATTTTCATTCGCCAGTTGTTAGTGTGCAGCTGCACATCATTGAACATTTTTTGGAGATTACGCTGAACTATTGTTGCTTTTTGGTCTGCCGTATAGATGATCAGATCATCAGCAAACGCTACCAATGAACGCGTTGGCGAGAAGTCAAAATCAAAGCCTTTCAATAGCTTGCGAATGAATATTGAGAACAGCAGAGGCACAGTAACTGTTCCCTGCTGTAAACTATTCAAGACTTTGAATTCGCTCATTGTTGTCAGGTTTCCACCAGTTACAACAAATGATTTCCCGTAGAACGTATTGCACATCATGGCGACAAGGTGTGTGGGGAACTTGTCCTGAAGGAGTATAAAAACTAGTCCATCTAACCACACCGTATCAAAGGCTTTCTCCATATCAATGAGACACTCTCCAACACATTCTCTATCATTTAGTTTCCAACAGATGTCTGAGATTACTTTCATTATTGCATGTATTGTCGAATGTCTGGCACGAAAACCAAACTGGCAATTCGGCATCAACTCATATTTGCCAATGTGGGCGTTTAATGATTTATTGAGCATCACTTCAAACACCTTGCTGATGTTAGGCAGCAAGTTGATTGGGCGATCGTTTTTAGGGCAAGAATATTCTTTTCCTTTATTCAAGATCGGAAATACCTCAGCTTTTTTCCACTCATTTGGCAGATATGAATTTCTCCACATGCTGTTGAACAATATGCAATAATTCCTAATAGCGACCTCCGCCAAATGACGGAGAACTACATTTGGAATACCATCATGACCACATGATTTCTTGTTGTTTATCCTATGAAATATGAAACAAAAGTCTACATAGCTGACAAAATAATCAGTAAGATTCAAGCTCGGTATGAGATCAGATGTTAATGTTTCATTGAAATCAAGGATTGATTCACCGTTCAGGCTTGATTTGAAGTCGGAAACTTTTGCTTCAGCGACTTCTGAAAATATTTGATTTTCTTTCTCAGGGTCTGGTAGATGAACCAATTCAAAATATGTTCCAATCTGTGCAAGTTTATGCAATTCCTCACAAGTAATCCTGTTTCCATTTCTATCGAGAGTCGTACTATCAATGTCGATACCAGCCTTATCGAGAAGATTTATCTCATCACTAGTGACTTCAAGATTCGATACTACCACTCGAGACTTCTAACGGAACATGCTATTCACTTTCTCAAATATGCCATCTGCGTTATGTGGGCCAATACCCCTCAATTTTTCCGCTTATTGATTGCTGACCTCACTCCATACTCCGCAAAATAAGTGACAAGCTATCATGCGAAAACTATAGAGGCATACAGAACAATTTTCAAAGCTCATAGAAAATAAAATTAGATTATACAGCAACAGTATTATTGGGGAGTATCAAGGTGGCTTTAGAACAGATCGATTCACGATAGACCAAATGTTTACATTCAAGCAGCTACTTGAAAATTGCTGAAAGTTAACATACATAGGCATACACTAAATTTTGAATGACTGCGAAAGACAGGTCCTGGGCCGAATAGTTGAAGCAAAGCTCGACGGGGACCAATGGTGAGTTCGATTCAACCATCTTCTTCTTCGTAGCACTGCAGCTCCTTTCGGGTTTTCGCTTTCTGCAACAAGCACCTCCAACTGTCTTGGTCTGTTGGCCACGTTCTCCAATTTGGAAATCTGAGCAGCGATGAGCTGTCTTCATTGACCGAGTCAGACCAGCGTTTACTCGGTTTCCCCACTTATCTCCACCCTTTAGTTCACCTAACAAATACCTTTTTCGGTATCCATTGTTCGTCCATTCGATTTATGTGTCGAGCCCATTGCAGCTTCCGCAATCCTGCAATCATTGGACTTCCGGCTCGTCAAAAATTTCATACAGCTCATGGTTATATCGAATTCGCCAATCATCCCCGTCTAACTTCGTTCCGATTATTCACCTCAGGACCCGTCGCTCGAAGACCTTCAATGTGTTTCCGTATGCTTGGTTTAGGGTCCATGTTTCGCACCCATACGATACCACAGGTCTTATCACATATTTGTATACTCTCCCAACGAATACCTATTTGGCTATACATTGTTCGTCCATACGATTTACATGGGCACAACCGTTGCGACCCCCCGGCCCGTCAAAAATTTCATACAGCTCATGATTGTATCGAATTCGCTATTAGTCTCCATCTAGTTTCGCTCCAATCATCCGCCTCAGGACCCGCCGCTCAAAGGCGTTCAAAATGTCGATTCAACCATAAGCTGTGTGAAATTTTTGACAAGTTGGAGGTCGCAACGAATGTAAAACTGCAAAAGAACAATAGGCTGGTCACGTGAATAGTATGGACGAACAAAGGAAACTCAAAAAAGTGCTCGTTGGAAGAACTGGAGGGTGGAGACCAGTGGAGAAACCAAGAAAGCGCTGGTCGAAGATAGTTCATCGATGCTTGGATTTCGAAATTAGAGGGCGCGGTGAATGAACTCAGACAGTTAGAGGCGAAGAAGCAAAAGCTCGAGACGGGCTGTAGTGCTTCGTACTAGAAAAAGAACTTAGGCATGACATATGAGGTTCCTATTAGGCATCCCTAACTCAGCAAAAAATGAGGCACTCCACATCATATCCTAACATAGATAATATTTAAAGTTAGACATTCACGTCTTCCGCATAGCTTTAAGTTATTACGAGGAAATTTAGTTGTAGTTGGATTTTTTGCAACAAACATTTTTCTATTTAGGCTTTTCCGTATTAGGGTCTGGTGAGGATCGAATGCAGAAATGCCCAAAATTTGTTCTTTTTCGGGTTTCTTTAGGAAAACTTCATTAAGCCTAATGAGGGGAAACTCCAATAAGTGCCAAAAGTTGTTCTGTTCAGGAATCGATGAGTTAATGTCTGTTTCGGCATACCTAATCTCTTGCAAAACTGAATTTACACTCGGATATGCCAAATGCGGAGTTCCCGAGCTTGCTTAAGTTAGGTATGCCGCATTAGGTCTGCATTAGGTAATACCTAACTTAGGAATTGTATTAGGTCCCTTTAAGGCCCGCATTAGGCATGCCTAAATTAGGAAAAAATGAGGAAGTCATAATTGAAAATTTTAATTTTGACATTTGTTTTATATTTTCGCATTGCACTGAAATGCGAACATTATGAACTTGCTCGAGTTAGGTATGCCTAAGTAGCTTCCACGGTATTCCCCATTAGTTCTCCATTTTTCCTGCATTGGACGTGCTGCACTGTTTCTGCATTAAGCTCTAATTGTCGTTTAGTCATACAAAATTCGAGAATAATTTGGAATTATTCTGAGTTAACGACGATTTTATTCACATTAAAAATGTTCTTCATTCTCAGTTTTTGTTTTGTTTTAAGCATCCTACTGAACCGATGTTTACAACTGCTTACCAATCAATATTGTCGTAGTCTGAATTATTGTAAGATGAGTCCTAACTTGAGCTTTACCCGGTGTGTTAAGAAAGTGTCTTTAGAGAGGTGTTCTCAATTCAGAGTCTCTTAATGGTGTAGATCATCCTTTCTTGCCCAGCTATTTCCTGTAATCGTTCATCGTAAATAGTTAGGTTTCTTCAATATATCAAGCGACCGTAGGGTAATTAAATTCCCATTTGTGAAAATTTTGTTGCGTGGTTAGTATTGCAAACATAATTTAAAAATAGTTGCCAAAATAAGGTATTTGAACATTTGGCAAGACATTATTCAATGTTACTCAGTTTTTGTGCTGGCTGCTTACTTCTGAACCATCCAGTGAATCTTTCTCATCAAACGTGTCTCGTAGGCATCCTCCGTAGATACTTGTAACTGTTTGTACAGAAAATTCGGAGTTTAAGTTACTTGGCCTATTTCTTATAGAAACTTTAAACAATTCCGGAAACCTGTATGAGCCATTTGGACTTTTCACCAACAAGGCAGTTTGAGTAGGTATCACTTTTTATTGTCTGCATGCTGATAATGCAATGCCATCGCAAGTTTAAGATCTGTTTATATGATTGATAAATTTTTTTCTATTCTCTCTTATTGTACTTCGATTTCGATTTAAATTCTAAATTTGTCAATTCACTCTTTCGTATTATTTAAACATACTTTTTTCATATCTACAATATTTATGAAGGGTGATTCATTATGAGGGTTGATTTTCAATAGGATTTTTTTGACATATCGTGAGTAATTCCTGTTAAACTGTAATATAATTTTTAATTAGTATTGTTTGACGAATCATAATAGAAAGACATCAAACACAAATCAGCGTTCTGTGAGAATTGTTTTTCGTGCTCTTATGGTGTGCATCGTCGACCTACCGAAACCACTATAGCTAATACCATCCACAAATTTGAATTTGCCGCCTAGATCGTGTGATATCACACGTTTAGATTATTTCCTGTGGGGTTACATGAGGTCTCTGATCTTCAAGGATAAGCCAGCTTCAATTGATGCTTTGAAAGCCAACATTGCTCGTATCATTCGCGAGATACCGCTCGCTTTGCTGGAACGCGTTGTTCAAAATTGGACCCTCAGGATGGACTTTTCGCAGCGTAGTTGCGGTCAATATTTAAACAAGATTATCTTCGAAAAGTAAATGTTATAGTTTGCTCTTTTGACTCACAATAAAATTTTTACTATAGAGTTCAACCTTATGCCTTTTATTTGAGATTAAAACCAAACCACATAAAGAATTACCTTATATAAAAAGCAATGTCATGACTGGCTGACTGAGCATGCCAGAGCTAAAACCATAATAGCCACTGACTTTACTTTGAACGTATACTCTACTCAATTTGTTGGCGTGCTAAGAAAGGACTTTGTAAAATTTTGATTTTTCGAAACCGACAAAAAACTCCAAACTGCATGTACAATAGTTTTCATAACTCAATATGTTCTTTTCTATCAAAGCGATGTTTCATATGGGATGTTCTGGCACACAGAATGGACACAAAAAAAGCGACATAAACATGCGTTCCGGCTGATGATGAATGATGAGGGCGAATGATTGCTGATGATGGGGGATGATTTCTGACGATGGCGAGTTGTGGGTGACAATACTGGTTAATGGCTGATGATGGGCGAGTCATGGCGGATTATGGAGGATGATAGCACATGATGGCTTATGAGGGCAAATGATTGTGGATCGCGGTTTATGGTGCATGATGGCGGAAGATAGTGGATTATTGCTGGTCGTGGTGGACGACATCTGATGAGAATAGAATTACTGATGAGGGTGGATAATGGCGCATGATGACTGATGAAGACGAATGATTGCCGATAATCACAAATAATCCATGATGATTACGGGCGTTGGCTAATAAAGGTAGATGATAGCTGATGAAAGTGGATTATGTTTGATGATTGCTGATGGCGATCAGTGCAGATAATTGCTGATGATAGCGAATGATGCTGGATTATGGCAGATGATAGCTGATGAGGGCGGATGGTAGAGGATGATGTCGGAGGATGCTGATATAGGTATATGATTACTAAAGATGATGGCTGATTTTGGGTAAAAAATGGCGGCCAATGGTAGGTAATATCAGGAGAAAGCAGATGAATGCAAATGGTGCATGGCGATTGAAAGATGAAAAATGCTGGCGGATGGCGCTTATAGTTTCCAGTATCCGTTTGCTTCAAGATTACTTTAAACAGGCCCCAGATACAGAGCCTAAAGACGCATTTTGTTAACTAAAGTTCTGATTTTTTTCCCGCTACCTCCTGTATGTGGCTTGCTCATGGGTCAGTAATGCAGAAAATCTTTTTTATGGCAGCCATGAGGACAGGGTTGCGGGCAAATGCTAGTAATTTTATGATTTGCAATGTCTCATGATGAGTTTTAGTAAATTTATTTGTGTAATTTTTACGTTTATGCATGTATGGTTTTGCTTTCCAATTCATTTGCTTTTATACCTCATTAATTTCTTTCTTCTTTTATAGTTATTTTCAATTTTTAAGTAAATATTTGCACTTCAGCATATTTTATATTATGTAAAATATTTTTAAAATTAAAACAATATCGGCTGAGATGGATTGCAATTGCGTGTTCTTTTTAGATGGAAGAATTTATATAGTTGTAGATATGTGTATGCAGGCAATTGAAAGTGATAGCTTGAACACTCCGCTATTTTGGATGGATAGCCATTCTATGCAATAAACTCAATCGTCTATGGAGATATATATTTTTTCACCATCGTAAGTGGTGACTCGTAGCGTGTATAGGCCCCGCGAGATTTTGCGCGCTGCGGTTGTGCCTAAGTCGTAGGGATTTCTTAGCTCGACACCTTAAACGAATTTCGCGATCCAAATTTTTACCAGGTGAATTATCTTTACGGTTGCTTCTGCAATGAAACCAATCATTAACTGTGAGAAGATAAACTTATTAAATAACGGTGGAGTAATGAGTTTTAGTAAATCAAGGAAACGCTTGGCCTAAGCGAGAAAATTTTGTGAAATCTGGCAGAATAGAAAAATGTGGAGTTGAAATAGAGTGTGATTTCGAGTGTTGAGAGTCAGCACTGAACCGCAAAGACGTCAACATCATAGGGGTTAAGGAGAAGTTTTAAAAATGAAGAGGACGCTTGAATCTAATCAATTACATTCGCCTTTTTTTAGTTTTTAGGTCCATGGATTAAGGTCTAATAATTCAGAGGCGGGTGTTCACAAACAGTTACCGATACAATAAGTATCGCCATGTCTCAAACATCCGCGGGGAAAACTTATCCTGGAAATGATGGCCAGGATAGCGCTCGTCGTACTAAACACCGGAAATACGCCGAATTTCCATTGTATTGGCTCTGAAGGAACCATACCTGACGTCAGAGTCCTTAGTAGGGACGATGCACAATTAGAGAGTATTAGAGGACTACTAAACCTGTGATTGTCAGTGCATTTTGCTTGAGATCAGTGATGTTGTCTCCTAAAGTCTGTGCTCTTGGCACTCTACAAATGGCAGTCCTTCGACTGAAAGCGAGGAAAGCTCTAGGCCCAGATGGTGTTCCAGCTGAGGCGTTGTAACTTGTTTATCACCGTTGTCCTGACTTGCTGCCCAGCACATACAATGCTTGCCTTGGTTACGGGGTTTTCCCGGTACGATAGAAGGTGGCGTGGCTCGTGCTGATCCTCAAAGGGAAGGGAAATCTCGGATCGCCGTCTACATACCGCCCGTAGTAGAGAAACTCATCAAAGGAAGACTCACTGACGCGATTCGTGCTACTGGGGATCTATTTCCTCGGCAGTATGGCTTTAGCAGGACGTTCTACCATTGATGCGATTGCAGGGATGATGAGCGTGGTCCAAACGGTAGAACCGTATAGTCGCACCAAGCGACAGATCATCCTGTTGGTGACATTCGACGTTAGGAACGCCTTCAACTCCGCTAGATGGGCGGATATTCTGGATACGCTGGAAAACCATTTTCAATTTCCAGAATTTCTAATGTGGCTTTTGAGGGGTTACCTGAAGAACCAAAACCTGCTTTACGATACGATACAGGGCCAACGAAGGATGGAAGTTACATCGGGTATTGCTCATGGACCTATCCTTGGTCCAGACCTGTGGAACGTGTCTTACGACGAATTACTGAGACTGGAGATGCCAGATGAGTCACGCTTGATTGGCTATGCGAATGATATTGCATCGCTGAACGCCCTGTTGAACAAGCACAACTTAAACTAGATATGCTGCTGCGCCAAGTAAGAGACTAGGTGACTAGTGGTCGAGGGTTCAGATTAGCACTGGAGAATACCGAAGTGGTCATCTTGACAAAAAAGAGAATCCCTTGAGTAAGGATGATCAGTATTGGAGACATACTAATTGAATAAAAGCCAGCGGCGAAGTACCTAGGGCTACTGATCGGTTCGAAGATAACTTTCTATGAGTAAATTAGGGCAACGGCTGAGAAGGCTTCTTCGGGAATATCGGCTCTGAGTCGACTTATGGCCAACGTAGGGGGACCCAGCCCATCAAGAAGGCGCTCCTTGATGAGTGCTGTAGGGCCAGTGCTACTGTATGGAGCAGAAATACAGGGCAACGTTTGCAATATGGAGATATACCGAAAACGCTTGGCACAGGTATAGAGAAGAGGAGCACTGAGGATTACTTCTTTGTATCCGACAGTCTCTGATTTGGCGATGAGAGTTATTGCAGGCGTGATACCTGTTGCACTCCTTGCTATAGAGTGCTACGGTATTTACCTGTGCTGAAACGAGGACGCAAGGGAGATGGTTGTCCGCGAGGAGAGACAGCGCCCAGTCAATGATTGGCAGCAGTCTTGGGTGAATTGCACGAAGGGAATGTGGTCTGCGCGCCTCATCCTGGATGTGAGACCATGGCTGAATCGCACGCATGTTGAGACTGTTTCTATCTGGCCCAGCTTTTGAGTGGGCATAGGTGTTTTCAGTGTTACCTGCACTTGATTGGTAACTCACGGTCCCCCGATTTTCGATTTTGCCCAGCAGAAGAAGATAATGCCTGCCACACATTTTTCGCATGCAAAAATTAGGACAAGCTGCAACGGGACCAGCTACAGGGAAACAGGAGAGCTCACTGCGGATAATATAGTCGGGATGATGCTCAAATCGGTTGATAAATGGAGCCCGCTGGCACATTATGCTCGAGCAGTCCTAAAAGATGAGAAGGACTTACAGCAGCCGGGGGCGTTGAGGCTGGGGGATTCCTCTTCCCCGCTAGCCTCCCGCTAGAAGTGGGATCCCTCAGCTTAAAGGCACCGCACGGCGTAACAAAACGAAACGTAGCCCAAAGTATTGTGCAAACGGCTTCAGGCTGGGTTCTCAAGTTGACAGGGGAGTTGTTTAGTGGGTAGTCTAGTCGCCTTTTTGTGAGCATGGAAGTCATGGCACTCCCAACCAATTTAAAAATAATAATAAAAATAGTAGACAACCAATCTTTGACCAATTTTAATGAGTGCTCCGGGTTGTTATCATGTTGAAACCCCCATTCAAGTGGCATTACTCATTCGTTATATCGAGGCATATGATTGACTAGAATGTTTCTACACACGAAACAAGCTGTAGAAAAAATCATAATGTCGATGAAATTTACTAAAAAACTAGCGAGATTGCATTTTCGTAGAATATTGCTCAACATTCTTTGGAAAATTGCTGCATCCAAATGGAAGGCAAGTCCATTGAAAATGGCATTCTTCTGTTACAAATGCAGTTTTGTGTTTATCTTGCATCTTCAGTGGGAGTGATAAAATGCTGAATTGATGTCTAAAGTCAAAAAGCACTTTCAATTTACCGTTGTCCCCATTAAGTCTCCAATCTACAGAAATGGTTGTGGTTGAGTGATGACAATTTGGTTTGTTTCTCGGAAGTCTACACATAAACTTTATATTTTTTTGACTATTAGGTTAAAGCCTTCAGTGCGAATAAACCAAAACTCGTGACGTAGTCGGGAGAAAATACTCCAAATACGACATTGAAGATGAATTGAAGGAGTCGAAATACGTCTATTTACACAACAAAGTAAGATCCGACGGGTTTTCAAGAAACAAAAAAATTGAATTATATTTACGGAAGATGTAGATATTTTGATTTTTAATCATAACAACACAAGGATTTTCATCGATATCGGCTCTCCATCGAACCAAACACTACAATTTCAATCAGATCTTCGTAATATTTTCAGGTAAGATGAATAAAACGAATGTAGTCAATATTAGTAATACTAAAACACATTGACGGCCGCTTTAAGTGTATTAATAATGGATTTTTTCAAGACTTTTTGATGAACATATCAATGATGTTAATTTTGATTTAATTGACTTTTGGTTTCGGCATATTACAGCTATCTTTCTGACAGGAGTATACTTCGGTCTACCCAACCAACCTGTTTAGTAATATTGTAATTCATTTATTGTTTCTTCATTTTGTAAAATTCTCAGTGGAACTTCTCTATTCTAGCGTTGCCTATTGTTTCCTATGGCTTATTAATTCCTACTGACAATTCAAACCATTCAATGTAATCCAGGTCCTAAAAGAATCCAACTGATCATTCTAGGGCTAGTCTTTTGCCAAAATTAAATTAGTAAGCCTTATTTCATGAAATTTTAACATATTTTAATCCTAGCTCGATAAAGCACATAATACTTACAAGAACGCGTAGATGGTCAAAACACAGATTCCAAAACATACCTGAAAAAAATAAACAGAATCAATATTTTTGAAGCGGGATTATAACTGAAGGGAGAAGTCCAAAATAGAATGTAAAATTTGTATTTAAGTAACTTGATGCAACATAAAGCCTCAGAAGTTATTAAAAACTTGCTGTTTATACTTTTTTTCTGAGATTTCTTAAAAAATTTGAGGTTAATTAAAAGGAAGATTTCCAAGTGGATTCTTGGGAACCACTAAGTTTTTATTTAAATATTTCATCCTTCATTAATTGCCTGATTTGAAGGCTTCAACAATGGTGTTCCTAATTTTGTGAATGTTTTCCTTTAAGTGAAAAAATCTAGTCTCATCTTTTAAAATATTAGAAGGTTCCCATCCTCTGGCTACCTTTAAAAAGAATTGCTTGGTTTTGTCTAGAGCGTATGAACTATCAAGCAAGTTCACATAGAACAAACTCTCAAACATAAGGTATTCAGCCTTCAAAGATCAATTTGAGTATGTATTAGCGTTTACAAACACAGAGCATATAATCATTTCATATTGGACATCAGACAACATCAGTTGGGTTTCTCGCACAAAAGACGGAACTTTGCTACGAAGCTACAATTTTATGCCTTTATCTCTTTCATTGCTTGAGTTTACTCAATGGCAGGTAGATTTGTAGGGCAAGTGAGTCAATGGGTTATAAGGAATGAAACAGACAAAGACGGGATAGTACGCGACTATAGCAAATTTACACATGGTTAGATGGAAGCGCACACACTGCGACATTTCCAGCCTGTCGATTGTCGCAAGGATTTACGATTTTTCCGAAAACCTGTCACTAGGTTTGATAATTTTGCGGTCGCAAGTTTTTACTCGCACATTTTTGTCTTTAGCCTTAGTACCAATAATGCCGCCACTCTTTGCCTTTTTACCATATCAAAATTCCTACTGATTGTCGTAAACAAAACGGGGCATATGTATTCCTAGCAAAGACATACCTTTAGCTGAACATGTTAGTCCCGCGCATATATAAAGACGGCTAGAGATTTTACGAAAATCATTACATGCACACATACGTACGATGTGTATCGTACACAAGGATAGGCTGGGGGAACATGGGCAGAGCGTATAAACTATCAAGCGACTTCACATAGAACAAACTCCCAATCCAACGGTATTCAACCTTCTAAAGTCAATTTGAGTATGTATTTACATATAAGCGTTCGTAAACGTTTTCATGGGGAAATGTTATTAAGAGTTTGAAGCTACAAATATTGCATTGCATAGGCGCTTGAATAAAATGCAAGACTATGAGTTTTTATTTTTATCAAATGGGTGAAAGGTTCTCCGTTTATTTGATATACGCACATGCAAAAACAACAGCAAATCGATTTTGTGCTTGAAACCTTTGTCCCAAGTGAATAGCGCTCTCACGTTTTATATCAAATGGAAACAAATCATGATAAACGCACACTCTATCTTGTGTAAGTTTATCGCTTGTTTCATTCGAATATTTTCTCTTTTAATTTCGCTGATCAGCTGGTGAAAATTATTGTTAGTATATATGCTCTGCTATGGAAGCGTTTAATTTGGGCATCGGTAGAAACAGGTTTCACGACTCTTTTTTTAACGCCGCTGTAAAAAAGCCCAATGGATGAAGTCCTCTGCAAGTGACAGCAAATAAGAAGAATTGCAACAAAAATCTGGTGTAGCCTCATCTTACTGTATTACTTTTACGAAATTCTTTTTTAGGTCATATTATTTTTATGCAGAAGTGAAAAATTACATCATGTCAGTGGAGTATTTAGAGTTGAATGTCATATGCGTTATGATAGTTTAATGAATTTGATTATTAGGTTTACATTCAATGAAATAGTCAAAGCTAGACAATTTGACTCCAACTTGCATCTTGGTTTTTTATGTGATATTTTGATTTACTATTCCATATTTAACATTCTTGTTCAGGTACTTTTGGGCAGCGCAGGTAGCTTTTATTTTTTTTAAAACTATTCCTTTTTCCTAATAAGTCGTAATCCAGATACATTTGCTGTATTTCTCCATTATTTTTCGATATTAGAGGGTCCAACCATAATGCACGATGTTAATTGTGAGTCACACCTTAACGTCAAGTTTTTCGCCCAATTTAATTTGTCATTTCTTTGTTTCAGGCTTTGACAAATTTAATCACGGAGAAGTACACAATTGAGCAGCGCCTTAAGGTTGTTGAAGCCTTTTACGAAAATGGGCGTTCAAATCAAAATACATTTCGTGCACTTCGTGATTTTTTTGGTCAGGATAATAGACCAAATACGTCCACAATTGGGGGAATATTGCGCGAATTTCAGGAAACCGGGTCTGTAAAAAATGTTAAATCACCTGGACATGCTCACCCAGTTCGTTCTGCGGAAAACATTGCTGTTGTTCGCGATAGTGTGGCAGAAGAGCCGTCAACCTCGACTCGTCGTCGTGCCCAACAATTGAACATCTCACGAACATCACTGATGCGAATTTCGAATAACGATTTGAATTTATACGCTTACAAGGTTCAATTGACTCAAGAGCTGAGCCTACTGACCATTTCAAGCTTCGGTAATATGCCGAATCGCTGGTTGAACAGGCAGAAGGGAATGGTGACTTTGCAAAGAAAATCATCTTCAGCGACGAGGCACACGTTTACCTCAATGACTCGTTAACAAGCAGAATAGCCGCATTTGGGCGAATGAGAATCCACGAATGATTTTTGACAAGCCGATGCATCCACAAAGAGTGGTCAATCTATCTTCTATAAGTCCTTAAAGAAGCTGCATCAAAAATTGAGTTCATTTCAGTTAAAAACGTTGCAATAAGGAGATCAACTATCGAAAAAAGCTTCCATATTATTTGGTATGAATTTCTAATAAAAGTAGTCCAAAGGCCCTTCAGTAAATAAGGTACTTGAATTTTACGGTGGTGAGGTGGGAATGCCTTCAAAAAAGAGAAGTCAACCAGGGAATGTAAATTGGCTTCGCGCTGAAAGCCACTTCAATTCATAGCGCACAGTGACATTCAAGTATATTGAACTCGTAGGAAATGATAAGATAAATGGTGATGGGAGAAGCGATACCGGCATATTAGCTAGAAGATTCTATCGTTTCCCACATATTGATAAACTCTAATTCGAAAACTTTGAATTTCTTGAAGTGCCCGTCATCAGAGCTTATGCAACGGGGCGAAGCGTTTTCAAATTCAAATCTTATACAAGTGGTGTCCTCCGGAAATCGTGGATAACGGAGAATCAGGTTGAATACAAGTGCAATCTAGATGGGTCGGGAATTACAACATACCCTAGACCAAATTCATATCTAGACATTTGCGTTGCTAAGGTATGACTTGAATTCAGATTTAACAATCCTCAATGGAAACTGCAAGTGCTTCCTTATAATATCGACCATATTGTCATTTTTATGGTTTTATGAGTGGCCAAATGCGCCGCTTTATGTTTTGAGCCAGCCAATAGCATCAATGCTAAATGTTATGAATAGGCCAATACGTCACTCTCCGTATTGCGTTCATTTGCATGATAAGTGGCGCCGTGTATAGAAAGCACGCGGCAGAGATAGAAGAAACGACAGCGGAATACACCCGTGAGCGCAAGTCAGCCAGTTGAAAGCTTCAGAGAGTAAAATGTCACACAAAACATGCAAAAGCTCTTCTTGCTCTTCTGCAATCTGTTTCTCCTAATTGCGCTACGAGAATATTGCTTGTTGGCTCTCTCCGCTCACGTGCAAACGAGATGAAGCGGAGAGGAAGAGCTTATGTCGAATAAAAACTTACGTCCTCACGTCTTCAGCAGCTTGCCACGTGACCAAATATAAGCGTTTGTTCGAGTGCTTGACGATCAGTGGTGTCCCAGCAGTGCTTTAGCAGCCACACTCATTTTTAATTAAATAGTGAGAAGTGTTGGCTTAAGCCGAGATTCTCTTCCAGTCTTTTGGCGTTTCGCATCGTGTGGCCACCCCCATCCAATCGCTAGTCTTATTGGTCCCCTTTACAGGCCAACGTTCATATAGAATGCGGGAAACGTTCCGCCGACCTCAAGAATATCGAGTCAAGGTCAAAAACACTTAAATAAATATTTATCGTTATAAATTTTCAAGGAATATAAAGAAATTTATGCATCATTGACTAAAATCATTTAATCAAAGAACAATATTAAATTCAATTTAATTTAAATTATAGCATGTGGTTCAATTGGAAAAAGGAGAAAAAACCAACCAACACTATTCAAAAATTTATTATATGATTTGCTTCCTGGTGTAATCTAGGATCACCTGTGTTCCTAGCCCTTCTCTGAACTCGATTCCTCCTCCTTATTCGGTTTTTGATGTTGTTAGGGAGTTCATAGGGGTTTGTCACCCTTGTCAGAGTTGTGACTGTGTTGTTCTCTTTTGCCTGCATTATTTTGTCTGTGATTTTCATTTTTTCAGTGTCGCTGGCTGTTTCAGGTGTTTGGACAATGGTTTCTTTAGCCAGTGCGACTTGGAAAGCTTGCCAATTAGTTTTCTTCTTTGCTTGTAGGAGTTCATCTATGTATATTCCTCCTGTTAAGAAGAGCACCGATTTGTGATCGGATGAAAGTTCGTCGAGGACTTCGATGCGTACATTGTGTTCAAAGGTAACGTGATATACCAATATCGAGAGGATAACTAGAGAGAGAGAGATATGCAGGCTTAATTGATTATCTATGATGAATCAATTTAACTCATTCCCAGCATGGTTGCTTTTCACAGCTTCCCAACTTCGGTGATAGGCATTGAAGTCTCCAGCAAAGACTATGTGACCCTGAAAGTCCAGAAGTTTTTTTAAATCTTCAATGAGCGTAGATGCATGCGGGCGGCTATATACCGAGGCTATCAAGAATTCAAAAGAATCCGTCCGCACTTGAAGTGCAGTAGCTTCTAGCGTTTGTAAGGTAGGTATCAATACGAGATTATGGTTCACATTCCTTCTCACAAGGATGGCCGTTCCACCTCCTCTACCTGTTGCTCTGTCATTTCTGTACAGAGAATAGTTAGGGAAGCGCAGGCGGTTTCCAGGCTTCAGAAAGGTTTCCTGGATGAGAATGATGACAAACTTTCCTTTCCATGTGAGCATGGTTAAATGATCCATAAAGGTCATTATTTTTTATTTGTCGGTATACTGTTGATACTGTTTTATGATGCAAACATTCCCTGAATCATTTTCGCCATCATGTCTTGCATCATAGTTTGGAACTGTGTCTGCATGGTGGCAAAGAGTCTGTCCATGTTGTTATTTGTGTTTTGTGGAATGTTTGCTTGACTTTGTGCGTTTTTATTTTGTTGTTGTGTAGATGTTGTGGTTTTATTGCTATTTGCAGCTGCATTTTGTGCGAACGATTTCCTGACATTCACTGGGTTTCGAGGAAATCGACCATAGTTGGCTGGATATTCTCCACCACAGTTCAAACATTTTGGCTTTTCCTCTGCTTTTTTAACGCATTTGAAAAATGGTGGAGCCCATCGCATTTAACACAACGGGCCTGTGCATGACAGAAGTGTCCAAACTGCGAGCAATCTCCAAACCGCGGACAGTTGTGGCATATAATTTGTCCTGTACGGGGGCGTTGCGCTTTGACAGTGTATATGAGGTGACATATTGCCCTTATATTGTATATGTCAGTCTCAGATTTGGGAAGGAGGCCCTTCACTAACCTGGGTGCCCCATCTCTTAATTTTATGTAGTGGATTTCGATGGGGTGAAATCCTTGGTTCTACAAATCTTCCTTGATGTCGTCAATTGATAGTCCATACAGACCCCTGATGACCACATTCAGATTCCATTCTTCAGGAAGGATATACGTATGATATTGTATTGTCATTTCTGTCATGTATTTTGTCAGTTTTCTGTGGTCGGGCGGTGTATGTGGAATTATCTAGGTTCCCAAGTAGACCCTTTTGGTGGATTCATGTTGAATTCCAAGTTCTTTTATGTCCTTTAGGACTTGGTTCCACTTTTCGGGCTCTCGAAGGATGACGGGTACAGTTGTCCGTTTCATGCCGTCGTCTGTCTGGGGATTTTGATGGGGTGGGTGCTGTGGGAGTGGCTTTCTTTTTTGGGTGGGAAGGCCAGCTCTGGTAGAGCCATTGAGGCACCTGGTGGTGGCAGAGCAGGAAATTCTTCATCCTCCTCAGCAGAGTCTTCCTGCATGGACTCATTTTCTTCATCTTCTTCTTGTATGGCTTCCTCTTCCATAGCTTCTTTTTCTGAAGAAGCAGAAGAGGACGGACCTCTCTGATGAGGAAGATGAAGACTCCACTGTTGTTTTTTTGTTTTTATTCTTCTTTTTTGATTCAGCAAGCGCCAAATCCCCCAATTGCTCCATGAGCTCTTTGTTGACTCGGCGTTCTTCTGCGAACTCCAAGTTTACGTCAATAAGTTGCTGTTGAGCCTGCCTCAACTGCTGTATTATTTCGTTAAGCTGTGCCTGCACAGTTTGCGAAGCTTTCAATTGGGCAATCAGCAGAGCTATCTGCTGATCTTTGTTCATTGTGGATATATCCATAATATCCCCAACCCTCCCAAACTAAACTCAAAAATTTTGAAATCTATTCAACTATTTAAATTCTTGTTATGCAAATCAAAAATAATTAAAATAATATGGTCTCACAACCAAAGAAAGCAAAATCACTCATCCAGAAGACTCCTTACTTTTTTGCCAGCTTGCTCTTTTTTCTTCTCGTTGGGATCTTCCTTCCTGCTCGCGCTTTTCACTTTGTTTTTATTACTATCACTGCCACTATAACTTCTGACTTCAATCACTCACTATGTTCACTCACTAATTGACGACTTCGACTTTGAATGTCCGCAACGATGTACGGCTTCCACAAGACGGGTAGTAAGTTGAGAAGGTGGAATACGCGTTTTTATTAATGTTTTCGGTTGCGATGTGGAGAAAATGCTTGTTCAATGTTTTTTATCTAATTCTATTGCACATTGTTTCTTTATGAAGACTGGGTCTGATTTTTTGAGGGTAGAATGTGGTTGCTTACAAATTGTGAACTATATTTTTGTACATTTGGACGGATCATATAATGGAAGCGCATACATTTCACAAGAAGAGGGGTTCTTGCAATATTTTTTAATATGGCCGAATCTGAAACAATCTTTACAGTGTAATGGCCTCAGTATACAGGGATTTAATTTAAGATTATTGCAGTTGATTTTAATTTCTTTTGGGAGTGTATACTCGTTGAAAGAAAGTATATGCAGTGGTGTGTTGATGATATGACTATTGCAGAATTTAGTAATTTTTTGGTATTCTTTTACCCTCAGGTGGTTTCTTCTTCTTCGTAACACTACAGCCCCTTTCAGGCCTTCGTTTCCTGCAAATAGCGCTTCCAACTGTCTCGGTCTATTGACCGCCTCCTCCAATTGTAAAATCCGAGCAGCGATGAACTGTCTTCGTCGACCGAATCAGACCAGCGTTTTCTCGGTTTCTCCTCTAGTCTGCGGCCTTCAGTTCTCCTAATGAATACCTTTTTGGGTATCGGATACTCGTCCATACGATTCATGTGGCCAGCCCTTTGCAGCTTCCGCAGCCTTATAATCGTTGCGACCTCCGGTTAGTCAAAAATTTCATGCAGCTCATGATTGTATTGAACTTGCCATTGCCCTCAAAGGCGTTTAATGTATTCGTTTCTTATCACAGATAAGTATACTCGGAGCTTTGTTTTCCTGTGAATGCAACGGGCCTTCAAGATCAGCAAAACTGAATAAAAATATTTTATTTTTGAGCTGTATTCTTCGGCGTATTTCGTCTCTTTCATTAGCGATTCTCGTTATTTATATTTATCGTAATACATGAATCCGCTCACATTTAGGTTGCTTAGCCTTTCTAAAATACAGTTTTCGTCCAAGTCAGTTAGTATTGGTGCGTAAATCACACCTTTGGTTGTATTCAGTAGTAGTAGTAATAAAATATCGTATTTTTGGGGCGCTATGCCTGGCACTTTGGAAATGTTGAAAGATTAAAATAGGGATTTGATGCTGGTATCAAGAATCGCGTAGTAATTTTTTTTTTTTTCATTTCCTTCCGGGATGAAGATATGCTGATTCACGACCAGCAAATGATTTGTTCGTTAGTTAATTTGCACTAGATTACTCACTAACTAAATGGCACACAGGCAGAAAATTACACCGGAACTTTCGATTTGAGGTTTAAGCCCGCAGACGACGGGTAAGCTTACACCACGAGCGCTGGGTGGAGTATGCAAATTTATTAAATAATCGTCTTTGCATCAAGCCGTACACATTTTAATCTTAACTGATTTTGCAATATCAATAAAGAATACATAGTACTGATTTACCTGATACTTGTTGATTTGCTAATATCTTAATGTTTGTTGAATCAAATTGATGTAAATATGGAACATGGAAAAATTTTCTTACATTGTATAAATAATACTCAAACTAAGATAGAAGTTGTACCACTGATTTGGAGAAGTTGATTTGATACTCATATTAAGCGCAGGCTCATAATCATATTTATTTTAAATCAATTATTCATCGTTGTTGTATAATCAGCCCTTCAAATAATGCTGATTCAGCTTAATTTGAGTACTTATTCCTTGCAAGCCAGAAATTAAAATAGAAAAAGAATAAATTCAAGAGAACTCTGCATAAATTTATCGAGAAAATCTAAAACAAATTGTTTTCATTCTATTTCATGTCATTTCAATATCATTTTACATTCAAAACCAGCCTAGTACCCAAATGCAACACTTTAGCCCGATTTAGTACTCTTTGAAAACTCATCATGACTTCCATGAGTTTATAGGAACAACACCTGCATATAATGCATTTGAATTTGATTTGTCATTACCGATTCCACATTTACTATCAGAGAAGAGAACCACAATATGACCATGCGTTTGCTATAATCGATTCATAAAAAAGCAAAATAAATTTCCTCCTCATATTATGAATAAATTGTCTTAATATTACGAGTACAAGAATTCTTAATTATATGCTAGAATAATAAGTTAATAAATTCAGAGTGCTCCAGCATTAAAGGAAAGGAAAAAATATAGTTCAGTTACTCAAATAATTCTTTTCAAGTACTTTTATTGAATAAAATTTCAAATTTTCTTTAGAAAAATGATTACTAATTTTGGAGGCACATCTTCAAACCTTCTTAAAATATTTAACGGCCCCACCTACATATTAAAAGAGTAGTGTGTCACTTTTATTCACTGATAAACCACTTCAGCGGACAGATAGGTCAGAAACTGTAAGGAGTAACTACAAGAAATTGATGTTTTCCTTTGAAAGTTAGCTAACGGTGGTCTAATCTGCAGTTGCATATCGAGGAAATTAATAAGCAGTAAATGAAAAACTTTTAGTTAGGATAAGAAAGGAAAATCTAACGGAAAAAAATCGGAATTTGATAGTAATGCGTCGTAAACTTGTCAAGATATCTTTTAAGAAGCATTGAGCATATCATATTGAGTGAACCGATACAAATATAAATTAAGAATGTGACTGACATCTTTTCAAAAAGGATTGAAGCAATTAAAGTGCTATCACCTAGCCAAGAATAAATTTCCTCCAGATGAGCATTGAAATTCAATCAAGGTAGCGAGCAATTCATCTTAATATACTTGTGATTAATAGTTCCACCTAAGGTCCGAGTAATTCCCATAAAAACCTTCCATCTGAATGTAGCGTGTTATCACAGCTACCCGCGAAGCAAAAACATCAATCACATTCGTATCATACAAATGAGCTGTAAGAGCGCGTGATCCGAGTTCTAAAAGGATGTTGACTACGATTGCATGCACATTTAAGGATTTGCTTGCAGGTTTTGCTTCAATAGTGCGGATTTTTCCGCGCCCTGTATGGATTGGCAGGTAATAGTGAAGATATCGGGAGGTTTTTGCGCCCTGATATGTGGAGTATTTATTAAATTAGCTTTGATGGCATTCTAGAGACGCAGGCTTATAAGTCGACATGGTATTTAGCGACTATGTGGTATGGATATGCTGGTGGTACTTAGTGTGCTAAGTAGGAATGGCCGGCGTGTTAATCAGGTGGAAATTTAGAATTTCAGTTACTTAGCGGTAGGTACATGATATTAGGAAGTGTCTTTGCATGTTTCTCGGAAAGAATGTTTTCACGAGAATAAAAGTGCTTGTTATGGATTTCAGGTTTCAGCTGCAGCCGCAGCATAACTCTATGTCCATAAAGCCTTCAACTTCGTCTTTATAGATTCCTTGCCTCAAACAAACAGTTCATTAACTAATACTTCCTGGGATACACGCGTATACCCTTTAGACATAATTAACCGCTCTCGTTGCCGTGGTATCTGCAAAATTAGAAAAAAGTATTGAAATCTTTTAATTACATCCTGGTGTCCCAGCATATGGCGCGGCAATCGGGAACCTGTTGGCAATGTTCCACATGCAGAATCGCGAGAATGCACCATATCGTCATCCCAGAACAGCCGACACTGGTTACGCGCAGGAATGTTTGTACCTTATGATTGCTATGTCCAGCGGAAAATCATATGATCATTGATGCAGCATCCAAATGGCACCTAGTCTGCACATGCACCGCACTATAACATTGAGTGGATGTTGAGGAAAAAAATTCTCAAGAAAATCGTCATTGCAACATCCACGGCCTGACTTTTATAATCAAGTATCGTTTAAGAACGAGTTCCATCAATAGGATGTAACTTTAATTTGCTAGATTCTTAGAATATCGCAAAACGCCGTTCTAACACCATTCGAGGTGTATGTGCATCTTCCTAAGACGCCAGCAAGAATTTTCGCGTGAAGTGGAGATGTTGCGGTTCGGGCTACTATTCATGAATAGCGAACTGAGAGCGTTTGCATTTGTGCATGCAATAAAATGAAAAGACATTTGAACAAACAAACAATCTATAATTCTCGGAGGTTGGCTATGAAACGGTGCAGATCGAGAAAAATTGCACAAAACGGTTTAGTGAAAAGCTAACTTGAAAATCCAGTAAAGCTGGAATTCAAATAGTAATTCCCGCGACTTGATCGAACTATAGCCAGAAGATGAGAGAGAACAGTCCAAAAGTACTGAAACTGCAAAAAGTGGATAATTTAAATATTCGCAAAGCAATCCAAATCAACTTACCGTTCTTACAGTGAGTTGTGATAATGTTTTTCCCGCTTCTTTTACATTGGTACTCGTATTTATTAGTCGATATTTGGTCATCGAAATTTATTTTCCATAAATCAGTATTTAATAATTGCATGATAAACTGGATTTAAGTCATTTAATATAATTGACAATCCTTATAATGTGATCGTAATTTCCATTTGATTAAACAGCTTATTTGGTGACCTGTTACTCGTTTTGCAGGTGGTTAGTAATTTAGATACAAGTGAAGTGTAGGTCTTTGCAGATGATATCAATATCTTGTTACCGTCGGCCACACAACTCTTCCTAAAATTTGACAGCGAAACAAATCAATGACGCTAAAATAAAAATCATCACCCATCATCATCAACTGTGGATCAGAACCTTTAAAGATTCCACAACTATGCAACACTAGATGCATCTCCATCGAGCCTGCTGAATGTCGAATCTTAGAACAGAATCAAAGCTTTTGTTTCAATGTGCCAGAGGAACTGAACATTGTCACATGGCAGAAATGTTATATAACATGTATAATGACCCCACAAAACATCTTTACTTAATTTAGATCAAGACCATAGTACAAGAAGTCCAAGCGGTGAATAAACTTTGAAGTAACTAAACTATATAAAGATCTCATCGCATTCACGGAGTCAATATGTGATAGCATTGTAAATTCTTTGGCTAGAGTTAACGTTTTACCTACAAATCTTTCTAGTTACGTTGATCCTTCGTTATATATGGGGTTCACTTTTGAGAGAAAGTTGAAAGAATACAACTTAACATTTGAAGTGACGAAAAATATTAGGCAACGATACATACATTTCACTCTGAAACTTATCAACGAATTGAAAGCTAGATTGCCTATTGTTTCGGAGAACGATGAGGGTGAACAATCACACAGCCACAACAAGATAAGCAGTCCCAGCCGAGATGAGTCGACGGACGGTCGCATTTATTCTTTGCGAAATCATTAATTTTGGAATAAACCTTTGTAAATCTAGAGTGAATATAGATACTTTGTTATAAAAAGTTTAAGTTTTTATTAAGTGGAAAGCAGGCAAGATGTAGACAACGCAATCGGAATAGGCATGACGTAGGCGGCATAATGTTCAACTCGGGAACACCTAAAAACTTTTCAGTTCTCCAAGTAGAAGAAACTTGAAGTTATGAAACCATCAATTGTCGAAATAGCGCAAGAATTTCAAATGGTGATAGACTTGTATGCCAATGGCGAAACAATGTCCATACGCCATGGCAGTGTACTTCATCCACTGTTGAGTTTTCTTGTGAAGTTTAAAATTATAAAGACGCTGCTGGAAACAATCCTATTTCAGAATTGGCCAGATTCGCGACAAAATTATTAACTTTTCCACATTCTAACGCTGACATTGGGCGTGTATTCAGCCAAGTTAACTTGGTGAAAACTAAACTTAGGAATAGTTTGCCAACGTCAACATTAACCCATATCATCCTACTGTTCTATTATTGGAACGGTTTGTTTTTGAATTTTATAATTTTTCGATCAACGAATCGGGTCATTATTTTTGCATTTTGGCTACACTAAAGTCCCAAGCTATCAATTACATTGAAATTTTTATCATAATCAGGAGAATCCCCATTAGTGAGTGGTGATTTATTTTACTAAGTAGTGAGGGCAACATGTCTCGCAGTAAAACGTAAGTATTATTACTTTTTTCTTCAAAAGTATATAATATTTATGCATGATTTTAACAACAATGCTATAGGTAATTAGCAAGTTAGAAAAATTAATTGAAAAACTACGGTTTTGATATAAGTATTGCGTTTTTCTTGTACCGTTCCATTATTGCAACAGTAGGAATATATACCTTTGTAATATTTTGTTTGAGACGGTACCGTATTTAGGTTTTATAATGGTCGCGTTTTATTTATTTTATTTTAGATTGACTGTTGATGAAATCCTTGCTTATTTGGAAGAAGATGATAATATTTTAGGGGCAAATATTTATATTACGCCTCCCGAAAACAACGAGTTAAGTGACGGAGATAGTGGTGATGAAGAATCACATGACATAAATCACTTGTCTCGAGCTCAGTTGTTAGCGGAGGCGGCAGTAAGCGTTATAATCAACGCTGAAACAAATATTGAGGCAGCAGAGCATAACATGGATACTCCTACACCTAGATCCACTAGCAACGAAGTTAAAGTTAATCTTCCACTTTCTAAAAGAAAAAAATCTGAGGTACCAAGGAGATGGAAATCTGTTGACATTGTCGAAAAACCGGAGAAAGAATCTGCACCACCTTCATTCTCAGACGATATAGAGCATCCAATTGATTTCTTTGAGCTTTTTTTTGATGATGAAGTTTTCGTACTTCTTCGTTCAGAAACGGAAAAAAATGCAATTCACAAGGGGCATCACAGTTTCAGGGTAACCACTGCAGAAATCAAGCAATTTATTGGTATTCTACTGCTTACTGGTTATAATAATTAACCTAGATATCGCATGTATTGGGAGCAAAGCGTTGACTGCAATTTTCAGGGAGTAGCATCAGTTATGTCAAGAAACCGGTTTGAAGAGTTGTTGCGATTCCTCCATGCAACCGATAACTATCATTTGCCTCCAAATGACAAATTCGCTAAGGTTCGCCCCCTTTGGGATCTTTTGAATAAAAGGTGGCTAAAATATTTTTCCGGTGACAGAAATTTGAGTATTGATGAGTCAATGATCCCGTATTTTGGAAAACACAGCACAAAGCAGCATATTCATGGGAAACCGGTTCGATTTGGATATAAAAACTGGTCGATTTGTACACGACTTGGATATTTGGTATATGGAGAGCTTTACCAAGGAGCAAATACGGGAAACACTCGTCCTGAGCTTGGCATCGGTGGCTCTGTTGTATTAGATCTCATATCCAGACTACCCCCGGGTAGTTATAACTTTTATATGGATAATTTCTTCACTTCGTTGTCTCTTCTCGAAGAGATACGGAAATGAGGGCACGATGCCACTGGAACAATAAGAGCAAAAAGAGTCGAAAAGGCTCCTTTGAAGGATCCAAAAGTAATGAAAAAAAACCAAAAGAGGATCATACTTTCAGTGTACTGATGCTTCTTCTGGAATTACTTTGGTTCGATATAATGACAATAACATCGTCACTGTTGCGTCAACTCAATCTGGTACACATCCCGTTGGGAAAGTGATGCGTTTCTGTGATAAACAGCAAAAAAAAATAGATCAGCCCAGGTGTGTTATCAACTATAATCGATACATGGGTGGCGTAGACCGATTAGACCAGAATGTAGGCTGCTATCGAATTTCGATTCGCTGTAACAGGTGGTATTGGCAGCTGCTGATGTGTCCTATAAATGTTTGTGTCAATAATGCCTTCCAGCTATACAAATCATCATCATTGTCAAAACAAGGTAGTACTTATGATTTGTTATCATTCACTAGGAACATTGTGACTACATATATGCAAACAAGAGATACAGCCTCAACTTCATCGATCTCAAAAATGCCGCTGCCTAGGTCATCGCTTGCTGTAATAAAACGGGTGCCAGACAGTATAAGATTAGACAAGAAGAGACAGCACAGTATCATCAACCAAAATAAACAAACTCGTTGCGGCTTATGCCACAAAAACACAACTATGAAGTGTAGCAGTTGCAACGTAGCTCTTCATAATAAATGTTTAATCTATTTTCACAATAAATGATATTCATTTCAACTATGATACTCATAAAATATAAGTTTATAAGAAGCTTTGTAACAATAAACAAAATAAATTTAGATTTTATGTAACTCGCTCTTTTATTTCAGTTACTTCTTCAATTTTATAAAGAAGACAATACAGTGGCATATTGTCCTAATGTTCCATTTTTGGAACGGTACTGTCATAACAAAAGCAAAGCAGGATTTTTTTTTTCTGTCAATAGTTTTTCGTTTCTTAGGCCATTAATGTGCATTTCTGAGAGTTTGGCACAAATCAGATAAAGTTAAAAGTGCTTGGGATGATATGGGTTAAATGCAATTTTACATGTAAGATTTGGATTGAAGCGAGTGAACCAATGTTGTCATACTTACGATATACCGGACCAGGTCTTACGGAAAAAAGGAACAAACGAGACATGTGCATCCACATCTTCTGCGTCAGATACAGCGGCTACATTCTTCAAACAACAAATGAGGATTTAAACCCTTCATCTGAGTTTTGAAATGAGTAATTTAAGTTTAATACTGCGGCCATTGACAGCATTTGCAGCAAATAAAAATACTTTATTTTAATTTCTTACTCAAAACTAAACTTACTTGAAGAAACTATTATGTTGAAGTGATGAATTTTAGCTTCGTTTATTTTTATGTTTATTTGCAACATATAAATAGATATAAATAGAAATTAATTTTTTAAAAAACATTTTACAAGAATATAAAACATACTCTTGAATTGATTGAACAGATAAATGTTTCCTTTATCTAACTGTGTATATACTTGTAGTATTTAAGTTTTGTGATGTTAATTTTTAAGATTAAATATAATTGAATAATATTGTCACAATATCTTATGGATGCAATTTAACTTTCTTTTCTTTTCACAGTAGGATATATAGAGTATGTTGAAAATTTTTGATTTGAATTCTAGTATAGTTGTATTTCAGTGAGCGTAATTAGCATATGTTTTTAGCATTTTTCGTTAAATTTAGCATATTTTTGGCATTTTTTGAACTAATATTTAGCATTATTGTGTAGTCCGCGTGGCTTAGTGGTTAGAGCACTAACCCTGTAAGCCGAATGTCTCTAGTTTAAGTCTCGTTGGCGTTAACGAGATTTAGTTCCAGTGGCTCTTCGGACGGACTTTAAGCCTGTTCAGTTATAATACGTGCTGGTTTAAAATCAGAACGTATCGCAGCTGGATGGACGGACACACGGCCAAAGCGTGATAATGATCATATCACCTTGTGGACTGCCGATACATTCGATCATGACAATGAGATACTCTTAACTATCTCTAAGCGAAGGCCCGAAAGGGGCTGTAGGGCTACAAAGAAGAAGAAGAAGAAGAAGATTAAGCCTTATTTATTTTTTGGGAGTGGCAGCAGTGATTGAGCGCTCCGATGTAATAAACTAGAACAAATATTAGTTTTTGTAATCAATTGTATTTTGTTTCTAAATTGGAAATTATGAAATAAACAGCAATTCCAATGTTGTAAAGTGCATTTTCGGTCGAAATGGTTGTTTCATCATACGATATAACGGCTCCAAGCAAGCCGCAATATCCGCGAATATTTAACAAGATAGGACCACGTTGGAGAATTGCCTGTTGCCCGAATCGAAACAAAAAGAAACGCCAAAAATATCAGACCACAGGAA
Source organism: Odontomyia ornata (assembly GCA_963969285.1). Classification (NCBI taxonomy): domain Eukaryota; kingdom Metazoa; phylum Arthropoda; class Insecta; order Diptera; family Stratiomyidae; genus Odontomyia; species Odontomyia ornata. The sequence continues at coordinate 347,423,042 of OZ017738.1, read as the reverse complement.
TTCTGCTCCGTCTGCCTCAAGTGGCCATGACAACTGGCCAAGTATTATTCCAGCGATTCTTCTATTCAAAGACTCCAATGATTTTAGATTTTGGGTATACTCATCCGAAAACTGAAGTCATCAAAGAAGAACGCGAGTTTTAAAAGAATTAAAATTTTGCGTACATGTCAATCATTCACGTAAACTTATGGTAATGTACCGTCAAATGCTCGGATGTGAAAAGAATGAAAGGTTATACAAATAGCTTGGAATTTTATGAATGTTTCTCTACGCGCTGATGTATTCATTCGATACCATCGAGAAACAATCGCATGGGCAGGACAGCAAGGAGATACCTTTGCCTTCTAATCCCCCCCGGTGTCTTCAAAATAGCTGGGGACCAAATTATTGATATTTGTTTCCGCATCATGCATCTTTACAAACGTCAAAAGCCCAATGTAGAAAAGCTTGAAAAGAAGTACAAAGTACGCTATCGAGTCGATAACAAGAGGAAGTCACAGTTTGTTTTTTCGCTACGATGATCGTGAGTTGTGTGTGGTTCCACTCGTTTAACGGCAAATTGTTGCAAAGTGATTTTTATAATTGTATATTATAGCATTGAAAATGTGGGGAAATTTGTGTATTTGGGTGCCAAAATAACGAAGAATGGTAAGGAAAGAGACGTAGTACGCAGAAGAATATAGCTCGCAAATAAAATATTTCAATTCAATTTAAATCAAAGCTCCAAGTATACAAATATGTGATAAGCGCTCATCGCGCACCAGTTTTTACACACTTGCATGATATTTTCATTTGGTTGAGCTCATTTATCTACCCCAGGTAACAAAGCTTTCAAACCTAACCTATGTAATTAGCAACACAAAATGTTGGTAGATCTTGCCTGCCCCTAAAGCCGCTGATATTAAAAATAATTTTTTAAATGCAGGTTCTAAAAGTTCTAATCTACACCTTTCATTTGATACCCCATTCGACTACCTATGATTAAAAAAAGTTAAAACATTTGTAACAATTTCGCGACTGAATATAACAATTCCGCGACTGAATATCACTTCCGTGCCCTCTGGTGGAGCTCCTGACTGGGGCCCTCGGACCCGGTTAGCCCAATGGAGAGGGGCCGTGCGCCACTCGCTTTGCCAATGGGCCCCACAGGAGTCGCCAAGCGAGAATCGCGACTCGCCAAAAGGCTCGCACCGACACTGTCCGCGACACGACGCGCAATGTGATCATGCACCGCCTATCCTCCCTAACCGCGACCACAACTAGGGCGGGGGAACCTAAAACAAGGGATGAGCCCTGAACGATTTCGGAGTCACACCACGTGGCGGCGAAGCACCCTCGAGCCTTCCACACACGGGGCGTTGCTCGTACGGGAATGCCACCTCGCTTCCCGAGCCAACTTCACAATTTCTAAATCACTTTTTTTTCTAAATCACCAAAAACAATTTAATTCCACGGATTAAAAATATATACAGGATATTTAAACAAGAAATATATATGTAAAGTTGTACCCAACTTGCACCATTCAACCGGCTTGTTCGACTCGGGGGGCCCCCAATCTTGCTGTCGCCAACTTCTGCTCGATCCACCTCGGTCGTAGAGACGCTCCTCCCGTTCCTCCGAAGACCTCCTTGAATCCTCCGATCAATCCTCCAGAAATTCCGCCAAAAAAAATTCGAGCTCCCTCTTGGTAAAATGCGAAGTGAAAAAGAGAGTTTCCAAGCTCCATCCGGGGTCTTATATCCCCTCTGGTGGCCACGCTTTCATATCAGGGAGCTTTTCGATGTTCCACCAGTTCATCGCATTCACTGCATTACCCGCGTGTCGTGTCAGCTGGCATCTTGCGAGCTTTAAATGCCATAATATGCTGATGGAACGATGAAACATTTGATGAGCTATGACGCGATGATGGTTGATGTTGTTGTTGTTGCTGCTGTTGCTTCGATGCAGATGACAGATTCGATTCATGTTGCTCAACATATGGTATACCTGCTCCCCCACTTCCGCCTACATTTCTACTGCCGTCCTGATATCTGCTGGACACTTTTTTCCGTCCTATATTGTGTTCGCGACTGTATCCAATTGTGCTATGTGTTGGCGGATGCTGCTGAATGTGTGGCTGGTTACCTTGGGCTTGCTTCTGCACTTGAATATGCGATTGATTGTAATGTTGCTGCCGTTGCATTGCAGCTTGTTGCTGGCGCGTAGTGCATTTTGTTGAGTAGATGCATCCACAGGCTGATAATTATTTATGTTTACAACATTTCTATGGGATATCGCATTCGAAACATGTCCTACACCTGTTGATCCATGTCTCATATCGGGTTCCGCTTAAATGTCCATACTTGCAGCAAACTGCATATTGCTACTGTTTGGTGTCGCGGTGATAACTGGATGTTGAGCGCTCAATTGCACTTTGTGTCTTGTGGTAACCATCCTCTTCTGGCCGGAAGGAGGTTGAAATTCATTTTGAATTTGCTGTGGATGTGTCGCACAGCTTCTCGGTTGCTGTTGTTGAGTTGAAACAGGAGAATTTGTATTTACTGAATTGTTAATTTGTATCCGTTGGCTAGGAGGAGTATTAAATACGGTAGGCCCAAACGTATAAATGCCATGCAATAATTCCGGCGTCTCATTTATATTTGTGCCAAGTTGATTATAAGCGTATTGTGGCTTTAATGCTATATGTTCTGAGCTTGTTTGTTCTATCGCATTAACTAGTTGCCTTACTAGATTATCATCACGAACCAATAATAGGTTTTTGGATTCATCAGCTACCAATGTATGGAACAGTAACGATTTATTTAGGGACGTTACACTCGAAATGGAATCTGTATACAGGAAGCTCGCTTAGTAAATCCGATAAACTCGTCAGCCCGGCTAAAGTTGTAACCGGTGCACTTCCATCAGTATTTGCCGGTCCGATTCGGTGAAATTAATCGCACGCTTTCGACATTTCAGCACAATGATTGAATGCATTGTCAGCGAAGTGCTCGTTGATCTGCTTAGAACCTACTTAATTCTAATTTCTAAGTGTGATACAAAATATAAAGCGTTACATACATCGTTAAACCTCGACTTCAGCTGGCTCGGGAAGTTATACTCGCGGAGAACTTATTATATTTTTTTTTTGTTCCTTTTTTTTCGTTTGTTTGTTTTCTTGTGTGTGTGGAAGGCTCCCATGACACATTTTTAAGGGCATCATCGCTATAAGGAGGGACCCCCTCTTAAAATTTTTCAAATGTTTGGTAAGGCCTAAGCTTTTGAAAGACCACCACTGCCGACCTTTTCACGAAGTTTGACCTTTCTAGCATCAAAGGTTTCTGAGGAGACTTGCTGTAACGCACGGACAGACGGACGGATAGACGGACAGATAGGTCGCGAAACTAGTACCGTAAGAGCGGGTTACTTTGTCCATTTTTTCGGTGCATTTTCGTATAAAGCGCTATAGTTTGCTTGATATTTTATGATAAGTTTTACATCGACTTTTTATAGAAACTCAAGGATATGATGATTAATATAGGGTTATCCATTTTACGCTTGGGAAAGTAAAGCTAAAGAAACATAAAATATTCAGATGGAAACGAAATTTTTTATTCAATATAAAGACTGAATCTTGCCATTATACGTGAAACACAACATCGTTCAAATGTTCTCTACGGCACCTTTTACTGTCCTCAATCCTTTTAAGGTAATTTTCAATGACTTTTCGGCACATTTCCGGCAAAATCTCGGCCATAGCTTCACGAATATTGGTTTTCAATTGCTCAAGATTTTGAGAATCGTTCACGTAAACACGATCTTTCGCATAGCCCCATGAAAAGAAACCCAAAGGTGTTAGGTCGCAGGATCTTGCGGGCCAATTGACATCACTCAATCTCGAAATTACGCGTCCTGGAAATTTCTCTTGCAAAAGTGCTCGATTAGCCTGTATTGTGTGGCTTGTGGCTCCGTCCTGTTGTAACCACATGTTTTCCAGATCACAATCTTCAATTTCTCTCCAAAAATAATCTTAACATCCGTCCATAGCGGTCAGAATTGACTGTAATGGCTCTTCCTTGATCGTTTTCAAAAAAATACGGGCCAATAACACCACCAGACCATAATGCACACCAAACGGTCACTTTTTCCGGATGCAAAGGCCTTTCTGTGATCACCTGAGGATTTTGAGAGCCACATATGTGGCGATTCTGCTTATTTACGTAACCACTGAGCGAAAAATGAGCCTCATCACTAAAGAAAATTTTGTTCGAAAAATCGTTATCAATAGCTTGTTGTTCAATCACCCAATTCGCATACATTCTGCGTTGTGTATGATCTTGACGCTTAAGTTCTTGAGTGAGTTGGATTTTGTACGGATGGAGATACAAATCCCAACCCAAAATCCGCCACAATGAGCCGTAAGACAAGCCCAAATGTTGAGCACGACGAGGAATCGACGAATTCGTGTCTTCATCCACACTTTGAGCAACGACAGCGATATTTTCAGCAGAACGAATGTTGCGATGATGCGCAGGCCTTGCAATATCAATAACCGATCCAGTCTCTTCAAATTTTCTCACTCTGTTCGAAATTGTTTGCTGTGTAGGTTGATTATGTCGACCGTAATCGGCTCGTAAAGCCCTAAATGTTGACACAGCAGAATCATCATTTTTATAATAAAATTTAATAATTTTAACGCGTTCTTCGGCTTTTAAACGATCCATATTTCTAAATGGCAAACCTTCAACTAAAAAACAAAAACACTTTGGATGACATTTAATTCTGACAGATGTCAAACGGCAGTTTTATACTTTCCTACCACGAAATGGATAACCCTGTACTAATTGCTTAATTTGAAAATAATCTACAAACATTCTCCTCTTTTAAGGTCTTTGTAAAAATTTTTTTTACAAATACTTACTTGCTTTGCAACCTGTCTGTCCGTCTGTCCGTCTGTCCGTCCGTCTGTCCATCTGTCCGTAGGTCACAGCAGGTTTCCTCAGAAACTTTCACAGCTGGAATGCTCAAACTTTTTGGAAAGCTCAGAAATGATGGTCTTATGTCTTACCAAAAATTTTAATGTTTTTTAAAAAATAGCCCTTAAACATTTATTTTAATCAAAGGTAATCGAGTTGGGTATCAAATGAAAGGTCTTCATTAGAACTTTAAGAATCTGAAAGAAAAAGGTCATTTCATGTATCAGGGGATCCAGGGGGAGGGGGTAATTTACCAAAATTTGGTATTGCCCATCCGCAATTGGACACCTTTGAGCAGACAAATCTGAAAATAATCACAGAGGTGGATCTAAATGAGTACAAGGGTAGCAAAAACCTCAGAAATCAAAATTACCTCAATTTGTTAAAGATAGTATGATTTGTAGATTTTACATTTTCGCCGAGAAAATCAAAACGGTACATTTAAACTTCTTGAAGTTTTGTAATTACATAGGTTGATATAAGATCATAATGTTAACAAAATTTCACGGAAATTGAATCATAATTGAGTGAGTGATAGCCATTTCAATTGAATGAAATTACAACAACAATAGCACGTGTTTATGGTTTATACATAATTCAAATTGACCTAGGCACTTTTATTGTCTTCCAATTCTCATGAAAATTTAAGGAAAAGTGTCTAATCTAAATATGTTCAATCGGCTGAGCATTCAAAATAGCGGCTGCAATGTGCTTAATAGCGGCTGCAATGTGCTTATAAAAGAAACTCTGCATCTTTCGTATAAACTAGAACGGTTCCTTATCCAAGTATTGGATGAGTAGTTCAAATAATCGATTCACACTACTAAAAAATTGTTTCGAACCCTAGGATGGTCACAAAGACCTTTTGGTAGGAGCACTCTCCTGCTTACTAAACTTGTTTTATTAAATGTTTGGGCCAAAGTCTTTTGAAGAGGGTTACTTTATCCGATAGATTCCTATAGTGAAAATATTCATCTAATTGATAGCTTGGGTCATTGTTACCAACGCTGGATGTATGGTAGAATGTTGTAGGAAGGTTTGGTTAAGTAATGAAGTAGTAACAGAAGAACAGTATATAGAAAATCAACTTTAATTCAAACTCTTAAAACTTTTTTAAGTCAAACTTAATCCAAATATAATCAAATTATATTAATGATGATCTATTTCGGGAATAGAAAGTGAGATCTTTTTTATTAATTTAGGAACTCCGATCTTACAAATTATATGGCCCCAACTGTGAAGTTGTTCATCTGTAATTGCTGGCCAGGCCAGAATGCTTTGCCTTTCTTTAAGCAGCCTACAAATGCACCTTCTTCACACGTTGACAAAAACTGACCAGCGTAGTTCCGTGAATTCCAGGTCACGATAACATGATCTCCTGCAACTATATTGTCAGCACTGCATGCATAAACACTTTAAAAAACAGTATTATTCTCCTCACGCTAAGGGATCCTTGCGTAGCCATTTTTCCATTTTTAGTTTCTAGCAATAGCTCTTGCTCTTCTTCGGCTGTCATCACGTCCGGTTCAGCTAGTATTAACCCTTGTAGCTGAATAATATTGCTCGGAGAAACACCATCTTTAGAGTCATCAAACGGTAATATGTGGTCTTCTGTGGAGGAAACAAGATTTATAGTGGACTCCGTGTTGCTTGAAGATGAGACTTTTCGCTGTGTCCGTTTTTTGGACATCATATTTCTTTTCTCAGTGTTTGCTGTGTGAACACCAGAAAGACCTGATTCAACAACATCAGAAACAGAGATTGGTAATCCAGGGGCTATATTGACTTTCTTTTTCCTAGCTTTCTTTTCTGGGCAAGTGGTATCGGGTCGGGACTGTTCTAATTTTTTCAAGAAATTGCAGACAATAAGTTCTGGATTTAAAATACGGTCTTATCTCGGTAGCCTTGCCAAGGGTTCTTCGTTGTTTACGGGGAATATGCCAGTTTTTTCTAAAACTGGACATTAAATCTTATTTGGTTGATGTTAATGGCTCTAACGCTTTTTTAACAGATTTGGAAACTGATCTTTAGATGTCATCGGCAATTTTCTTCCCATTTGGCTGTTCTTCCAATTTTGTAATATTTGTCGCCATTTGCACTTCAAAGGACGAAAGTAAGCAACGTAAAATGGCTGAAGAATGTGAGTAGTATGCGGAGGCAAACACACAAAGCAGATGTCATTCTTTTCACATTCGGACAAGACCGTTTTGTTGATATGCAATGTAAGGTTGTCACTAATGAAAACTTTTCTCCCCTCCTTTTTCTTCATTATTGGCAAGGGGTGATTGAGAAACCAGTCTTCAAATGTGACGCAATCCATGTATCCACTTTTTGACTTATTATAACGGGTCCCTTCTAGACCATTTTCATTTTCAAGTTGTCCAAAGATTTTCTGCTTTATATATAACGTAGGGTGGAATTGTTTCGCCATCAGCGTTTCCATAAAACATGACAGTGAAGCTAATTTTTGTAGCATTTACGATAGTCTCTGGATACTTTGTCCCTCTTCTACATAAGACCTTTCTTTTTCCTGGATCGTCGCAAAGATTAGTTTCATCGTAATTATAGATGTTATTAGGTGCAACGTTTTCTGTTACTTTGCTAATGTTTTCGATGAATTCAGCAATAAAGGCTTCAGAAACCTGACTACGAACTCATCCGATGTTGTTAGAGAGTCTTCGAGATAATATTCTGTTTCGTAAAAGAAAGGATTTTAGCCAGTCCTTTCTTGGAATGTGGTTTTTAAATGTTGTCACAATTCGGCCCTGAGACTCAAGATAATCCTTAATAATTATTCTATGATCAAAGTCTGTTAGTGGAAATCCGTATTCAGATAGCGCTGTTATATGTGCCACAAACGTGTCTTCCTCTTCTTTCGTAAAAACAGTCGGCATGCCGGGTTTATTGCCATGCCTTTTAGCTAATTTATTTTTAATCGTACTTCTGGGTAGATTTTTCTTTTTTGAGGTAGCTCTATGTGTCAGAATTTTTTACCTTATAGCGGCTAGACATTGTTCTAAGTCTGCCGTACTACAATTTATGTATAGACGACTACCGGGATTTCCTTGGCACTTAGACTGCATGTAAAATGCTGCTAATCAATTGTATCTATGGCAAAATTTTAGGAAAAAAGGAAGATAATTGCAATTTTCCATAAGCAAAAAATTGACGGGTTGCTTTGGCTCACGAGCCAAAATAATCCGAAAATGGGGTCAAAGTATACCGACTTTAAGTTTTTTAATTAATAAAACAATAAATGTGTAAATATTGTTTACATTACTAACTAAAGATGGGAAATTCACCAAATACACATTTTTTGGGAAATTTTAGCAGGAGGAAAATTCACTGGATATAACTGTCAAATGTTGTTGCGGCACTGGGACGAATGAACTTGACTCACGGTCGATAAAGCAGCACCTCGCTATCAGTAGTACTGGCATCTATATGTTAGAGTATGAATTAAGACGTTCGCTCATGCGGTTGTGACTAGGCGGGAAGCTTAAACTATTTTCCGGTTTGGGACAAGATTACCTTGCAGTGTCAAAGTAACCCGCTTTTACGGTATATTTTTGTAAAAAAATTTTTTTACAAAGACCTAAAAATTTGTTCACCCCACTCTCAAAGCACGGCAAATGGTCTGATTTATTTTCAATTATCTATCTGTTATCCTAGCATAGGGAACTTTTTCACTTCGTTCGATAAACGATGCCACAAAAGGCAGTACGTGCAAAATGTATGCTTAAGGTTTTAGAAATGAATCATGTTACCTTAAGAATTAGATGTGATTTTCATTTCAGGCAAAGTATTAGGCATTAAGTCTATTGTTCGTCAATTGAATTGATTGGCAATAAGAAATTTAAAACCCTAAACGGAAATCTATAAACACACACGGCCCTCTATCCAGATAAAAGGGTGTGGGGCAAGACGTGTGAAAAGTTTTCGAAAGGGGGAACGCACACCCATTCTCACCGACCAGAAGTAATTAGATGAATTTTTTCCCAAAGCTCTATTAGGTTTTATGAGTTTCCTAATGAATGAAATTAGTGCATTCACGGGTGCATTGACTACTTTATGGTTTCGCTGGGCTGTGCTATGCTAGGTGTATTAAATATGGACCGTCACTCGTGCATCCACAATCACATTGATAGCCGTCGAGATACGTCCTGAAGTGAATCATCGGAGCTAATTCGATGAGCTGCATGAAATTTTTGCTGAGCCGGTGGTCTCAACGATTGTAAGACTACAGAAACTGCAATAGGCTGGCTACTTGAATCATATGAATGAACAACGAGTATCCAAAAAGATAATCGTTGGGAGAACTGAGGGGCAGAAATCATTTGGGAAACCAAGAAAAGCCTAGTTTGACTCAGTCGACGAAGATAGTGCATTGCTGCTTGGATTTTGAAGTTGGAAGACGTGGTCAATGGACCAAGACAGTAGCTTGTGCTATTTGCAAGCACAAAGGCGGCAGCCTTTCTATAATATTATGAAGAAGGATTTAGCTATTGTGGAGCTTATTGTTGAATAGTGCTACAAGTGAAGATATGCTCAACGAAATAATATTTTTTATCATAAAAACCATACTTAATCTCACCTGCTTGAATTAAATAAGAGCTCAGAAATAGCAAAGTTTTGGTGGCTAAAAGCATAAACAGGGTTTCTATTCTTGAGTATCTACAGTTGGTAGGACTGAGCTTGAGCGTCTAGTATGCCCAAGCAGGGTCCTTAGGAGCGGGGATAGCTGGTCAGTTCACAGTTCTAGCCATTTATTGAGTAACGATTACTACGTTAAGGGAATAGGCTTATCATTTCGATGTGCATCGCATAATTATCAAATTTCTTGCTTGTGAAGAGTTCAAGTGACGGAAACTTCACATGCTCAAGGATGCGTGCGTTCACCTTAAAGAGTTAAAACAACTATGGGGACGATTGAGAAGTTATCATTATGATCTCTGTCGTTCAAAAAGGAAAGAAATATTCGTTTGGTATAAGGATCGACAATAGAGCAATTGTTGACAGTCAAGCAGGTACTTGAAAAATGCTGGGAGTTCAATAAGGACGTACACCAAATTTTCGTTGGCTTTAAGCAAGCATACGACAGTATTGATCGTAACGTACTGTACAAAATAATGCTTTGCTTTGGGATGCCAAACAAATTAGTCCGTCTTACCAAAATTAGAATGATATTGACGACCTCGAAAGTCCGCATCAATAACCAACTCACCGATACCTTTGACACAAATATCGGACTAAAGCAGGGACATGGGCTGGCCCCATTGCCATTCAATTTGCCTCTGGAGTAAGTCATAAGGAAGCTACCTTTCGATAGGCAAGGTACATTACCATACAAGTCGAGCCAAGTAGTAGCATATGCGGATGACATCAACATTTTGTCACGGTCATTAACAACTGCCAAAGAACTTTTCCCGAAACTCGACAGCGCAGCAAAGCTAGTAGAGCTACAAATCAATGAAAATTGAACAAAGCTCATGACGCAGTCGAGAAAAAATACCCCAAGCACACAAAATATTACACTTGGCGAATACAATATCGAAAATGTGGGTAAATTTGTGTATTTAGGCGCCAAAATAATGAAAACGGGCAGTGAAAGATACAAAATACGCTGAAGAATACAGGTCGCAAATAAAATATTTAATTCAGTTTTGACGATCTTGAAGACCAGCTGTATACACAGAAAAACAAAGCTCCAAGTATACAAAGCTATGATAAGATCTGTGTTATGCTATGGGCGTGAAAAATGGACCCTAACCCAAGCATCTACCAATACATTGGAGCGAAGGTAGATGGGGACCAATGACGAACTCGATACAACCATGAGCTGTATGAAATTTTTGACGAGCCGGAGGTCTCAACGATTGTAAAACTACAGAAGCTGCAATGCGCTGGCCACATGAATCGTATGGACGAGCAACGGATACCCAAAAAGGTATTCGTTGAGAGAACTGAAGGCCGAAGACCAGTGGGGAAACCGAGGGAACGCTGGTCTGACTCGGTCGATGAAGACAGTTCATCGCTGCTCGGGTTTCGAAATTGGAGGACGTGGTCAATGTACCGAGACGGTAGGACGCGTTATTTGCAGGAAGCGAAGGCCCAAGAGGGGCTGTAGTGCTAAGAAGAAAAAGAGAAGATAAGGTATTCTTAAACAGGGTCGCCGAGTAAGTATTATTGATTGTTGATTTAAGACTAAATACTGGGGAAGAGTTTTTTTTAAGTTTATCGAACACAATATTGTTGAATAATCAGAACGTATTAGTATGAATACATGAATGAAAGTGTGGAGGTATGTAAGAATAAATGGCAATATGATGATTACTGTGTTTATTTTAATTCAGAAATATGATTGAATTTCTAATTAAATGCTTGATTCAATGTTGGCACTTCAATGATGAATTGTTCAAACTACAAGACAACTGTTTCGACACTGTTTCGACACTACTTTTGTCAACGAGTCCGCTGTATTCTCGTTCATTGATACAGATTTTGTTTTGATCACGTTCGCCTCGATGAGTTGATGAATGTGATGAAAACGCATTCCAATGCAATTGCTCGTAGCACCCGAGTTTTTCATTCTCAATGTGTGGCATAAGCACTGAAAGATTACTTCTGATTTTTCCGTAGTCTTTGAAAAATAGACGGCAATCGTCAACGTAAATTACAATCAAGGTAGATAAATCACATGAATGATAAATTCATGGATCGAGTTGACTTTTCTTTAATCCAAATTTCTTGAACACGTCACCCGATTTGATGTTTCATTTGCAACCTGATTCAATCTGTAAATTGAGCGAGATAAACATCATACTCGATCTGTATCGTCGTTATATTTCTCCGGCTGCTCCATGGACATTTCTTTGTCAAGGTTAGCTTGCGAAAATGGAGCAATCGCGACTATTTGACCAATTCATGGACTTTGTAATTGTTCCAAACTGCTAGTGCAGGGAGAAATCGTATTGAATTGTAGCTCACCATCAGCGAATAAGTTTCGGTGCAATCAGTCCTGAATTTCTGGCTGCAGCTTTTGGTTACCCGTCTGACCTTGTATCGAGTTATGTTTCCAGCATCGTCAGTTTTTGTTTAAAAAATCCATCTTGCGTTCACTGTCTTCCAACCAGCTGGCAATTCGACAAGTGATCAAGTATTGTTTAATTAATAAGAATTTAATTTTCCATCCGTTGCTTCATGACTCAAAGGAGGGTAGGCGAAGTAGGGAACTTACATTGGGTGTTGCTTAAGCCTCCACCTTTAGCCTAAACCTGTGAAAAATCACGTACAGTGAGTTACTGAGACTTGAGCTGCTGAAGAACTCGTGCCTAACCGGCAATGATCTTGTCGTGGCACTAATCACGGGGCGCACAGTTGAACAAGCGCAACTTAAACTTGGTATGCTTATCTACGAGGAATGTATTGTATGATTACACGCAGATTCAGCATAGCTCTGGAGAAAACCGAAGTCGTCATCCTGACAAAGGAGAGAATCCCTAGACAACAATGACAATGGGCATTGGGGAAGTGCAAGTTGAGCCAAAGCTAGCTATTAAGTAACTGGGCCTTCTGATCGACTCGAAGATGAGTTTTTGAGAGAAATTCAGGGTAACGACGGATAAGGCTGTGGTGGTTGTGTTGGCACTCAGTCCACTAGTGGCCAAGTAGATAACCATGGGACCAAAAAGGCGACTACACACACGAACGGAGATAGCGGCTCCGACGGGGGACCCAATAAAATGGAGCAAATAAAATCAACAGATCAAAAACATCCAAAAAATGAAACCACAAGCAAACAGGACGCTAGCACGGAGAACCCTTTCAGCCAAAAACCGCTGTTGGCAAGAACACCGATAAAACAAGTCACCGATTGCGGGGGGAGGCAGCAAACCCCAGAAACACTGTCAAAGTCAACATCACAGGTTAAATCATCGGAGACAGACCACAGACGGACTAACGAACGAAAGAAGGCAGAGTGCGTTGTGCAACCTGGCATCATTGCGGCCTTTGGGTGCAGTAGAAGGACTATGCGCACCCCGGAGCGCCCAGTGCAAGACGTACACAATCCGGATCAAGCTGCGACACCAACAGAGGCCAGTGTAAGACTGGGGGAGGGAGAAGTTTTGCCGTTGGCCGACGCCACTTCAAACGCGACCCAAGCGATAGAAGCAAAAGGGCTAGGAAACGGGGGCCTCTCCCAAGAGGTGGCGCCAAATAACACAATCGCCCTTGACCGCGCCGAAGAGGAGCGGCTTACTCTGAAAGCGGGGAATATCGTCAAACAACTGAGGGCTGCCTGCGAAGTGCAGAAAAACATAGGCAAGAGTGTCAAGAATGGCATTCTTGAACTGGAGGAGCTTTTTGGCCGCATAACGCACTACAGGCTAAGGTGGCTTGCAACCGAAAAGCACCAAAAAGACACACTCTCCCTCGAGGCATCAGTGGGTCCTAGCAGCAGCAAAAGAATGGCCGGTAGCCCAATTGAAGGCGACCGTGAGAAAAGGAGCAAGGACGAGACCATAAACGAAGTTGACACTCCAGGCGAGGAGTTTTATGTGGTGCGAAACAAGGCAGCGAAAAAAGCGGCCAAAAAGCTACTCCTAGAAAAAACAGACAAAGAGCTCAACCACGAAAAGAACAAAGAACCCCCCGATATACCGCAGAAAACAAAAAGCAAACCGCGGCGCAAACCCTTGCGAGAGGCACTGCTTATTAAACCAACTAAGGGCCAAACCTATGCAGATGTCCTCCGTGAAATTAAAGGAGCGGTCAAGCCAGACGACACCAAAACTGCCATCAAAGCAGTTCGACCAACCCGGACCGGTGGCTTGCTGGTGGAATTCGGGCCAGAGGCCACAAACAAAGATGCATTCCGTGACGCGGTTCAAAAGGTTCTTGGAGATGCGGCAACGGTTGCCTCGCTCGAACCAATGGCCACCCTGGAAATCAGGGACCTCGACTGCGTCACGGACAAAGCTGAAGTAGAGGATGCCATTAGGTGGGAGTTCCCCAGCTTAAGTGAAGTCAAGGCAAGATTGACACGTGAAAACACAAGGGGGCAACGCATGGCTATTATCGAACTAGCTGATAAAGACGCCCAGCAAATCCTGGCGAAGGGCAAAATTAAGATAGGTTGGGCGATCTGCAGGATACGGAGAAGAGCGATCCCTATCCGCTGCTTCAGATGCTTCGAATACGGACACACCGCGTATGGCTGTAGGGGACCCGAAAGGAGATCTCTGTGCTACAAATGTGGTGAAACGGGGCACAAAAGGAAGGAGTGTACGAACAAGGCAAAATGCATTCTTTGCAAGGATGCTAAGCTAGCACCCGGCAACCTCAAACATGAGCCGGGGACAGGGAGATGCTGGGTTTTCAAGGAGGCCCTAACTAAAGCCAAATCGATACTCAAATGATCCGTATCCTGCAGGTCAATTTGCACCGAAGCACAAACGCCCAGGACCTACTTGAGCAGTTTGCGAGGGATAAGAAAGCTGACCTCCTGTTGCTGAGCGAGCAACATCATAACAAGGACTCGCAAGCGTGGTACCCTGACAAATCTGGTATCTCGGCCATCTGGGTTCGAGACAGCGCCCGCCTTCAGGTGCAGGGCCATGGACGCGGGGATAGTTTTGTGTGGGTGCGGTGTTCAGGGATAACATATTTCAGTGTTTATCTGAGGCCTAACGAGGCAATGCGATCTTTTCGAACCAAACTCGATGCCCTGGAGGACGCTGTCTCGAACACAGAGGGCCACATGCTGGTCGGGGGAGACTTCAGCGCTAGAGCCATTGAATGGGGTATGCCACAATCCGACCCAAGGGGAAAGCAAATCTTGGACATGGCGGCCAGAACAGCGCTTTTTGTCCTAAATACTGGTAACACCCCTACTTTCCGCCGCTGGGGTTGCGTAGGAACTATACCCGATGTGACACCCGCTTCGGAGTCCCTGGTACCCAGACTACACAACTGGCGAGTACTAGAGGACTACTCGGCTAGTGATCACCAGTATATAGCTGTTGAGATTCACGACGGTGCCACTCTGCGTGCATATGCCCAAACTTCAATCCTCGGATGGAGGACTGGGAGGATGGACGTTGAGAGGTTTGCTGACGCGCTTACGGCAGGCACACCGTTGCTGGGAGCTCCACCAGGGAGTGGAGGGCCTACAGCCAAGGACTTGGTGAACTCAACTATGAGTACCATCATAGCTGCTTGCGAGTCTTCCATGCCCCGTCGGAGACCCCGACACGGTAAGCCTCCAGTATACTGGTGGTCAAACGAGATCGCCGAACAAAGAAGCGAGTGTCACAAACTTCGGCGAGAGGCCCAGCGGGCGCGAACACGGGAGGAGGCAGACACTAGGCTAGCAGCATACATATTAACAAGAGCAAGGCCCGCTGCTGGCAAGACCTCGTGGACGATGTAAATAGGGATCCGTGGGGCCTTGGCTACAAGCTGGTCATGGGGAAACTTGGTGCCCTACGGAAGCCTTGTATACATGACGCGGAAAAGCTGGACGCGATAGTGCGGGGACTCTTCCCCGCCCATCCCGTCCGTGTTGACGCTGTCCATGGTGAAACAGCAGTCGAGTGCCCACTCTTCACACAGCTGGAACTGGAGGAGGCAGTCCTCTCCCTGAAAGCGAGGAAGGCTCCAGGTCCAGATGGTGTTCCAGCTGAGGTTTTGCAGCTCGTCTATCACCATTGTCCTGACTTGCTGGTCAGCACATTCAACGCTTGCCTACGGGACGGGGTTTTCCCGGTACGATGGAAGGTGGCGAGGCTCGTGTTGGTCAGCAAGGGGAAGGGAAATCCCGAATTGCCGTCTGCATACCACCCGTTATGCATGCTAGACACGGCTGGGAAAGTGCTAGAGAAACTCATCAAGGGAAGACTCACTGACGCGATTCGTGCTGCTGGGGACCTATCTCCTCGGCAGTACGGCTTTAGAGCAGGACGTTCTACCATTGATGCGATTGCAGAGGTGGTGACCGCGGTCCAAAAGGCAGAGGCATATAGTCGCACCAAGCGACGGATCGTCCTGTTGGTGACACTCGACGTCAGGAATGCCTTCAACTCCGCTAGATGGGTGGATATTCTGGACACACTGGAAAACTCTTTTCAAGTTCCAGGATATCTAATGCGGCTTTTGAGGAACTACCTAAAGGACCAAAGCCTGCTCTACAACACGACACAGGGCCAACGAAGGATGGAAATTACATCGGGTGTTGCCCAGGGATCTATCCTTGGTCCGGATCTGTGGAACGTGTCTTACGACGGGCTACTGAGACTTGAGATGCCAGATGAGTCGCACTTGGTCGGCTATGCGGATGATGTTGCGGCTCTGGTCACCGGACGCACCGTTGAACAAGCGCAACTTAGGCTAGGTATGCTAATGCGCCGAGTGAGGGACTGGATGACTGCTCGCGGGCTCAGTTTAGCACTGGAGAAAACCGAAGTGGTCATCTTGACAAAAAAGAGAATCCCTAGAGTAAGGATGATCAGTATTGGAGATATACAGATCGAATCGAAGCCAGCGGTGAAGTACCTGGGGCTACTGATCGGCTCGAAGATGAGTTTCTCTGAGCAAATCAGGGCAACGGCTGAGAAGGCTGCTTCGGGAATATCGGCCCTGAGTCGACTTATGGCCAACGTAGGGGGACCCAGCCCATCAAGAAGACGCCTCTTGATGAGTGCTGTAGGGTCAGTACTACTGTACGGAGCAGAGGTATGGGGCGACGCTCTCAGCAAGGAGGTATACCGAAAACGATTGGCACAGGTACAGAAAAGAGGAGCACTGAGAATTGCATCTTCGTATCCATCAGTCTCCGACTCGGCGGTAAGAATTATTGCAGTTATTTTACGTGTCGCCCTCCTTGCTAGAGAGCGCCGCGCTATTTATCTGCGCCGAAACGAGGATGCGAGGGAGATGGTTGTCCGCGAGGAGAGACAACGCTCGCTCAACGATTGGCAGCAGTCTTGGAGGAATTGCACGAAGGGAAGGTGGACTGCGCGCCTCATCCCGGATGTGAGACCGTGTCTAAATCGAAGGCATGGTGAGACTGACTTCTATTTGACCCAGCTTTTGAGCGGGCACGGGTGTTTTCAGTCTTACCTGCACAAGATCGGCAAGTCACGGTCTCCCGATTGTCGGTTTTGCCCAGGAGAGGAGGACAATGCCTTTCACACATTTTTTGCGTGTACCAAATGGGCCAGGCTGCGAAGGGAACTCTACAGGGAGACGGGAGAGCTCACCCCGGATAATATAGTTGCGGTGATGCTCGAATCGGTTGACAAATGGAACCAGGTGGCACATTATGCTCGGGCAGTCCTAAAATATAAAAGGGACTCACAGCAGCCAGAGGCATTGGGGCTGGGGGATCGCTCTTCTGGCATTTCCTCTTCCCCTCTCTCCTCCCGCTAGGAAAGGGACTCCCCAGCTTGAAGGCGCCCCACGGCGTAACAAAACGAGACCTGGCCCGAAGTAATGTGTCAAACGGTTCCAGGCTAGGTTCTCAGATTGACAGGGGAGGTGTTTAGTGGGTAGTCCAAAGGTATCCTCCATGGGAGTCCCACACTGCCAGACTCGGCGGGCATAAATGCCTTCACCTCCCTACCACAAAAAAAAAAAAGTGGCCAAGTAGGGGGACCTACCTCATCAAGAAGGTGACTTACCTGATCAAGGTGACTTGCCTCATCAAGAGAGCGACTTTTGATGAGCGCGGTATTGTCTGTGCTAGTGTATGGATGAGATGGCACAGATGCAACGGCGAGAAGCATTATAGATAACAGTGGCGTACTGGACAGTTTCTGAACCGGTAGTGCTGCTAATTACAAGCCTTATACCTATCGCTATCTTTGGGAGAGCGTGCCGTGAAACTTACTTGCACAGAAGCAAAGGAGATAGGGAGACCGCTGCGCTTGAAGAGTGACAACATTCACTCAATGATTGGCAAATCTTCTGGGTGAATAACTGGAAGAGGAGATGGACTAGGTACCTCATTCCTGACCTGAGGTCATGGCTTAATCGTAATCATGATGAGACTGACTGATGCTCTCGAGAGGGCATGGATGTTTTCAGTCTTAAGTGCACAGGATTGGTAAGTAACGGTCTGCCAATTGTGTCTTCTGCCCTGGAGAGGTTGATGACGTACGCCTCACATTTTTTGTTTGCAAAGAGTGGGATGGGTAGCGCGGTGATCTTTTTAAGAAATTGGGAGAACTCTCTCCAGATAGTCTAATCGGAGAGATGCTCAGTCCAGTTGAGAAATCTAAACAGGAGGCGTGTTAGGCTCTATATGATTTTCAAAAGCAAGTTTCTGTTTTATGCTGTTATCTATTAGTAAAAAATGTTAGGTAAATATTATATGAACTTTTAATGACTCTAATTCTATTTGGAATTAATTTCTGGACTTGAACAGAGATAAAAATTTAGTTGTAACATTTTCATTGCGACCTTCTGTAACTTCCTTGCAATCTCTCCACCTAGCAGTGAAATGCTTCGTAGACTATTTCTATCCAATCTGGATATTCACGTACTTCCTAAGCTGCTTGCATACACACAGAAATAAATATACTCAAGATGCAGGGAATAAATGATTATTATATGCATGCATGCATGTTGCCTTGATGCAATAATGCATGCCGCCTGCAAGACTATAATCGTAATTCCTTCGATCAATCGTCCAAAGTAGTTACAGGGGATTTCTGGTTGTGCGCGAGTTTCTGGTTGTCGTAAATTTCTGTAATTTAGACGGTTTGGATGAGAATAATGCATGGAATGGTCACCGGTTGTGGTTTGTAAGATGAAGGAATCAACAGAATGACCACCAAACGGCGGAATAAAGTTACTGGTATGTTGAGCTGATTAGCCACTACTCGCGAACATTCATTATAAATCAAAGATTCATATAAAATCATGCTGATGTTGCGTAGGTTAAGGATGATGCGATGCAAGTGCATTAGTAGCTTCCAGTTTTTGCTAATCCGCTTGATGTATTTTAATTAATCCTTGGCGGTGTGATTTGTTTCGCCTGTTCTATTTGCAACTGGTTGATTAATTGATGTTGACAAATGAACATCTGGAATTGATTTTATTTGATTTGACCGTTTTTATGTCAGAATGAACATTAATGATGATTGAGATATTTACTTTTGATATGATTATGATGTTAAATGCTGTTAAAAAGTTTTAATTAGGGAAGTTTTCGACCTGTCAGAATGCGTTAAATGTTAAGAACAAACTAGATAAACAACTTTATCGTTTTTAATTGAAGAAGTACTCGATTATAATATGGAAGCTATTTCCTGGTTTATACTCGTAAATGATTCATATGATTTTCTTTTTGGACACTATATGGGGACAAATATTTTAGATGGTTGCATTCAACAATCTACAATTTGGCACTAGCTTTCTTTGTGGTAGAAGTATGTGATAAAATTATTTTTTTTAGTGCCAGGGAGATGAAGGTCATGTACGCGTAAGGTTTGGGGGCTCTAAGATACATGTTTGCTCTACCCACTGAACACCTGTCCTGTCAATTTGAGAAACTAGCCTGGAACCATTTGATATATTACTGTGGGCTAAGACATGCATTTCTATGCCTTAAGGAGATATCGTGTTACAAGAATCTCTTTTCCAACAAGAAGGGTAGAATACAGAGGGGTTGCTAGAAAAAGAGCCCTCCAACCTTGTAGCCACTGGACATTCAACTGGCATATCACTACTTTGTTCTATTTTTCAACTGATCTAAGCATCTTTCCGATCGTATTTCCTTGATCAGGTCTCTTTGATGCCTGTCCCATCTCTTGTATACAAAAATTATCTTCTGACCAAAAATACACTAAAGACACTTCTTCTTAGCACTACAGCCCCTCACAGGCTTTCGCTTCCTGCAAATAGCGACTCCACCTGTCTCGGTCCATTGACCGCGTCCGCCAATTTCTAAATCCGAGCAGCGATGAACTGTCTTCGTGGACCGAGTCAGACTAGCGTTTTCTCGGTTTCTCCACTAGTCTCCAGCCTTCAGTTCTCCCAACGAATACCTTCTTGGGTATCCGTTGTTCGTCCATACGATTCATGCGGCCAGCCCATTGCAGCTTCTGCAGTCTTACAATCGTTGAGACCTCCGGCTCGTCAAAAATTGTATACAGCTCATGGTTGTATCGAATTCGCCATTGGTCCTCGTCATGTCCTAAGGTTGTTAATAATTTGCATAGTCCATCTTTCTTTCGTGTCATTTTTGCAGGGTTCTCGCGAATCACAGCAAGAGTATTGCCCCTCTTTGTACGTAGCTATTTTTGTACCAGCTTCATGTCTACACATGTATAATTTACGGCAATTTCTAGCAAAGACAGCGATTGGTATCACCCCTACCATGATCATACCAAACTGTTTCATATGCATGTGCCCTTGTGTTTGCTGAGGACGTCGTTCTTTGTTTCTGAGCCGTACCGTAGGACAAACTGTAAGGCACTCATAAGAACCCGCCGGCTAAGGGTTGGAAACCAGTTGACTAAGCGCTAATACGTCTGCCCTTGACTTATCAGCTATTGCCTGATATGGTCAAAGAAATTTGTTTTTGAGTCACTAAGAACAATTTGGTATTTCCCAGCTAGTTTCAACTCACTTCTTCCATACTGACTGGTAGTCATCACTATGGGTATTCTCTTCTTTGACATGATGACTGTTTCGGTTTCCTTCAATGCTTGGCTGAATCTGCAAGTAGTCTGGTCTAAGTTACGCTTACTTAACTGGGCGTTCAGTGACTCGGACTGGAATATCATCCACATAACCAATCAAAGGCAATTCATTTGGCACTCAGGTCACTATAGCACATTGAGATGCTGCATTGGTCTGTGCCATGTGTAGTGAAATTTGAATTATTTAAAGTCCGTTTAAGACTCGGCTGCCGATGGCCTGGCACAAGAGTCAGCGAAAATGAGCTCAGCTGACTAACTTCCCTTTGTGACCGCGTACGCATGGTAGTCGGCAACCTGTTTGCGAGATCATATGAAGCGGGTTATATGTCATGCCACAAAGCTGCACCAAAAAATCATGTTCAGTCGTAGTCTACTCTACAAGACATTCGGGTCAATTTTTATTGTCTACAGTGATTTCCAATTGTGTATCAATCAAGCTACGAGTAGTCTAGTTATATAAAAATTTCGTCTCACCAAGTTAAGCAGAAACAGAGATTTGAGTCGAATGCAAACATAAAATTAAAAAAAAAATACGGTTGTACCTTCTCTGAGGAAGGTCGTTGCATTACAAGGGGGATGTCAAATCTAATGATGTTAAAGTGGCCGTAGTGAATCAATCATCCCTGCTTACATGCTGGAAACTTGAAAGGTGCAGTTGACTATAAACTAGTTAAACAACAAACTAAGCAGTTTCAACGGGGTGACCAGCTTTTCTCGTCAGGAGAAGTTACCACGGGGCTCAACTGTTTAGGTTTACTATGCATGCCAATATATGAAGTATCTTTAATGTTTTGCCAAACCTTCCTAGTGTTATAGATCGGGCTCCGGTCTGTCATATGATCCTTGTGAAACCATGACATATGTTTTGGAATTCCGAAAGAGATTTCACTGTTTCCAGGAAATTCGTCGATCTGGTCAGATTGAAAACTTTTTTGATAGCAGGCGTTTCCTGCAACAGAATCACTCACATAGACCCGGAGTGAGCCCTCACTTTTTAGGTTGCACTTGTCACTCCACAATCGCGCTAGTGGTAAATGCTCTGCCCTAGAACCATACTGCTGTGAAGAAAGATCCCCAGTAGAAATATAATAATAAATGCATGCAAAGTGGCCAGCAAAAGTCCTTTCGATAAGCCTCTGCATTGGTATTCACTAGGTAGCTTTGGCTTAGTTCCAACCAGAAACAAAAAGAGCATTTTGATCACGTAAAAAGATGATATGAGCCGTAACATAAGCTACACCGTGTGGCACCAAATCGGAGCTCGAAAGGCCATCCAGACTACAGAAAACCTCTCAGAAGATTTCGAGTTCGGATCCAACTCATATAAAAAACATCAATTATATCCATTGCAAATATTTGGGATGAGGATGGACATTTTTAACTGTTTTTACTCAACAATGATTGTCAAGAAGGGGGACGCAAGCAAACTGTCCAGCGGAAATAAATCAAAGAAGATGTTTGTAAGGAAGGCAAGCAGGAGGAAGGGTGTTGAACAGAGAGCTCTCACAAAAGAAGAAACTGTTAAGCGACTGCCTGCAAAACTACTACTCAGACGAGCTTTGTTGCAGGGACGTGTGAAACCTTTATCCACCACTCCAATGAGAAAAATTCCTTTCAGATCTTTATGCTGCCTTTACAGAGCGTAAATTTGGGAGCCATTTGCAGTGAGATGATACGATAAGCCAATTCCCCAGCGGTGAATGCTGGGTCTTGCTTTTTTGCATAGGGTAAAACTGCGGGTCACAACTCAATGCATGAATACTTTTCGCAGGACCATTTGTAATCGAAGCTGATTGGCTGGGAGAGCAGTTTTGGTATGGATTCATCCAAGCCAGAATAGACCGAGGAAGTAAAATCTAGTAGCCGGAAAGTGTCAAAAATTAAGTACCGAAAGACATCGAGGCCAAAGCAATTGGGAATTTATGAAGTGTGATAATTCTCAAGGTCAGAGTCATGGAGTGAGCTATTGAGTCCCGGTTGACGTTGAGTCCAAGAGAGTTTTTTCCGACTACTCATTCCATACCAAATAAATGTACTGTTTGTCAGAAGAGATATCAAGTATGCTAAATACACGAATGAACAGGCCTACATCTGGTTCACTGAAGTAGCCCACCTAAATTCTTAAGTTTACAAGGGCACGAGGATCATCCGCGTGAAAAAGGGCACCCTTCTTAAACTAGTTAGAGCAATGATGTGGTAATAAATTATCCAATAAACATTATGGCTCACATCAATGAGGACGCACAATTTAGAAACATCTGCGAGAAGCTAGATCATTTTTTTATGCAAAACAGCAGTAGACAGGCCAATAGATGTGAGATCACCTACGTCAAATGATAACAGATGAAGTCAGAGTGTTGAGTAGGACTTTGAATATATTCTGCATCCAGATCAACTTGCATGAATGAAGATCTAAGTGATTGCATGCCTCCCAGGTACTCTCAACAATATGCAGGTTACTAACCTAAAGATGATTGTGTTAAAGATATCAAATGTACAAGATTGGTGCTGGCAGGAAATAATTATATAAGCCTACCTTCATTATGACTGGGTCTTACCACCACCAAGTAGAATGTTGAGGTAGTGGTATATTATGGTGATTCTATTGGCATTGGTTCGATATTGGGTTGTGATGCCAACCCACACATCCATATGTGAGGCAGCAGTAATTACAATTGCCTTGGCAAACATTTATTGGACTTTATAATAGCTAGTGAAATGACAATTTTAAACATAGATGGCACAAAGCCTGATTTTGTCACGTTCAATAGCCAGAAAGAGATGATATCACTCTGTTCGCGCAGAAAATAAAACAAGTAAGTCATGGCACATATATAGATTGTATTTTCTGACAGCATACAAATTAAGATGCAAAGACCATTTAGAAACCCCAGAAAATCAGACAGAAAGTTATATGAGTTTGCGTAGCTGATGGGTGACTATATCAAATGGAATCTGACTTAGTACCATCAGGTTTTAGTAATATTTAAGGCCGTGAGAAGGAATCCTCTATAAATTTCAAAGTACGCATAACAATGAAACGAATCCTATAAAATCGACAAGTAAACTTCGAGTTATATATCCTCCATGTGGCAGCTGGCTGGAAGCAGAGCTGCAGGCTGAGCTCCATCGCTTGCAACATTTGACATAGGCACACGACATTCCTACAACGATGCTTACCCCAATATAACTTCGGCTGCTATAGAAATACAAAACGCCCAAAACTCCGTTTTCCTCTCCTACAAACAGTCATGCATATTAACAGCGTACTTACCTTTTCGTATAATATTACACTTCTTCATGAATTTGCTTTTGTTTTGTATTCATATCCACTACAAAGTGATTCTGCTGAAAAGAAGGGTGAAGACTTTCCAGTTGAAGAGTACACTCATGATAATGTGGTAGCAAGGGTAGGTTCGCCCAACTCGCAAGGAATGCTTACCCCTGGTCATGTTTTAAAGATAAGCATGACCCTCCTGGTTTGTGAACGGAAGCAACAACTAGAGCTGTCTTTTTTGTGCTGCAAAAACAGTTACATCACCCCAACATAAGGAAGAACACACATATCGGACTAAAGCAGGGAGATGGGCTGACCCCATAGCTATTCAATTTGGCTCTGGAATATGTCATAAGAAAGCTACCTGTCAATACAAGGGCTGCTTTACTATACAAGTCAAGCTAAATGGTAGCCAAAGAACTTTTCCTGAAACTTGACAGTAAAGCAAAACTAGTAGGGCTACAAATCAATGAGAATAGAACAAAACTCAGGATGAAGTCGAGGAAAAATACCACAAATACACAAAATATCTTCTTCTTCTTAGCACTACAGCCCCTCTCGGGCCTTCGCTTCCTGCAAATAGCGTCTCCAACTGTCTCGGCCCATTAACCGCGTCTTCCAATTTCGAAATCCGAGTAGCGATGAACTGTCTTCGTCGACCGAGTGAGGCTAGCGTTTCTTCGGTTTCCCCACTGATGTACGGCCTTCAGTTCTCGCAAAGAATACCTTCTCGTGTGTCCGTTGTTCATCCATAGAATTCATGTGGCCAGCCCATTGCAGCTTCCGCAGTCTTACATTCATTGAGACCTCCGGTTCGTCAAAAATTTCATACAGTTCATGATTATATCGAATTCACCATTGGTTCCCGTCTAGCTCCGATTATTCACCTCAGGACCCTTCGTTAAAGGCGTTCAATATATTTGCGGGGGCTTGGGTTAGGGTCCATGTCTCACACCCATAGTATGACACTGGTCTCATCACAGATTTGTACACTTGGAGCTTTGTTTTCCTGTGTATGCAGCTGGTCTTCAAGATTATCAAAACTGAAAAAAAATATTTTATTTTCAAGCTGTATTCTTCGGCGTATGTCGCCTCTTTAATTACCCGCTTCCGCTATTTTGGCGCCTAAATACACATGATATGATATTTGGCGCCTAAATACACATTTATTTATCCTATCATAATCATGGTGAGATCCAGCAAGTTGATGCTATGTCTAAGGAAAATTTGATATTAAGTATAGCACTAGCATACATACCTATACCTTTCTTGGGTGGGCATGGATGATTTCAGTCTTACCTGCACAGGATTGGTAAATCATGGTCTGCAGACTGTGTCTTCTGCACTGGAAGGTCAATAAAGCTGGCCAGATATTATTTATTTTCAAAGAGAGGGACAGGTTGCCGGTGATCTCACTAAGGAACTAAGAGAGCTCTTCCCAGATAGCCTAATTGGAGAGACACTTTGATCAGCTGAAAAATGGAACCAGGTGGCACATTACGCTCGAGCTGCTCTAACTGCTAACAAGAAGTACCTGGAGATGCTGAGGATGGAGGGGTCTTTTTCTAGCACTCGCCATACTTTCCTCCTCTTCCACTGGAGGAAAGGACTCTGCAACATGATGGCACATAACGCATAAAAAATGAGGCCTAGTCTGAAGTCATGTGCCAAACGCTTCCAGGCTATGTTGAGAGGGGAGGTGATTAGTGAGTAACTTAGAGGGTTTGAGAGTTCCAGGCTCAGGGCGTAAATAATCTTCTCTTCCTAACCACAAAAAAAAATTTCTACACCTTGGCATATTCTCCGAATTATCTTCTTCACACCGAATCTTAGGAAAAATGATTACTCTGAGCCTTAAAGCTTCCCCCAACTAAGTCTTCACACTTATTTTTGCTGAAGGAAGGAATAGACCGGACCCTATATAAATAACAAGTGAACTTCTAGCCATATACCCTTCACGCGGCTGCTTGGTGCTGGCTAAGTTTCATTGCTTGTAATTGGAACACTTGATATAGGTACATTACATGTTAACTTAATGTAACTTCAGCTGCTATTGAATTACAAGATGCCCAAAAATCCTCGCTTTCCACTCACAATAATGTGGAAGCAAGAGTAGGCTCACCTAACTTGCAAGGCAAGTCATATTTAATAGGCAAGCATGACCCTGTTTTATGAACTGAAGTGACAGCTAGAGGATTGTCTCTTTTGCTCTGCAAAAGGTGCTACATACATAGCCACAAGATAAGATAGAGTTGCATGATAAAAGGCGGCCTAAAAGAAGACGCTTGCGCTGGCATGTCAGGAAACACTCGTTGAAAATAAAAAAAACTACGGTTCCAGTGAAACTCTCAGGGATTTTGTTTCAGCATATTTATAGACCAGACTGCTTTGGATTACATCAACAAACTCGTCACTTATGTCAGCGACACATGGAATAGTTTGAGATTTGAGATAATTTCAACAGAAGAAATTTCTTTCAAGGGCCTACAAGTAGCAACCCACTCTAGGGTCGACGAGCCAACAATCCAAATATACCCATGGGTGTCCTCAAGGGGGCTTTAAGCATACTTCTCCACATTCCTCTTCTCATTAACACTGAGGGTTGAGAGACTTTTGAGAGGAAAAGCCTGTATGTAAAGCAAGACGTAAAGTATAGCAAACTCAAAATATTCTCATTCTTAAATGAGGAAAGTTAGGGTAAGCCAAATGACGCTGGAAGTCGGGAAAATTAGCTTGAAGCACCTCAAATGTACCTCAAATAACTTGGCGGTCTTCCTAAGGGAACAGTACATCGGCCACGCATTGATACAGAAGATTTGGGCTAAAGGCTCATCATTGATTAAATGTAGTTTTTCTTACAACTGCAGCCATCCGATTGGCAAGCTTAGAGTTTGCATTTCGGCTGAGAGAAACATGAAGCCTTTTTTGTGTCCTGATCTCTGATCTGAAGATTTAACAGTGGTTTGACTAGAGGCTGCACAAGGGAATAATTTTTATGTCCCTTCTACCAATATAGTCTCTCACTGATCAACATCGCCTGAAATTAATTTCAAACGTATCACCAAGAAGGGCCATCGCGTAGGTAGGAAGCAATTCCAATGCAAGACATTCATTTTGGAGGAGCACCAAAACCAACGAAAGGAGTGAGTCCTTGCATGATAATATCTCAGCGTATTATGTAAGTAATAGAGCGATCTTCATTTTCCCAAATAGAAAGAGCTGTAGAGGATGAGATGAGGTGATGCGATATAATACGCATGAAAGCTAGTGAAAGTGTTCGGGTAGAGAATTGGAAAGTCTCTAGTTTGCGTTCTTTCTGGGCCACAAATGGGTACTGTTCAACCATGAATTGATGAAAAAAGAACTAATAGCCTGCAGGAATTCTAGGAAATGACTTCAGCCAGGTTTTTAATAGTGAAATAAGGAGCTGGGGAGCCTGAAGAAACAGACTGGAAGAATCCTCAACATCTGATATGAACAAAAGTACGGACAAATTTACAAAGCTTGCCTAAGACTGTACAAATAATCTATCAAATCGCCTAAAATCAAGTTCATATGGATTACCGTGAATGTATAGACAGCGACATAATCCGATGAGTAATCGTCAACTACCTTATCCTTAACGACTTCGCGACGCCCTGAGGCAAAAATATTGCATATTGCCATATCTTCACATCGAGATGTGTTTCTTAGGTGACCTCTTAGAAGGCCGAGAAGTGCCCTATTATTTAAAGCCGTATTTTTGACACAGCGTCTGTTTTAACCGAAGGGGCTGTGTTTTTCAAGTAAACCGTCATACATGGCAAGTGTCTAAGCATGGCATGATAAACTGGAAGGTCTAGACGCGGCCAGTCATCCACAATAGTTTTGTTTTTAACACAGACCTAATTCGAATCAAAACGGTTGAGTTTTTTGGGCAAATGATTACCCGCGTACCGCAGCACCGTTAATCCTGACTTCCTAACATAGTAGATCGAGAAGTGCAAAATCACATGCAACCACTTTGAATTACAACAGGGAACCACCTTTAATCGTATTTTATTATAATTTGTTAAATGTATAAAGTGCCTAGAGTTATTTAATAGTGTGCATGTGTGTTTGTGTATATATGCGTGTGTCAATGAGAGAAGAGGATTTGGTTTTGAAAACTTTCAAATATTGACTAGGATTGCATTTCCAGTGTACGCGCGTTAGATGTGAGACACAGAAGAGCTTAAGATTGACTTTTGTTTCTAACATGTTTGAGTCAGTTCTAAAATGTGTACACTGTAACCAGTTATCGAAGTTGTTACCAAAGTGAACAAAGCATTTATATTGAACGAAATGCGTGGTTAAATAAGCCTTAAAAAGACATAGGCGAATAAAGAAGTCGAGCTTTGATTTGTGGGCTCTTGTCGCTTAAGATAGACGTAGGAATAATCCGTGAAGATGGTAAGCTGTGAGATCGACTCAAAAAAGCTGCTGCTACCTTCTATTTAGTTATGATAATCAGGAGAGACTAAAAGAGAAGAAATGGTGATCATGCAACAAGGAAAATATAACACTGGTTACCCCAGCAGTTACGCATCATGAGTTAGAGTTACAGTAAGCTAAGTCTTTGAAAAAACATATACGGCTGGCATCTAGATGCAGCTGCTCAATGTCTTTCGTACATCAGAGGGTGAAAATGATATATTTGACTGTGCTCTCAGTTTAGAGGACAACAGAGTATTCCTCACCATCAATACAAGGCTGCGTGGGCGTACCAAATTGTACAGAAATATCGCATATTTTACGTTAATAGGGTCCAGCGTAAGCATCGCGAATAAAATTTCAGCACTCAAGCTAATGGTAAGGTCTTGTCACTTTTAAGCAACACACAAAAAGAGAGGCTACATCAAGTCCCTCTGCGTAGAAAATGGCCCAGTTTGCTCGCCTGTACGCAGTAAAAATAGAAGTTCGTAGTATGCCATGTGGTGACGTTCATTTTACGCGGCTAAGAGGCGTATGCAGATAAAACGCTCTGATTTGGGAAGTATTGTGATGGCTAGATAAGGAACACCAGTAGTTTTTTAAGGACATCGACTGCAGTATAAGGAAAAACTGCTGTATAAGTTAGGATGATGAAGGCTTTTAATTTGTTTTCAGTTGCAGAAATTGTCCGAAAGAACATTTTCAATTCAGACGGAGGAGCATCACACACAGTTCCTTAGTTACTCAGTTAGTCCAAATGATTATCCATATGAAAGAATTTAAATGGTGGCATGGCAAGAAAAATAAGTGTAGTCAAATCATTGTGATTCTATCGAATTTCAAAGCTTATTACATTGTAAAATGAGGCTCAGTATAGAGACACACAACTCATGAAGAAACTCTGACACTAGTTTATGCCACGACGAAGGTCTATGGCGAGACAGGGAAAAGGAACTTGGCCGAAGCAGCGCACAAGTTGGGTTTGAACATCTTCTACTACAGACTATAATCAATTTGAGACGTCCCATGTCCCATGGATTTACAGAAAAATATTTTCATTTCTGGTACGGTGGGTTACATAGGTCTTAGTTCATTCACAACTTCCAGAACAGCACTTATTTTCCCAGTACATATAAACATCCTTCTTCCACTAAATTTTCCCTCCATTTCTCAGTTTCTCTATCTAACCCTAACGTATTCGGTTTTAGGCCTTTGCAAATTTTTTTTACAATCGATCGAAAGTTTAGGTTTTGTCAAACGTTACAACATTTTTTAAGGCCCCCCCATAATGCTGAAGTGACCTTTAACATTTTTTTTTGTCAAAAATAGTCGAGTGGGGTATCAAATGAAAGGAATTGATTAACATTTTTAAAATCTGAAATAAAAAATCCATTTTATGAACCAGGGGGTCCAGGCGAAGGTAAAAGGTACGAAAAATTTTTGTCCCCCCTCCTGATTGGACACATTTGAGCCAAAATATCCGAAAAAAACCACGAAGGTAGGTCTTTATGAGTACAAGGTCAACAAATATCTCAAAAATGAAAATTCACTCAACTTTCTTAATAATAGTAAAATCAAATACCCGCAAACTTCTTAAATTTTTACAATTATGTAAATTAACATTTCACCTTCATGTTAACCATAGAATTTTATAGAAACACAATCAATTGAGTAAGGTCTACTTCAATTGTTTGGATTTGCAACAATAATAATACGTGTTGATTTTGTTCGAATTTTTAGGAAAACTTTTTAAACTGGAACAAAATGGAGGTCGATATGCGCTTGTGAAAGATACTCTACATCTTTTAAATCAATTTGAACGATTTCTTATACAAGTACTATAATAGACAAGTACAAGTCACCGATTCATGCCATCAAAAACGTATATCAAACTCTAGGATGGTTACAAATGCAATATGGTACGAACAATTTCTTGCTTACTCGACTTGTTTAGGTGAACACCAAAACAATCAGCAGCATGTAGTAGTCACTTATCAACCAGGACCTTCGATTCGCCTTCTGACTATATCAGTGTCTAACCGCCAGTTTCCTGAATCTGGAACGGGCCGCAGCGTCTCCCCATTGCTGAGTTTGAAGAGGTCTACTCATCCAAAAGTGAAGGAGACTGGATCTCCAGCTGTTTTGTGAGAGAGATTGCCACAAATCAGGATGATTTTCACTCCCAAGATATACGTGTTATGCCAAACGTAATGAATAATTTATTCAGGGTACGCCGGTTGCGGATTCCGTTGAAAATAACTAATTTCTTTCATTTTAAGAGACAGCAGTTTAACACTTGGGGATCTAAGCTTCCAGCGTTTCACAAAAAACCTCTCTCCATGGTTATGATGGTTCATATCTTGAATATTGTAGGGACTCAAGCTGAGTTTTTGAAACCAGTTTTCGTGGCGGATCAACTTCTAAATATATGCTATGTGCACATCGATCTATTGGCAGTATAGTATATGAATCTTTCGGAAGACAAGTTCTCCATTATACTGGGTGGAATGCATATTGAGTGATTGCACTTTGTTTAGTTGGCAAGTGGCTGGATGATAGAGGTAAATTTGGTACCCTTGCTGTAGTAGGAGTGACATCTCAGGACTGAAGATAGCCCATGGTAAACGCAAAGCATTTTATGAGCTAGTGCCTCTTACACCTGTACTACTGCGGGTTTTAGGCTGTAAAGGTTCACGCTAATCTAGCTAGTATCATGGTCTTTCCCCTTTGACCATGCAAACTGCGCTCAATTGCTGCCAATTCACATCCTTTACCAAAAATACGTTAAGCCAATATATCTTTCTCTTTGAACGACGGAAGATGAACTGCGCAAATCATCCTGGATCTGACACTGTAGCTAAATCGAAGGCATGGTGAGACTGACTTGTACCGAACCCAGCTTTTGAGCGAGCATCTCTATTTTTAGTCTTACTTGCACAAGATTAGTAAGTCGTGGTCCCCTGATTGTAAGTTTTGCCCAGGAGAGGAAGACAATGTCTGCCACATATAAAATGGGACATGCCATAACGGGATCCCTACAGGGCGATGGGAGAGCTCACCCCGGATAGTATAGCCGTGGTGATGCTTGGATCGGTGAACAAATGGAATCAGGTGGCACATTATGTTCGGGCAGTCCTAAAAGATACGAGGGACTAACAGCAGCCAGGGACGTTGGAGCTGGGGGAACGCTTGTCTGGCAATTCCTCTTCCTCTCTCCCCTCGGGCTAGGGGAGGAGTCCCCCAGCTTGAAGGCGTCTCACGGCGTAACAAAACGAGACCTGGCCCGAAGTAATGCGTCAAACGGTTCCAGGCTAGGTTCACAGGGGAGGTGTTTAGTGGGTAGTCCAGTCGCTTGCGAGCATAGGCCACCCACACTCAGTATGTGAATGGCACTCACCTCCCAACGGGCCTTGCTTTGTTGTGTGAGCAGACACGTTTTAACTCCCTTGAAACATATCCAGTGTCAGTGTGTGGGCAACGATGAACATCAGTTGGTCAATGTGAGAAAGAGCTGGTGTAGAATCCACACTAATGGAGTAATATTTTACTGCTTTAAGCTCATCAATTATCGTTTTTAAAACTATTAACTAATTCATAACACATTTTCGCACACAAATATGATTTACTTTTTTTTTCACGATCCACAAGAAAAGCATTAAACTCCTAAATAATATTTGTTATGTTGTGACCCCGACATTTGATTATCCTCACGAAAAGCAAGTCCTCTTGAAGCCAAATATTTCACTACAGCAGCGATTCTTCTAAGTATGTTCTGCGAGTAATTAACTTGTTTATTATGTTGAGACAGCAGGTTCCTATCAACTCGTCCAAAAGTTTTACTTCTTACGGCATGATTCGCCATCGATTGCCTGTGCTTTAAACTGTTCTCATGCTCCATTTACCCTAAAGAGATAACCATATTTTATAGAGTGTGAAAGATAACTATGCGTTGATTCGACAAGTACTCGTATATGTTTGGGTTCACAAATTTTGAATTGTGTTCATAATTTTTTCATTGCAAGCAAAAATTTTATTAAGTAAGATGTTTTTATATGACTAAGTCAAAAACAATAATATATATATATATATATATATATATATATATATATATATATATATATATATATATATAGTATATTTGAGCATGCTTCAGAATATTAAAAAAATTTAACAAAAAAAGTCATTTTTTGCTTTAAAAAACTTAAACAGATATTGTGGGCTTAACTTTAGACTTAAAATTATGACTCAACCTTTTAAAAATATATTTTGGGTATCTTAAGAATATAAAGATTGATATCGATAACATTTTTTCATTAGTTTATAGCTTAAAGACAACTATGACAAGTACTGGATTTATGTTCCCCACAAACTGGGCTTTTCCAATTGTTAAACATTGACTTCGTTCTCCTTTTTATTTAGTATGGGCAAAAAGCATAATATCATCTTTTTTTAAATCAAGTGATTTTTTATTTAATGTAGATGCATCGTTTGGCCTTTTTGGTAAAATTTGAGCTATTTTATCCTCTAGAACCTTCGGCAAAGTTGATATTTGCTCCCTTGTCAATAAGAATGAAGTCATCAAGCTATCCGCCAGCTTTTTCATGTACTCGCGACAATTTGGCGGCTTTTCCTATTTAAATATAATATTTTCGCAATATATGCCATATTCAGGATAGCATAGCCATGAAATCCGATCAGCGATGAATTCTCTTCGTCGACCGAGTCAGACTAGCATTTCCTCAGTTTTCCCACTGGTCTCTCACCTTCAGTTTTCTCAACGAATACCATTTAAGGTATCCGTTGTTTGTTCGTACGATTCACGTGGCCAGCCCATTGAAGCGTCTGTAGTCTTAGAATTGTTGAGACCTCCGGCTCGTCAAAAATTTCATACAGCTCATGGTTGTATTGAATTCACTGACAGAAGCGCTGACACCGTTGCAAATTTCCGAACGAACCTTCGGTACCAGCTGCGCCCTCTCAAGAAACGTCGTAACTGCTTTACAGTTTTTGGGTAGGGAAACTCATCAATAGCCCCAGTCTTATCTGGATCGGTCTTGATGGTACCATGACCAATAACATGCCCTAGATGCCGGACTACGGTCATGACAAATTTGCTTTTCTGAATATTGATTGAGAGCAGTAGGTTATCCAAGTATTCATACAAAATTAAAGTTTTATATTCCCTGTTTACAATAATCCATGGTTGCCAGCTAAAAAATGGCCACAAGCATAGGTTACCTGGAGAGAGAATCGTTGATTGAAAGCATGGCAACCTATGCTTGCGTAAACAGGAAATATAAAACTTTAATTTTTTTATGAAAATTGAAAAACAAGTAGATGACTGTAAATAATTAACTGTAATATACCTGTTTACACCTGGCAACCCTAATGTTGCGGCAGATTAAGAGCTGGCAACCATATTTTTTTCTATTCTTTACATCATTTTCTTTAAAATGGCGTAAAATTGATTAAAAAAACATATAGCTGCAATTTATATTACCAAATTAATTAAACGAAAATTAATTACAGGTAATTGCCGCTAATTTTTTATAGATAACCTATCGCTAATACATTGAATACTTCCTCAACATTCATTCAAAGTAAATTTCATCAAAAAAAAAAAAAATTGATAGCTGCAGGATCGAGCAGTGAGATCCTGTACTATTAGGTATTGCTTAATTTCAGAGAGGGAATTGAATGCATCTTGTAAATATTACAGCATCTGAAGATTCTCGAGCGTCCACTTCAATTAGCTCTTCATCATCGGAGTGATGTTCATTTTCGAATCTAATTTCTTTGATGATTTCATCTTCACCCAATTCCCCATAACAAGGGCTCGGGCCCTTGTGCCCATATGGAAAAGGCGGCACCGGTTGTTGTACCTATATAGACCTATTCTTATGATTTTTTTCAGAATTGAAAACTTTATGATAGCTTTCTATAATTTTGGAACTGCTTTTAATTTCATTAATTACCTAATTTTGGATCACTAAATTCAATAATTGAAGACCTTTTATGCCCAAAATCGGTGCTGATTTGCCATCAGCTTGGACCATGACAAATTATAATTGATATATCTGATCATTTAAAGATACACTCAATTTGAAAAAAAACCACTAACTTGAAGTTTTTGACCACCATAAGAGGAAATTCTAATTGAACATGGACGTAGATAGTTGTCTATATTAAGGTTTTTGAAAACATTTCCCAGTATAACGTTAACGTGCGCTCCTGCTTCTAATTAAAATTTCAATGTTTTGTTGCATTCCAACAGTTTTAATTGAACATACGAGTTTTCATCAAATTTTATGTCATTAACTTCTAATGAACTAGTAATGTACGCATTACTGTTATCACTGATAGTGTTCACTGCCTTGGATTCGCACATCTTAGCGAAATGTCCTATCTTTTGACAATTATAACATTTCTTGCCGCTTGCTGGATAAGACATAGCTGTATGCGACGGCCCTTAACGTTAAGTTGCATTCGACTTTTTATTGTTATTGCCTTGAGTTGATGATCCATGTGGCTTGCGTGTGTTATTATGCGCACTGGTTGAAGCTGAACGTTGTTGTTTGGACTCACGATGTAATGTTTTGTGATCATACAATGACATTTCGTTTACGCCTTATACAATGAAATTTCGTTTACTGCCAACTTCAATTTTCACTAAGTGAAATCGAACGACTAACAAGGGATTCACAACTTCAATCGATTGAATATGGCTTTTGAGGATTGCCCCTGTGGCGACGAACGTTTCTGGCGTTGTTGGGAGAACGACGCAGACATTACTGCATGTCTCCGATATGATTGAATCACAGCCTGAATCCGCCCAGTATGACGCGTTAAAGAAAGGGCTTTTGGTTACGTTTGGAGTTTTGGACGAGGAGAAAACTCACCAGATGTGTTCGACATGGAGATGGAAGACCTCCAACCCTCCCAGTTTCTGCGCCGATTACAATGCACGGCAAGCAAGTCTATTCTAGACCAATTGTTAAAAACACTGTGGCTGCAGCGGCTGCCATTCAGTGTGCGAAATAGTGCAATGTCACACTCAACACCAAAGTATGAGCAATTAGCAATTTCAATTTTCACTAAGTGAAATCGAACGACTAACAAGGGATTCACAACTTCAATCGATTGAATATGGCTTTTGAGGATTGCTCCTGTGGCGACGAACGTTTCTGGCGTTGTTGGGAGAACGACGCCAACTACACACATTGAAGCACATTAAGTGGAAGCCAGGCCGTCAATGTACAATGCGATGCAGTACACACACTCGGAAACTTTATGTGGAAGTCGTGTAGCTAAGAAAAACGAAGCAATCGATCATTAGACCTTCAACGAATATGACAAACGCGACGCGAATCTTTTGTTACTTTATATATAACCTAGGAAATAAACGAAAGTAAACTCTAATCCGGCTGTACTTGCATAATTTCCTAAATTGGTGATCCAACGATGTCGGACACATTACGCAATGTAAATAGAAGTGAAATGCAGACCCCCAGCACGTCCATGACAGTGAAAAATGACGCGCAAGTTAGTGCACTTACGTTCAAGTCGCCACCCTTTTGATGCAGCAAACCAGACCTTTGGTTCGCGTGCATCGAAGCCCCATTCCGCCTACACAAAGTGAATACCGACGTGGCCCGGTTCAACAGGGTAATTGCGGAATTGAAAATGCAGACATTACTGCATGTCTCCGATATGATTGAATCACAGCCTGAATCCGCCCAGTATGATGCGTTAAAGAAAGGGCTTTTGGTTACGTTTGGAGTTTTGGACGAGGAGAAAACTCACCAGATGTGTTCGACATGGAGATGGAAGACCTCCGACCCTCCCAGTTTCTGCGCCGATTACAATGCACGGCAAGCAAGTCTATTCTAGACCAATTGTTAAAAACACTGTGGCTGCAGCGGCTGCCATTCAGTGTGCGAAATAGTGCAATGTCACACTCAACACCAAAGTATGAGCAATTAGCAAAAAATATTGCGGAGATAGGAGCAGAGCTTACCCAAATTCAAGCGCCTTCAAGACAAAGCGTCGCTTCCACGTGTAGTTCGTGCTACTCATCATACCGGTCGGCTAGTCTGTCCAAGCTGAGTCAAATTTGTTTCTACCACCAGCGACTCGGCGCCAAAGCAAAGCGTTGCAAACCGCCATGTGTATTCTTCAAGATGCAGGCGGGAGACGAATCGAGCCACTAGCCCAACAGGTGACAGCTAGTGGCACATCCAAAAGTCGCCTAGAAATTTTTGACAATAAAACAAAGCTGAGATTCCTCATCGATACGGGAGCAGACATATCTTTCATTCCAGTATCACCGAAGCACCCCACTCATTCCTCGTCAGTCTTCAAGTTATTTGCACTGAACAGAACTATCATCGGCACATACGGTGACCAAGCTCTAACCCTCTCCTTTGGTCTACCACGAATTTTTCAATGGCGATTCACCGTGGCCAAAGTATCACGACCTATTCTAGGCGCAGACTTTATCCGGCATTTCGGGCTGGTGGTAGATTTTAAAAATGGAAAATTATCAGATCCCAGTAAGAGCGCCTCTGCTAAAGAAAAAGTAAAGGAGTACAACCAAAAAGAGATTTCTACCTTGAATGCAACTTTAACGTATGCCTCACTCCTCAGAGAGTTTCCAGGACTCACTAACCCTGCCATAGCTGCACATTCTCCGACTCATGGCACGAAGTATTATATTACAATGACAGGCACCCCCGTGGCAGACCGGTCTCAGCGGTTAAATCAGGAAAAGCTACAAGTGGCACGGCAAGAATTTCAATTCCTACTTGACAATGGATTTTGTCGACCTTCCAAAAGTCCCTGGGCAAGCCTTTTGCTCCTCGTTCCGAAGAAAAAGGGTGACTGGCACCCATGCGGGGACTACCGGCGACTGAGCGCCGTGACTTTGCCAGACAAGTACCCGATGCGACACATTGAGGACATATCACTGACTTTAGGCGGCGCACGGTATTTTTCAAAGATCGATTTGTTCCAAGCATTTTACCAGATTCCGATAGCTGAAGAGAATATTCCGAAAACTGCAACCACTACGCCATTCGGCTTTTATGAATTGACAGTAATGACACAGACGTTCCAGCGATCCATTGACAAGGTGCTCCGTGGACTGGATTTTTGCGTTTGCTATGTTGATGATTTATTAATCGCCTCAAAAATGAAAGACGAGCAGGTGCAGTACCTACGACTTGTACTTCAGCGTCTATTGAAATGCGGAATTGTTATCAATTTAGCCAAATGTGAGCTGGGAGTCAGCCGGTTGGAGTATTTAGGGCACGTTATCGACGAAAAAGGTATAATTCCCCCGAAGTCACGTGTGGACGCTATTGGAAACTTTAAAAAGCCAACTATGGTTAAGAGCTTCGGCGGTTTTTAGGAACAATAAATTTCTACACGTGGTTCGTTCACAATACTGCGGTACTACGGGCTCTACTCAACAACTTGTGCGCTGGACGTAAAAAGAATAATAAAACCGTCAACGAATGGGCCCTAGAAACTAGCGATGCATTTATAAACTGTAAAAACAGTCTCACTAATGCTGTTCTATTAGTCCGCTTTCAAGCCAATGAACCTCTCAGACTCACAACCGATGCATCTGACATTTCAGTAGGCACCGTTTTAGAGCAGAAGCAGAATAATCATTGGCTACCATTGGCATTTTTCCAGAAAAAGTTTTCGGCTCGCGAAAGTAAAAATAGTGTATACGATCGTGTGCTTCTAGCTATATATTCCAGCATCAGACATTTTCAGCACTATTTAGTTTCTACATCCTCATGAATCACAAACCGCTAACATATGCATTCGCTCAGTCTGCAAGCAAAGCTTCGCCGCGCTAAGTCAGATATCTCGATTACATCTCGCAGTTTTCAACAGATATCCGCTTTATCGCATGTGCAAGTAATAATGTCGTCGTTGCACTATTGCGGCTGGAAGAGATTACGATGCCTACAGTAATCGACGAATCTGAGCTGATGAAAGAGCAAGAACGAGATGTCGAACTGCAAGGACTACTTCGTTCTAACACTACATCCCTAAAACTTGTCCGCCAGCCTATAGGCTCAAGTGATGGAATAGTTTACGACAAGTCACTGCAACGATTAAGGCCCTTTATTCCGCTGACGTTACGAAGGAAAGTATTTGACATGTTTCATCAGCTAGCGCATCTAAGTGCACGTGCCAAAGGCAACGCTATTGCTCAGAGATACGTTTGGACAAACATGAAGAAAGACGTCCGTGCTTGGGCTCGTTCATGCGTTCCATGCCAGCGCTCCAAAGTTGAACGTCATAAAAAGAACCCAGTACAGCCTTTTCCGATGCTCGCTTTCAACATATCCGCGTCGATATTGTGGGGCCACTGGTTCCGTTGCAGGGTTATAAATGTTGCTTGACGATCATCGACCGATTCTGTAGGTAGCCAGAGGCATTCCCCATTGTGGATCGAACCGCAGCTACCGTCGCAAAAACATTTTTTAACAAATGGATTACTGGTTTCGGCATGCCTCAAACAATCACTACCGATCAAGGTACTCAGTTTGGATCGGCACTGTTCAAAGCCCTGGCTTCGTTTATCGAAGGCACGAAAAACAGGACATCACCATATCACCCGGCGTCTAATGGATTAGTCGAACGCTGGCCTCGGACACTGAAAGCTGCAATTATGTGTCACTCTATCAATTCTTCCTGGCCGGATATCCTTCCCACCGTATAACTGGGATTGCGCACCAGCTTTAAGGAAGAGTTGCAGGCCTAGTGTGCAGAGTTGCTATATGGAACTACACTGTCCATTCCGGGAGAACTCTTCAGCCCTAGTAGTTCCTCCGTCAGCCAGCATGATTTTAATGTTCACCTTCAGGATGTCATGCCATCAATCAGGCCCGTGCACACACATCGTCATGGCGACAGACCAGTTTTCATCAACAAAAGGCTGAGTACATGCACACATGTTTTATGTGCGTCGATGCCGTTCGCAGACCCCTTTCGCCACCGTATACAGAACCACATCTTATATTGCATCGACTGTCGAACGTTGTTTGCACGATCGAAGTAAATGGCCGACAAGTCAACGTGTCGATGGAGCGCCTCAAACCCACATTCATTGAAGCTTCAGCAGACGAATATCCTCGCGATCATACATCGGAGTCGATAAACGTAAATTCGACACCCTATACTACTGTGACCAAAAAATAATGTGACATCTGAATTTAAACTGCACGCGGCGAAGGATTTGGAGGATTATTTTTTTAGGTTGGTAGTACTGTCAGTGACATCTATGTCAAATTTACATGTCAAAATATTCATTAGTGTTTGAGATATATATATATATATATATATATATATATATATATATATATATATATACATATATATATATATATATATATATATATATATATATATATATACATATATATATATATATATATATATATATATATATATATATATATATATTCCATCCGAAAATACAACATAATTAACAACATCACAAACAATATTTTATATTCACGAATATGTATGTGATAAAGATTAATTGTTGAAAACATAAATTTTGTAAATTGAAAAATACTAAGTATGCTTTTTGGCCAAAAAGAAAAGAAAAATGTTTATAAATTTAACACTATTAACTTCATGCAATGAATTTTCCTATTTAAATATTTTAGCCTAATAGAAATTTCAACAGGTTTTCAAGCTGGATTCAAAAAAACTTGAATTTATGTTTGTGATATTGCTTTACGATTGCATAGCAAAACAAATATTGGTATGACTTGAAGATTTTTAGGGACAAAAATACTAGCTATCTTCCAAGTTATTTTTAAGAAAGACGTTAAGACAATTAATTTGGCAATAATACCTTTTGCAGTAGACAAACCATTGCAAAACCTTTCCCTTCGCTTTTAGTTCTGCCAAATGAAATTTTTGGGACTGGTTTTTTCTGTCGGGTCAGGTATTTTTCGGACCGGGTTTCTTTGTCGGATCGGGTATTTTTTCGACCGGTTTCTTTGTTACGTCAGATATTTTTGGGACCGTTTTTCTTTGTCCGGTCAGGTATTTATTTTTTCGTATCAATGCATCACCGGTTCGATTGATTTTCTTGAAATTTAAATGGGAAGAAAAGGAACACATTTTGTTGAAGTTCTGTTAACACGTAGGTAATTTGGGGAAAATTGAATCTTTCAAGAGAACACCATCACGGAACTGGTAAAAATCCTAT
This sequence comes from Odontomyia ornata, assembly GCA_963969285.1. NCBI lineage: Eukaryota > Metazoa > Arthropoda > Insecta > Diptera > Stratiomyidae > Odontomyia > Odontomyia ornata. The sequence continues at coordinate 347,382,407 of OZ017738.1, read as the reverse complement.
TACAGTAATCAAGGACTACGGAGAATTCAGCATTGTAGTGTGATATGTTTGCCGGTTAGAATTGCACCGCGTTTGTTTTCTAACAATATCACTTATACTCGTTATAATGAATTATCACAAAGGATTCGGAGGCAACTATGAATCCAACTTCGAATGGATTTCACGAGTGGGGTGTCGAGATGCTATATGCGGAACAGAAGACAAATAGAGTCGTAAATTTTCACTTTCAAAGGGGTGCTCCTGAACACTTCACGCAGTAAACAAATCAATTTTCAAAACACACATTTACGTTTTAAAAACTTCAAAACGTTTTTTCGAATCTAATATAATCTAATTTTCCCGACTTTAAAACGCGGCCAGGAAAATCTGGCAATCTTTTTTCGCGTCTTTCCTGTGGCGTGGTCCAAGTAAAACTCCCCGATCCGTTCCCAAAACTTGTCTTTCTTCTTCCTCATCCCGTGTATACGGTGAATCGCATCAGCTGCTCACTCAGCCACGTGCGATTGCCTTCGGTAATGTAATCCACCGTTGGGGTGGACTAAATCAGTGTTCCCATGTTCAAAATTTTAATTGGCAGATTTAAAATTTTTTCAAGAAAAATTAACTGAAGTAGAGAAAAACGAAAAAGATTCTAAAATGTCATAAAAGTTAAATCTCATGAAGAATATAATTAAAGGGAAATGTTTAAATTTAATATAAAGAAAAATTGATATAATATTACATTTAATAATAATAAGAAAGAAAACTATTTTACAAATTATGACTTTGAATGGAAGTAATTAAATATTTTTCTAAATCTGCCATTAAAATTTTGAATAGGAGATAGGAAGGTTTTCGAGCAGTTTCCTTGTGCGCCTGCTCAATTACTACATTTATATCAACCTTTCGGGGCCCCTTGATGTTGAAAGCCCTGGAATCGGGCCTTCGTGCCCATATGGAAAAGGTGGTACTGGTTTTTGTACTCATAAAGACCTATTCTTATGATTTTTTTCAGAATTTCACATCAAAGGTGTTCAATCGCGAGAGGGGGGCATACATTTTCATATATTTTTCCTACACTTGCACCCCGCAAAACTGGTAACTGATTTTTGTTTTTGAAAGCCCCTCTTCAGACCTTTCATTTGATATCCCACACGACTACCTTCGGTTAAAAAATGCAAGGGTCTCCTCTCGATGTGGAGAGACTGCTCCCTTAAAAACTTTTGAAAAAATTGTTGTTAGCCAAAGTTTTAAGAGGTCAGCACGTCTGATCTACCTACCAAATTATTATCTGTAGCTGCAATAGTTTTGAAGATAAACTACTGTCACACACAGATGGACCAACAGACGGACAGAAAAAACTGATTTCAATGGGATTTCGTAAGAAGCACAAAAGGATCATCTTTTTGGAACAGGAAGTTTCCAATGCAAAGTTATACAAAGACAAGAAATTGCTAGGAATAAACATTAGGTAAAATATTTCCATTTTCACTTTCTATTCGACACGCGAATTTTTTCCTTTTAAATTGAAATCAGAAAAACGGAATGATAAATGAGCTATTCCATTTCTTCATGCAATGACTTTGAAAAGAACATCATTGTCTGCACACCGTAAATGCATGTTGGAGTAAATACTTCATAAAATAAACATGACGAAAAAGGTATCCTTCACAGAAACGTTAAAAACAAACTATATTCAGGTCGCACTACTGACTTTGAACTTTAAGCACCAAAGCATAACCTCATATAAAAGAATAAAAAATTGCAAAAACCACATGAAGAATGCAAAACGAATTTCCAAACAATCAGTTTAATGAATCATTAGCTTAAACAGCTAAATTGCTTAACAGCTAGTTAATTAACGAATCATTATTCGATTTCATCCGCAAGCTAGATACAAAATCTGCAAACAACCTAACAAAAAATCGCCTTTCTATTGTCTCTAATCATCTAGTTAACTGGATAACAACAATTCACCAAACGGAAGTATCTCGAGATTGAAGAACAAATCGAGGAAAGTTTTGAAATACATTCAAAAAGAAACTAAAGTGAAGCAAAAACAATTTTTTTTGATTGTTTAGATACAAGAAATTTGTAGGAATAATTGGCTTGCAGTCACTATCGATAAACTTTTATTGCTCCCAAAGTAACAAATTTTCAACTCGACCCCAGGTTTTATTGCTTCGGAAAGATAATAACAATCTTTTACCTCGAGTATGCTTCATATTTGATCAAGTGGGTTGTGAAGTATCCTCGAGATTCAGTCAGCAGATATGCACTAGCATTCATGATTTCACTTATCACAATTCCCACTAAAGATCTCTCATGTGCTTCTTGTGTTATGTGAGTTTTTATCGTGGCAGAACTTGTGCCGCATAAGTTACCTCACTTTACAGGCATTTCACGAGAATGTCTCAGTAATGATCTTAATGGCAGACGTGCGTTCTTTGGGATGCTTCCTCGAGATCTTAGCACTCTAGACCACGCGTTGCAGGAATGAGGAGTATCTGAATGAAGTGTTGCAGATGATCGATAGTACTGGATTGTTGATTAAAATAAGTAGGTGTATGATTACACCGTGTAACCAGCAGACATTGTTTTTCCTGATGAAGGATGCAAAAGAAATAGCTCCTTTGGTCAAGATAGTTCTGTCCTACTGAATCCATATTGATCGCTCTTGGACGTGTTCGTTGTGTTCTATCTTAATCTATGCAAAATAGAACATCAATCGAAACCTCCACATAACGTTCCAATCTTCATCAATTGCAGTTATTCTCATTACATACGAGTATATTCACAAATGATAGAGCACGGAATAATAGGAAGCCGCAGATCATAATAGGCTCGCGGACTGATGGTGCGTTCAGCATTACGCCGTTGGCTAAGCCATTATCCGCTTCCCCGTCACAATAGCAACGTTCAAACTGTGGCACGTTCATTGCCAAGATCGATTACTGGCAAGCATGAAATCTGGTATCTTCATCTTGGCATATTCTTTGTATAGTAAAAGATATTGGCTACTTGTTTCGTGTAAGTATAATTATTGGAGTGGCGAACGAGTATGCTCATAATAATCTCAAGTGTTTATTCATGACTTGTGATCAACACTGGAGTAGACATGGCAGTGACATGGAGTTGGTGATGCGGATTATGTTATGTTGTTGGGGCTGCCGCTTGGATTGGAATAACAGGAAAATTATGCACGAAAAATTCATTGCGCACAGAGGTGAATTGTTGACCAAAAAGTGCCCTAGATTGTCTATTTAAAGGTTATGCCGTGTCCTGTTGTATGAGTAGTAACTGTTATAAGTGATGTGATATTAGCAAGTATACTGGCACCTTTACACTAGGCTTTTGATACTTTTTATGTTGATATCCTTCATTTTTACAAACTTTTTCACAGATACAGCTGTGGCTACAAAGTTAAACACAATTGTTATTTACTAAGTGAACTAATGGATATTATTAATCAATGGCTTAATATAATGAATAGGAGCTCGTGGAATCATTCTACCTCGTTGGGAATACAGTTTGCAAGAGAGTGAGAGAATAATTGGCTTCCTGTTCCCAGCTGTCAAAGTGTAACCAATATGAAGTTGGTAACTGTTGTTCAGGGCTGCAACATCTTTCTCTAATAAAGAAGAAATGAATCCAGGTAACGACGGGTGCTTCGAGTTCGAGAAGGACGTTGTGCTGCTGGATATTGTTGCATTTTTTGATATGATAATGATGGTGACTGATTTGGCTGTTGAGATAATGATGGTGGTCGCTGAATTCCAAAATCATCTAGCAAAACGTAAGAGACATTGCGTTCTGTCCTGGTAATAGACGTGATTGTGGTAATAGTTGATTCGCATGTGATCCGATAACTCTAGTCCCATTATTTATAATAACCTTGTGCATAACATCTAATTTTGGGGTGAATTCTGCCGGACACCCATTCAAAATGACTGTTTTTGAAGACCTTAGCCCTCACGATATCTCCGACTGCGTAATGCCTTCCTTTCGGTCCGTGCTTTTTATTAAACTGCTCATTCATCCCATTTTTCCGCTAATCAAAGGATTGACCATGGTAAGAATTGTCTTGGCGAGCTAAGTCCAGTGATGTTCTCATTTTCTGCCCAAACATAACCTCAGCTGTAGACAATCTAGATGGTGCATTAAAGTTAGGTGTACCGCGACATGCTGATAGGAATATTTGTAATGATTCCTCTATTGTCTCTTCCTCCCGTTGATTTTTTTAATGCCCTCTTGATTGTGTTGACGAATCTTTCTGCTTGACCATTTGACTGCGGACGGTAAGGGGCACAACGAATATGCTGGATGCCATTTTGCACGCACATGCTTTGGAATTTTGAGGAAGTGAACTGCGTTCCATTATCTGAGACGATGACGTGCGATACTCCAAAGCGAGCCATCATTTCATCAATAATGCTTACTGTTTTGTTCGCGGTTACGGTTGATAAAATGTATATTTCCGGCCATTTCGTGTAGGCATCAGTGCGAGTCAGAAGGTATTTTTCATTAAGCAGGCCAGCGTAATCAATATGAACACGCTGCCATGGGCTATCTGGAACAGGGCATGTTTCAATGGCACTTTTGTAGGCGGTTTTGCAGCACTGGAGCATTTAATACATTCTCTTGATATGCTTGCAATGAGTTCGTCAATTCCTGGCCGGTATACGTAGCTTCGCGCAACAAACTTCATCCGTTCAACGCTCTGATGTGCCTTGTGTGATTGATGAAGGACTTTTTGTTGGTACACCTTCGGAATAACAACTCTATCTCTAAACATCAGATAATCATTAATAACTGATAATGAATGTGATCTTTTAAAAAATGTTTTGATGTTGGGGTCAGAGATGATTATTATGTTTGGCCATTGAGAATTGACATACTAGATTACGCTTTGGAGTACTTTACATTTCTGTGTATCATTTTTTATCATTGGAAATGTGATCGGTAGGTGATTGACCGTTTCAACTTGTGAGCTGTGTAGTTCATCTTCAAGCTGGAGTGATGCTATAACGTAGTCCTCATCAGCTCTCACTTGAGTATTGATTAGACGTGAAAGGGTATCAGCGTATCCAAAATTGCGTGTTGGTATGTATTCAATACTAAAACCATTTAGTAGTAAGGTACATGCCCACCTTTGAAGCCTATTCGCAGGGATTTCCTTTTTTGAGCCGAAAATCGATACCAAAGGTTCATGAACCGTCAATATAAATTTGCGGCCATATATCATTCGATGAAATTAAGTAATTGCAAAGCGATCTGTCCATACAATATCTCGGTTTTTGTAAGTGATCGGCATGCATGACTTATTGCTTTTAATGAACCATCTTTTATGATATATAAAGGCACCAATACCTGTTTGACAAGCATCCGCAGCTACCACTATCTGCTCATTTGGATCATAATGTGTGATCATAAGATCGGACTTAAGAATTTGTTTGAAATCTTCAAATAATTTTTGGCAATCATCTGTCCAGATTTATTTGCGTCCTTTTTAAGTAGATTGTCTAGCGGGTGCCTAAGCTTATGCATACCTTTTATGAACTTCCCATAATAGTTGACTGCTCCGTTATGACTATAATGTTTGAATATTACAGGGAGGAGGCATAGCCGTGATTGCTTCCACTTTAGCTGGATCTCGATGCGCCCCATATTGTTCGATTATTCGTCCCAGATACTTGATTGCCATTTACCATGAAAACCGACTATTTGTGTTTGGTCTAGAGCAAAACTTGGACATGAACGAGATTCAGCAAAATTCAACCGTTAAATTCAAAATGGCGGCCTCCAGAAGCTCAGAAAATAGGTGTTATTCGTTACTTTAGTAACAACTAAAGCGTTGAATATATTTTCATAGAGATTTTTGAAATAGCTTACATTATAAGTATTTGTACACATGAAAATTTCCAGCGGCCAATCAAATTATTATAAGTTTTTTAACATAAGAATGTCTACGAGAAATTTGTCTTTTCTGTTGATGGTGTCAACGGGGATTATTTGGCAATGGCAAAAATAATCTACCTGCTCGAAAATCTAGCTCAGGAGCTTTTCAAAATTACCAAGAATTTTCTTGTCGATACATCAGCGGTCTTCTTACTCATATCAACCCTATTCACACAGATATCAACACAAAGTCGGCATGAGATTGTTTTTCTTTAAGTAGCTATTTTACCCGGACCCATTGTATAACTTTTTTTAAAGCGCCAGAGCAAATGCGGACTCAATAATGTTGAAAAAGTTTTTTACTGTTTTCGTAGAATTTTGTCTTCAGCTTTTCATGCCAAACGTGGAACGTTAAGCTCACTCTGAGATTTTGGTAGTAGTCTATATTACTGCTTAAGCCTCAACTCAAATGAAGCTTCTGATTGTGTCTATCCTTAATCGATGCACCGTCGTTATTAATGTTTTGTTCCTTCAATTAATTGAAAACTTATCGAAGCCTAGAGCTTCTTAACAAGTCGAAAATTTTGCTCATATGGTTGGTATCATCAATGTCTTTTTATACTCTAACTTGCATTACGCCAGGGTTAAATATTCTGGATAAGTTGGAAAACCTTTTCCAAGTTCCAGAATATCTAATGCGACCTTTGAGGGGCTACCTGAAGGACCAAAGCCTGCTTTATGACACGACATACGGCCAACAAAGAATGGAAGTTACATGGGATGTTTCCCAGGGATCTATCCTTGATCCAGATCTGTGTAACTGTCTTACGACGGATGAGTCGCACTTGATCGACTTTGCGGATGATGTTGCAGCTCTAGTCTCGCCATTGGACGAGTGAGAGACTGGATGACTGCTCGCGGGTTTATTTTAGCACTGCAGAAAGCCAAAGTGGTCATTTTGATAAAGAACAGAATCCCTAGAGTGGGGATGATCAGTATGAGAGACATACTAATCCAATCGAAGCCAGCGGTGAAGTACCTGGGGCTACTGATTGATTCAAAGATGAGTTTCTTTGAGCGAGAAAACGCAGTTAGTGCTATTGCACGGAGAAAAAATATGGGGCGACGCTCTCAGTAAGGAGGTGTGCTGAAAACGCTTGGCACAGGTGTAGAGAAGCAGAGTACTGAGGATTGCATCTTCATATGCGGTACGCTCTGATTCGGTGGTGAGAGTTATTGCAGGTATGATACATGTTGCCCTCCTTGCTAGATGTCACCGCGCTATTTCCCTGCATTGAAGCGATGACATGAAGGAGATAATTGCTCACGAGGAGATACAGCGCTCACTCATTCATTGGCAGCAGTCTTGAGTGAATTGCACGAGGGGAAGGTGGAAATCGAAGTAACTTACTTAAAAGATTGGTCAGTCACGTCTGTCACAGATTTTTTTGCATGCGAAAATTGGGGCTGCGAGGAAACTTCTACAAGGGCACAGGAGAGCATATCCCGGATAGTGTACTTGCGGTGATGTTTGGATTGGTTGACTAATAGAATCATGTGGCATAGTATTTTTAGGCAGTACTTATTGATAAAAGGGACTTACAGCAGCCAGAGACTTTGTGGCTGGGGGATCATTTATCTGCTCCCTTGCCTACCGTTGGAGGAGGGAGCAATATGAGACCTGAACCAGGCTAGGTTCTCAGGTTAATGGGGGAGGTGATTAGTGGGTAGTCCAGTCACTCACGAAGATTAAATCCCTACACTCAGTGCATAAATGGCATTTACCTCTCATCCCTCCCTAAAAAATTCTGTTTTGATTCTTATGTAAGATATTTTTTTAAGTGCTGACATACCATATTGCACAAATATATTGTGGTAATAGGCAGACTACTCGAGGAACCTTCACAAAAAGGGCAATGGGATATGACAAATCATGTCACTAATAATAATGTAATCACCCCGCATCGAAGGCGAACGCTTTTCACTTCGGAAGTCATGGAACAAACGTTAATCAATACACAAACTCAAGATGTACAAATAAATCATACACGATCTGTGAGTAGATGTCGCACATGTTTTCAATTTGCAACACCAACAACAACATGGGAATCCTCATCACACGTTTCAGCAACATCATCTTCATCCCTCGCCATATTCACAATTATCGCAACAATCAAAGTTGAGCGGATTAAAAATAGGTTGATCAGCATTTACAACGACTAACACAAGAAGCAGCCCATCCTCAATTGATTATGTGAAACCGATGTTCATAATTTCCATAAGTCATCAACAGACAGCGTGAAGCATGAACACCATGTTAACATCCAATTATCGCTACGTTTCGTAAACAGAACTATTTTAAAGACTACCCTCACCAATTCAAGTAAGATTTAAATCTTCGACATCGGCTCGACAATGCTGTAAGTTCGTCTAAGGGTCGACAGATCTCATACGCTGAACATGGTCCAAACATTAATCGATTACGATACTTTGGAAAAAAAATAGTAACAACAAAATGTTATTAATTCACCAATTTTAACAATATCATCATCATGATCATCGTCAATACCAATGTCGTCGTCATCAACAACAACAACATTCTTATCTGCAGCATCATCACCGTCATCATCTATGTCAATAACGTCATAATCGGCGACAACAGTTTCATCACTGCCAATGCTTTACAAGTCAATTTTACATACACAGCTTATAGCTAAGCAAACGACTACAATAACATTATCGTCAAATAAATTATCGTCGTCTATAGCCATAATTAACAGGCTCAAGTTAATTGGCAATCAACGCTATCAGCAGCATCACCAACAACAACACCAACAGCATGGTTCATTTTAACATCAGCAATTACGAGGAAACAGCAGCAGCAACAATCACAATAACTACGCCAACAACTATCACTGCCACACCAACAGCAAATGCTGCAAGAACATCAACAAATGTTGCAACATCATCAGCAGCGAAAACAACAAAGTCTGTTTCACCAGCATGAACAGCAACAAAAGCAGCAGCTGGAACCTTAATTTATTATATCGACAACAAATAGTAGTGCGACGAATAATAAGAATAATAACAGTTCTAGTTTAAGTAGTAATGTAATTAGCTGTAACAACGATAAAACTTGTAATAATGGTAACAGCAATGCTATGCAAATAAGCCAAAATAGTTCCAGTATATCATCTGTAACCCAATCAACAGTTACCGCCACGGCGACAGATCCATCAAGCATAATAGCATCGAAAAATAACTCGTCTTCTGCGAATCTGCCAATTACACTCGCACGAAATCCCGTTCCGGCACGAGAATGGGAGGGAAAAGTTTTTGATCATGTCAGCAATGTGTAGCAGCGCGCTTGGCAACAACGGGAAATTGGAACCGAGCAACCGAGCTGTGTAGCTCTGCTGATCGAGGCACGAGTTTAAACTTAAAAGGTCAGAAAAACAGACTCCGCGCGCTGTATAAAAAGGAATCTCAATTTGAAATTGGTTTTCATTTCAAAGCTGAGTGCAATTGTGATTTTCCCCCCATGCACAAGAAAAACTCAACTGGCTGTGGAAAGTGTGCTCCCTGAAATGTAGTGAAGCCGTGGAAAGTGCACAAAAGAATTTTCGTAGCAGAAAATATTGTGTATTGCGTGTAAGCAATCTTTCGATTGAAATACTTCACGAGTGGCGTAATAATTGTAGTTTGAATGCAATATTTGACGTCCGATATCATTGTGTGGACAAGTGGATGAGCTTTTTTTTGTCTATAAGGACTCAGTAGTGGAGTGCGTGTTCATTAAAGAGATGCAAACAGTTGTGAAGTTTCGCTGCGGCGCTCGAGTGCATACTTTTCCAACGAAGTTTTTCCTTGTGTGATTTTCGGTAGGTTTGGTATGGGAAAACAACCCGACAAAGTTGTGGTCAGTAGCAGCCAAATATATTTTGTCATAATAGTGTGAATTGCGCGTGGTTTTTTAAAATTGTAAAGAAGGGCCCAGTGCAAATTTTTGCATGTCTCAACGAAAGCTAAGTGCAGGTAACCATGTTTACTCAATAAATATTGAATCTGAAGGAACTCCGATAAGATCTGGTGTAGAGTAGCTGCCAAAAGATTCTCATGGAATAACAATAATTGTTATCTTTAGTTTTCAATTAAGTCGTGGCTCCATATATTTTCATTGATACTTAATCGTGTCACAGTTACATAAATTTGATGTTGATGCACTAGAAAACACCATATGGTTTGAGTGTGTTATACGTATAAAATGATTAAAATGAAAAGCATTGGTCAAGATTACAATGAATTAAACAATAATATGGTGCTTGCTTTAATCATTGGTTTTCGAGAAAGTTTCAAAAAGGCCAAACGCGCCGATTTTCAAAGTGTACCAAGAATGTGTAAAGAAAGCTATGAAAGAGCAAAATATTGAATTCAAGGAAATTTACACTGACCTACTTATCAATTTATCGAGGCCCTATAAACTATATGATCAACATAAAATTGAAGATTTCAGGCACTCTTACCCCCACTCAACAATGAGCGCTCGTCGAAGGAGTGGGTTCGCACCCTTTTGTTTCTTTTTACCTATAATAAATGAATATTATTTTTTTATAAAACTATCTTAAATTATATAATTAACAGTTTTAAAAAATTTTCCTGCTATAACATGCATTACTTTTATAAAAAAATTTATCCCTATAAATATATTGGGAACAGGCCTTCTGATTTGAAAAAAATTTGTTAAGCGAAATTTCAAATGATTTTTGTCGTCGGTTGTTAGAGCAAACTTTGTAATAATTTTTTAAGAAGGGAAAAGTAATAATAATGAATGCGTAATTAAATCCTGAAATTCAGTCCTTCTATTTGGAACCCCGACCAGGTATGAGACCCACCACATCAGCTGGCCCCTCCGCTCATGAGCTAGCCATCGGGGGAGCTCTCCCCCTTTTTCCATTGTTACAGGTGCTCTCGCAAGGATACTTGACCTTCCTCATCCGATATGGGCCATGGTATCATTTTTGGATTTCGATCCGGTTGGGAGGAGTGCATGGGGGCACCGCGACCACCTGGATGCCCCACTTTTACTTGGTGGCCGTGACCATCTTCAGTAAAGACGAATTCGTCTTAAGTATCACGCGCGGCTAGCTAGCCATTCGACGTCGCGTTTTCCCTGTAATCCTTTCCGGTAGGTTGCCTTGGCCATTGGCACATTTTTCGCCAGCCAGTCGGTTTTGCATTTTTGACTCCGGTTACCTAATAAATCGTAAGTGCGAAAATATTTTGTAGAGGGCCCAATCCGCCCGACTACACCGCAAAGCTAGCTTGCCGGGGTACTTACGCGTCCTCAGACAAGGTCATTGCGAGCGTAGCACTGATTCCGCTCAGTGAGGCAGCAGAACACCGCTGAAGTCCTTGATGGGCAATTAACATCTCATCATCAAAACATTACAATACCAGAGAGACGCCTAAAAGTCATCAAATTTCAGGTACGCTCATCTTTTTGGCTGAGATTATTGTCATTAGTGAAACTAGGCAGTTGAGCAGCTCCACGTTGATCAGCAGATGTTACTGCTGACGGAAAAAGCTGGTCACCCCGTCAAAACTGCTTAATTTGTTGTTTTAATAGTTATAGACAACTACGCCCGTCAAGCTTTCATCATTCGGGCAGAGATTAGTGGTCCACTTCTGTCACTTTAACGTCTTTATGTTTGACATTCCCCTTATAATGCTACGTTGCCTTTTGTACAATGTTTGTGTTCATTTCAAGCCTCCGTGTCTACAAACTTTAACGAGACAAACGTTTTGAGTTACTATAGAGTAGCTTAATTGACACATAATAGAAAATTTCGAAAGATTATAAAAATTTATCGGAAAGTCTTGTAGAGTCGAGTACGCATGATAAACGTTTCGTAGTGCAGCCTTGTGGTGGGAGGGAAAATTTACGAAAAATTGGTGTCCTGTGATCCGAAGATCTGAAAAACAATCATGGCGGTGGGATTTGATTTAATCTTTTCAGGTAAGATGAATAACATAAATATCTTCGAGAATTCATAATGAAAATGATTTTTTAAAAATTGGAACACAATGGCAGCCGGTGAAAATGGAGTAAAAATAGTTTTTCTTGACGTATATACACCTCATTGAAATGTTCCTTGAGTGTATTCGCTATTCGTGTCTGCATATCATAGGTAGAGAGCAAAACCATTCAGATAGGAGTGAACTTGTGTCCACCCAGCTTGTTAAATTAATGTAATCAATTTAATCAGAATATTGACACAATTTGAGAGCCTTAAAAGTGTGCCTCATCACAGAAATTTGGTTGAACTTACCTTCAGTGATCAAAAAAAAAAAAACAAGTTGGGTAAACAGACCTACGCTGATGTCAGAAAGGTTTTGTACCCAACCTTTCCGAAATGCAACAAATAAAGTTAAGAAACATGTCAAAGAGATGTGCACGTTTGAAGGAAAATCTATTGTTTCTCCATTTTCAATGGTCGCCATTTTATTCCAAACTAACAAAAATCACTCAAATCATGAATTCCAAAAAAATGTATTGTTATAAATCTTATCTGGAAATTTTAAGAAGATCAAATCAAAATTGCAGTATCTGAACCGATGTGAAGTCCATAAAATAGACAAATTTCAAATGGCTATAACTTCCGCGAATATGAGTCGATTTTCACCAAACTTGCAGATTATTAGGTCCTTATGTGTAACTACTCAAATACCGAATTTCTAATTTCCTATCCTCCAAATCCGTCTTCCCAAATGTTAAACTCCTCATGTAGAAAACCCTAATTCGCCCCATCATCACATATTCCTTCCCAGCCTGGCTGACAATTTCACCAACAGTAGCTGAAAAATTGCAAACATTTGGGAGGAGGATACTCCGAAAATGTACATCGAAATAACGGCGCTCCAATAAAAAATACTTTCAAAACAGCGTCCTTTACCAAGAAACTAAGGTGACCCCCATCCTGCAATACATGCTTGAAACAAGCAAAAAGTAAATAGCTAAATGGCAGATACATGAATCAAATCTAATCCGGGACCCCTTCAATAGTACCCCCATTTTTGAAAACCCATATTATCCCTCTCCCATAAGAATTTTCCAAGACTTCCAGATTAACACCGAACCCCCTAAACCCCATTTTCTGTTATACGAATATACCGTCACCAATACCTACAAGAGCTAAAGCAACTTGAATTTCCATCGGGAAATAATGAAAATCAAATAAACAATAATTAAGAAACCGACTAAATAAATAAGAAATAACTTCCGCATATCCTGAAGATCAGGTCGGTAAGAACTGTTCCTCTTCTGAAACGCGATTTTGGATGTAACGCTTGAAGTCAACACACGACCAACCAAAACTACAAAGAAGAGTTACAATGTAGATAGGCCAAGAATAGAATAAGTTAGGTTAGTTTAGGTTTTAATCTGTAAATAAGCAACTAAAAGACAATAACCGCAAGAGCAAACGGAATAGGAAAACTAACATTAGCATTTCAAAACTGTAAAGTATAGATTCAGGTCGTATAAAAAAGCTAGGGATATTTGACAAAAGTGTCACTGTCAAATGAATCGTAACAGTTGTCTTGGCTAAACTTTAAATGGATCATTTCACTTTTTCCACATCAATTTAATGTAAATCTATAGGATAACTTTTTGCTCTACAGTGAGCTTTCATTGCGTCGTGCGGATATCGATCTCGTTTCCGGATGGCCCCGATAGCTTTTTAAATTACTTATGAAATTCTTTGTAGCTACATGAATGAATTGCATATTTCTTAAATAATAATAAAGTACTACTACTATAGTCTACAACAAACTTCCCCTACCTAATTTGCTTTGAAAATTGAGACTAGAATATATTGAAAATACTATCAGAGTTAAAGAACGGACGGCTAACAGAAGCTAAGATTTTGTTCAATGGCACTTACCTTAGGACTTAGAGAGCTTATGTCCTGCTAGCTGTGATTGATATGAGCGTCATTTCTTTAGTTCTTCCTGTAACAATAGAAAGTAAAACAAAAAGTTAATAAAAAGTTCATCTAGATTAATGTTAAATATCTGTACACAATCAACAAAATCAACGGTAACCCAGTCATAAAACGTACTACACATTATATTGCTGTACATGCCCATACGTATCTTGATCACAACAAAGCAACTACCACTGGCGCTTAATGTCCGACAACGCTCCAACTGGAGCTCGTGTTAATATCAGGATTTTAATCACACACTAATTGACGCACTAGTTAAAAGCATCTTCGGAATAATAAGTATCTTCGCAACCATTTAAGTGCGCTTCGATTGCAAGAAGTTATTCCCAAGTGGTTCCAACCTAACTCACGGGTAATCGCATTGCACAGCTCTCGTTATTTGTAAATTAGCCTTCATAAATAATAATGTGTTGATTGTCCGTTCATATAAGAATTGTTTTGCGGTTCATTTGAGTATCTTTGAGATTTATTTAGGCTTCACCAAACGTTAAGAAAAGCTACATTTGCGTCTAGGCAAGCCGTTACATTTAATGCCGATCATTATGTGATAACTACTTTGGAGTTTTGGTAATTAAGATTGTCTTAAGTGTACGGCAATTTATTTGGCTCTCGTTTTGACACAAATTTGAAGATGATGAAAAGACTTTTGCGGTCATATTGCATGCGAAGTGGTCATTAGAATGGAGTATGGAAATATTAGAAAACATTAAGAAACACAGATTAGCATATGATTATGCTTTCAACCAATGGTAGATGAGGCTAAGAAGTATTCTTAATGAGATGTTCGTTCATGCATCTCATGATGACCGGTGCAGTTTTCATGCATCATTGGAGCTAAAAGGTAGCCAAGCTATATATTTAATTTTTAGCATGTAGTAAGAACCGTAAGGTACTCGTACGTACCAACTCCTCAAGGCGTTCTTGGGAATTACTATTTTTCAGACGCGTGTCGAAGATCTTCTTTTTGATTTGTTGGAAATAAATGCATGAAATAAATCTTTACTACGACGGTACTTGCTACCTAGTTAAGGTTTTTTGAATTTGATACGAATAGAAAACTGATGATGCATTAGAATATCAAATATTTATTATTTGGTAAATTGGTCTTTAAGGCACCCATGGGTACTTTAAATACCAAATGAACGGTTTTTGATCCAAATACAAACTTTGATAAACTCAACTGTTATAGTTTCGGCGGAAAATCGTAGTGGAACATCGACTGACGGAGGGCAGGCTACGAAATCAAATGGGGGCTTTTGAGTTGGTAGGAATGTCTTAAACTTTTTACAAAAAAAAAAAAAATGTTAATTTTAGCATATTTTGTGCCATATTGTGTCAACAATAGAATTTTTGAAGATAGAAATAATTTTCAGAAAATTCAAACGTAGTATTATTATTTCGACATTTCTCTAGTCACTCATTATTTGTCCTTTCTTTTTACATCTTTTATAAATAATTAATTTTCATACTTAAGAAATTCTATTTAAATGCTTGACGAATAATGAGATACTCTGACTGTTTCTAAGCAAAGTCCTGAAAGATATTTTAATTAAGACGTCTAGTACTTTAGTTAAAACTGGTGTTTTAATTCAAACGGATATGCGTATTAATTAAAATGTTTGATTAATTAAAACACCTTCATCAATTGCAAAAAATAAATAGGCAACGCGCTTGTTACTTGTGCAAAATATATAATCTGAAGACCGTGATTTACCAATCTACTAAAGTGCGACTAAAAACATCCATGCCCGCGTTAGAGTAGAGTCAGGTAGAAATCAGTCTCACCAGGCATTCGGTTGGGCCAGGGTCTCATATCAATGAATAAAGATGTCGTTCATCTTTAGTTCACTCCACTCACCAGAGACTGCTAGTAAATTTTGACTGAGCGGTATCTCTCCTGTGGTGTTTAATGTTATTATAAGGACCGTAAAATATTAGAGCCGTGGAATGCTACCCTAGCGACTTATGACAACCAATCTCATACCAAGGCCTAGTGACGCATACATTTGCTGGTAGCTAGCTGTCTGAGGTTTCATGTGGGAGCCGTTTTCCGTAGCACCAAGTGAATTACAAAAAAAAAAACTCCACACGCGCGATTGTAAAATAATGGAGCAATGCTTTGTGCACCTCCAAGACCTACTAAAAGTTCTGATAGTGCGAGTCGACGCAGAACACGTCATCAGGAAGACATCAGCTGAAACTTCAGGTACACTAATGTCCAAGTCCACACAATTCGTAGCATATGTTGATGACGTCAATAGTACGGCACGTTCGACCTTAGATGCCAATGGAGTGTTTTCGAGCTTTGAATTTGAAGCAAACCGAATTAGGCTACGAGTTAATGAAACTAAAATCAGGAATCAAATGAAGAAAAACACTCCAGTCCGACAAAATCTGACTACAACCTTGAAAGTGTTAATGATTTTATCTACCTTTGAGCCAACTTGAATAGAAGAGGCGCCGAAAAGGATGAGATTGGACGCCGCAAATAAAGCTTATTACTCTAAAGTTATGCACAGGCAAAATAAGCTCCGCATTTACAAAACACTAGTCAAACGTGCTGTTATATGAAAGTGAAGCATGAACCTTGACAAGCGAACCCGAAAAGGCAGTGGGCGTATTTGAACATGTAGGCAAAATGAATGTTTTGTGCTCTGTTTTAATGACACTTGATTTTATTATAAAAGTAAAACACGTAGCGTAAGAAGATACATTAAAATGAAAGGAAATATAAAACATTTAAGTGACAAAAATTTAATAGCACAGAGACTTGATATGCACTCGTTGCTTGTCGCTCTCAGACTGGAAGAGCACGGCTGATGGGCTAAAGTGCATCAGTGCACAGTCTGTTTGGTTACATGCATATTTTTCGTTGCATGCTAATACCCTCCCTAAACAATAATATGCACTTTATTGCGTAACTTTAATCCGCTCTTTTCAGCAAACTACTTCAGCTTGATCCTGTTAAGTGAGTTCGTCAACATGTCAGCTGTCATTTCTTTGGTGGGACAATATTCAAAATTCATAAGTTTCCTATACCAAATATCCTTTATAAAATAATATTTGGTGTCAATGTGTTTGGTGCGATGGCTACTACTTTTGTTTTCAATCAATTTTAAACAACTTTGTTTATCTTCGAAAATGTTCGTGTTGAAACTTTTTATCGTGAATGAATTCTTTGATTAATTCTTGAAGCCATATACGAGTACCTTCCTAGCAAGCTTTTGCTATAGAAACATACTCTGCCTCAGTAGATGATAGAGATACGCATGTTTATTTTCGACATGTCTAACTTATTGTCGCGTTCATGAGTTGAAACATAGTCGGATATGATTAACATGAGTACATTTAAGGCCTAACCTCACAATTATCATTAGACTGCGATTGGTTTAAGCGCCAATTATAGCTCCCAAGATCGGTTCCAGTTTACATTGAGGGAACTCTCAACTTTCATACTCGTAGATACGAGACCCAGCTGTATCTGACGCTATAAGGTCAACGCCAATCTTTGTTTTCACCCAACAGCCACCACGATACTCCCCAAAGGTCCATAACCAATCAGCTGACCATCCAAAGATGGGGGCTCTCAGCTGCTCATGGTACCAGGGAGGGGTTAGGGTTCGCAACAATGAGTTGATCTTGTTATCGAACAATCACAAAGCCACTATGTTCCGGGTTAAGTTCCTGTCCTAGTATTTTTACCAAGCGATTCGGGTAACCCGGGAACGCCAGTCCCCGCTATCATAAGCCCCTTTGAACTACCAGATCAGTCCTGCTCTGGGAGGCATGAATTGAAACAGACAACCACTGTTTGATTTTCGGTTACTCTTATTTTTTGCCCCATCCGCATCTGCATAGCCGATTAATTGTTCTTGTCCGTTGCCGCCAAGTATGAGTTGGTAGTCGTTTGTGCGCCTCAAATAACGGGCTATTCTTTTCACCTCGGTCCAATCGACTGATGTTAGCTGTTTATTTGGCTGACTGAGTATAGTCACACTTGTTTTATATTTAATGCTAGGTATTGCCATGATGATCCAATTGATTGCTGGTATAATTCTTGATTTCCCATTGAAGGTTGAGATTTTGTTGTCTTTAAATAACCAACATCTGTCGGTATACGTGATGTCTTGGCATCTTATAAGCCAAACCTTTCCAAAATTTCTTCAATATACTTAGTTTGCTTTATGCAGTAAAAACATTCTTGTTCTTTCTGACTTCCACTCCTAAGTATTTTTGTAAAAAAGCTAGATCAGTTAGCTTTTTCATATGATTACATAAACGACACTGTTTTTGTCTCGCTTGACATATAAGCACGAATCAGCAATGCTCAGAATGAAATTGTTGCTTTTTAAAAGTAAACTCAACTTGCTGTAAACCGTAGATCTCCTTTTCCAGGTTACAGACCATGATATGCCCTTCTTTATTTTTTATTAGGTCTTTGTAAAAATTTTTTTTACAAAGACCTACTAGTTTCGCGACCTGTCTGTCCGTCTGTCCGTGCGTCACAGCTGATTTCCTCAGAAACTATAGAAGCTAGAATGTTCAAACTTTGTGAAAAGGTCAGAAGTGATGGTCTCTCAAAAGTTAAGGTCTTAACAAAAATTTAAAAAAAATTTAAGGGGGTCCCCTCTAATAACGAATTGGCCCTTAAAATTTTTTTTAATCAAAGGTAGTCGAATGGGATATCAAATGAAAGGTCTTGATTAGAACTTTTAGAATCTGAAATAAAAAAATCATTTTATGAATTAGGGGGTCCAGGGGAAGGCAAAATGTGCCAAAAATTTGTGTCCCCCCTCGCGATTGGACACCTTTCAGCCAAAAAATCTGAAAATTATCACGAACAAATACCTTAGAAATCGAAATTCACTCAACTTTGTTAATAATAGTATGATTTGTAGATTTTACATTTTTGCCCATAAAATCAAAACGGTACCTTTAAACTTCTTGAAACTTTGACTGATATAAGTTAAACACGTATACAAAATTTAATTGAAATCGAATCATAATCAAGTGAGTTATAGCCATTTCAATTGTATGGAATTACAACAACAATGACACGTGTTTATGGTTGATATAGAGTTTTCCAATAAGAGGTGTTATTTTGATATTAAAAGAATAATGCATTTTTTTAATATAAATGATCGGATTTTTATTTTATTATAAAGAAGAAGATATGCCGTTACTAGCGAAAACTAACATCAGGCAAATAACTACTACGACACGCTTACAGGACCATGTCCTCTTCATGAAATTTTCCATAACCAAATCGCAAAGTGGCTGCCCTATGTTCTCGATAGCCTCACGAACTTATCTTTAAGGTCTTGAATTTACGCTGGGCTGTTGGCGTAGGCCTTCTTTTTCACGTGACCCCAAGGGGGGAAGTCGCAAGGTGTTAAATAACAAGATCTATTCAAAATAACACCTCTTATTGGAAAACCCTATATATGACTTAGGCACTTTTATTTCCTTTCAATTTTCATGAAAATTTAAGGAATAGTGTTTAACTTGAACATGTTCAATCGGCCGAGCATTCAGAAAAATCAGTTAAGCTAGGTCAAAATGGCGGCAGCACTGTGCTTATGAAAGAAACTGTGCATCTTTTGCATAAATTTGAACGATTTCATATCCAAGTATTGGACGAATAATTCAAATTTTCGATTCACGCCATTAGAAAACTTATTTCTAACCCTAGGTTGTTAACAAAGACCTTCTGGTAGGAGCACTCTCCTGCTTACTCAACTTGTTTCATATCCTTTTGATTGCTTCATATATACAATTTCCATGAGATCGCCATCAAAAAAGAAGTCTTTGCATCAAAATGCTTCACTAGCAATCTTCGTTTTCCTGCGAAGACTAGTAGAAGTTTGAAGGTCGTCTGTTTTACGACGGAGGCGAAAATGTCATCATAATCTGCAGTGAACTTTTGAGAGAACCTGCGTGCGACTAGTATAGTCTTGTAATTGCTTAGTCTTTGTTCCTTTTAGTTTTGAAAGCTCATTTACAGGTAACAATATTTCGATCTTTCGGTGTAAGTTCGCTTTTTCCCATTCGTTTTTATCTGGTCTTGATAGCGCTTCCCTCCTGCTTTTTGGATCGTCTTGGGGAATCGCTGCAAGCTTTGAAGTCGCTGTGTACCAATTGGGCGTGACTCCTTTATTATCCCTTGCAGACCTCCATGTACGGACATCTTGTGTTTCTGGTTGTGCTTTGCCGATCTTATTAGTTTGAGCGTCGCCGCTTTCTGCTGCTTCCACTTGTACGTCATCACTTTATGCTGCTTCCGCTTGTGTCTCGTCGCTTGCTTCTGCGATCTCTTTTGCTATACTTTAATATGATTATTGCTCTTCGTTGTCACTTTCTTGAATGGATCTTTCCTGAGTATTGTTTCTCCGAAAAAATACTCTTCTTCTGAATTGTCATCGGCGTTGATTCGATTTTTCACGAAGTTCCGTTGAAAAATGTGGCATCGCGACTTATTATAAAATTTGAAGGCCTTGAATTCTTCTGAATAACCAGTAAAAATATGCTCTGTAGATTTTGCATCTAATTTCTTTCGAAGCTTCTTCGGCATTTGCACAAGCGCCTTACTTCCGAAAACGTGCAGATTTTTTACTTAGGGCTTTTCGTTGTGCCATATCTCATACTGAGTTTTCTCGGTTGCTTTTATCGGTAAACAATTCTGCAAAACATTGGCTGTAGTTACGGCTTCCCCTCAATACTTTTTATCCATATTTTCATCTAAGAGCGTGTAGCATTGCCATTTCTATAAGTGATCTATTCTTTCTCTTGGCGACTCCATTTTGCTGCGGCGAGTATCCAGCTGTATATCGCGCTCTTATACCATTCGGCACAAAATCTTGTAATGCTTTATTCACATACTTTTTTCTTCGATCGGACCTTATGCACTTTATAATTTTTCCGAATTGTGTTTTCATCATCGGGACAAAACGTTTTATTTGGGACTCCACTTCGTCCTTTGTTTTCAAAAGGTATGCTACCGTGTGTCTTGAATTGTCATCGATGAGAGTCATTAAATACCTTTTCCCTCCCAGCATCTTAGTTTCCCTGGATCCACAAACATCTGCGCGAATGAGATCGAGGATGACCTGTGCTTTATGATGGGATTTCTTTGGAAAAGGCTGGCGAGCCATTTTCCACAGAACTCGCATATTTCTCGCCGTCCACTGTCTGTAAACTGTATGCCGATCGCCAATTGATTTTGGGCTAGATCTTTGATTGCACCAATATTCCGAGGCCCAGGGCGTCTGTGCTACGCATGTTGACAGTTTTCTCCATGTTGGGTCTTTATTGCTGCGCAGGACCTTTCGTCGGCTTTTTGTAACTCTTTTGAATCTTTGACGTCCGAACCGCATTTTGCCACTGCATGTTTATCACCGTTCTTTGTCACTATGCAGATGTTTCTGTCAAAATTCACTTTATATCCTTCCTTCGTGAGCTTTCTTACGGATACCAGATTGGATTTGAAGGTTGATACATAGAGCACGTGCTTATTTTTAGTTGGATTTGCTTTCCATCGACTGTACACTTTATGACCCCCGAGCCTTTTTATTCGATTTTAGTCACTTTATCCCCGTTGGCCAGTTGCACATATCCTTTTACGGCGGAATCGAAATCGGTAAAAAAAATTTCTAGGGTTTGTCATGTGGCTCGTTGCCCCTGAGTTGACAAACCATGTGTTGCTGTAGTTTTTCTTGGCCTTTGCATTGAACCACGCATACTTAACACTTTCTGCTCGCTGCTTTGTAAACACTTTTTCCGCAGCCATAAATAACTTGTCGTCAGTATGTTTTAGTTTAGTTTGTTTGGTTGCTGTTTTTATTTTTTGAGGATTTATATTTTCTGCAATCTTGCTTGACATGACCGGTCCTTTTGCGGAAAAAAATAGCTTCTGCTCTCTTGTCGGGGATTTTTATTGCCTTTATTCTGTCCACTGTAATTACCGTTTATGGTATTTATTGCTGCCTTACTTACTGGAAAACTGTCTCTTATGTCCTTTTGACCTTTGCACCTCTTGTATTCATCGATTAATTTACTTTTGATGAGGTGCGAAGTGATATCATTTTCGGGCCTGCCCTTCAAATTCGAAACGAGTGTGTCATAAGATTCCGGAAGCTTCCTAGCAGTACAGCTGCTATTAAATTGTCATCGAAAACAGTTGTGAGTTAGTTAGTTGATTGACTGTATGCGACAAACTTTAATTGTGTGCTTCCATATCATCATATTCAAAAGAACTTTATTTTTTGTGGCGAAACTTGGAAAAGGGCGTTATTTTCCACTTAATTACAAAATCTTATGTTTCTAGCTTATGTAGTTTGAGAGAAAAATTGCTGTAACACACGGATGGACAGACAGGACTTGATTTTAGTAGGGTTTTGTAACTTTACAAAAGATTATAGAGTTTAAGGATGTGGGGAAATTCAAGAAACAATTGGGATGAATGCGTGCGCGTGTTGCCGGCCGATGAGAGAGAGCTGAACGCGTCCAGAAACAGATGACAAGTAAAAGTGATTTTTATTTCTCCATCATGATGACAGTACCATCTGTGAGTCGAGTCATGTCTGATTATATTTGAACTTGTCTAGAACTAACCGCTACAATATTTCCCCCTGAGTAACTGCTAGTTGATGAGGAGTAGTTACGTTCGAAAAAAAGACTTTTTTCCTCGTTTAATTTGCAACGAATCTTTTTAAATAGCCGTGGAGTTGATGAATGCTGTTCACTCCCTGGTAATGTGTCTTCCATTTTCTGCTCTGGATTGATGATGAACGCTAGCTTGAGTCGTTCGGTTGATACTGTCGTTTGCTTTTCCCTTACTTGAATCCTGAAAACAACGTCAGAAATTCTTTCGATGCTTTTATGCGGTCCTGTGTAGGGTGGGGTTAGTGGCCTCTTTACCGAGTCGTTTCGTAGAAAAACATGAGTGCATGTATAAAAATCCTTATACATAAATGCATTTTGCCTGTGATGTGCAACTGGATTAGCTCGTAATCGCTGTATATCTCATCGAAACTTCTCGACAAATATTTGCGGGTCGCTGGTTAATTCCTCGTCGGGCAAAAATTCTCCTGACAATCTAAGTGTAGCGCCATATGTCATTTCAGATACCGAACAATCAATGTCTTCCTTAAATGCTACTTGGAGTCCAAGTTGCACTGTTGGTAGTATCTCAGTCCAAAGAAACGATTCGTGGCACATCAGAGAAGCTTTTAAAGACCAGTGCCACCTTTCTACCATGCCGTTGGATTATGGATGGTATGCAGTTGTCCGGATCCTTGTTCCACCTAGTATCTGCGATAGTGCTTTAAATATCATAGATTCAAACACTTCACAATCAGTTGTAACTCGTGCAGGTGCTCCAAATCTACTAATCCAATGAGTGTATGTTATGGAGCTGTTGTGACAGTTTCGGCGATCATATCTCCAATTGGTACAGCCTCTGGTAAAGCGATCAACCATCTTTAACTAGTAGTTTTGTCCTTGCGAAGGTGGAAGGGGTCCAACTATATCAACTTGTATGTGATCGAAACGCTAATCCAGAACAACAAACTGTTCGATGCATGTCGATGAATCTTAGACCGTTGACAATTTGCACAAGTTTTAACAAAGCTGGCAATGTCTTTTGACATAAAAGGCCAAACATACTTCTTCTGGATGAGTTTCGTCGAGGAACGTCTACCAAGGTGTGATAGTTCATGTACCAAGTTAAAAACGCGCTGTCGTAAAGATGTTTTTTTTTGTGGTAGGGAGATGAATGCCCATTTACGCACAGAGTGTGGGATTTCCATGTTCGCAAAAAGGCGACTGGACTACCTATTAAACACCTCCCCTGTCAACCTGAGAACCTAGCCTGGAACCGTTTTACACATTACTTCGTAACAGGTCTCGTTTTATTACGCCATGAGGCGCCTTAAAGCTAGGGGATCGCTCTTCTAGCGGGGGGAAGGGGAAGAGAAAAAGCCAGACAAGCGATCCCCCAGCCCCAACATCCCCGGCTGCTGTGAGTCCCTTTTATCTTTTAGGACTGCCCGAACATAATGTGCCACCTGGTTCCATTTGTCAACCGATTCGAGCATCACCACGACTATATTATCTGGGTTGAGCTCTCTCGTCTTCCTGTAGATGGCCTTTCGCAGCCTGTCCCATTTTATGCACGCAAAAATGTGTGGCAGGCATTGTCTTCCTCTCCTGGGCAATACCGAGAATCGGGGGACCGTCACTTACGAATCTTGTGCAGGTATGACTGAAAACACCCATGCCTGCTCAAAAGCTGGGTCGGATAGAAGTCAGTCTCACCATGCCTTCGACTTAGCCACGGTCTCTTATCCGGGACGAGGCGCGCAGTCCACCTTCCCTTCGTGCAATTCACCCAAGACTGCTGCCGATCGTTGAGCGAGCGCTGTCTTTCTTTGCGGACAACCATCTCCCTCGCATCCTCGTTTCGGCGCAGGTAAATAGAGCGGTGCTCTTTAGCAAGGAGGCCGACAGGTATCACGCCTGGAATGACTTTCACCGCCGAATCAGAGACTGTCGGATATGAAGATGCAATTAACAGCGCCCCTCACCCCTGTATCTGTGCCAGGCGTTTTCGGTAAACCTCCTTACAAAGAGCGTCGCCCCATATCTCCGCTCCGTACAGGAGCACTGACCCTATAGCACTCATCAAGAGGTGTCTTCTTGATGGGCTGGGTTCCTCTATGTTGGCCATAAGTCGACTCAGAGCCGATGCTCCTGAAGCAGTCTTCTCAGCCGTTGCTCTATTTTGCTCAAAGAAATTCATCTTCGAGTTGATCAGTAGCCCCTGGTACTTCACCGCTGGCTTCGATTCGATTTGTATGTCTCCAATACTGATCACCCTTACTCTAGGGATTCTCTTTTTTGTCAGGATGATCACTTCGGTTTTCTCCAGTGCTAAACTGAGCTCGCGAGCAGTCATCCAGTCCCTCACTCGGCGCACTAGCATACCTAGCCTAAGTAGCGCTTGTTCAACGGTGCGTCCAGTCACCAGAGCCGCAACATCATCCGCATAGTCGATCAAGCGCGACTCATCTGGCATCTCCAGCCTCGATAGCCCATCTTAAGACACGTTCCACTGGTCTGAACCAAGGATAGATCCCTGGGCAACACCCGATGTAACCGCCATCTTTCGTTGGCCTTGTGTCGTGTCGCAGAGCAGGCTTCGGTCTTTTAGGTAGTCCTCAAAAGCCGCATTAGATATTCTGGAACTTGAAAAGAGTTTTCGAGCGTATGCAGGGTATCCACACATCTAGTGGAGTTGAAGACGTTCCTGACGTCGAGTGTCACCAACAGGACGATCCGTCGCTTGGTGCGACTATGTGCTTCTGCCTTTTGGACCGCGCTCACCACCTCTGCAATCGCATCGATAGTAGATCCTCCTACTCTGAAGCCATACTGCCGAGGAGATAGGTTCCCAGCAGCACGAATCGCGTCAGGGAGTCTTCCCTTGATGAGTTCTTCAGCACTTTCCCAGCCGTGTCTAGCATGCATAATGGGCGGTATGCAGATGGCGATTCAGGATTTCCCTTCCACTGCTGATCAGCACGAGCCTTGCCACCTTCCATCGTACCGGTGAAACCCCGTCCCGTAGGCAAGCGTTGAATGTGTTGAGCAGCAAGACAGGACAATGGTGATAGACAAGCCGCAGCTCCTGAGCCGGAACACAATCTGGACCTGGAGCCTCCCTCGCACTCAATGAAAGGACTGCCTCTTCCAAATTCCGGCTGTGTTCGGAGTTTACACTCGACTGCTGTTTCACCATGGACAGCGTCAGCATGGACGGGATGAGTGGGGAAGAGTGCCCGCGCTATCTCGTCCATCTTTTCCGCATCATCTATACTAGGTTTCCGTAAGGCACCAAGCTTCCGCATAACTAGCTTGTAGCCAAGGCCCCGTGGATTTTTGTTCACATTGTCCACTAGATCTTGCCAGCAGCGAGCCTTGCTGTTGTTTATCTATTTGCGAAGGCATTTCCTGGCCGGCTCATACGCTGCTGCGTGGTTGCTTGCCTCGTCCCGGCTCCGTGCCCGTTGAGCCTCACGCCGAAGCTTGTGACACTCCCTGCGCTTTTCAGCGATTTCAGTTGACCACCAGTACACTGGGGGCTTGTCGACGGGGCATAGAAGCTTTGCAAGCAATCGTGATAATGCTCATAGTTGAGTTCACCACTTCTTGAGCTGCCAGTTCTTCCGTCCCCTCTGAAGACCCCTGCAGCAGTACACCCACTGTTAGAACCTCGACCGACCTCTCGATGTCCATCCTTCCGATGTTCCATCCAATTGTAGAAAGCCAAGAGCACGGGCGTCTGGAGACTACATCGCTTATTTCAAGTGGAATGTACTGCTGATCAATGGCTGAGTAGTTCTCTAATATTCTCCACTTGTGTATCCTCCGTACTAAGGACTCCGAGGCGAATGTCACGTCTGGTAAGGTTCCTTCACAGCCAATACGGCGTAAGGTCAGCGTATTGCCGGTGTCTAGTATGACAAGCGCCGTGCTGGCTGCCATTTCTAGGACTCGTTTTCCCCGCGGATCTGTTTGAGGCATGCCCCATTCGATTACTTTCACGTTTAAGTCTCCCCCAACGAGCACGTTCCCGTCTGCGTTCGAAACAGCGCCCTCCAAAGCCTGGAGCTTGGCCTGGAAAGATGATATCGATTCGTTCGGCGTTGGGTACACACTAAAGAAGGTGGTCAATGAGCACCGAACCCACACAAAACCATCCCCGCGTCAACAGATCTTCGCCTGGAAATCACTGTTTCGAACCCAGATGGCGGCAGTACCAGTTTCATCAGAATACCATGATGCTGAACTTTTATCATGATGTTGCTCACTCAGCAGCAAGAAGTCGGCTTTCATGGCCCTCGCAAACTGCTCAAGCAGATTTTGGGCGGTTGAACTGCGGTGTAGGTTTTACTGCTGGATGCGGGTCATCGGAGTTCTGATTTTGCCTTGGCTAGGGCTTCCTGGAAAACCCGGTTTTTTCCTGATCCCAAAGCATGTCCAACATCGGGTCTTGGATTAGCATCCTTGCAAAGAATACAACGTGCCTCTTTCGTACACTCTTTTCTTTTATGTCCCATTTCACGGCACTTGTAACCTAGAGAACTCCTATCGGGTTCTTAGCATACTTGTGTGGTGTGACCATAGCCAAGGCATTTGATATATTGAAGAAGCGTTGCTCTTCGCCGCATCCTACAGACAACTCACCCTATTCGTACGTTGCCCTTATTTAGAAATTGTTCGGCGTCCTTTTCGATCAAGTCAATTATGGCCATGCGTTGTCTCCTATGGTTTTCTGGTGTCAGCCTCGCCTTGATTCCGCTCACGCTAGGGAACTCCCTTTTGATTGCCTCTTCCACCTCGGCCAGATCTGTAATGCAGTCAATGTCTCTTATTTCGATCATTGCCATCGGCTCGGGCGAGGCTATAGCTGCTTTTTTGTCGAGGACTTTCTTTACTGCGTCGCAAAAGGCTTCCCTATTCTCAGCCTCTGCTCCAAATTCGACCAGTATGTGGCCTGACCGCGTTGGTCGTTCTGTTTTAATAGAAGTGTTAGTGTCTTCGGGCCTTACGTTTCCCTGATGTCCCACAGCACCTCCGCGTAGGATCGACCATCTTGGGGTTTTGCGAGCAGTGCCTGTTGCCGGGGTCTTCGTCAGGGCGTCTTTTTCTCCTGTTTTGTATCAGGTTCTTTTTCTTGTTGGGCGTCCGTGCGAACTTTAATTTCTGGCACTTTATGGAGGAATTTCTTTGCGGCTTTCTTCGCGCCTTTTGTTAGCACTATCTGGAACCCATGATCTGGTGCTCCACGCCCATCAAGTGCCTCTTCCTTCCTTCTTTTATCCCGATATCCTTCAGTTGGGCTAGACGCCATTCTTTTATTGATTTTTAGTGGTAGAGCTATCTGCATGTGGCCTTTAGGTTTCGCCCGCAGTGCTTCTTTAGCCTTTTGCTCGTCTTTGGCACAGGCCGATGACGAGCAAAAGGCTAAAGAAACGCTGGTTAAAGAACCAGCTCCTCCGATAATGGTCTATACGGTCTAGGAGCTCCTCTAGTTCAAGGAGCCCAATCTTTAGTGCTTTGCTGATTTTTGGGGAGTCACATGCTGATTGTATTTTTTTTCAGAACATCTCCCACTTTTCGGAGCAGTCTTTCTTCTTCATGTCGCTGGGGGGCAATTGTACTTTCCGAGCATCCTTGGAAGAGGTTATCGCTTTCCGTTTCCGAATACAGTACTTCCACCACATTTTTGACTTTGGCGATGCAATCACAGAACGTCGTTTTATTTGTCTGCTCAGTCTTTTCTTTTCCTGCCGTAATCTCTTCGTTGGCTTCAGGGTGATTCTGTATTATGTCGGAATTTACGACCCTTGCATTGGTCGCTTCGGTAACGATCGCAGCAGTGACCATCGAATTCTCGATGCTTTTTATATTTTCTTCCACCGCTCGAACACCTGAAGCGTCCTGCAGAGTTTCCCGCTTTTCCTTTATATTTATTTATTTTTTTAAATTATTCCATCTCACAGACTAAACAATCCAATAATAAAATGGAACGCAAAGAACAATTACAGCAATATTGAAATGAAAAAGAATAATAAAATGTCGATAATTGAAAGTTAAACTAGTAGTAAGTCTCTTAGTTTTTTCTTAAATGCTATGTAAGAAGAGGGGAAAGGACCAAGCTCGAGATTATTATGATTTCGTACGATTCTTAAGATTGGTGAATAGAAATATAAATCAGTTCCAGCATATGGGATAGCAAAATAGAATTCATCCGAGGTGAACGAGATGTTTGTCGGAAACGCAGCTCAGAAAAAATATTTAACGGGACTTTATGGTAGCAGAGTTTGTACAAAAAACATTGGTCTAAATAAGTTCGTCGAGATATTAGAGATGGGAGAGAAAGGAAAGATAAACGACTTTCATAAGGCTGATACGATTTATAGGACGCTCCGGTGTTCGCATAATTTTTTTGCTACGCCCGAACGCCGCAAGAATCTCAGTCTGGACCAGACTGTCTGCTGCTCACTGTTTTTTGTCCGTCTTCACTGCCATTGTATTATTCGTCGTTTTTGTCATTGTTAGTACCACCCTCGACGTACTGTTATCGTTGTGGCTGCAACTGCTGGTTGCGTCATCGTTATTATTTTTTGTTTATTTTATTTGTTTTTTTTAATCTTTTTTAAGTGTTTTTGGTTGCTCCAGTTTTATTGGGTCCGCTATCTCCGTTCGTGTGTGTAGTCGCCTTCTTGGTCCCATGGTTATCTTTTTAGAGCAGGGAGGCCATGCGAGGCTTGGCACAAGCCCTTATGGGGACAAGTGCTCAGAGCCAGACCAGCGCTAATTGGGATTTCGTGTCAACCGAACCTACACCACCAACCCAAGGGTGCGAACTTCGAGCGTACTCCGAGGCCTGCCAAGGTTTTAACGGGACAGAGACGGTATGATAGTTGAATTGAAGCCGTTCACACACGAGTGTCACCTTGGCGCTACTGTGCAGAGCAACTAGGTCCAAACCATCATATCCGCCAGCCCAAAGCATCAGTTCCAGTTCGATATCCAAAGCGTAGTCCAGATCCAATCAGAGTCATTCCTGTCATCCCAGGAGGGAGCCTCACGGCACCCCCTATATCCTCGGGTCCGTGGAGGCGGCGCTCCCGAGAGAATGGTAGTCTCCAAGAGTGCTCATGTCGACCGGCATTCCCCCTGTGGGAATGTCCTCGGGTACGTGGGAGCGGAACTCCCCAAAGAACGCTAGCGTCCAAGAGTATTCCTGTCGACCAACACTCCCCCCACTCGATTAGGATTAAGTCATTTCCAAAGGCTCTTTACGCGTTCTATGTGGCATATAGTATGTCAAACGTAAAAAGGATGAGGCTTCGCCTAATATCGATCAACGCCAACTCTATCGTTGCTATACATCGACGTGATTATCTCCTTGAATTTGTTGTTAAGCAAAAGCCTGACATCATACTTCTCACTGAAACCCACCTCAATTCATGGCATTCCATGGAATTCAAAGATTTTGCATTCGTAAGAAACAATAGGGTCATAGGTGATGGGGGAGGTGGCACCGGGATATTGGTTAGAAGACCCTATTGTGTCCAAAATATTGAAAAAGTTGAATTCAAAAACTTTGAATTTCTTGAAGTGTCCGTCATCAAAATTTCACTGCCAGGTGGGGATAACCTCTTCGTTATCTCTGCCTATGCAACTGGTCAAAATGTTCTCAAGTTCAAGGAGGAACTCAATTCCTTGTTTGAAATACTCGAATTGAACAGGCTGCATAGTTATTATATTTTTGCCGGTGACCTGAATGCCAAGCATACATCATGGCTAAACGCCACTAATAATCCAAGAGGTGTATTCCTGAAATCATGGATAACAGAGAACCAAATTGAATACAGGTGCAACCTATATGGGTCGGAGTTCCCAACATACCCTAGGACAAATTCATATTTGGACCTCTGCATTGCTGACGCAAGACTTGAATTCAGCTTTAATAGTCCTCAATGGAAACTGCAGGTGCTTCCTTACGATAGCGACCATAATGCAATCGTAATGGAAATCAATCATCAAAGGCATGATTTCTTCCTCATTCCAGTTCAACATGAAAACCATCGGTTGAATTTCAAAAAAACAGACTGAGGAATGTTTCAAAAGAAGTTTAATCGGGAGTACCAGAAGCAATGTCCTTCTTCTGATGATGGCAACGCTTGCTCAATGGTTCCTAATAACAGAAAACTAACTGACGATGAAATAGATCTCTATTTGTCGAAGTTAGAGAAGCTGACGTTGGAAACGATTGAGAAAGTAGTTCCCAAGATTAAACATCGAAACAATATGGAAGGATATGAAACACCAACCATCGCAAGGTTGAAAAGATTGAAAAGCCTTCTTCTCACCCGCGTCAACAATATTTATCGACGATTTTTGGACTACAACCATCCCTCGTTGGCTTTGTTGAAATTACACCTGAAGAATGTCCGGAACTTAATTCGTTCATACTTCAGGAGTGAGGTCAGCAATCAATGGGCGGAAAAACTGAGGGGTATTAGCCCACAGGACCCAGATGGCGTTTTTGCGAAAGTGAATAGCTTATTCCGCAGGAAGTCTCGAGTGAAGGTATCGAATCTTGAAGTCACTAGTGATGAGATAAATCTTCTCGATATAGCTGGTATCGAAATTGATAGTACGACTCCGGATAGAAATGGAAACAGGATTATATGTGATGGATTGCAGAAACTTGCCCTGATTGGAACACATTTAGAATTGGTTCATCTGCCAAACCCAGAGAGAAGGAATGAAATATTTTCGGAGGTCGTTGAAGCAAAAGTTTCCGACTTCAAATCAAGCCTGAACGGCCAATCAATTCTTCATTTCGATGAAACATTAACATCTGACCTCATACCGAGCTTGAATCTTATTGATTATTTTGTCAGCTATGAAGACTTGTGTTTCATATTTCGCAGAATAAACAACAAAAAATCATGTAGTACTGACGGTATTCCAAATATAGTTCTCCGACATTTGCCTGAGGTTGCTATTAGGAATTATTGCATATTGTTCAACTACATGTTGAACAATTCATATTTCCCAAATGAGTGGAAAAAGGCTAAGGTATTTCCGATCTTGAAGAAAGGAAAAGAATCTTCATACCCTAAAAGCTATCGCCCAATCAGCTTGCTGCCTAACATCAGCAAGGTGTTTGAAGTGATACTCAACAAAGCATTAAACGCCCACATTGAGAAATATGAGTTGATGCCGAATTGCCAATTTGGTTTTCGTGCCAGGCATTCGACCATACATGCAATAACGAAAGTAACCTCAGACTGTTGGAAACTAAACAACAAAGAATGTGTTGGAGCATGTCTCATTGATATGGAGAAAGCCTTCGATACGGTGTGGTTAGATGGACTAGTTTTCAAACTTCTTCAGGACAGGTTCCCCAGACACCTTGTCGCCATGATGTGTAATATGTTATACGGGAAATCGTTTGTTGTAACTGATGGAAATCTGACAACAATGCGCGAATTCAAGGTCTTGAATGGTCTACAGCAGGGAACAGTTACTGCGCCCCTGCTCTTCTCAATATTCATTCGCAAGCTATTGAATAGCTTTGATTTTAATGTCTCGCCAACGCGATCATTGGTAGCGTTTGCTGATGATCTGATCATCTATACAGCAGACCGAAAAGCTACAATAGTTCAGAGCAATCTTCAAAAAATGTTTAATGATGTGCAGCTCTACACCGACAATTGGCGAATGAAAATCAATGCGCAGAAGTGCGAAACAATCTTTTTTCGAACAACGCTGCAGGGGGCCAGTCAAGACCTGAAACGTAATTGGAAGGATTTCCACATTATGGCTGGTGAGGGTAGTTCAGAACGGGTTCCACATAAATCCTGTGTTCGATACCTCGGTGTTCATCTCGATCAGTATCTGTACTACACTGAACATGTCAAAATCATGCTCAGTAAGGCACTAAAAGTAGTCATGGCCCTTCGGCGACTCTTTCATTCCAGATACATTGATCAAAAAGTCAAAGTTATTTGTTACAAGACCCTGGTTAGGCCAGTTTTGACATACGGATGCCAGATCTGGTACAACCAGAGTGCTAGTACAATGGAAAGATTAAGAGTTTTCGAAAGGAAATGTCTTCGTGCATGTACTGGTTTGTACAGAAAGCCTGAGACGGATTGGAAGCACTATCGAATAGAAAAATTTATCAAACCCCTCAAGTGACAAGAGTCGATATCTTCATATTGAAACTTCTTCGGAATCATATCGCAAGATCTGTAACTGTGAGTGAAAACCCTTGGATTTCACAGTCGTTCCACCCTACAGACGGGTATATTGTGACTTGCCTCACTACTGGCTTCGTTCCTCCAGAAGCATTCGTGTATTTGGACATGAATCGATATGTTTTTGATTCTGACGGCGTCCCAGTCATATATCACATATATCGACGGGCCACTGATAAGAAGATAAAATATCCTCCGAATCTGAGTTCACGAGACCAACCATTCCAATGGAGATACTCATTTGCTAGATTCGTTGAGGCTGGTCGAGCTGAGATGGAGCAATCTAGGTATTGGTGGCTGAATGACAATGTCTAAATTATTCGTGTTTATTTTCTGTTTTTGTGCTTTTTCTCGTTACTTAGTTTTTTAGATTCATCTCATTATTGCTACATCTAGTGTTGTTGTTTATTTGTATTATAATTTAGGTATAGGTTTCAATATAAGGTAACGTTTTTTTTGTTTTTTTTTTTTTTGATTCAACTTATTTAGAATTAGGGTGTAACATATTAGGTATAGGATATAAGTTCATTGTTGTGT
Source organism: Odontomyia ornata (assembly GCA_963969285.1). Lineage (NCBI taxonomy): Eukaryota > Metazoa > Arthropoda > Insecta > Diptera > Stratiomyidae > Odontomyia > Odontomyia ornata. Next base: position 347,349,145 of record OZ017738.1, on the reverse strand, counting down.
TAGTAATATACGTAATTTTTGAATAATGCTGGTTGGTTTTTTTCTCCTTTTTCCAATTGAGTCAAAAAATATGAAATAATCTTAATTAATTTAAATTTGCAAGTGTATTTTTTTCATTAAATGTGTTTAACTGATAACGTAAAAATTTAGAGAGCCATTCGGGCCATTAAGTTTTTTATAGTTTTATTGTTTGGAATTTGCTTTATGTTCTTTTAAAAATTTATAACGATTAGTATTAAATAAAGCGCTATTGACTTTGACTTTGACTTTGACGTAAAAAGGATGAATCGATGAATGGGCGTACTTGAAGGTAATAATATTTATAAATAACAATACGTGTAACTTTTAACAATCATCTTAACGTACACCACGTAGTTGTATGGATGCAAATAATCGCGTCTAGAAAGTCCCGCTTCAGATCTGTAAAGCTGATTGGCTTAGCATTACTAGCAGCCGGTTCGTTAATAGCAGGTCAGCCAATGGTGCAAATCTGTTGCTGGACGTTGACCCCATCGCAGAGTTTCTTGCCATCTTGAACTGCTCCTTCGGCATCATTTTATTCGGGGAAGACTTCTAGATTCTTTTCTTTTTCAACACAGGATTATATATTTCCGTAATTCTGACACTCAGTATTTGCTGCACTGTGTTGTAATTTTTGTTGAAACAGTTACTAAAATTCAATATTTCAGTGTTGAAAATGTTAACGAATTTGTGTATTTAGGTGCCAAAATAACGAAAACGGGAAACGAAAGAGACGAAATGCGCCGAAGAATACACCTCGCAAATAAAATATTTTATTCAGTTTTGACGATCTTGAAGACCAGCTGCATATACATGAAAACAAAGCTTCAAGTGTACAAATCTGTGATAAGACCTGTGTGAAGCTATGGGTGTGAAATATGGACCCTAACCCAAGCATCCGCAAATACGAGTATATTGAACGCTTTTGAGCGACGGTTCCTGAGGCGAATAATCGGAGCAAAGCTAGATGGGGACCAATGGCAAATTTGATACAACCATGAGCTGTATGAAATTTTTGACGAACATGAGGTCTCAACGATTGTAAGACTGCGGAAGCTGCAATGGGCTGGCCACATGAATCGTATGGACGGACAATGGATACCTAAAAAGGTATTCGTTGGGAGAACTGAAGGCTGACGAAGACAGTTCATCGCTGCTCGGATTTCGAAATTGTTGGATACGGTCAGTTGGAGTCGCTATTTGCAGGAAGCGAAAGCCTGAGAGGGGCTGTAGTGCTAAGAAGGGAAGAAGAATATTTCACAAGCATCCACTATATACAATTCACTGACTCGTTAAATTCAATTGCACTTCACTAAGGTTGTTGCATGAATTCTTGTAAGGATCTTGCATGTATTTTTTACTCCGTAACTATTTCATCTTATAAGTGCAATACAAACATATGATAAAATTATGCATTCTTTTCAAAGACAGAAAATGTTAGCGGCACTTGCCGTTGATAAAATTTCATATACTGAGTACATGACCCAGCTTTCGTCTAGAGTACTTGTATATATATAGAAGGTACTCGTAGTGTAAAGTTTCTGTGATCAGGACGAGACTTCCAAGTGTGATGTGAGTTAAATACTAAGGCTCCCGTCGGTGCCTGGCATATTCGAAATTAACCATGAATCCTGCACCACAGCAAATAAGTAGCTCATTAATGTCAAATGTCGATGCAAAACAGTGTCGTTATGGACTCTGAGGATTTATTTGATCACAAAAACTTCACCCAAGCTAATGGTACCCTATGCAAGGCATTTGAAAAAGACCTGGGAAAAAATTCAGTTGCCCAATTCCGCCAAAAATAATATACGCATGAGTATGATAACCTTCTTTGCAATAAAAATAAGCAAAAAATTAAGTTCTTTAATCCTTTTTATTCATAAAATCACCAAAAGTAAAAAAATAAAAAAATTTATGTAACTTACTCCTTAGTTTACAAAATTGCATTTTCCTTGGTAAATCCACCTCGGATTATACGGAGAAAGATTTTTGGCACAAAGCTTATTTGACCAGCAAAGTTTTTAGTTCAATATAGAAAACGAGAAAGTTTTCTCATAATGCATAAAACCTGAATCATGAATATGGAGTATATCCCAAAAAATAATCGTAGGATTTTGCAAGTTAACCTACAGACCTAAATGTATGGAGCCGGTTATTTCGCAGTTACACTATTCCAGACTCACTTTATGAAGAAATAAATTTTCAAGTAAACAAACCGTCAACAATGGGTACCTTGCTGCACATGGAAGCTAGAAAAAGTAATTTTATTGGATTTAGATCCGTTACCTAAAATTAAGCAGAAGTCTTACCTCAAAAGATTACCATCTACAACAATTCCCGTCTTGAGATCATTAACAAGAATCAAATATGTTCGCGGCTATGCGCATATGAAAAGAGAAATCCTCCAGAATGTGTTTGCAAGCCATTATTCATACGCTACCAGTTCTGTTCCGGAACGTGGATTGGTCATTATCGCGCCAAAATTCTTGCTCTTAATTGTTCAGAGCTTATGGTCTCAGGTCACGGTCAGATGAATGCATGTAAGTTGAGTCCTATTCCGAGCTACTGCAGTCAGACAAGTGGTTAATTCATTACCTTACGGTTGAAACACGAAAACACATACACCTGGTCATTTAATTTCATATTCGCCTGCATATCATCGCTAATGAATATGAATCTGACGAAGAGCTGCTTATTACTGATTTTTCGTAATTGGCTAAGCCACCTTAGAAACGAGTACTCAAAGGCTTGAAAGAACGTTCTACGCGGAAGAGAGCATCTGGACATCTTGAGATAATAATAATCAACCACTGTGAACAATTATCATCATATAGCACTTAATTATAATGCAACGCTTTGTTGGAGCTAGTTCAAACCTTTCATCTTTAATGTACAGCCAAGAACAGTGGCCTTAGAGCGGACTCTTTAGGTATACCAGAAAAATTGTGCTAAAACAAATATGTAAATGCAATCCGGGACGATAGAATGTTGCGCATCTGTATCTATTAAAAATACCTTTCAAAGCTACGGTCAATCAAAAAATTATTCCATTCGAATCATACGAGTAATGTTCAGAAAAGTCTGGATCCATTCATCTGAAATCCAACCAACCATGAGGTCTTAGAACTTCTCGTTCATATGCGCGTGCATACTTGTATGAGGAGATTTCTCACTCCACACATGCTTTACATACGAGTATACTATAGCGTGCATGCATTTAAAAACAATTTTAATCACTGTTGCTGGTTGGTGAATTACCGTAAGTCTGATTTGGGTAACGATGGAAGAAAAATAAGAAATAATTCGGTAGGGAGAGAACTATTTGCACAAGAAATTCGTTTTCGGTGTTTAACTGTGCTTCAATGAAAAGCTGGATTTAAGCATACCAAATCAAGTAGAAATAAGAAATCGGATTTTAATCGGGCATACTAGTTCCCACGATGTTGTTTGTAGAATTATGACGAAACTACAGTTACTGGTGAAAGAACTTGCCCTTAGACCATTCTTGGAGTGGTATGATGAGATATTCATAAGTTTGTTTTGAATATGATTATTAAATAATTATCTTTGATGCCAATTAAATTTGAATAGGGAACTGGTAAGGTACAATGAAGCTAACAAAGTGGAAGATCAACTCATTTGAAGATAGTTGGATAAAAACTCGTAATTTGATATTTATTACTTTAATTAATTTTCAATAAAACTGTCTTTAATTACCTGAGGATGAATTTATAAAATTTGATATCTTCATTTTGGAAGGTATCTTAATACTTCATGAATATTTTCACATTCCGAAGTAAATATTATATAAATTTTTCAGTATGGACACATGCACTTTAGAGACTTATAAAAATTTAATGGTAGCACACTAGTTTCACATCCTGTCTTTCCTGTAAGTTTTTCAAGAAATTAAAGTAACTGTAATGGTCAAACTTTTAAAAAACATACAGATACTTATGTGAGGAACCAACCGAAAAGCATTTTTAAGAACTTTCTGGACCTGGCATGAAATCTTTTCTCTAGGGTATCCAGAGAGAGAAAGAAAGTGGTGAATCAATACTAGGAGGATTTGCACTACGTTAAGTTTCTATACAAATCCAAATCAGGAGGAGACAGCTTCTAGAGGACTTCAATTTTAGCCATACTTGGACGACCTATCGGAAGTAGCAACTTGGCGCTGTAAGCAACGTGTCAAATCAATACGATTTGTACTATGTAAAGTTTGCATACAAATCTAAATCAGGACGAAACAGCTATCAGAGGACGTTAATTTCAGCCACACTTAGACGAACAATTGGAGGTAGCAACTTGGCGTTGTAAGCAAGGTACCGAATCAATACTAGGAGGATTTTTACCACCCATACTTGGACGAAAAATTGGAGATAGTAAGTTGGTGCTGAAAGCAAAGTTTCGAATCAATTCTAGGAGGACTTGCACTGCGGAAAGTTGCTTAACAAGTCCATATCAGAAGGAGACTTAGCATTGGGAACAGGGGAAGTTGTCACTTGAGCGGGATTGGAAAAGGCCATTTGGAACTCTGCAACAGTAATAAGTACCCCGCAGGGGGAGTGCTGGTCGACAGAAATACTCTTGGAGGCTAGCATTCTTTGGGGAGTTCCGCCCCACGTACCCGAGGAAATTCCCACAGGGGGAATGCCGGTCGACAAGAGCACTCTTGGAGGCTAGCATTCTTTCGGGAGCGCCACCCCCACGGACCCGAGGATATGGGGGGGCACCGTGAGGAACTACCTAAAGGACCGAAGCCTGCTCTACGACACGACACAGGGCCAATGAAGGATGGAAATTACATCGGGTGTTGCCCAGGAATCTATCCTTGGTCCGGACCTATGGAACGTGTCGTACGACGGGCTACTGAGACTTGAGATGCCAGATGAGTCGCGCTTGGTCGGCTATGCGGATGATGTTGCGTCTCTGGTCGCTGGACGCACCGTTGAACAGGTGCAACTTAGGCTAGGTATGCTAATGCGCTGAGTGAGGGACTGGATGATTGCTCGCGGGCTCAATTTAGCACTGGAGAAAACCGAAGTGGTCATCTTGACAAAAAAGAGAATCCCTAGAGTAAGGATGATCAGTGTTGGAGATACACGAATCGAATCAAAGCCATCGGTGAAGCACCTGGGGCTACTGATCGACTCGAAGATGAGTTTCTTTGAGCAACTCAGGGCAACGGCTGAGAAGACTGCTTCAGGAGTATCGGCTCTGAGTTGACTTATGGCAAACGTAGGGGACCCAGCCCATCAAGAAGACGCCTCTTGATGAGTGCTGTAGGGTCAGCGCTACTGTACGGAGCAGAAGTATGGAGCGACGCTCTCAACAAGGAGGTATACCGAAAACGTTTGGCACAGGTACAGAGAAGAGGAGCACTCAGAATTGCATCTTCGTATCCCACAGTCTCTGATCCGGCGGTGAGAGTTATTGCAGGCATGATAACTGTCGCCCTCCTTGCTAGAGAGCGCCGCGCTATTTACCTGCACCGAAACGAGGATGGTAGGGAGATGGTTGTCCGTGAGAGACATCGCTTACTTAACGATTGGCAGCAGTCTTGGGTCAATTGCACGAAAGGAAGGTGGACTGTGCGCATCATCACGGATGTGAGACCGTGGCTAAATCGAAGGAATGGCGATACTGACTTCTATCTGACCCAGCTTTTGAGCGAGCATGGGTGTTTTCAGTCTTACCTGCACAAGATTGGTAAGTCACGGTCCCCCGATTGTCGGTCTTGCCCAGGAGAGGAGGACAATGCCTGCCACACATTTTTGCGTGTATAAAATGGGCCAGGCTGCGAAGGGAACTCTACAAGGAGACGGGAGAGCTCACCGCGGATAATATAGTTGCGGTGATGCTCGAATCGGTTGACAAATGGAATCAGGCGGCACATTATGCTCGGGCAGTCCTAAAATATAAAAGGGACTCACAGCAGCCGGGGGCGCTGGGGCTGGGGGATTGCTTTTCTGGCACTTTCTTTTCCCATCTCCCATCCCAGTAGGAAATGAACCCCCCAGCTTGAAGGCGCCTCACGGGGTAACAAAACGAGATCTGGCCCGAATTAATATGTCAAACGGTTCCAGGTTGGGTTCTTGGGTTGACAGGGAAGGTGTTTAGTGGGTAGTCCAGTCACCTTCTTGCGAGCACGGGAGTCTCACAGTATGTGCATAAATGGCATTTACCTCCGTACCACAAAAAAAAAACAAGATAATCAAAACTGAATAAAATATTTCATTTGCGAGCTGTATTCTTCGGCGTATTTTGTCTCTTTCATTATCCGTGTTCGTTATTTTGGCGCTAACTACAGAAATTTGCTAATATTTTCGATGCTATATTCGCCAAGTGTGATACTTTGTGTATTTGAGGTATTTTTCCTTGACTGCGCCGTGAGCTTTGTTTTATTTTCGTTGATTTGTAGCCCTGCTAGTTTTGCTTCACTGTCAAGTTTCAGGAAGGGTTCTTTGGCAGTTGTTAATGACCGTGACAAAATTTTGATGTCGTCTGCATAGCCGACTACTTGACTCGACTTTTATAGTAATGTACCTCGTGTATCGACAGATAGCTTCCTTATGACGTATTCCCCTACCTCCCTGCCTTAGTCCCATATTTGTGTCAAACGCATCGGTGAGTCAGTTATGATGCAGACTTGGGAGGTCATCGACGTCATCCTCATTTTGGTAAGATGGACTAATTTGGCTGGGATGCCAAAGCAAAACATTATTTGGAACAGTAGTTTACGATCAATACAGTAGTATACTTGTTTAAAGGCAACGAAAATTTGGTGCACGTCTATTGTGAACTCGCAGCATTTTTCGAGTACCTGTTTAACTGTGAACAATTGGTCTATTCGTCCATCTACCTGCTCTAAAACCACCTTGACACTCCCCAATAATACTGTTGGCGTATGATCCAATTTTATTTTGTAATATTTTTGAAAATATTTTATACGCCGTACAAAGTAGCCTTTATAATGTTCGCACAGTGGCTTGCCACCTTTTTTATGGGTATGAAATATAATTGATTGACTCCATTTTTTGGCATATGTTCTTGTTACCAAATGTGCTGGATGACTTTATGAATACTGCTGCTACCATATTTGGTAAACTCCATTAGAATCTTATCGAAGCCCGGCGCTTTATTATTTTTTTAGGCTTTGATGATGGAACAAACTTCATCCAGAGTTGGTGGGCTGATGGAGGCTCTCCGCAAATATCTATAGATTCCGATATTCTGGAGGTGTGCGGAGGATTGAGGAGGTTCTTGAAATATGATGCCCATATTTCCTTAATCTTGCTTTCATCAGCGATCATATTGCCGATGTCATCACGATAGAGCGTGGTTTTGGGTTGATCACCGTGTTGTTGCTCGCGAAACTTACATCGATACTTCTCAATTGGTCGTCATAGTATTTTCTTTATTCTAATTATCTTATACGCTACACTTCTGAAATCTTCATAATGTTTTCTCTTCGTCCTGATTTTCCTACCAACGTATTTTTTGTATGCCTGATTTTTTTTTTGTGTAACGCATTTTGGCTCTCATCATCGAACAAACCATTTCTGTCGCGCCGGGCTTGATGTTCGATCGTCTGTTCTGCCACAGTCTGAATAGCTACTTTCACTCCCATCCAGAGCTCGTTGCTTGTCTTTAATGATGCGTCTGATAAGATGGGAGTAAGCTGGTTATCGAGGGTCTCCGTAACATTTTTGAGCATTTCACCCATAGCAACATTTGACCAGAGGGTTTTCCATTGAGGATATAACAATAAACATATAAATTTCAACAAATCGATTGTGAGTCGTACTGTGTGGCTAGTGGCACGGTCGTTTTGAAACCTTATGTAATCTTCCAGCATAACACAATAGCGCTCTCCATTGACGGTAACATGATGGTCGTTTTCATCTACGAAAACATACGGCACAATCCCACCTCCAGCATGAAAATCGCACCAAACAGTAATGTAACGTTATCTCAAGAAGCACTTGGGGGGTTGTAGCTGACCAATAACGCATATTTTGCTTATTAACAAAGCTATTGAGCCAGAAAGACGTACATCGCTGAAGATGATTTTTCGATAATAGTAATTAATAGGAATTTTTCAGAATTTCCAAACGTTGCTGGTTCGTGATCTTTATCACGATGAAAACTTTTGACATTGACAATTCAGGGGTGCTATCACATAAAGATACAAAATTGTTATGTCCCTAATGCAAAGCCATATACAAATGATGATTTTGCTATTCAAAACAATGCTTTTACGTCTTTAAATTGGGTTTTCATTGAGATATAGCAATTTTAATATAAGCGAATCAGTTCTCTCTTTGTAGTCTGTGTGGAAGTATGGATTAGGGCAAATTCCGCTTGCGCAGCAGCTCTCAAGTTCAAAACTTGGTCGCGGTATCGAGTTTGAGCTTCTGATGGACTATCAGCCCACCCAGCTGTAATGGGTACTAGGTGATATTGACCATATCACCTTCAATTCCGATATGGGATACCCAAACAATAAAATCTCAACACCAAAGATCCGATTTGGACTATTTTGCGATGGATTATTATTTTTCTCTCTTTATTTAGCGAAAACTACACTTTTTAACATCATCATTATGGTTACTTGTAGTCTTTACTCGGCAAGTATAATGTAGACAATTTTTAGCATGCTGTCCTTTACACCAACGTTTTTGCGCCCACCGACGCGAGTCGATCCAGAAATGAAGGGAAAGCTTTTTTGTTTAAAGGACGCCGGTATATCATAGCCCCTTTTTTGTTGTGATCATCAAAGTACCCCCTTGCTAGTGATGCACCATGTGTGATGTCACGATGATACGGCTGTTAATCTCGCGCCTGATATCTCTCGACTATCGGAACCTGCCTGGTCGATTATTGTGGCGGCTGTGGTGGTGATATTGTTATTCATGAAGTTGGTCCTTCTTTCCTACCTGCAGCTATTAAAGTGGTCGGATCTTGCAATTATTGAAATATGGTTGAGATTTTTGTATTCTTCGTGTTGTAGCCGCTGATGGTGTACGCTGGTTTCGTTCGATGGATTGATATTATTCTATGTTGGCCTTTGATGTCTACGGGGACAAATTTGTCTGTTGGGCTATCTGCGATGTATGGTCCATCATATGGCGATTTTCGAACGATGCGACGTCACACCCTATAAATACTTGCATTGTTTTTGCCAAATCTTTAAAAATAAACGTGTTGTTATAGCCTTGTCATTTTGGTACTGCTGGGTTGAGTCGGTGCAATTGTTGCTGCGATTCTTAGAGAAAGGCAGCTGATGTGAGGAACCGGCTTAGTAGACTAATTGGTTCTCCGTAAATTAGTTTTGCCACCGTAGCTTGCATGCCGCTCGGAGGCCCAGTAAAACTGTGGGTAAAATGAGTGTCTATTAGTCGTGTTTGTGGTATCGTATTGCGTATTTTAGTGGCCTATGCAAGCGTTCGACCATCACATTTAAAGAGAGATGGTATGCAGTTGTGTGAAAAAGAGTTAGTCAGTCAGTCAGATTCGAACTATTGCTGGTTAGTCTCAGCAGAGTACCAAAACGACAAATCCGTCCGGCATCAAATGTACAAGCCACCATTTATGCTTCCTGGTACGACATAGAGAAAACTTCTTGCCAGCGAGTGAAACGATCAATGCATGTGAGGCAGTAGCAGTGCCCTTCAGATGGTGGCAATGACACGATGTTTATATGTATATGTTCGAAGCCATCTATGTGATGTTGTTTACGGGTGATGTGAAGTGGTGTGTAATTTTTGACCGCTGGCATTGTAGGCATGTGTTTGCCCATACGCGGCAATTCGTTTCGATAGATGGCCATATAGGGCTTTTTTTAACCTCTTTTACAGTCGTTTTCATGTCTGAATGTGCTGATCCGTGGATACTTTCAGTTGAAATGTCACAGAAGATTATGTCTTGGTGTTCGGACCCTGCATTAGTTTTAGTTGTAGTGCTGAACCTGATTCCATCAATGTTTTGAGCTCGTTGTCTTTTTCTGAGTCGCTGCGAGCTAACGATGATCCAGCATGTTCCAGCTTCCATACGTGAGAGTGTACAGCGTTACTCTCGGCTGGAATGTGTCGGATGTTGGTCGAGAGCTGGTTGATGTAGTCGAAATGTCGTGCTGAGGTGGAGGAGTTTTGTCGAGCTTTTGCTAGAAGGCAAATATCAACGACTAGTTGTCAGAGTATATTACGAAACCCCAACTTTCCAAATACGACGAAAACACTCGAAAGCCTGATAAATGGCTGGAGCGCTCAATCGAAGGCACTGTACTTTCTATGTGCCGGTGATTTTTTTTTGAAAAACTCAAGTGGTTCCCATTTTTCATTGACCTGTTGTTGGACAGCAGCACCCAATCTAACATCCGACGAGTCACATACCAGCGCGCTGGAGGCACAAACTTGCAGATGTGATAATTGTGCAGTGTTCGCTAGAGCCTTCTTTGATGCTTCAAATGCTTCCCGGCCTTCTTCTATTCATGCTAAAAGCGTGTTTCCTTTAATTTTTTCTTGTAGTATGTTGTTTAGTGGCGCTTGTGTCTCAGCATTCCTCGGCATACAACTTCGGTAGAAGTTTAGCATACCGAAGAATGGCCTCAACTGTTTGTCCGTCTCAGGGCAATGATAGTTAACTATCGCTTGCAGGGGGCGGATGCCTATGCTCAATACTGTGTGGTCGAAAATTAGGCTCTCAGGCTTTCCAAAAATGCATTTGGCTGGGTTTACGATGTTGCTTTATTTCTGTAGCCTATCGAAGAGCTTAAGCTAGCATTCCGAGTGTTAAGTTTCCTTATCCGACGCTTTTAGTTTGTCTTCGATATAAACATACGAAAAATCAAATTCTCGCAGCATCTCTGAAACAGCTGCGCTGTATTCTTTAATCCAAAACCCATAAAGGGAAATTCAAATAGACCATATGGCGTGGGTACTGCGGTCTTATGCCAATTTTGGAGTATACTTTCTTACCTCGTAGTTTTTGCGCAAAATCTTTAATCTGAGCTACTGGGTAGCCGTTGGGAATGGTGCGTGCATTTCACTGTTGCTCTTCATATTTGGAATTGCTGACGGTCCTAGTGTCGTAATTATATGATCGCGAACATTGTGAAGGACTTTAGGTGCCCATCCGTCAGGTCGCGTGATGTCCAGGTACTCGACCAGTAGCCGGTGATAAGGCGAGTTACCGATGGTAATCTTCATACTTGGTTGCCCTGACTCAAACAAACGTTCTCGGTTGGCGAGTTTCGTTACGCGATCAATCACCTGACGTCCCTGCAAGTCAGCGAGTAGACCGTAATGGGTTAGGAAATCAGCTTCGATAATTTGCCATGGTACGTCAGCGATTACAAATCGCCATGAGGAATCCCCACAGAGTCCACTATGCTGTATGTAGAGGTAATGGAGCCGTTGGCTGCTGTGAGAGCGTAATTGGTTTTCTTAAGTTGTCCACTGATGAGTGAGTATGGGAAAAAACAAATATCTGCGCCGGTATCGATCGAATGTGTGATATCGCTGCTGTTTCTGTTATGAAGAGGCGGCGTATTTCTGTTGCTGGGTCACTCACCGCCATTAGCGAGGGCTGTTTGTATTTACTGAAAACTCGCAAGGTGGCGTACATTTTTTAGCACCAAAACTTTTGTGGTACCAGTAAAACTCCTTATTTGCCTGGTATTTCTTAGAGTTGGAATGGTGGTAGGAATTTCCGCGCCCACAATTAAGATACCGCTCTCTTGATCGTCCCGGTTGTTGAATTGAACTAATTTCTCACTGTATGTTTTTACTGATTTTGAAACGTCAACTTGAAATCAGTTACGTCATCATTAAGTAAAATCGCGATCCCGCTTATTTGTTGTGTACTCCCATTTTGATGTTGTCGGCGAGATCCACTAGTAATCGGGCATTCGAGTTCGTTGCGTCGACAGTATTGCCTGAATATCGCTGGGAAATCTGCTCATCCAAATTGTATGCAGGAAGAGAACGTAGTTCACGTAAGAGCTGCGTGGGCTTCCCTTCGCCAATTGTCGCTTTTTCAAGTAGTTCGCGTGTTTTTTCCCCTTGAGAGACGCTTCATCATTTGATAAGCTACTCTTCGAGCGTGGTTAAATGGATGGTGCGCATGAAGACGGACCATTACATCTTCGATATCTGTCGTATAGCGCATGTTGGACGACAAAACCGCATGCATGAATTTGGCTTCTTTGGAGGTTATGTTCGCCATCTCAAAGTATCGTACGACAAGGGCAAATCAAAGGGCTGGTTTTGCGGGGATGAATGTGTGCAGTCTCATATTTACTGAGATATGTTGCGACGCCGTGGCAGCTGCGTCCTTCTGTTGCGCGTCCCGTGTTCCGTTCGGGATTGTGCAGTAAACAGTTTTCTACGAAATTATAATTGGTTGAACTGCAGCGTAAACTCCCACTAAAATACTGTCTTTTTTTATTCATCACGCCGGGCTAAATGTTGGGAGGAATATAAGATTCTTAATAGTATCTACTATCTCTTTATTACCAGAAAACTAAACATATTCATCATTTTGGTACGACTCTATTCAGTGAGTATAACATCAACAATGGTTAGTACGCTGTTTGTTGGAAGGAAAGCATTTTTTTCTATTTGTAGAGGATGCCAGTGCATCATACTCCTTTTTCTGTTGTGATCACACATGCGCTTGGCCAACGGGTTATCTTACTACTTTTTATATCCAAATTTTAATTATAAAAGAAGCCTGAACGGAATAGGGAGGGGAGGTTTGAGCTGCAAAGTATTTAAGCTAGATTAGAAGCCAAGTTAAGAATTGAAAAGTCACTATTATGCAATATTTTTTCACTAAACTTGCAATATTTCCGGACTTAATTAACGGATGTCAATTTTTCAAATACCATTTTTTATTCCGAACAAAAATTTATTCGAAAATTTGTTGAAATTTGCATTTTTTTTTAATTATAGCCATATGAATGATTAAATTTTTTTGTTGCTGGACTAGTTTTAGGCCTGGCACTCTCGATAAATCGATTTTTGTACACTTTCGTAGCCAGGCCAATCAGGTTATTTTATGTACTTACATCTTTGTTTCGTCTCCTGTATTCAAAAGCAAAGTGGTTGGAGTAAGACTATACGTGAGAAAAAGCAGGAAATATAAACTTGATTATTACAAGTTCGAATAATTTCAATGAGGTGAAAAATTATTATCGTCTAAGAAAGCGAATAAAATGAATTATTAGACTAACCATACTCGTTCTTTTCAGTAGTTAGTTTTTCAGAAGGAAATGAAAACGGGAAGTAGGTAAACAGTGAAGAAGGGGGTTTCACCATAAATCCATGAATATCGGTTAACTTGGTTTGGTATGCAGTGCCATAGCATGTGTTTGACATTTTTAGTTAACCTAGAATATTTTGTTTAGAATTGGAGTAGCCTGTTTTCTGGCACCGCATCAGTACTTAGATCAGGAGTGCGTGAATCCTATGTTGATTGATTAGCAGCCTCGCAAAGACACCTTTAAGGGCATGGCAGAAAGTTTTCTTCATGAAATTTTTGGAATGTGTTTTAAACCGGCATTTGTTTCGGTGGCTGAGAAATTGTATTCGAACTTAGTCTGCTCGCTAGACTACTGCGACCGAAACTCCACTCCGAAGTAGCTAGCCTGCAAGCAGTCACCTCAGAGTAGACTAAGGGTGCCCAGACTAGTTAACCTGTAGGGCAGAGTCCATTGGTACGTACCAAGACATCACGTCTTCAACCGATGAGAGGCCGGTTTAGATTTGTTTCGGCGAATCTCGAACGAACGTGACAAAATCATTACAAATATTAAATGCTTCTTGAAAGTAATGTAGGTTTAAATTTAAAAATAGTAATAATCGAATATTTGTAATTTTCCTCCATTCTTTTGGACCCCCCAAACAATATTATCCTCCCGGGTTGGCTCTGTCGATAGCTGGTAGCCCTAGTTGCTAACCTTGGTTTCGGTGGAAAGTTGCACTGGATTTATGCTTTTGTTCGTTGTACTTTATACACGAGCCTAAATTACACTTATTATATTTTTGCAGACAGCGAATGTAGTCTTGTAGTTTTTTAACTATTCTAAATCTTTCTCTTACTGTCATTTGGACAAATTTTTTGCATTCTGTTTGTAGACTGAGTGCAGTGGCTTCTCCTTTGCGATGAAAAATGGGGGTGTCTTCGATTTGAAAACGCCTAGAAGCTTGCCAAGTGGCTTCACTTTCCGAGTATTAGAGAGAGATCGTTCAAAGATCCGTTGGGTCTCCTTATCTTTATCTGTTGGAGGTAGTCGCCGTCAAAAGTTGGTATAACGACTTTTGGGAATCTCTCCAATGATGAGCCAAGCGTACCAACATTTATTGTTGAATGCGCATTTCAATCATTTCCTTCATAATACTCTTTGAGTTTGACGACTATAATATTGAAAGAACCCTCAAAATTATTGAAACGCAAAGCGTCATAACTGGCATTTTCGCTTACTGATGAATGGTGACTCTTTGATATTATTGTCCAATAGTCTCACATGCTGGTGATGTGTAGTTCATATAACATGTGGGAATGTGATAGTAACCATCACTTGTTCCAATTATGCCATCAAAGACCTCTGCGCAATGAATCTTTTTACTACATCTTGATCTCCTCAAGTATCTCCAGGAGATTCAACTGCCACCTTTCATGTGAGAAATCTGAAAAAAATCATGGATGTAGGCAAAATTCACTCCACTTTGTTAGTAACAGCATGATTTATAAATTTTACATTTTCTTGAATAAAATCGTGTTAAATTCAATGAAATTTGAAATACAGATGGTTCCTTTTAAGATTTACTAGCTATGCAAATTTCAGAATGATCGAATGGTATTTAACCAAGTCATGGTGGTTTGAGTTTTTCTATATTACAGCAAAAACAATCCATGACTATGGTACTATATGCGCTTCCAATCAACTCGGACACTACGGGTTTGCTGGCATTTGCGTCAAAGCTTCAGGGAGGATATACATCATCAATATCTTTGAGAATCCATTCGACGAGCAATATCAGTAATCTAAAAGCAAACTGGCAGCCGTTTTTAATGAGAATATTGAGTAAAGTAAGTATCATCACACTAGATACCACACTTTTGATTCGATCTACACCGAATTTTAAGAAAAATGAAAAACAAAAGCATTGTTACGATTTCATTCAGTCAATGGTCGTTAGTAATATTGAAATAAAATGGCGGCTGATTAAGATGGAGTACCAATAGTTACATGTCGTTAAAGTATTTCTTGAGTTTATTCATTATTGGTGGCTGAATATCGTAAATTGAGTAAAAAACCTTTCTGACATGAGTGTAGTTGTAGTAATTATATATGGTTAGTTTGTCCCTAAAGGACTGCAGCGGTATTCTGCTGCCTCAGCAAGTGAATATTTTAACCACTGCCGATGCAATTGACACAAGAACTTCCATCCATGAAGGTGTGTGTCAACGCACAAAATGATTCAATTGCCACGAGAAATTAGATTACTTCACTTTCTTCGCAATTAGATTTTCCGTGGCTTGCTTGCTTGTAACACACTCTGGGCACCGCTCCCGAGTTTTCTTGCTTTTCCGCTTCGATATTCGCAGGTCGTTTTCCACTCTGCGCACTTAACTCAAGGATCAACGCACGCTTTTGTGTCGTTCTTCCGCTCTCGGGTCCATCGCCGTTCGCGACCTATCAGTAACTCCCCATTTCGTCCGCCAAGCAACCCCTCATATTCCCGTTGTTCGCCGAACCGAGATAATCCCAATTTCATTGGAATTATTTTGCGATAATGTAGGCAAGTTTTCGGGAAAGCCGTTCCACCAAGAGCAAGTAAACTCATTCTCAGCGCGAGGTGGATCCAGTTTTTTGTCTCCGTACCAATTCATTTTGTGAATTCTACCTGAGCTACTTGCACTGCTCGAATCATTTGCATGAAGTGTTCTGTTTGCTGGACTGGTTTCTTGCCAGGCAAATATGTTACGTTCCCACTTTGTAAGTCATTCTGCACCAAATACTTATTGAATTGATTTATATGATAGACTTGATGATTAAATTGAATGTGACTTTTGTTGGAGGACTCATGCAGCAATGAATGCTACTGAATGACTTGCTAACTATGCTGTTGTTTTGTGTATTTACTCCAACTATTTGATAATGACTTTCAAATGTAGACGATATGATGAAGTTTATAGATATTTCGTTTACAATATGACTTATTCTTTTCTCTTTCTTTAATATTGAAAACCTTACATTATTATCTTCTTTTTGAAGAACAATAAACACACTTTCTTCATAAAAACTTTCGTTTTCCTTCCGTTTTATCTTTCTTGATATGCGACATAGCAATTTCCAATTGAATATTAATATTTGGATCTTTTTTTTCTGTTGAATATAACATTGTTTGGGGTACTTGTATTTGGAGGATACATGGTTTTTCTAGCCATTTGGGGCGATGCTTTTGTTGCGAAGCATAAGGGGGCAGAAGAGAGGTTGAAAGGTTCTGAGTTTGCTGAACAGGTTTTTGAATCGGGGAAGCAAACTGCGAAGCTGATACAGGGAGCATGAAAATTGATTACTATTAGCCCCATAAAAATTAGAGTTAGCGCCCTTGCATCCGTATCAAAGTTGTTGGATACGGATATTGCTTGGGAGTCGTATTTTGTAGTCGATAGTTAGGAGGTAGTTTCTGAGTGCTAACAATCACCGACGTATTTATTGATCCTCACATCACATTACTCTGGTTGGAATACGACTGATTTATTTTTTTATTTTTATTTAATTTTTTTTATTTCCCATCTATTTTATAGAATAAATTCCAATTACGAAATAGATAGGCAGAAAGTTATCTCAGAAGAAACCTACAATTTAAGGAAAAATAAAAATTGTTACAAAAGATGTGAACGGAACACAAATTTAAATGATGTAACGCAATAAAATTAAAAATCATACGCTGCTTGGCCTTGAACACTGCGAGCGACTTCAAACGAGGTATTCATGGTCACGGACGAGCCGCAGCAAAGGGAAATGAAAATAAATATCTGTCCACGCAAAAGGAATTGAGTAAAATTGAGTAGTCTACGTGGCCTAGTGGATAGAGCATGAGACGCATAAGCCGAACGTCCCAGGTTCAAATTTCGTTGGTGAACAACGTGGTTTAGTTCAGGAGATTTTTCGGACAGACTACGAGTGTTCATTCAGTGGTGATATATACTGATTTAATCAGTTCATATCATAGGTAAACAGAGACATGGGAGCATGGTACTGACCAAACCAACTTCCGAAGAAATCAATACGGTCATGAAAAGGCGAAACTCTAATTATCTCTAAGCGAAGGCCCGAAAGAGGCTGTAGTGCTAAAAAAAAACTTAAAAAAATATTGAGTAAACCTAGTTCTAGATGGAGGGAGTATGCAAATCGCGTTCTAAATATCAAATGTTAAAAAGCCTCGAGTAAGCTTAAAGAGCAAACATTCGCCAGGGTATTGCCGCCTCTTCTCCAAGGAAGGGATTCCAAGGCAAATAAGACGATCACCGTATGGACGGTAGGATAATTTGTATTTATAGAAAAGCGAGCGAGTAAATTTTCTCTGTACGGATTCAACGGCACTTGAAATGTATGTGTGACGGGGAGACCATATTTGACATGTGTATTCTAGAATATAACCAACGAATAAGATAAATAGACGGACACATGTTTGAATGCTAAAAGAACTGTGGGGACAGCGCAGAACAAAGCCTGCGATTTGAGCTGCTCTAGATGTCATATGGGCGATGTGGTGGTCGAAACGGAATTGCGGTTGCCGGATTTATGGATGAATAAAATATTAGCGCGTTTCCATGCATCTGGGAGAACACCAATCGAAAGACTCAAATTAATAATTAAGGATATAGGAAAATTCGGAGAAGAGCATACCGATTTAATGAAGAAGTTACGAAGGCCATCAAATCCCATAGATTCGCTTGCATCTATCGAGGTGATGATATCTTCCACTTGTACAGAATTGGTAGAGATAAAGCCGAGATCAAAGCGAGCTGGACTACAGGAATTTATGGAACAAGGCGAGGAGGATTTGAAATTGGATGAAAAAACTTCGGCAAAGAGATCGCATATGTCATAACCATTAGAGGCTGTTTTATTAAGCAATGATACTGAATTAGGAAGAGTGTTGGAGGATTCAAGTAAATGAACATATGACACAAAGGATTTAGGGCTATTGAAGCAGAAGAAGGCTTCAATGGACTGGTTATAGGCCATTAAAGCTTGAGAAATAGCTTTTTGGTATCAGCTCGAAGAAGTTTGTACCTTAAACGATCTATATTGGATCCCGATCGAAGGTAAATTTTACGGACTTTGTCTTTTACATGCAGTATTTGTGCAACCTTAGCATTGAATCTAGTTGGATGCTTATGACTTGGTGTACGAATCAATGACGTAAACTGAGTTATAATGTTAAAGAGCGTAGAATAAAAATATTGTACAGCAAGGTCGGGATTAATTGGATCCAAAAGAGAAACCCAATCAATGTTCACAAGCATTGATGCTATTCCTTCGTAGTGTGATTTAAAAAATTAAAGACGACGAGGGCTTGTTTTCCGGTGCAAATGTATTGAGTGTACCGCTAATTGTGTTTCTAGTGGAGGATGATGAATATCCGTTATAACATATGGCGAAACCGCCAGAGAAATTGGACTTACGGAAGATGGATTATTTGATTAAATGAGGTCGAGGATTTTTTTAAAGATTTAATACTAGATTGAGCAAAGGGACAAGAAAGAAGACAGAGCAACGGATATTTCATTCACTGAAGTTATAGAAGCTTACCGACGGCATGTAGAAGTCACCACAGATAAAGATTTTGAGAGAAGCATTTGCGTTATCTATAAATAAGGCAACTTCACTAAAAAGCCGTTCATAGTAGTGAAGTGGCATATTATAGGGAAAGTACAGACATATGATGCAAACTGAAAGATTTGTAGAAGAGTTTATTTAGACTGCGATATTTGTACAGGCAGAGTAAGTTCAAATCAGAGCAACGTGAAGTCTGAAAGCTATTGTTGACTGCTGTTAACATACCTCCACCATCAGATTTCCCAAATAATAGGCTATCCCTATCTTGTTTAAAGACTGCATGAAAAGGAAGAATTTCTTCATCCGTATAGTAATTTGTTAGCCAAGTATCAGAAAACAGATTATGTCTTTATTGGCGATGTAAGATATAAAATTTATTTCGTTCAGCTTGGTTTTCAAACCGCGAACATTTTGATAGAAGAAATTGAGAGAGAAGAACGAATCAAGGCGATTTAACCTTTCCGTTGAGCTTGCCTGATGGACAAACATTTTTTCGCGGAGCTTGCTCAAAGCGTTTTACCGAAAATCTAGATTAAGTAAGAATGATAAGTTTGCCGAAACTGTTAATTTAAAAGAGCCAACAATACTATTTGGACGGTCGTCACACGTTAATTCAATACAGTCCAAAAACTGCCGAGAATGATCTAGTCTAGCAGTAATGTATAATATTAATTCTTCGACAGAAGTGTCCGAAGCTGCACAAGAGACCAAGAGCGATGATGGTGGAGAGACGATCCTGATTTAGGCTAAAACATCAGCTGAATCGGCGTTATTTTCGTTGATACAACTCCTAAGAGATGAACTTCCTGCAGAGTGTTGAGTATGGCTGTAATTCCGAAGCTGCAGAAGACTATCCTTCACGATGTAAATTAAGTCTTTCCCTCTCTAACAGGTTGGTACGATTTGCTTCTCGTTGCACGCATCGTTGCAGAAGAGCTAGCAAATGCAGTAATTGGCAAATTTAAATTGGTGTTAGACTCCGCAGGGTCAGATAACGGTAAAGGATTCTATAGGGTGCAACTGAGAGGCACCGTAAGCGATAAAAGCAGCTGTTCTTTAATGTCTTCAGTTGAAAGATATTGCGATATTTCCTCCTCCGCATTACTAAGCATCTCCTTTAATTTGAGCACCGATGATGAAAGTGTGTCTACAGTTGATTTAGCCTTATGCAACCTAGTAAGGTAGGCAGCGATGTTTTATTTTCGGCATTTTTGGCAATACTAGTAGACTGATTGAATTAGCAGTGGGCCCCAACAATTCTACGCACTTAGGATGAGATGGCAATCCACAGAAGCCATAACAGGTGACTAAAGTATTTTATTGTTTTTATCGATACATGTCCGCGCTGCACGATTTGACATGATGTAGATGTTAAGACTATTGGTGAATAGAAGAAGACTAACGTAAAGTATCAGGAAAAAAGTCGTATATATTTCAATGCTTCAGTTAGAAGCCACGATCACCACACTGCACAGTATATAATTGCACCAGCCAAGCTTAAGTCGATGCTAAACTAGAAGTATACGCAGAATAAGTAAAAAATAATAAGAGTGGACATAAAACGCACATCCAAAACAAACGCAGGCACCAACCGTCAAGCACAATTAAATCTAGAAATAGCGTTTTTTTGTATGTATCCCGTGTTTGATGTTAGATTGATAATGCCAACAGTAGTGTTTTGAGCGAAGGGTATAAAAGCCGGATGAGTGTTGTGCAAATGGGGATGTAAACATTTATCCATTGATTGGGGCTGTGTGGGTGTCGGTTGTAGTCGTTGCTGAGGAGAAGGCAGCTGATGCATATGAGGAAACTGTTGGTGTGATAGGTATGGAGGCGTAGGCTACACTTTTTGTTGAGACAATAATGCACTATTTATAAATGGTGAAGGCTGTAGCGTTTTGGTTGCATTTGGTTGTATCGATGCTTTTTCAGCGAAGTATTTGAGCTATGAGTATTTTACTGTCCCCAATGCAGAACAAAAGGAAATCTGTTTGTGTACTATCAAAGTAGAAATGATATCGACCATCTCTTCATGAGCATGCAACTGATAAAAGCGAATGATACGCCCAACGCCACCACTCCAATGTACGATTAGTGTGCGAATTCCACGCGTAAATTTATTGGACTGTCAAGTTTACGAATGCCACCTAATCACGATATTGGGACCCGTGCCGCTTTTATTTCTACGTGACACTATGGGAGATAAAATAAACTTTTGAATAAACTACGAGTCATTTTTTAGGTATATCTAATAAATAAATAATTATTAAAAAAATTTTGCAAGCACCCCAGCTTCGACGGGGCTAAGATTGTTTTTTCGTCCGAATGAGTAAATTTATGTATACTGAGGACAAATTTCAAAGCAAATACATTTCCATATTCGTCCCAAATAAATTTTTTCATCTTTATTCAAATGTGTGACCTCGTGATTGGTAAGTTGAGTTATTGAAACAAATTTTTGGCTGCATGTTGTGCATTGAAAGCGTCATTCTTCGTTTGACAAGTGTTGTTTCATATGAACTCGTAATGAATCTCGACTTTTACTGTTGTGGCCGCAAACTGAACACTCCGGCAAAATCATAGCATCTAAATAACCTTAACCGCATCATCTTAAACTACATAATTGAACTTATTTCTCTAGAGATTCTTATTTTTAGTTTGCACTTTTAACACTCTTATCGGACAATATGAAATGGACTGAAATGGCAGCAACCAATTTGGTCATTTCGACATTTCCTCGTGTTCCTTTTCGTGAAGGTCCCTCGAGCAGTTTGGCTAGGCGGACTGCTCGATTACTACATACAGTCTTCCACAAAAGTCAAGGTACAGAGAATCGGTAACTGAAAATTGTATTACTGAACGAATATTTTTATTTGAAAACCAAAAGTTATGAAATGGTAATAATACGAGTTCTGTTGAATTTAAGTTTTCATAAATTTAAAGGGATTCGGCAATAATGATCATTGAAGACAATAATTTTTTGTTGGCAATGTCTCTTTTCTACTCCACAAAAGTCTTGGTACAGTTGCAGAAAATGCCCTGTTATTTGTAAAAAGGGGAATCCCCAAAGTTCATATTATCAGAGTGAGTTAACAACCGTAGGCCGCTGTCTTTAATATCGCGTCCGTATTCGTGGTGTATCTTTTATTTAATAAAATTTTTAAAAAATGAGTCGAAAGGAGTTGAGTATTAAGGAGCGTGAAATAATTATTAATCTGCATTCAAATCAGAGCAAATCATATTCTGAAATAGCTGAACTAGTGTTGCGAACTCGGTCAACCATTCAAAAAGTGATAAATCGATTTAAGAAGGAAAATAGAGTGAAAAATGTGCTCCGAACAGGTCGTCCATCTAAACTAAGTGCAAAGGACAAGAGAAAAATTTCGCGAATGGTAAAACAAGATCCATTTCTAAGCTGTAGAAAAATCTGCGATGTTCTTGGAGTTAATGATAAGAAGGAGGTTAGCGCAGAAACTGTGCGTAGAGCTGTCGTAGAAGCTGGATTTTCATCTCGTACGCCTAGAAGAAAACCTCTTGTAAGTTCCATAAACCAACAAAAAACAATAACATTTGCAAAAGCATAACCAATAACGTTTTGGGATAATGTTTTATTTTCGGATGAGTCTAAATTTTGTATATTTGGTGTAAATGGGCATAAGAGGGTCTGGCGAAAAGTAGGAGAAGCATTTAATCCCAAGAACACTATTAAAACAGTAAAACATGGAGGCGGTGGTGTTATGGTTTGGGGTTGCATGGCTGCTGCTGGAGTTGGAAATCTGACATTCATCGAAAATACTATGGATCAGAACTCTTATTTAGAGATTCTACGAAACAACATGAAACAAAGTGCAGCCAAATTAGGTATGCGAGAAGATTTCTTGTTTCAACAGGACAATGACCCTAAGCACACTGCGCATAAAGTTCGAATGTGGCTATTGTACAATACTCGCATGCTTGCTACACCGCCTCAAAGCCCTGATTTGAACCCTATAGAGCATCTTTGGAATGAGCTTGAGACAAAAATCCGAAAAAGACTGATATCAAGCAAGGCGCAGCTTAAGGATGCTATATTGGAGGAGTGGGCCAGAATCAGCAGCGAATTTACTAAAAAATTGGTATATTCTATGCCTAAAAGACTGAAGTCAGTGATTCAGATGAAAGGATATCCGACAAAATATTAAGAAAAGTATAATTCAAATAACTATGCAAGACTATAATTACAATTTGTATCATTTTTCTTTAGGTGTACCATGACTTTTGTGGACTTCATTCATTGACTTTCCAACACATCATATGTAATAATATATTAATACGACAGAATTTTCGTTTTGTTTTACATGAATTTAAAGTGTAATGATTATAGTTGAAGTAATACCAAAAAAATTTTATCACTATAGGTTTTTTAAATAAAAATATCAAACAATTTTCATGATATTTATCACTGTACCTTGACTTTTGTGGAAGACTGTAGTTCTGTCTACCTAACTTGATTATGATATAACGTTTCAACGATTATTTTCATTTACTCGTGTGGACTATTTGACTGAAATCTCGGCAAGTCATAGCATTTTGTGAGCAGGTCAAAAGTGATTGCATTTCATAAATTTTGGAATAAAGGTGCTTAATGTGGCGTAAATGCACATAAAAAATAAAAAAAAACGGTAACTTTAAATTTAAGTGGGTGTCTTTGTAGTGGATACGTGTATCCTGAAAATTTCATAACAATCGACCCTTAAGCAATGAAGTTATAGCCGATTGAAAATAGTATGATTGCAATAACCACTTTTCCAAATGACCTTAACACTACAAATATCCTCGGATATTCAAGAGAATTGCAACAATGATGTCTATTGTTGATATGTTATCACTTATACTTAAAGAATTAAAGAAATATATGTGCGATATTGTAATATTGTTTGCCAGTAATCTCCAGACGGTTGTAAGCTATCGACTTTTTCTATGATCATTTTTTACAAATTGCTACAAATATCGTGGAATATATTATCGATTAAGAAAACAGATTATATTCTTATTAATACTCGTATTTCATTGCAGCTTGCGTTCAAAGCTTGTAACATCATCATACATAAAAAATCACAAAACAATTGTCTCCCCTTTTCGATTTGAAGTATTAAATGATTTAAATGTAAATCTCTTTCAGCTCGCTCTCAAAATTCAAATATATAAATGGGACAAAGACGTTGCATTACCATATTTCCAAACAAATACTCTCCAAATTTACTTCCAAACACCTTAAAATAACCAAAGACTTGAGCACTTTGATCAGACGAATGCTAATTCAATCTTATGATGCATATTTATCAAATCAAAAGTGAAATCTAGTTCCAAATAGTGTAAAAGATACTTCCTCATCAACCAACATAAAGTTACAAAAAATAAATAGTCAAACGTGTTTTAGACGATTTTTATTAGAAAAGAAGCCACCAGTGTGTTTTTTTGGGGCGGTCTGAATAATGTTGAGTATTAATGCCGGTATCATGCGTAGTAAGAGCTAAATTCCATAAAAAGCTCGAGATCGCTAGGTAAAGGTTGTCGGGAAATGTACTCTTAAAGAATCTTAAGGTATACTCAATCTGGATTTAATTTTGCACTATCATTCAAAGTGCCGATTAAGGAATGCATTGTCTTCATTTTAATGAGTAGCACCTGTGGATAGTGGATGCTTTTTAATGAAACCAAAAAGAAGCTTCCATTATGATGATATGCAAATTCAATGTTACTCAAAATTAACACACATACATTTAGGGAGTGATTCCAATAATTAGTGATTTAGAGTTTTCCTTTTGTTTTAAACGGAAATGCCGCATCACTCAATGATTCCCCAACATTTAGCTTAGATGTAGTGAATATTCTTAATTTTGCTAGTTTGAAATAAGAGTAGTTTTTTGCTTTAGTTTTACTTTTAGGTTCATTAGCTGTGCATTCGATTTTTAAAAATGTACTACAAAGATTCGACTGCATTTTTTGTGTCGTCACTTGGAAATGCATTATTGAAATTAATAAGGTGACCGACCACAACATTCTGGGGTTCCCAATTCGAACGGATATTTTGCGGGTAATTAGTACTGATTAAGTGTACTTATACACTAAAGCCATACGCACTACTGAACCATTATCGAGAAAAAAAAATGTTAATGCTAAACAAGTCGAGTAGACAGCAGAGCGCTCCTAACAGAAGGGCTTTGTAACCATTCTAGGGTTCCAAACAACTTTTCTGATGACATGAATCAATAACTTGAAATATGCATTCGTTGAACATACAAGAAATCGTTATGAAAGATCGAGGGTTTCTTTCATAAACACAGAACAGCTGCCATTTTGCTCCATTTTAAATAAATTTTCCGAATAGCTAGCCAATCAAACATATTTAAATAAAGCACCATTCCTTAAAATTTCGTGATATTTCGAAGAAAAGTAAAGTGTCTAGGTCAATTTGAAATATATAGTATATTATCCATCACCACATATTGCTGTTGTTGTATCTCCTTATATTTCTAATGGCTACATCTCACTTGATTATGATTTGATTTAAATGAAATTTTGTGAGCTTAAGGGTCTGGAAAGGTTCCCTGTCCAATGTACTACATATGATACATGACGCATTTTTTGTGCAAAGTAAACCAAGTCCGTGTATCATATGTGAGCAAAATAATAGGTGGCTTAACGCTTGTTTTTAATGTACGCATCAGTTCAAATTTAATTTTTGGCTTAGAGACGCATAGGGTACATTGTCTATTCTGGAAAAAAATAAAAAATCATGATATTTTCTTACTAACGTTTTTAAGCAAAACAAAAATATAGCATTTATTCATTTATTAAGCACACTAAATACAAAGTTAACCAAAAAATAAAGCAGAAATCAAACAATTTTTTTTTCTACAGCTTATTGTAAACCTCATTGTAACATTCCAAACAATAGCCTTTGCCACATTCCAGGCATCTTTGTTTACCTGTTTCGCTTTTAAAGGATTTCCTTCCTGTTTTTTTTCTTGGCGTAACAGTGAACACAACGACGTCGTATGCATTGACTGTTGTAGTCCTGTCTCTTCAGCAGATAATGATACAAGACTAGTTAAATATATACGAGTATAGAATAGTTTGCGTGAGCTTGAACTTGACCCTACGACTCCTCGATGACAAGTGACAAGTCTTTTTCTGCCATAATTGGTGTTGTCATGCTAACATCTCTCCCCGTTTAGATGGATTATACAGTCCAATGTGCAAGTCGCGTCATGTCATAGTTCTTATAGCGTTGTGGTAGTACTCCTGCGGTTGCGGATCTTAAGCATATTTGTCTCCCTGCACCGGTGCTTGGACCACTGGTTGTTTTTTGGAAGGCTCTTCAGGTTCTGAGATCGGTCCCGCAAAATCGATTTGGATACGAGGCCATGGTCCGTCCGGTATGGGCCATGATTGACGCGAGCACTTGATCGTTGATTTGGAATTTATTACGCAGCTTACACACCTTCTGACCAACCTGTCGATATTCTCTTCAATAGATGGTCAGTAAACTTTGCTTCGTGCCAACAGTTTGATCTAAGCGACGCCTAGATGGCCTTGATGTAGCTGCTTTAACATTGTCCCCCCGATGACAAGTTGGCACAATGATGCGATGTCCATAAAATATGCACCCTGGAATGCTAGTGAGTGATTCTCGTCGGGCACGAAATTTCGCAACCTCCACGTTATCGATCTGCTTTAAAGTTCGTGGCCACCCATTTTCGATGTTATCTGCAACTTCTCTCATTGTTTGGCATCTACTGGTTTCTTGTTTGAGAGCTTCAAATTTTATGGGCAGCATTTGTGCTGTGTTGATTGCAAAACAAGCTATAGAGCAATTCTCCATCTTATCGATAGCAACATCTTCGTTAGACTTCTCATGTTTTGCTATAACCGGTGACATGCAGTCTGCATATGCAAAACTTTCCGTATTAGTGTATTTGATTTGGAAATTATAACCATGCATCATTAGTGCGCAATTTTGTAGACGGCTGGCTGTGCAGACAGGTATACTTTTCTCTGCACCGAAAATCGCTATCAACGGCTGATAATCAGTCTAATGCTCGAACTTGCGACCGTAGATATAACAATGAAACTTGAATAATGCAAATGTCAACGCCAAGGCTTCTCGATGAACTTGTAGGTAGTTCTTTTCGGCTCTTGTGAATGTTTCTGCCACATACATTATCGGTTGCTTAGTCCTATCCGACATCTCATGCATTAGAACCGCACCCATACCATAACTCGATGCGTCTGCAGCCCCGACAATTTTCTTCTTTGGGTCTTAGTGGGTAATACAAGATCCAAAGAAAGTATACTCTTGAGCTACTCGAACATCTCTTAGTGTAATTATTTCCACTCAAACTTGACATCTTTATGCAGCAACTCTGCCAGCGGTCCACAAAGCTCCCTCAGCTGATGAATGAATTTACCATACCATGCGATGACCCCAAGGAAAGTTTGCAATTGTTGAATGTCTTTCGGTGCCGGCATTTTGTTCAGAGCTTCGATATTCTCTGGACTCGAACTCAAACCGTTTTTGACGATAACGTGCCCCAGGAATTCCAATTTCCCTTCTCGATCTTGAGGTGAAACCCGTAGCTTTCGATACATCTCAATACTTCAAATAGATTTTCACGATGGTCCGCCTCATTAGCCTCTCCCACGATGAAGTCGTCAATGAAGGGGAGTGCACCTTTTGCTCCGCTCATAATTGTGTCGACTAGTTGCTGGAAAATGCCTGGAGCGGTTTTAATGTCAGGTTGAAAACAATTTACTCAGAAGAGGCCACAGTGTGTGTTGATAGTCATCATTTTCTTCACTTCATCGTTAAATTTCACATTCAGAAACGCATCCGAAAGATTAATTTTATTGAACACCCGATAATGGAACGGTTTTAAGCAGATATCTTTGGGTGTTGGCAGTGGGTGCTAGTTCGGTTCAAGTGAGTCATTCAAATCCATCGAATAATCGGTGCAAATTTTTACTCCGCCATCCTTCTTTTAATAGGTAACGATTGGTGTTGCATACTCTGAGTAATCGACAGGCAGCAAATGAGACTGGCCGCTTATTTCAAAAAACTAGTTTGACACCTTCCTTTAGCGTGAGTGATGCCTTAATTTTATTGCATCGCCCTTATGGATTGTTGAAAAGAGACAAAAATTCCTTTTTTACCTTCTCGTTTAGTGACGATGCTTTCACTTGCTCAATTGTGCTGCAAAGTTTATCAATAGGCACGTTCCATAAGTCAAGCGCTTCCAAGCACATTCAAATTAAATGCCGAGACGTAGCAGATGCCACTGCTCTCTATTCCGTGCAATTTTCATCGTGTGTTGAACTTGCCCAGCATCTGGATCTCCCGATGTGCTCACTGCTTGCTCTTCGCATACGGCTGATGTCGGTGATCCTATTAGTCTCGAATTTGCCTCAGAGATAATTGTCAAATCTGAACCCGGATCGAGTTGTAATTTCAGATTCATGTTGTCAATCGTGGGCTTCACAGGCATGCACGTCGAAGTAGCCATTGATTTAACTTTGAGAAATTGCATTCGTTGAAAACTCACCAGCGTTTGGGACGTTGTGACAATACTGACGTGCAGTATCCTTTTTTGTGTCCAACTCTTCTGCAGTCGGGGCAATATTCCTCTCGGAAAGGACAGTCTCTGTGGAAATGGATATCACCACACTTGCGGTCACGTAAACCTTCCTTTTACAGCGTCGGTGTACTGCATTCTTCTTGCTCTTTCTTCTGGTCGTAGCTTATTCGCTTTCTCCTTCAGTTTCCCATGAACTGTCAATATCTCATTCTTGAGTATGCTTTCTGGGTACAAAATCGTGGACTTTTCAGCTTTTTGGTCACTGAACCAGTGTACAAGGTTGACACAATCGTGAATATTGAGCTTGGCACGAACATTTGATTCTACGCCGGGATATTTTCCCGCCAACTTCTCCTGCTCTAATTTTGTCAATAATTTCTCCAAGGCTAATGAGTCTTGTGTTTTATTTAATCCCTGCACGAACATAAGCACCTTGAAGTCGTCAGGACTGCGCTTTGCGGTGTTGAATTTTTCACACCTTACGTTAACTCGCGTAGCATATTTTGAAAAACTTTTCATCTTTCTCAGTTTTCAGATATTTATAACCAAGCGAAAATTTTGACTCCTGACGACCGAAAATCCGCTTAAGCTCCTTGACAGCGTCGTCGAAGGAGATCGTCTGTGGGAGAATATTGTTTGTAAACCTCTGGTAATCTGATGTTGATAGTTTCTCTGTAAGTAGGTCAACTCTTGCTGAATTTGTCATTTCGGCAGCTGCAGTTACGAAAATGGACTCATAACGCACGTACCACAACTCAAACTTTAGGTCGTCTTCCGCACTGTACGAAAATTTCTCCATACGACCCGCCAGATTTTTGTGCAACGACGTTCTCGCTGGGGCTGTCACCACTGGGGTTGCCGATGGCTGATGATGAGTCAATTGGCGGATCAACACGTGATTGTAGTATCCGTCTTGCTTTGCTGCTCAGCCATTTGTCGGGTAAATTTGTTTTGCTAAGCATCCAACTTGCTTTGCAGCTCAGCCATTGCTGTAATTAACGCCTTAACTGCATCCGCATTCAAAACAAATCCTTTCAGCAAGACGCGCACGAAAAAATTGAAATTCTCTTTCTAGGTTATGATGTTTGCCTTTAATTCATACGTGAATTCGTATCTCGTCGCCACTGTTGTGGTCCTGTCTCTTCAGTAGATTAAGATACAAGACTAGTTAAATATAAATAGAATTGTTTATTTCCTTTGTTATTACAACATAAGCTTCGTGAGCTTTGACTTGACTCTACAACTTCTCGATGACAAGTCTTCTTTCGCCATGATTGGTGTTGCCATTCCAACATTTACCATCCTGCTGTGGTACTTCGGAAAGGTGGTATCGTCCTGAAGGAGCTGTTGGCAAGTTTTATGGTCTTGCCGGTTGTTTTTCCTCAACTATTTCCCAAAGCCAATGACGAAACATAGCCTCTCGAATCTACAAAGTGCTAACGGAAGATCCAGTAGCCTCATGAAAAACTACTCGGGTATTGACAAGTGCAACTTGGAAGATTAAATCAACTACAACGTTCTTATACCATGACAGACTTTTTCTTTGTCGTGATTTGTAGCTCCTCAGTTGATCGGCGACATCAATTCTTTCTTCACTTCATTGTGATCTGTAACCATATTTGGTTTTAATGATTCCCCTCTCCAAGAGGAAACGTTTGTCATTCCGTTGTCGTGGTACGTCGATATCATCAAGATGTCTCGCTTGTCATGCCACTTCAAAACAGTCACAAAACAACCTATCTGTTTTGCCCCGATATTGTCACGTTTGAGCTTTTTGTTTATGACTTCTTCAGGAAGATTTTTCTTGTTTTTTTTCGCAAAGTTTCGCGTGTTTTTGTCCTTTAAATATTTTCAGGAGCGATTCCAGTCTAGTATTTGTCCGCTGCAATCAGTCTACTTTTATTTAGAAGTGGCAAATATAGTTTCTCCACAATAGATCCAGGATTGTCAAGACGTTCTATAATAGTTGCTGATACCGCATGTATTGCGTAAGACCATGTGTAACAGTTGGTAGAACACATTTTATAAATTTTTATCCCATATTTATGGGTTTTTGACGTTATTATTTTTTGTTTAACAAATAACTGTTTGTACCTGTACCTGGAAAACGGGACGTGTTCGGAAAAAATCGGGTACAACTTTTCAACCACTAAGTAGATATACTTAAATTTTCTGAAAATTTGTAGCACAGTGTAATCAGGAATATTACTGACATCAATAGTACCATCGAATAATCTAAAAATGGTATTTTAGTATGCTTCCACATGAACAATATTCAAGCCTTTTGTCTTTTTCCAGGATATATTTCGTTATAGTGTATATGATAAGTGTTTTCAACCATTTATACTATATATATACATTTATAATACAATTTAGAATTTTGTTTTATTGTTGTAAAAAGTGGTTTATATTACAGGTAGCACAAGTTTGTCGCTGAAGTTTATCAAAATCTTCATCTAGTTGGTTATTGCGACATGTGTAAAGCAAAAGATATATAAAAATTTGAGAATACCTTGCATGTAAGCATGAAGATCATTGAGCATTCAATGTTTGCTCATTTGTAAGTTGATATTTAACGTTTATTTTTTCTCAGAAAATCTCAGGACCTTGACAATTTATTTCATTACTAATTTTGTGTGGCAATCAAGTTATGTATAGTAAATTATCTCGGGGTGATATAGTGGGCCTACTGGTTCCACAATGATGGGACATTAAATGCCGAGAAATGCCAATAACCGCTAATACACCCAATGTTCTGCTACCAAACCGTAGTTCCCCCTTCTTTGTGGCGGTCCCTAGTAACTTTTGGCTTTTGTAAAAGGCTGATGTCAGAGGGTGAAGGCGGGTCTTCCATCCCGCTCGAATGAAGAGTAGGTGATGGGCTAGCTCCTTGTCTCTGGAAAACCCTATATTGTTTCGAAACACCTGCGACAGAGCCTTGGAATGGATTGAACTTACTGCAACGACTTTGCAACCTAAAAAGGACTATGGCATTGGATACTGGAATGCTAGATCACTGAATGACCCTGTCGCTGTTTAGGACCTTTTACAATAAGCCAGTCAATATAAATCAAACAAACCGGTAATCCAGGAAACGAATTGGACTGGAAGTGATATTTAAGATATGATATTGGACATAATATTCAAAAGTGAGAAGCCTACTGCAAAGCCAGAATTCGTGGTGGCCTTTATTGTAGGTGGGGAGTTCAAATTGCAGGTTTTTGATATTAAGGCAGTCAATGAACAATTGTGGGCGATCCAAATCAAAGCCAAATTCTTCGAAATTCGGCTGATAAACATACATGCAACGATAGATGACATGTATAAAGGAACATAGGAAACGTTCTACAAACACCTGGAAAGACAATTTGACTCATTGCCTACAAATAATACACTAATTATTCTTGGTGATTTCAACGCTAAAGATGCCAATGAGGTAACTGATCGAAAATCAATTGAAGGATAAAGCTCCAGGACGAAAAAAATGACAACGGCCAGCGCCTGATTGAATTTGCATGTAGTAGAAATCTAGTCATACGCTCGATTTGCTTCCCTCATCGTCGCATACATAAGATGAACTCGCTATCACTAGTTGGCAGCACACCAAACCAGATCGACCATGTTCTGATCCAATAAAGTTGGGCCTCGAGCATCCTTGAGGTCCGTATATACCCAGGAGCCAATTGTAACTCAGATCATTACTTGATCAAATTAACCTATCAATGTAGTATGTCAAAGGAATATTCGGCAAAGACCAAGCCGCTACAAAAATTTGACATCGAAAGGTTCCAAACCGCTTTTGTGGCTAAAAATTACACGGAAACCCTTGACAAACAGCTGGGCTCCATCTTATCAGACGCATCGCTGAAAACAAGCAACGTGCTCTAGATGGAAGTGAAAGCGGCTATTAAGACCGTGGCAGATCACACAATCGGACATCAAGCCCGGGGCAAAAGTTCGATGATGAGTGCCAGAATGCGTTAGACGAAAAGAATCAGGCATACAAAGAGTATTTAAGTAGGAAAACCTGGACGAAGAGAACATTAGGAAAATCTCAGAGGAGTAGCAAATAAGATAGTTAGAATTAGGAAAAGAAAATACTAGGAAGACCAATTGGGAAGAATCGATGTAAGTCTAGGGACCAACAACCCAAGCCAAGTAAACAAAGTAGTGAAAAGCCTAAAACGTGTTTATCAGCCTGAAACCACACTCTATCGTGATGACATTGGCATTATCATCGCTGATGAAACCAAGATTGAGGAAAGATGGGCACCGTATTTCAAGAACCTCCTTAATTCTCCACACAGCTCCAGAACATCGGAGCCTATGGATGTTTTTGGAGAGCTCCCATTGGCTCTACCAACTCTGGATGAAGTTTGCTCTACCATGAAAGCGCCAGGCATCAATGAGATTCCAGTGGCGCTCATCCACAAAGTCAGACAGAATATTTGGCAATAAAAACATATGCCAAAAATATGCAGCCAATCGATTATATTCCCTATTCACAAAAATGGTAACCAGCTACATTGCGAAAATTACAGAGGCATATCACTATTTTGTACCAAATATTTTCAAAGATCTTAGTAAATAAAATCGTGTCATACGCCAATAGTATTATTGGGGAGTATCAAGTTGGTTTTAGAGCAGATGGATCGACAACAGACCAATTGCTCATAGTGAAGCAGGTACTTGAGAAATTCTGGGCGTTCAATATAAACGTACACCAAATTTTCGTTGACTTTAAGCAAACATACGACAGTATTGATCGTAATGTACTGCGCCAAATAATGCTTTGCTTTGGCATCCCAGCCAAATTAGTTTATCTTACCAAAATGACAATGATGTTGAAGACCTCCCAAGGTCGCATCAATAACCAACTTGTCACGGGACACTTTCATATGCGATCCTACAAGCAAGACGCCCACAAGCTAAAGGTAACATTTAGCG
The DNA here is from genome assembly GCA_963969285.1 of Odontomyia ornata. Taxonomy (NCBI): domain Eukaryota; kingdom Metazoa; phylum Arthropoda; class Insecta; order Diptera; family Stratiomyidae; genus Odontomyia; species Odontomyia ornata. The sequence goes on along the minus strand of OZ017738.1, from coordinate 347,315,692 downwards.
CGTCAGTCAGACTGAAGAAGAATTGTTAACGTAATTTTTTTGGAATTAAATATTTTGGATTGTAGTTTCTTGGTGCATGTATTGACTTGGTTAAGTAGATTCTAAGCAGACTGTCCAGACTATGACCTCGCAAGGAAATATCCATAGCGGCGATCCAGAAGGTACAATGCAGATACCTCATAAGTATAAGCAGTGGAATGCCAAATTCTAGTGCCTCCATACAACTGTGCGTACAAAGGCTTCTAATATTAATTGGGATCGTTGGCAATATCCAGCATTTTAAAAACTCATCCTAAAAGTGTTCAAGCCCACAAGGACCTTATTTTAGTTTGTCTAGATGACATAGACGAATCAATCCGATTGCGTGGTTTAGATTTATTGCAAGGAATAGTATCGAAGGAAAATCTCATGGAAATCGTTAAAAGGCTATTGGGATAGATGGAGCGAGGGAACGATCAGCATATCGTGATGAACTGCTCTATAAAGTCATCGAGATTTGTTCCCAAGGCTTATATCAATACGTTACGAACTTTGAATGGTACTTAACAGTTTTAGTCGAATTAATTCAATTGAAGTCAGGATCTAAACAAGGACGCGTTACCGCTACCCAGCTTCTAGATGTTTCTATACGCATTCAAGCCATCAGGCCGTTCGGATTAATAGGAATAACTAGCTTGCTCGACTCGTTGCTGTTTCAAATCAAAGCGATTCAATGTACGAATCGTTATACGCTGCTGCTTGGATTGTTGGAGAAATTGCATGTGAACTAGATAATCCGGAACACACACTGAGTATATTGCTTAGATCGAGGCAGTTGCCCGGTTATGTCAAGGGAGTTTTTGTACAAAACATAATTAAATTATCCACAAGACTGGTAACGACATGCTTAGAACAACGAGATATAAGTGGTGCTGTAAAGTGCTGTGACCAAGTCCTAAGTCAACTTTCTATGTTCATAAGTTCAAATGACATTGGAATGCAGGAGAGAGCTAACTCAGCATATATTTGAATTGAAATGTTACGCTCACAGTTTCGAACAAACTTGGATACAAACCACACAAACGATATAATCACAGATATTCCAGTTGTTGAAAGGATTCCCAAATTCCAGGCATTGCGGTTGAAATAGTTCAAGAATAAAATTATTATTTCTTGGCGATCTGAATCCTATTGCAACGAAAGCACAACGCGAAGTTCAAGTGCTAGACATGTTAAACGACGCATCGTTGGCGAATCAACCTACACACAAGTCTTACGTGATTTTGAAATTTTCCTGCATACAGATCATATTGAAGAGGTGAAAGAATTTCTCGATGAAGGCTTCTGTGATACCCGATGGTACATGTAGAAGCTAAAAGACGGTAATGCAGGGAGGCATTACATTGCCCTTTGTTAAGCTTAATGAAAACAACGAAAGCTTGTTGTACGATAGGGGTCCGCGTCTCCCCGAGGCTATAAAAGACCCCGGAGTACAAAGGAATAGTTCTCTTTTTTTCTTGTCTCGATTTCGGGGAATTGACCGAAGGAAAAACGGCGGGAAAAAGCAGAAAGCTGTTAGAAGGAATTGGCGGGAAGGCGAATCACTCGAAGAAGCAAGGAAGAAAAAGGAATGGTACGAGCTGGACAGGAGGACAACAAGCATTTTTCGGTACAATTTTCAACTCGCTGAGGATAGAGAGCAATTGAAACCAATCATCGAAACAAGGTAGCGATAAGTAGTAGGTAATTAATTTTCATTTTTGAATTTTACGAATATTTTGAATTTATAAATTGGAACAAATTCTGGCTCGCGAGTTTACTTGGGAGCTTATTGCGACAGTGGCGTGACTTTGGGTTGGCTTATGACTGCCGTGTGGAAGTGTCTCCGAGCACCACCTGTGGGGTAAGAGCGCGAGGGGCGCTAAAGTATGGGACAAAAGTGGAAATTTTATCTAGAGCTGGGAAGGTTTTTATTTTCCTCGCAAATTAAATTGAAGATGGTGATAGTTTTCAGTGTTAAGGCCGTTTGGTCCTCTTCCAAATAAAATTGGAATCGGGAGCATATTTGCAGGGTCAGGTGCACGGTCGAGTGGTTACAAGAATTATCGCGACATCGGTGCCGTTTCAGATTTGTGGCCGCTATTCGGAGCTTCTTCGTGAGATTTAGGGTTCGTCAGGTTACTGCGGCAGAATTGCAATAGTGCCGGTGCGAGTCTCCCCATTTGGTCGCATTCTCGCATCGCGATCTCATTTAGGGTCCATCGGCGAAGCGAGTGGCGCACGACCCCTCTTAGGTAGGCTTACCGGGTCCAAGGGCCCCAGGTAGTTGTCTCTGATGGAGCACCGGAAAGTAGCAAGTGTATTAAACTCACCGATCCCTTTGACACAAATATCGGACTAAAGCAGGGAGATGAGCTGGCCCCATTGCTATTTACTTTGACTCTGGAATGTTTTATAAGAAAGCTATCTGTTGATTTACGAGGTTCATTACTATAGAAGTTGAGCCAAGTAGTACCCTATGCGGACCACATCAACATTTTGTCACTGTCATTAACAACTGCCAAGGAACTCGTCCCGAAACTCGACCGCGAAGCAAAACTAGTAGTGTTACAAATCAATGAGAATAAAACAAAGCTCATGACGTAGTTGTGGAAAAATATCTCAAATGCCAAAATATCAAACTAGGCGAAAACAGTATCGAAAATGTGGTCAAACCGGTAATGAAAGAGACGAAATACGCCGAAGAATATGGCTTGCAAATGAAATATTTTATTAAGTTTTGAAGATCTTGAAGACCAGCTGCATACACAGGAAAACAAAACTCCAAGTATACAAATCTGTGATAGCACCTGTGTTATGTTATGGGTGTAAAACATGAACCCTAACACAAGCATCCGTAAATATATTGAGCACCTTTGAGTGACGGGTCCTGAGGCGGGTAATAGGAGCGAAACTAGATGGGGACCAATGGCGATTCCATACAACTATGAGTTATATGAAATTTTCGACGAGCCGGAGGTCTCCACGGTTGTAAGGCTGCGGATGCTTCAATGGGCTAGCCACATAAATTGTATGGACGAACAATGCATACCCAAAAGCGTTTACGTTGGGAGAACTAAAGGGCGGAGACCAGTGAAGTAACCAAGAAAACACTGGTCTGACACGGTTGACAAAGACTGTTTATCGCTGCTCGGATTCAAAACGCGGGCAATAGACCGAGACGATTGGAAGCGCTATTTGCAGCAAGCGAAGGCCAAAGGGTGGCTGTACGAACAAGGAGATGAAATATCTGCTTATTGTTGGTTGAGTACTAAGCTCTTCTAACATGAGCGTAGTTGTGTCTACCCAACATGTTTTAATTAATGTCTTTCAGGGTTCCCATCAGTGTAGAGATGTTCACTCTTTCATAAGCGTTAGATATATCTAATGTGATAGCCATGGATTTTTGTATGTTGCCTTTGTTCATAGCGTGTAAAAATTTTATATATGCAAAGATTGGTAGATTTGCGCTTTTTGTATGCAAAAGTGTTTGTCCTTAGGATATTTGAGCCTTCAATGAATTTATTGATTCTGGACTTTATTAGGTTAATGGTTATTTGCAGCGTTACATTAAGTAGAGAAATTGGTTTGTAACTATCCTTTTGGGAAGATGGTGATGTGAATTTTCCCACTTTTCACATTCGCAACTTCAAGTTGCCTTTGTATCATATCCACCTTCTTTTAGGCGCATCTACCGTTTTCTTTGTATAGTTTTTTATAGTTATTCCATTTACCTTTAATTTTCATATCGTCATCATATTAATTCTACCTTTCTCACCCAATTTTGAACGATGAAAAAAATTATTATAATAATCTTATCTTCCCCATTAACATTATTTCAGTGATTACATGAAACTAACAAAATTTCATTCTGTACCTTTTCCCTAGCAAAACCTAACTCCTTCCTTCATACTAACTAATTTTCTTCACGATCTCCCACTGACAAAATGTTATTTGTTATGCTAACAAAAATTCTTTCTCACCTCCCAACTAACGCATTCCATACGAAGGCTCATTAAGAAAAGCTGCACAGTTGAAGTTGCCAAATGGATGAATGGGAGATCATCAAAAGGTAGCTCCGTTGGTAGTGTCGTGAACTCTCAACCAAAGGGTCCACTGGGACCCCGATTTCAAGTTCCCCGTCTACAGGAACACTTTTTTTGATATTGGCAAAAGCAATTATTTTCGTGTGTTGGCGATTTGCATATAACTGAACGCTATCATGGTAATGAAAATCGCCACTTTAGCAAAATGAAAATTATTGCATTTGTCGAGATGTGTGAGTAACGGAATCGAAGTGTATTGAGCTTCGATTACGTTACCCCGGTATGGCAACGGGGAATTGGAAAAAAAAGGATTGCGGGATTTGTTTGTTTGAGTTAGGGAGATTGGTGTTGAGTTCGGAAGGGAGTTGAGTGACGACGATGAGATTGAAAGGCAATAATAAAAGTGGAGATAAGAATTGGAAAATACATTAATTGTTAAATTGTGAATAGATGAATTTTTAACTTGTGAAGTGTATGCATTTTCCCGTGAAAAAGAGTGAAAACGACCAAAAAACGCGAAGAAGTTTTGTGGAGGAACATAGTCGTTGTGGCTTGGCGGACCGTTTCTGAAAGCTGATATTGTAATATCTAATCCATTGAAAAAACCGGTATCGCACTTATCGGCGATCATTCTTGCTGTTTGGTCGCACAGTGAAGACGGCCTTTGTGATTCCATCGTACGATAGTCTGTAGCCTATAGCCAAGTACCAAGCCGTGACAAATTCATTCCTTGTGAAGCGAAAGTTGAGCGTTGACTTAAATCGCTCTAAAGATTTGTTCTAGAAATCACTGGACAAAAGTGTCAGTACTATGAAATAGTGATTATTCGCTGGGAATTAGAGTGGCATCCTTACGTGATATAATTTGAATATTCAACTGTTGATTGAAATAGTGAATTTTAATAGACCCAGACAGTTTTAACAGACCTAGACAATATTGAATTTGAGCTGACAATTCGTGAAGGTGAAATCAGTGCTCTTCCGACATACAACCTAAGGACTGAAGCAAACCACTCAAAACTTTAAATCGCATTAGTGGCCGATATCTTCCTTATTGTATTGAGCTAATATCTCGGTTAAGTTCGTGCACCAGCTATATCGGCCGGGCAAAAACAAAATGGCGCCATTTTGGACGAAAAATCGCGATTTCTGTTCTGACCAAAGTATAGCTCCGATTTGGATGAAATTTGGTACAAAGGCTCGCTGATGTATGTGATGAATCTCACAATAAAAAATCCAAAGTCGGTACGGCTGAAACAAAATGATGGCTGCTCAAAGGTCGAAAAAAGTGCAAAATTTTGTTGTTATAATAGTGGTCAAAGCTTTCAACAGATGTTCATGGATTCAACAGTTAGATAGAAATTGTAAGTATCTAAAGAATTGCGTGAAAAAGGTCAGGTCGTAAAAAACAAATTGGCGGCCAGTTGAAGCTTAAAACTTCAAAGGCTTCTCAAAATCGCAATTTTGATCCGATATATATGAAACTTGGTTTCAAGATAGACATTACTTAGATCTACAGACTTTGATATTTTGTTGATCATGCATGAGCAAATTCAAAAATGGCGGCGGTTTGAATATGCGTTTTTTTTCAGGTTTTTGTCGTCTAGCGGTCACATTTTCCAGCGGATTTTGATGAAACTTGAGATTATGGATCTTTGTACTATGTTCTTGTATTATGCAGAAAATCATTAAAATTGGATGAAAAATAAAAAAAGTCGAAATTTTAAAACCTAATGCCATTTTCACTAAAAATTGAACTATTTCGTCCTGTCTAGAGTGAAATTCGGATTTGAACGAGATTTGGCACATTGATTGATGAGTCCTAGCACACAAAGATTTGAAGTAGTCCAAAATCAAATGCAAAGGTCAGAGGGCAAGCGCAATTCACTATTTTAGTAGCAACTGAATTAATGAATTTTTTTCATGGAAACGTTTTAAATGACTTAACTTGAAAGTATTTATAAATCAGACTATTTTTTAAACATTGGAAAATATTTGTAACAATGCCCTAAAAAATTATCGAATCGCGACTTGCCTGTCTGTCCGTCCGTTTGTTCTTGCGTCACAACAAGTTTTCTCGCAAACCACATGAGCTAGAATGAGGAAATTTTCTACGTAGGTCAAAAGTGGTGCCTTTCGAAATTTGCTGTGCAAGAAAATATTTTAAAGTGTTTAAGGGGGGCCTCCCCATGCAGGGGTACGCGTTATTTTTTTTTTATTTCTGTAGCCCTCTAGCAATTATAAGTTATTAAAGCAACTTAATTTAACCTGCAAAAAAGTATGCAAATCGGATGACAAATGAGAAAGTCGAAAATTTACAGCTTAATATTTTTAGTAGCCGTGTTCGATAAAATTTCAAAATGGTGGCCACTGATGGTTCAGAAAAGAATTTAAAATATTTATATTAATAGCAACGCATGTGCTGTTTAAACTTTTGTGGGAATCTTTTGAAATTAACTATTTGAGCTATTTAAGCGGACAAGTTATCACCTTTGTGTGGTAACCACTGTGAAATGTATAAACAGCAAATGTGAGAAGGACAGCGCCTATATTTATATGTTTATAACAATTTATTATCTGCCGATTTCAATATGTGATCCATCAATGTGCAACTTAATTGAATTAGCAAAATATTTGCGCCTCTATAAAGGGTCTTTAAGTGCAAGCGTCGGCAGATTCTTTTCATGTCAATAAATACCCATGTGTTGTTACGAAAAATGCAGTAAGAAGTTTAGTAGTACGCAAGCCAAACTCTTTTCCAAAATCTAACGCTACATACGAGAAATTAACCTTTCCGGCTGGCGCTGCCAACGGAGATTTTTTAAGTCTATTTCGTCGAGGCCGGGTGATAACTTGGTCGATATACGTGTATGTATGTGTGGTTGTCAACTATTAAAAATGAAGGGAATAGGAAAAATGCTACTATTAATTTTGTAAAAATATAATATCGTATCCTTGATAGAATTAACATTATATTAACAGTTTCATGTGGAGCTCTAGATATTAAAATGTAATTTTGATATCTTTTAACATGAAATACACTGATCTCGTTTAAATGAGGTATACCGGATGGCTCCTCCTCGGGGAAGGCATAGATAATATATGTTCGAAACTTTTAAATCCCACGGTACATTCAAAGCAATATTTTTCTGCGATAAAAAAGCTTATTTAACGATTTGCATTGTGAATCTATATCTACATATTAACATGGGCTGAACCATCAAATACGATTCTTACGAGGGTCATTCAATAAGAACTTAGCCTACAGAAGAAAAACGAAAATTTTGGAATGGTGGCAATTTATTTTTCCACGTTATCTCCTTCAAGCTTAATACACTTGGCCCAGCGATGCTCTAACTTTTTCAACCCGTCCAAAAAATACATTTTCTTGAGGGCTGCGAAATAGGCCTCCGTGGCGGCGATGACTTCCTCATTCAAACTAAATTTATTCCCGGCGAGTGATTTTTCAGGTTTGGAAACAAAAAGTAGTCGCAAGGGTATTTGTAATCGAACTCATTTTCGCCTTAACAAAATACCCCAACTGAAAATAGAAAAAAAAAAGAGGCCAAATCTGGAGAGTACGGTGGATGGGGCAGCAATTCATAGCACAATTCGACCATGGCGTCGGCGGAGGTGGGAGCCGGCGCGTTGTCGTGGTGGAACTGCACTTTTTTCTTCGCCAAGCAGGGCCGCTTTTTCTTCAATTCGACGTCAAATTGGCCCAATAAGTCTGCATAGTAGCGCCCCGTAATTGCTTTACCCTTCTCGAGGTAATCGATATGGATCACACCTTGTGAATCCCGGAAAACGGTGGCCATTACCTTTCCGGTAGATCGAACAGTCTTCGCCTTCTTCGGAGCACGTTCGCCGGGTGAAGTCCACTGTTTCGGCTGTTCCTTGGCCTCCGGTGTGTACCAGTGAACATGTTTCATCGACGGCCACGAAACGCTGCAAGAACTCCGCCGGATTGCGCTGAAACAGCGCCAAACACGTCGCCGATGTGGTCTCACGGTTGCGTTTGTTTTCCGGTGTGAGCAAACGCGGCCTCATCGCGCTGACAGCTTTCTCATGCCTAGTTCTTCGTGTAGAATATAATGCACCGTTCTTCCTGCGATGCCTACAGTCTCAGCTATCTCACGAACCTTCAATCGACGGTCTACCAACACGAGAACATGGATTTTTAAACGTTTTCTTCCGTAGCAGCCGTTTTCGGGGCACCTGGGCGTGGCTCATCAAAAACCGACGTGCGGCCACGAGCAAACTCGTTGAACCAATTCTTGACGGTCACCATCGAAAGAGAAGAGTCACAGCATCCAAGTGATCTTTGATTTCACTGCGCGTTTTCCCTTCCAAAAACAAGAATCTAATCACCGACCGACACGCTCGCTTCCAAAGGCTATGAAAACAAAACTAATGAAGGGAATCGACTGAAACTTTGACAGTAGGCTACTTAAAAAAATGTACTGCACGATGGTAAAACTCTTTTGTAATAGCGGCGCCATCGGGCGGTGAGGCTGAGTACCTGTTGAATGACCCTTCGTATATTAAATTATATATATTTTTATTTTGAGGAAACATTTTTGAAGTTCATGCATGAAACCATTAGTAAAGTCAATAAGTTCATCTTCAAGCTATTAGATTATTACAAATAAGTTTATGCACAATTATTGTTGATAAAATATTTTCACGTTTGTATGGATAAAACTTTGAAAAAATTTCGGTTTCTTCGAAGAAAATCTCATTGAACTTGTGAACACAAATCAATAAATTCTATGCGTGAATTATAATTAGGAAATTACTCGAGGTTTTCGGAAAAATTTAAGCGGTTGAGGAGTCAAACCCCCGATTGAGCCCTCCAGGCAAGTTTTAATTTAAACGAATGATATTTCCAATGCCTCCGGTAATTCTAGTTAATGGAAAATGAAATGTTTTTTGCAAGCGGAACAGAAGAAATTTGTTGTAATGAGTTTTAAAAGTCATTTTAAGCGTAGCGAAATGAAAGTATTCAAAAAGGTGTAAGTATTTGCTCCGTTATTAAGGATTATTTATTGAATTCGGTAGCTGATAATTTGTCAAAAATTATACATAAATTTTTAAAATTAACTGCTTTGCAATTTGATTCTTCGTTCAAGACAAATACATTATTTATTCAGCATAAATTCAAGAAACATTGATTCTTCTTCACTATAACCTTTATAGATCTTGAAATTAAAAAAACCTTTTATAAAAAAAAAAAAAAAAAAAAATTTACTTGCTTCACTTACCCTTAAAAAGAATGTAATAAATTTCATGAAATTGGTGCTAAATCAATTTCTCTGTTTCGAGGAATTTGGCCGGCAATAAGTAGGAAGAGGAATTTTCTTTGTGTTGGAATAATTTAATATGGAATAATTTAATTTCAGTTGGTTGATGGTGTTAGAGTTTCGTGCAGATTAATCTATTATGCAGCATATTATAGTATTATTACTGTCCGAACTAGAGGAAATTCACGAAAGTGGCTCCCAATATGTTGGAGCAAGTAAGAAAATTTAATGTGGGTTGATTTTTGAGATAAATAGCAATTATTCATTTTTTTTTCAAGATATTAGTACCTAGTTTTTCCTACGCCGAAACTTATCTCAATAATGTTCTTGCTCAAAACAAAAAAAAAAAATTTTAACACTTACTATAAAAATAAATCTTCGACGTTTAATCTGGTCAATATAAATAACCACTTCGAGTTGTGAGTATGCGCAGCTTATGGAATTACATACATGTGATTTGCATTCTTGACCTGATTCCATTCATTGAATCTAACAAGTTTTGCATCTACCGAATTTCGTTATTAATATATGCTCATGTTATAGTATCTATCACTTTCACTAGCTAAATTCATCGAAGAATATGTGGGAGACTGCAACTTAACGAATACATAATTTATCGGTCACGAATTTCTTTTTATACATTAAAAATTAACATAAACCGAAATGTTTTGCTTCCATTTCTTTCAGTTTTTTTAACGATCAAATGATGGCAGGTCGTTCGTTTCTTCAATGATAATGATAAACAAAATATGTAAATTACAGAGCATCAAAATGACATTGCGGCTAAGAAACTTACGTTTATCCCTAAATCTTTCCGAAGTTCACCATACGAGTAGATGGAAATCTGTAAAAGAGAGAAACTTTATTTTAAATTTAGAAAATTAGAATTATTTCAGAAATGTTCATTTGAAGCAAATTAATATTAAATATATTTTACAGGAACAAAATAATACAAAGTTATGCAATCGTTTCAAAATGCGAAAGTTTAGGTCGAAATAAAACCGTTTTTGTTAAGCAATGAGAATTCCAAGCAGGAAATTCGAGCAGAAACATTAAATTCATTAATTCATAGAGTTAATGGCAACTTTTAAGATTTTCCTGTACACCGTGTAGTGTTGTGGTAAGAGTGCTGACCCCTTGCGCAGCAGTTTCCAAGTTCAAAGTTGGTTCATGGTTCTGCTTGTTGTACTTCTGTCACACTATCAGCCTATCCAGCTGTGATGGGTATTGATTGAAATATCTGGTAATAATCACACTGTTAAGCGTGATACAGAACATATCACGTTTTTGAATACCGTTGCAGTCAAGAAATGCGATTCCCTAATAAATCTCAACGCCAAGGTTCAAATTGGACTAGTGCACGATTATAATCTTTTTAAAGTTTTCCCGCTATATACATATTTTTTTCCAGTTTGAAACTGATTAAAGTTTGATAGACAAATTAAATCATTTGTAAATATTGAACGTATTTACGTGGGGTGGATTTCTTACGAAATTTCAAAACTAAAGTAAACGTAGAACTGTGACGTTAAATTTCAATATTAGGATTACAGGAGCCGTTCGAGAACATCTTTGTATACTAACAAGCGAGTTCATCAGCTGATCTGCCAACATAAAAGAGAGAGAAATGTTTAAATGAAACAAGCGATAGACTTGAACAGGATAGAGAGCGCGTTTATCATGATTCATTTCCATTTGAGACAAAACGTGAAAGCGATATCCACGTGGGACAAAGCGTTCAAGCACAAAATCGATTTGCTGCTGTGTTTGCATGTACGTACATCAAATGAAAGGGGAATATTTCGCCTATTTGATTCAAATGAAAGCTCATCGTCTTGCATTTCATTCAAGCGCCTTTGCAGGGCAACGTTAGAAGCTTAAAACTCTTTCTAATATTTCCCCATGAAAGTGTTTGCAACCCTTATACATAATCAAATTGATCTTTGAAGGTTGAATACCGTTAGGTTGGGAACTTGTTCTATGTGAACTCGCTTGCTAGTTCGTAGGCTCTGACCGTTCTTATCACGTATTTGGAATTCAGAAGATAAGTCACATTCTACGCACATAATATGCCAGCAAATTTACGCAAACGCAAAAACAACATTTTCTCGTTTCAAATGCATAGAATGTGAAATTTTTTATTGTATAACGTCCTTTTGTGACGTAAAATATATTTGCGCACCACATAAGCGGTCAGCATATTGCATATTTTCATTGTATTTTCTGAAATTATGTACATTTTGTTCTCTTATTCTTTTAATATATCATTCTCAGGGTTTTGTAAAATAAGTTTACAAAACCCTACTAAAATCGCGACCTGTCTGTCCATCTGTCCGTGTGTCACAGCAATTTTTCTCATAAAGTATTTGAATTAGAAACTTCAAGGGGCGCACAGGGAGGAGAAATACATGAAAAATGTGTGTCTCCCCTCGCGATTATACAGCTGTGTTCTGAAAAATTATAAATATTTTTGGGAATTCATGATTTGAGTGATTTTTGTTAGTTTTCAACAAAATGGCGACCGTTGAAAATGGAGAAACAAAGGATTTTCTTCTGGATGTGCACATCTCTTTTACGTGTTTCTTCACTTTATTCGTTGCTGGTAACTGCATTTCCTAAGTTGGGTACAAAACCTTTCTGACATGAGCTTAGGTCTATCTACCCAACTTGTTTAGCAGTTTTTAAATTTTCACGTTTTGTTGCAATGTTCTACGAAATAACATAGTTTGTTTTATATTCCAATAATAAAACGAATAAACGAATTTATACTTTTTCACTGGTCTCCTGAGAACGATAAGTAAGGGTTAAAAGTGTAAAAGGGTATGTGAGGCTACCACGATTATCCTCCCCATATGAGTATACGAATGTTGAGAAGTATTCCTACATAACGAAGCCTTAAAATCTATCTCATAAGATGCAATAATGCATCTCAAGCCCCATGAATCACAGGCACTTGAGATGCACACTAACTCCTCATGACATTTAGCGTGTTAAGACACACTGTAATCGAATTTCATACACAAATTTAAAGTACTTTGAGCTTTTGAATCCGTATTGTTTGACACTCAAAGAGTTTCAGACTGTGAATCATTAAAGTCAAGCAGTATCGGTTGGTGATAGTGCTTGGATGGAGCACAATCGCTAAAGTATAATAGAAATTACTTATGGTATATTTTTTATTCCAGCATACTTTGGTTTTGATAGAATTTTTGGTAGACTCAAATTGGAACCCACGTGGGGGATTTTCATTATATCATCTTCCGGAATGAGTTTCGCGAATATGTTTTAAAGGCTGAGCTTAATTTTGAAAAGCGATTACACACTCAGAGAAAAATTATATCCAAAACAGCTATAAAATGACGGGGACATAATATACCTGTGGTAGATATGTTAAATTGTTTGATCAGCTCTAACATATTTCTGTCAGATATACTAAATGATTTAGGGCATCAAAATGGATTGGACTGATGGGAATGGCCTCACAAATGAAAAAGGAGTATGGCACTGGATCGTGGAATGTCAGATCACTCAACTACCCTGGCGCTATTAAGGGCCTTTTAAAATAAGCCAGTCAATGTGAATTAAAAATACTGGCAATCTAGGAAACGAACTAGACTAGAATTGATATTCAAGACATGAGATCATACAAAATATTCGAAAGTGGGAAGCTTAATGGCAAATGAGAATTTGGAGTGGTTTCTATTGTGAATTGGGAGTTCAAATTGCACTTTATCGATTTTAGAGAGTTAATCAACGATTGTGTGCGATTTGTATAAAAGTAAAATTCTTCAGCCCCGGCTGAAGAAAAGGACGAAGAAAAGAAGTAAACATTGTGCGATCACCTAGAAAGGCTAGTCAACTCATTGCTTACCGACACAAAAAAAAATTGATGATTTCAACGCCAATGTTGGTAATGAGCTATCTCATCGGAAAACGACTGGAGGATATAGCCCCCATGATGAAGCAGAAATCTAGTCACACGTTCGACTTGCTTACCACATTGACACATACATAAAATGATCTGGGTATCACCGGATGCCAACACACGAAACCAGATCGAGCATGTTCTGATCCAACAAAGATGGGCCTCGAGCATAGTTGACGTCCGTACATATCGAGGAGCCAGTTGTAACTCAGATCATTACTTGATCAAATAAGCCTATAAATTTCATATATTAAAGGCATATTTGGCAAATACCAGCCCTCTACAAAAATTTGGTATCAAAAGGCTCCAAACAGCATCTGTTGCGAAAACTTTCACGAAGACCTTTGGCAACCAGCTGGCTTCCATCTTATCACACGCATCACTGAAAACAAGCGACGAGCTCTGTATGGGAGTGAAAGCAGCTTTTAAGACCATAACAGAACACACAATCGGGCATCGACCACAGCGCAAGAGAAATGCTTGGTTTGATGTTAAATGTTAGAAAGCGTTAGACAAAAATAATTAGGCGTACAAAGAATGCGTAGGTAGGAAAACCAGGACGAAGAGAGAACACTATTGAAATCCCAGAAGAGTAGCGAATAGGATAATTAGAATTAAGAAAAGAAAATATTATGCCGACCAATCGAGAAGTATCGATGTGTGAAGCCAATCGATTATATACGCTATCCATAGAAAAGGTGACAAGCTACAGTGCGAAAATTATAGGGGCATATCACTTCTTTGCACGGAATACGAAATATTTTCGAACGCCTTGGAAAATAAAATCAGAACATACGCCAACTGTATTATTGGAGAATATCATGGTGACTTTAGAGCAGGTATACCGGGGTTCCCAGTCAGGCAGGTACTCGAAAAATACTGGGAGTTCAACATAGACGTACACCTAATTTTCATTGACTTTAAGCAATCATACAACAGTATTGTCGATACGCGAGCTACATTACTATACAAGTCGAGCCAAGTAGTAGCCTATGGAGACGACATCAACATTTTGTCACGGTCATTAACAACTGCCAAAGAATTCTTCCTGAAACTCGACAGCGATGCAAAACTAGTAGGGCTACAAATCAATGAAATATAACAAAGCTTATGACGCAATCAAAGAAAAATACCTTAAATACACAAAATATCTCACTTGGCGAGTACAGTATTGAAAATGTGAGCAAATTTGTGTATTTACCCGCCAAAGCAACGAGAGCAGGTAAAGCAAAAGACAAAATATGCCGAAGAATACAGCTCGCAAATAAAATATTTTTTTTCAGTTTTGACGACCTTGAAGACTAGCTGCATCTACAGGAAAAAAAAGCTCCAACTATACAAATCTGTGAAAGAACTTGTCTCATGCTATGGGTGTTAAACATAGAGCCTAACTCAAATATATTGAACGCCTTTGAGCGACGGGTCCTGAGGCGAATTTGGTACAACCATGAGCTGTATGAAATTTTTAATGAGCTGCAGGCTTCAACGTTTGTAAGATTGCGGAAGCTACAATGGGCTGGCCATTCATCGGCCGTATCGACGGTCAACAGATACCTAAAAAAATATTCGTTGTGAAAACTGAAGGTCGGAGACCGATGGGGAAAGCCAGGAAACGCTGGTCTGGCTTGGTCGACGAAGACAGTTCATCGCTAGTCGGATTCGAAAATTGGGGACGCGGTCAATGGAGCAAGATAGTTGGAGGCTGTAGTGCTACGAAGAAGAAGAAGATATTGAATGATAGATTAGGTCTAATATATCCGTGGTTGACATAATGAGTTAAATTAACTAAAATATATCTGTTGCAGATATAATTCAAAAATTACCTTTATTTACGTCACAGGTAATTTATATCTTTTGTATGTATAATGCTGTACCTATAGAAAATATGAACACATTACCAAAAAAGTTTGCGTCCATCTCAGTAGTAAGAACTGGAATCGTAGGAATCAAGAAGGTCATCTTGATTTAATCAGTTTGATAAAATCCCCAAGCTGCAAGAAATCGATTGAAGCAAATTTGATTAGAAAATTTCCAAAATTAACGAAGATATAGTAAGTTTATTACTGTGAGCGGCTGCGAAAAAGTCTATGTGCTGATACACATCACAAAATTCGGGGATTCTCCGAAATGTTTAGTGATTTTGCCTAGAGTCTATCATTGATTCGCGCAACGATACTAGATTGGAAAATTGCTTATGAGTTTTTCATAAATTAAAGACTATCATAAATTGTGGAATTTAACAATTAAAAAATCAGTTTTAATGAGCGTAAAGTGATAATAAATTTGCGTGGAAACGGAAAAAACTTTCGCAAAATCGCAAATTTCGCTGAGAGAAATCGGTTTGTTTATCTCACGGCATTGGTCAGGACGTCTTTCTAAACTTGCAGCATGTGAAGTTCGGAATGTTATTAATGCTGTGGAAAAAAACCAATTAACCACATTCTAAATTGTTCAGCACATGCAAAAGAAATAAACCTAATAAAACAATATGCGATGAAAAAGGGGGATAATTACCAGGAATGGCGGTTACTATGTTCGAGTTGAACGTGAAAAAGCCGTTCATATCAGTACAAAATCGCCAAAAGAGAATAGAATGCGCCAAAACTTATGTAAATACATATGCCAAAAGAATTTCGGGGAAGCGTTCCTTTTTTGGATGAAGTAAGTTTTGTACATTTGAGATATAAGGACGCAAATTAGTATGGAGAAACGCTCAGCCGAATTCAATAAGGGAAAATTGATTTCCACTCTACAGTATGGTGGCGACGGTGGGATGGTGGATTGCAAGCGGTTGAGTGGGGCAGGTAATTTTCATAGAATCCACAATGGATAAATACTATTGTAGTACCTTATCATTTTGAAATAAAATATTAAGCAAGGTGCTGACTAATCGAGGCTGGGGAATGTACTATATTTTATTTTCAGCACAATAATGACCCCAAATATACTGCTGAAATCTCAGATGAATAAGAACTAGATGGGCTTAGCTCATATAAAACGGATAGGAGAACATGCGAATGGTTTCTGCTCTCTTCCTAAGGATCTGTCTGTCATTTCCTCTGCCTCTTGTCGCTCACATTCTCGTTTTAGGAGCTCACTGGATTGGATCTGTCTTTCAAGTTGACTGATCCAAATTGAACGCCAAAATGGCAAATTGCCAGTTTCGTCGCGAATTTTATCCGATATTAAAACTGTGAAAAGTGTTCGCAATCTAAATTCATTCCAAGTGTTTAAACATTCTATTGTGCTTGGTGATCCGAATAACTTTAACGTGTGACACTGTCAAATTACTTTACAATTTTAAAATGAAATGTGGAGTATCTTCGTGTAAAAATTATAGTCGAAAAGGAGCTGTAAGTATTTCCTTTCACAGATAAGTAGTTAACATGTTAATGTTTTGCATGTTTTCCTCATAATGGTGCAGGTTTTTCAAATAGAAAACAAATTTTTAGGATTGTTTGAAAATTTGTTTTCATTGAGCAGCAGCCATGTTTGTTTGTTCAATTTGGCTCTCTCTTAGGTTGTAAACAAGAGCGTAGCAGTAGGAAAAGTGGTCGCAGGGGTTGTTGCGACCGCATGGCTGTCCACTCTAGTATTACTTAATTACTCAATGGCTGAAATAAACAGGCTTTAGTTGGCCTACAGCGTCCCGAAACTCTTACATACGAGTACACCTCCTCAATTACCCAATTTGAGCACAATTGAACATTTGTGGGATTTATTTGAAAAAAATGTCGGCAATATGAAATAACAAGCAAAGAGGCATTAAAAAAAACTGCCAAAGAAACATCAAAACTTGTTCACTTCATGCAAAATAGGCTGATTGAATTCAATTTTTGGAAAGACTATGCTACTATATATTAAGATTCATAATCGGGTTAGCTAATGTAGTGCATCTAAAATAAAATGAATAAACTTTTTCAGGTGCACGCAGAAATTTTTGGACGCATTTTGAGGACTTCTTGGAAGAAACTTTTTCATATTGGTTATTTTAAACAGCGAATGAGTAATTAGTTATACATTTATTAACTATATAGTTTAATGAAATGAACAAACAAAATGTTTAGTTATAAACAAATGGCAAAGGTTTTTATATTGATATGTTTGGTATGACCAGCAAGTGTACGCAAACTTTTTTGAGTATTTGAATATATAA
The DNA here is from genome assembly GCA_963969285.1 of Odontomyia ornata. Lineage (NCBI taxonomy): Eukaryota > Metazoa > Arthropoda > Insecta > Diptera > Stratiomyidae > Odontomyia > Odontomyia ornata. The sequence goes on along the minus strand of OZ017738.1, from coordinate 347,298,245 downwards.
TATCTGTGAAAGAGATAATTAAAATTAGCTTATCGGTGTGTGCTTGCTTGAATAATGGTAGAAAATTGTTACGTGTGCCGAAGTATATTCTTTTTCTTTCCAATTTGTTGTCAAACTCTATGAAAAAAAATCGAATTTAACTAAAATATCTTTCGAAGGTTTAGTTTAGCTCTTGCAGGTACATATCACAGATGTATAATGCCTGTGAAGTACAAACAGTTATGTCTCATTCATGTCTGCTAGAAATACACGATCTCATATTAACATATAAATGCATATATGTAGAAAAGTTATTTTAATCGTTTTCTACTTTCTCAATGGACAATATGATCAGATCGTATACTGAGCTTCTTTGCTTCGAATAAGTAAAAACTCATTCATTTAAGCTTCTGTCGTCTCCTTATTTATCATACTCCGATAAGAATAAGGATTATGGATGGGATACCAAAACCACACGCACAACAACAATATTATTTTGAAATTTAAATTAAATAATTAATATATATACAACAACAATTAGGATAAATGGACTACATTATCATCACTACTATATTAAAGGGTATCATAATATTAGTAAGCAAAAATAAATAAAGAAATAGAAGAAGCTTATTATATATAATTATTCATAAAATTTTTGAAACGGAATTCATATCTGATAGAGAATTTTAGTGACGTAGTTTATCAATTTGGATGAAAAAAATCGCTTAAGGAATAAAGGATAATGTGGTCCTAACAAGTACAAGTTTTTTATATTCACTATTTTGATTCGATTATTAAGGTTGAAAATTTAGTATGAAATATTATCAGGAAAGAAAAGTGCCGACTTTGGACAATTGTACTACACACTACACCCAACTGCCGACTCTAGACAGCGGCGTATACACTTTTTCCATATTTTTTACGTAAAATTTACAAACCTAAATAGTTGATTTTGTTTATGTCCTGAGAGTAACTTTAACTCACTAAATATCACTTAACAACAATGAAATTTTATCTCTCCGCACTTTACATACTTTTTCGTATCAACTCAACTTAGCGCTGTATCACCACTTAGAAAAATCACTTGATCAGCACTCGCAAACATAAACTCCGGCATGTCCATTCGAAAAACAACGAACTTTATGTGAATTTCGTAATATCGTAAAAATTTGGTGAATAGATTTACTCCTTTAGAAATCATATTGGATCTAGTTTGTGTGCTTCTTATCATCAGAAAACCATAAAGTAGTGAATGTACCCGTGAATGCACTACTTGTATTCATTAGGAAATTCATATCAAACCTAACAGAGCTTATTTATTTACCTCTCGTCCGGCGAGACTGCGTGTGCATTTCCCTTATCGAAAACTTTTCACGCGTCTTGCCACGCATCCTTTTATCTAGATGACGGGACGTGTACATTGTATACACTTCTGATTATGGTCCTTATCGCCAACCAATTCAATTGACTGTATTGCTAGTCAATTGAATTGTTTGGTGATAAATTAAATGCAGAATATATAAAATGTAAATCAAAGACAAATTCTCAACGTTGTAGGATCAATCCCAACAACTTTGAGCATATCTACAAACACGTGCTGTCTTCCGCAGTATCGTTTATTCAATGAAGTGAAAAAAGGTCCCTCATGCGTAGGGTATCAGATCGTGAATCGAAAATAAATAAGATCGTTTACCGCATTTTAAGAGTGGGGCGAATGAATTCATAATTGCATAGGATATGTTTGAACGCTCTGTGGCGTGGAGTAGAAAAATTTACTAAACTATATGAAAATATCGTGCGACTGTGTGCGAACTGGTGAGCGATGGTTTGCTAGGTTTATTGCATTGGTTGTATCTAAACAAAATTGTATCTTTATTCTTGAATAAGAATCTTTCAACTAAAAATTGGTACCAATGAAATTATTGAAGTGGCATAGATTATTTTTGATATGGGAAAAATGCTATTTTAACTGATAATTTTGAAATTCAGCAGTTATATCTTCTTCATTTTCTTCTTCTTGTTCTTGTTGGATATCATGAGCTCTAAGAGCTCTTGCACAAACTTGGCCATTGAACATTTCTTTCTAATGAAAAAGGTCCACAAATAAAAGAATGCAGTTCCTTGCATACTTTAAATAATGGCTTTAAAACATAATATAAATGAAACATAATACAAGTGAAATCCTTCAAGCTCAATTATCTTTTGCGTCGTAGTATTACGGCCTCTTTTGGGCTTTCACTTCCTGCAAAACGCACTTTAACTGTCTCGGTCCATCGACTGCGTCTTCCAGTTTCGAAATCTGAGCAGCAAAGAACTGTCTTCGTCGACCGAGTCAGACCAGCGTTTCCTTGGGTTTCCCACTGGTCTCCACCCTTGATTTCTCCCAAACAATATCTTTTTGGGTATCCCCAGTTCGTCCATACAATTCACATGGTCAGCGTATTACAGCTTCCACAGTCTTACAATCGTTGAAACTTCCAGCTCGTCAAAAATTTCATATATCTCATGGTTGTATCGCATTTGCCATTGGTCCCCGCCTAGTCTTGTCGTGATTATTCACCTCAGGACCTGTTTCTCCAAGGCGTTCAATAAGTTCGTGGATGCTTGAGTTAGGGTCCATGTTTCACTCCTACAGCATAGCAAAATTCATTTCAGAGATTTCCCTGTGTATGCAGCTGATCTTCAGAACTGACTTATTTTTTAGGGTTTTGTACTAAAATACAAAACCCTATTGCAATCACGACCTGTGTCCGTCTGTCCGTCCGTCCGTCCGTCTGTATGTCACAGCACTTTTTCTCCGAAACTATAAGGGCTACAGCCATGAAACTTTGTGAAAAGGTCAGAAGTGGTGACCTCTTGAAAGTTCAAGGGTGGAAAATTTTTTCAAAGGCGTTTAAGGGGGGTCTCCCCATATAAGGGGGTGACCCCTCAAAAAAAAAATTTCACCATTGGTAGTCGAGTAGGGTGTCATTGGAAAGGTCTCAATAAGATCTTTCCAAAACAAGTCTTAAAATTGTCTTATAAGTACCGAGGGGGGCAGGGGAAGGGGAAATGTACGAACTTTTCGCGTACCCCCCCCTCGCGATTGGACACCTTCCATCCGAAAAATCTGAAAAAAATCACGAATGTAGGCCTTTATGAGTACAACAACAACAAATACATGAGAAGTCGAAATTCACTCAACTTTGTTAGTAATAGTATGATTTATCGATTTTGTGTTTTCTTGAATAAAATCTAAACGGTACCCTTAAACTCAATAAAATTTAGCAAAGAGATGACTTTTTATAAGATTGATCTTTTCTGAAAGTTTCATAAAGATATAATTGTATTTACCGAAGTTATAGCGATTTGAATTTTCGTGTATTACTATGGAGCAATATGCCCTGTATTACTATGGAAACATATTGGTATGGAGCCATATGCGCTTTTTACCGACTTAGACACTACAGCTTTGCTAGAATTTGCATGAAAATTTCAGGAGTGATAGGTATCATGAAGATGAGCACATACAATTGAAACAAGTTGAAGAGGCAGGAGAGAGCTCCTAGCAAAAGGGCTTTGTAACCATTCTAGGATTCGAAAAATAGGCCATGAATTGATGATTACAGTACAGAGGAGTGGCCCCTGAAAAAAAATTTCATGAAAGGTAGCCGATATGAGTATCAACTGAAAGTTCTCTATGAGAGCTTTTCAAAACAGTTCTTAAACTGACAGTTTTTGCTTCAGTGGGGGCACAGGGGAGAAATACATGAAAAATGTGTTTCCTCCCTCGCGAATGGACACCAGTGATCTTAAAAAATCTGAAAAAAATATCAAAGGAGATATTTATGGGTATAACTATAACAAATACCTCAGAAGTCAAAATTCGTTCAACTTTGTTAATAATAGTATGATCCTCGAATTTCACATTTTCTCCAATTAAATCTTCTTTGACATGTTTCTTGATTTTATTCGTTGCTGGTTACTGCATTTTGTAAGTTGAGTACAAAACCCTTCTGACATGAGCATAGGTCTGTCTACCCAACTTGTTTAATTTTTGAGCTGTATTATTTGGCGTATTTGGTCTCTTTCATTTGCAGTTCTCGTTATTTTGGCCCCAAGATTTACATTGCGTATATTTGAGGGATTTTTCCTCGACTGCATCATGAGCTTTGTTTTATTTTCATTGATTTGTAGCCCTACTAGTTTTGCTTCGCTGTCCAGTTTCAGGAACAGTTCTTTGACGACTGTTAATGACCATGACGAAATATTGATGTCGTCCGCATAGGCTATCAATTGGCTCGACTTGTATAGTAACATTCTTTCTGTATCGACGAGTAGCTTTTTTTTAGAGCCAAATTGAATAGCAATGGGACCAGCCCAACTCCCTGCTTTAGTCTGATATTTGTGTAAAATGCATCGATAATTGGTTATTGATGCAGACTTGGGAGATTGTTGACATCATAGTCATTTTTGTGAGATAGACTTATTTGGTTGGGGTACCAAAACAAAGTATTATTTGATACAGTACGTTACCGTGAATGCTGTCACGTGATTGCTTTTATTTTGGTGTGTACTACGTCCCCCATACTCTTCTGAAATCGTCTATCATGAATTCATCGAAACCATATCTTCTTTAGCTGCATCTATTAAAAAAGATGACATAATAATTATTACTGAAGAATTTAATCGACCGAATTTGGAATTCGTAATTGACGAGGTCGATGATCGTCTTCTCCAAATCAATCTTCTTGACAGTCAGGATTTTAACATGGAGAGTAATTTTTATGGCAACGATCTGCAGTAAATAGCTCCGAAGCCTAACCAAAATGGAAATTGATTAGACTTAATATTTACTAGTGCATATGACGATGTAGTGGTCAATCCAACCGATGACAAAGAGCACTATCTTACAGTCTTCATCATTCTGCACTTACTATTGAGATTTCCACTCCTGATATTTCTAACCCTATTAAATACAATAATTCAATTGTATACGACTTTGGCAATACTGATTATGAATGCATCAAAAAACATCTTTGTGCTGTTGATTGGGCTTGTACTCTTTCGACACTAGATCTAGATAACTCTTGACACAGTTGAAAACAATAAACAAAAAATTAAGAAAAAATCTAAACTTTCGGAACCTTGGCTACTCGTAAATAGCCATCTTAGATATCAACGAAATCAATGGAGCAAATACTATGAAATGATTACAAGTAAAAAAAAAAAAAAATATCAGCAATCCTATTCAATCAAATACAATCATTATATTGTTTTTTGATTGTTAGTGAATTCAAATAAAAATTGCGAGAAGTATATGAATTATATGTTAATTTGATTGGCAAAAATATTGAAGACACAAAAAAAAACTCTTTGATTTGGTAAACGTCAAGCGCAAGACTCAAGGTTACCCGTTATGCATGTTTTTTAAGGGTTCTATTTCTGACTCCCAAGACCAAATATGCGAATTTTTTGCAAGTTATTTCCAAGAGTTTTATGTAACCCTGTGAAACCATGAAATCGAGTTTCTGAAATGCCGTGTTCAACAACTTTGATTACAGAAGTTCCAATATCTGAGGAAGAAATCGCTCATACAATTGTGGGTTTGGATTTAAATAAGGGACCTGGTCCTGATCTTATTCCTCTCAGCTTTCTAGTCCAGTGCAAAGAACAATCAATCGTGCCTTTCTCCATCATTTTCAAAAATCCCTTTCAATCAGCATCTTTTCTTCTTACTCGAATTTTTCGTACGATAAACGGTGTATTCAAAATAACAGAGGCTTTGCTATATTATCAGCCATTCAAAAGATTTTTGAACAGAGACTTTGCAACAAGATCTCTCCTATTATAGAGCCACGGCTTAATGAAGAGCAGCATGGGTTCCGAAAAATAGATCTACTACCACTAATCTCCTTATTATGACATCAAGTATTCTATGTGAGATGGAGAAGGGTCGCCAGATTATAAATTTTAGCAAAGCATTTGATCGTGTAAATCATGAAGTTCTGATAAACAAACTCCGTAGTTTTGGTATTACAGGCCGTTTACTTAGCTGGATCCATTCATACCTTAAAGCCCGCACTCAAGCGGTCAAATTTCAAGGACGATTATCCAAAGAAATTCATGTTCTTTCCGTGGTTCCTCAAGGAACTCATTTTGGACTTTTTTTATTCAATATTTTCATATCGGACCTCTTATGACTATTACACGATATACCTAATCTTTTTTAAGCAGATGACCTTAGAGTTTACTACGTTATATCTTCTGTGTCGGATATGATGTTCCTTCAGTCCAAGCTTAACACTCTCTCTGATTGGTGCAACAATAATCAACTTTCCCTTAACTTGGAAAAATGCCAGCTGATAAGTTTTTCAAGAAAAAAGAGCTTTCTTTTATTTAACTATCACATCAACAACACAATACTTAGTAGAGTCGATAGCATTGTGGACCTTGGTGTTGTTCTGGACCAAAACCTTTGCTATAAACTACAGTACGATGGAGTTATATCTAAGGCTAATAAAATGCTAGGTTTCATCGAAAGAAGAGCTAAGAAATTCAAGAATATTTGGGTCACTAAATCACTATACTATATCTCATCGGGGACGACTGGAGGATATAGCCTCCACGATGAAACAAATGACAACGGCCAGCGCCTGATTGACTTTGCATGTAGCAGGAATCAAATGATACGTTCAACCTGCTTCCCACATCGACGCATTCATAAAATTACCTGAGTATTACCGCATGGCAACACACAAAACCAGATCGATCATGTTCTGATCCAACAACGTTGGGCCTTGAGCATACTTGACGTCTGTACATACCGAGGAGCCAATTGTAGCTCAGATCATTACTTGATCAATTTAACCTATTGATGTCGTATGTCAAAGGCATATTCGGCGAAGACCAGCCAGCTACAAAAATTTGACATCGAAAGGCTCCAAACAGCGTTAGTGGCCAAACATTTCACGGAGACCCTCAAAAACCAGCTGGCTCCCATCTTATCAGAAGCATCATTAAAGACGAGCAACGAGCTCTGGATAGAAGTGAAAGTGGCTTTTAAGACCACGGCAGAACAGACGATCGGACATCAATCTCGGTGCAAAAGAAATGTTTGCTTCGATGATGAGTGTCAGAATGCTTTGGATAAAAAGAATCAGGCGTACAAAGAATATGTAGGTAGGAAAACCAGAACGGAGAAAGAATACTATGAGAATCTCAGAAGAGTAGCGAATAAGATAATTAGAATTAAGAAAAGGAAATAAGATGACGACTAATTGAGAAGTATAGATGTGTATTAAGCAAGCAACAACACAAGACAAGCATACAAGGTAGAGCAAAGCCTGAAACGTGGTTATCAGCCCAAAACCACGCTCTGTCGTGATGACATACGCAATATCATCGTTGATGCAACAAACATTAAGGAAAGATGGGGATCATATTACAAGAACATCTTTAACCCCCGCACAGCTCCAGAACATCGGAGCTTATAGATGTCTGCGGTGAGCTTCACTTGGCCCCACCAACTTTGGATGATGTTCCATCATCAAAGCCCAAAAGAATAATAAAGCGCCGGGCATTGATGAGATTCCAGTGGAGCTCATCAAATATGGTGGCAGCAGTATTCATAAAGCTATTCACAAAGTCATCCAGCACATTTGGCAACAAGAACATATGCCAAAACAGTGGAGACAATCAATTGTATTTCCTTTCCACAAAAAAGGTGACAAGCTACAGTGCGAAAATTATAGAGGCATATCACTACTTTATATGGCGTACAAAATATTTTCTAAATCTTAAAAATAAAATCGGATCATACGCCAACAGTTTTATTGGGGAGCATCAAGGTGGCTTTAGAGCAGGTAGATCGACAATAGACCAATTGTTCATAGTTAAGCAGGTACTGGAAAAATGCTGGGAGTTCAGCATAGACGTACGCCAATTTTCGTTGACTTGAAGCAAACATAAAACAGTATTGATCGTAACGTACTTACCAAATAATATTTTGCTTTGGTATACCAGCCAAATTAGTCTGTCTTACCAAAATGACAATGACGTCGACGACCTTCCAAGTCCGCATCAATAACCAACTCACCGATGCCTTTGACACAAATATCGGGCTAAAGCAGGGTGATGGGCTGGCCCCATTCTTGTTCGATTTGGCTCTGAAGTTCATCGTAAGGAAGTTACCTGTCTATACGCGATGTGCATTACTATACAAGTCGAGCCAAGTAGCAGCCTATGCGGATGACATCAACATTTTCTCACGGTCATTAACAACTGTCAGAGAACTCTTTCTGAAACTTGACAGCGAAGCAAAACTCGTAGGGCTACAAGTCAATGAAAATAAAACAAAGCTCATGACGCAGTCAAAGAATAAAACCTCAAATACAGAATATGTCACACTTGGCGAGTACAATATCGAAAATGTGAGCAAATTTGTGTATTTAGGCACCAAAATAATGAAAAAGGGTAATGAAACAGACAAAATACGCCAAAAAATGCAGCTCGCAAGTAAAATATTTTATCCAATTTTGAAGATCTTGAAGACCAGCTGCATACGCAGGAAAAAAAGCTCCAAGTATACAGATCTGTGATAAGACCTGTGTTATGGGTGTGAAACATGGACACTATCGCAAGCATCCGCAAATATATTGAACGCCTTTTAGCGACGGTGCTACACCCAAAAGGAATTAGGGTGCTCCGGCGGGGCTTACGAGCCCGGCTCAGCTCGTCCGGAGACGGGCGTGGGGTGCCACTCGCTTTTCCACCAATAAGCTGCCAAGCGAGAATACGGCTTGCCGGTTTCTTTTTCCCGCAGCACGAAAAAGGCAACTTCACCACTACCTTTTTTATGTCACTGAGAACACTCATGCAACTTAGCGCAACCGTTTTTCGGCCAGAAATTTAGAATGGCTACGAATAAACACACTTTCCTCTGAAGTCCCTAACGGTGGAACAAAAGCTATTTTCCACACTATACGACTTGTCTAAATTTCTCTGGATTTGTATGGAAAAAAACCTTCACTTTCCTTTTTTGTTACAATTACGGGACGTGCAAAGGCAAATTAATTAATAGCTCGAGAATTTGCCACTTTCTACGCACCTCCCCCGAACACTAAACTTTAAATTTTCTTCTCGGGATTTACCAGACAAGGCGCATTCGTTTCAACCTGAAACTCAAATTCAATTGCGTTATCTAAAGAACATTTACCTTTTTTCTGGAATTTAACTTTAATCACTACATAAAATAAACTTCAATTATATAAGTTCATCTTTTGTTTCAAGTTTCGCTACGTGAATAATTAATTTAAATTCTCAATTGTAATCGAATGAAAAAAAAAAGTCTTTAAAAGGAAAACTTATTGTCTACAAATTAATAAGGGGCCCCTTCTCCGCTGCTTCCATCGACGTTATTCAAATTTCTTCGCCACTTGCTGCTCAAAATACTTCCTCGTAGCTTTACTTCGTTCTGGTGTCCCACAATGTCGTAATCTGTCTAGTACGTACTTGCTATCACTGCCGACGTTTTATCCGCCGTCATTTTACTTGTCCACCTTCGATTCGCCAAGCCCAACAAAAAAGGGGAGGCGGGTCATTGGCCGGGCTCTTACTAAATCTCCCTCTAACGTCAACTTTACCGCTCTCCGACCGAGTTCTTTGTCTCGGGCTCAGCCACCTCTTCGGAGTGGTTCTTCCTCTTCCTGAGGAGTGGTTTCACTCAAATTCAGTGTGATGTCCACTCCACCTTCAACCACTCCGGTGGCGATCACTAAATCATGGCTTAACATCTTCTCTGACAGTTTGTAATGTCAGATTAAATTGTTTATCAATAATTATTGATGTCGAGAAAAATTGCGTGAGTTTAATTAGTTCTTTTTCGGGTTTTAAATGACGTGATTTACCTAGTGCTACGGGTCGTACGACGCTCCATCAAGTACGCCTGGAGGAGAATATCTGGTAAGGTGAATATTAGCAGTTATTTTATTATTTTCGTTTTTTAAAAATTGTGTAAATGGCTAGTCGAGGGCAATTTTCATTTACGTGCAACGTTTCAAGTCATTCAAGAGAATTAGATAATTGATACCAAATGTTACGCTCGTATGTTTTGGAGAATAGACAGACGGAAAATGCTACATATTAGATTTAGTTCTTTCATTCAATTACGGCTTATTTACTCATGTATGTGACCATCAATAGCAATGTGAGAGTAGCATTAGAAATTCAGAGAGATGGGAATCATCAAAGTAAAACAGAATTCCACATAACGTTAAAAATTATGCTACACGCTTGTTCAAAAAGATGTCCTAGTTCGTTTTCGTAGTAGGCACATAAAAGTTTTTTCGCTTTTCGCGTTCTCCTTTGACGGTTAAGTCGCACAATAGACTTAACTTTTAATCAGTTTTTTTCGTTTTCTGCTTTTTTATCCTCTTCATTTACGTTGTCTTGTCGTCGTCGTTATCGCTGCCAGGATTTTGATCAGCTTCGTTTGTTGACTTGCCTCCTTAACCTTTGGCTGCAGGCAATCTTTCGTCATGATACACAATATTGTAGTCGGTCGGTACATTTCCACAACTCGTCTCATTAGGGCACTTTCGGTCTCTAAACCGTGTTGAACCTTCTCATTCACGATGTGAATGTTGTTGGCCAGTGGTTCTGGACATTCCTTCCAGATTAAGTTGTTGTCCGCTTAACGCCGGACCTGATGTGGCACATACTGTCGCAGTAACCTACCAATCCCTCAGTATGGGCTATATTTATTTATTTTTTACTTTAAAAAATCAATACTACAAGTACTCGTACTTAAATTACTGCTACGGGTACAATTAGAAGTGTTAATCAAAACCCTAATCGAGTGCGGCTTAGGCATACTTAGTTTAACGAGTCACGTGACTGATATGGTAGTGTTCGGGGTGAGATAATGTTGATGCCTCCCATCCGTAACAACGGATCTTGAGGTGAATAATCGGAGCGAAGCCAGACGGGGACAAATGGCGAATTCGATACAACCATGAGCTGTATGAAATTTATGATAAGCCGGAGGTTACAACGATTGCAATACTACGGAAGCTGCAATGGGCTGGACACATGAATCATATAGACGAACAACGGATACCCAAAAAGGTATTCGTTGGGAGAACTGAAGGCCGTAGACCAATGGGGAAACCGAGGAAACGCTGTTGTAACTCGGTCGACGAAGACAGTTCATCGCTGCTCGGGTTTCGAAATTGGAGGACGCGGTCAATGGACCGAGACAGTTGGAGGCGCTATTTGCAGTAAACGAAGTCCCGAGAGGGACTGTAGTGCTAAGAAAAACAAGAAGAAATCACTATACATCTCATTAGTGCGCCCTATTCTTGAATATGCCATCCTGATTTCGAACCCTGTTTCTGATATCCATGTTGACAGGTTAGAACCGGTCCAGAAACAGTTTCTTTTTCTTGCACTAAGATCCCTTAACGACCCTAGGAATTTTCACAGCCTACCATCACGTAGCTCTCGGCTTCAAGTGCTTAATATGGGATCACTAGATTCTAGGAGCATGATATCTGCATGACTAGCATTTGATATTCTGAGAGACAATATTAAGGTTCAGTACATAGCAAAAAAAAAAAAAAAATGCTTTGAATGAACCGCTTAGAATCACAAGAAAATTACCAATACTTACCGTAGATCGCCATCACACTACCTATGTAAACGATGAGCCATTAAACGGATGTTATAAGGCATTCAACAAGTTTAGTAAATACTACTCCCCATCCATTTCCGAAGCCTGATATAAAACTAATATCCTGAAAACCCTTCATTCCTCAACATAATTGTACGTTAATTTATTGTACCACCTAAATTTAAGAAAAATGTCTTGCTTTTGCTTGGCTAATAATTAAATCAATAAAATAAATAAAGCCCTAAAACCATATGCGAGTTTGATTATAATATCCTGGGCTAAGACATTTTCGAGTTCATTAATTACTGGCTCAAGAAAGGTTTAAAGTACTCGTAAGCCTCACATCAAACTTCTTGGAAGGTAGGAAGGCCAAAGTTCTCTTATGCAATCGTGTCTTGATTTGCTTTAATAAAGATTAAAGCCAGACTTAGTAATTTTATTTTAAGAACTAGCTCATAAGCAAAACATTCTGGTCATAACAAATTTCTTAGGCTCATCTGAGCCATAAAAACTGTAACTAAAGCAATTGACGTCATGTTTAACAGACTCTCTGCAAGGTTTACAGAGGCTGCCCGCCTATTTTATGTTCAACATCACTCCGGTAACCCATAACGAATCGCGCGCATACCAAATCCAACCGGCAGTTTTCAGTTACATAAGAATCTTTTGAGAAGGCTCCGAAATCATTATCCAGTAAATTATCCGTTCTGATTCATTTAACCTATTTGGAGACTGAAGCAGTTACTTGCCTGAAAATGCATCCAAAGATTAAGTACCATGTAATTAACAAATTAAAGGTTAAAATATAGGTTTCTCCTATTTCATGAAGAATCTGGATATGTATGTACGAGTACGAATAGTTCGTTCAGCTTAATGTTTGATGATTTGTTTTTTTGTGTGTTGCTGATGGGGTTAAAGTTAATCGCAATTTGGAATATAAAAGATAAATCAGAGCTGCAATACCAGTAAATTGAATTTTACAGGAAGTTGAACTTTTGAAAAATATTTGTTCTCATCCAAAATACTTTTTGACCTTATTTTGAAGGGTAAAGTTAAAGTTTGATTGTTGATATTTGGCATGAATTAGAGATAATTTGTCTAATTACTCGTTGCAATCGTGTTTCTCTTGGAATTTATCATCTTTTACATTTCTCATAAAACTTGTACATTCTTCAAATATATGTTACAGCAGTAGCATAAGAAGATCAGAAAGCTGGTCATTAATGGCAGAAATAATGGGTTCTAAAGCATCATAAAACTAATTGTTAACAGGGAATTTTAGGATGAATGAGGGCTTACGGACATTTATAACATAAAGACAAGAATGGCTCTCTCTATTCGAATGATTAAGATGTTTAATGGAAGAATACACGCAGTGGCATCGATAGTATGTATGAGTATTTTTCCCATCAGCGAGTCATCAAGCTCATCTCTATAAACACTTTTTTTCGGGTATCTAAGCTACTTAAAGGTGGCAATATGTACTTTTTTCGCTGAAAGCTGTGGGAAAACAATTACATTTGCTTATTTTTCTACTGTACTGCAGCGGTGAAACGAAAATAAATTTAACAAATCTACTGGGAGGATTGGAAAATTTAAAATTTATTGTTGAATGCAAATTGAGTCGCAAAGTAAATAATTATTGCACAGATTAGGAAGATTGGAACTATTTTGCGGAGTGAAAGTTTCAAATTCAAATTAATTACCAACATTAACGTTGTGGTTTCATCCGGAAACTGGGGCATGGAATACTGTTAAAAAAACTGAAAACTTAGATACATTCAATTTTGGCGGTCGGATCCATTTATGAGTACGTTCATTGATGGAATTGCGGTTTCAAGCGGAATTTTAAGAATTGGACCGAAACGCTATCGATAAAGTCAATTGCGTTTAAACAGGTGATTATCAGTGAAATTATGGTTTCCTCAATGAACCTGTAGTATTTTCGCGATAATTTAAACATAATCAAGATGCTGGTCTCTTTTGTCCATATCCACATGGAACATTTCTAAGAAATTTTTCATCACCGTTACGCTGGTGTTGCTGATCGATTGTAACTTCATACAATCCAGAATATGTAGTTAGTCTTCAAATCATATTGAAAATCATCTACTTTATGGTTTCTCATTTACGTACAACTGCCAATAAGTCACAGATAATTTCTTAGCACGAAAGATTTCCGTATCTTCTTAGTCAAGCCGAAAAGCTTCTGACGCACATTGGGAGGCAGGAAATTATAGTGATTAATACTTGGTGGGCTGAGAAATGGAAACTATTAGGTAGACGGCGCGTATTCCACATACTAATCATCTTTTTAAGTACAACAAATAGCAGGCGTAGGCATGTAAAACTCAAAGGCATGAAGATCTTGAGATTTATTGCTGGATGTTGGCATTAAGTGTTGTAGAATAAGTGTTAAGCGTAGCATAACGATTATAATTATGACGAGTGCCCATTTAGAGGAGAAGTTAATTGAAAATTAGAATCTAATCAGCTGCGCTTCTCGGGTAGTTGTCAGATGGATTTATGGAGTAATTCTTCTTAATAAAACGCATTATGAGAGATTCAAATTATTCGATTTATAAATCGGACAGAAATACGGGCGAACTTTATTAGTTGTTATCAGGTTTGAGCTTATCAAATTTAGAGTTAGTTAACAATGATAAGTAACAGTAGGAAACCCGTCTTGTTCTGGGCTTACTCCTATAAATCAAAATTTTTGAGATGGAGTTCATAATTCAAGTAGATATACCTAGTGATTCTCATAAAACACCGTTTTAATGGCCACTTTATCACATTTATGCTTTATCGGGATACTATTTTGACGATTTAAATTGTTAAATTTTTAATTATGAACTTGAGTCTTATTTTGTGATCATTGCTTGATGTTTAAAAGTAAATTGATATAAAACTTAATCAATGTGTTTCCTTGCTTATTTTGAATCTTTTTAGTTAAAGATTGAAATAGCTTTAAATTGGTGTCAAAGCTACTTATCACCATACTCTTAAAGTTTTGATAAAATTTAAAAAGTTGTCAGTCATACGGGGTATTTTTCAAAATATCCTTTCAAATCTAAACTAAGAGGTGTTATTTTGATATTAAAAGAAAAATGTCATTTTTTTAATGTAAATGATCGGATGTTTATTTCATTATAAAGAAAAAGATATGCCGTTAATAGTAAAAAATAACATCACGCGAAAAACCACCACGACCACGCTTACAGGACCATATCCTTTCCATGAAATTTTCCATAACCAAATCGCAAAGTGGTTGCCCTATGTCCTCGATAGCCTCACAAATTCCATCTTTGATGTCTTGAATCCACGCTGAGCTGTTGGCGTAGATCTTCTCTTTTTCGTGGCCCCAAAGGAAGAAGTCGCATGGTGTTAAATCCTAAGATCTCGATGGCCAATTGTGATCACCTCTTCAAGAGATAATACGGTCCGGAAACTTTTCCCGTAAAAGATTAATGGTTTCGTTGCTTGTGTAGCACGGAGCGCCGTCTTGTTGAAAGTAAACCTTGTCCAGATCAATACCATCCAATTTTGGCCATAAAAAATCATTAATCATCTATCGATAGCGCAATCCATTCACCGTAACTGTTGCTCTAGCTCTGTTTGTAGGATGCCTTATTCCAAAAAACGACGAGAAATGGCCAAATTTGGGGTTTTTGCAACACTTCCGGCTACAGCAGCAATATTCTCGGCTGTTCTTGAGTGACGTGCACGGGTTTTATTCTTCACATCACTAAGTTGTCCCAACAGCTCGAATTTTTCCACCAATTTATGTATTGCAGTCCGACAAGGTGCTTCACGACAACTCAAAAATGTTCGAGTTTTACGAACCGTCTCTGCCAAATTTTTTACCATTTTTATAGTGAAATTTAATAATTTCAATGCGTTGTTGAAGCATGTATCGTTCCATTTTTATTAATGCCGTAGTTTCTACTTGTCAAATGTCAAAAAATGACAGCTTCAAAATTGACATCTACCGAAATAGTGGGCTATTCAAAATAACACCTCTTATTGGAAGCCCTTTAGTCAACAAACTCCTATTGTTCCGCCTTTCGGGCTCAACCCTCTCGTAGATCCCATTGCTCTTGCACTGTTGCATGAAATAATACCTCGTCGGCGTAATTTAGTCCATACTCCGGTGTTTCTTAAGGATCAATTTAAGGTCCTTTGCTTTTTTACTTTTTCATTGGTCACCTTTCCCAATGCTTATCCTCTAATTGCCTTCGTTACGCTGATGATTAAAAAATTTATCGTACCGTGAACTTCAGTGAAGGCTTATACCTTCAAAATTGTCTTGGTAATCCCCGAAAATGGTGTCAAGATAATTTACTGCCACATGAAGTTCACTAACAAAATTTATCTGGCAATATATGAATACCGACCGAATTAATGGATCGTCGGTCGCACTTGTGGACAAATTTAAAGATTTGGGAGTAGCATTTGACCCATGTCTAAAATTTGACATCCATGTTTCGTGAATAATCTCTAGAACTTGAGGTGTCGCAAGTTTTATTTGATGTTCCTCCTGCAAGTCCTTCAGCATCTTAACTAGCACCAACATATTTGCACGCATAGCCCGGTCAATCATTGAATATGCTTGGCAAGTATGGTCTCCTCACTATACCAATCTATCGTTTGCTGTAGGTCTATACAGCGTTAATTCATACGTACTCTAGTTTACAAATGTAATTTTCTACCATGAGCGATTACAGGTCCTCAATTACCCATCACTCTGGCTGGCCACATAAATAGTATGGAAGAACAACGGTTACCTGAAAAGGCACTCGTTGGGAGAAATGAAGGGCGGAGGCCAGTGGGGAAATCGAGGAAACGCTGGTCTGACTCAGTCGACGAAGACAGTTCATCGCTACTCGGATTTCTAAATTGGAGGACGCGACCAATGGACCGAGACTGATGGATGCGCTTGATGCAGAAAGCGAAGACCCGAGAGGGATTGTTGCGCTATGAAGAAAGAGAAGATATCCCATCACTCAAAAAAGGAGAGCATTCTTAGACCTGTGCTACTTATTTAAAAAAATATCACGGTAATCTTCCATTCAATCTATGGGAAAGTCTTTATAGATATCTCGCCTCAAGAACACGTTCAGCGGATATATTCATCGTGCTCTTTGCACGAATCAATATTTATTTTTATTCGTTTTTAGTGCGCAGAGCGCGGAGAATGAACGTCAGCTGGGTACCCTCCCACATTTCTTAAACGTTTTTAAAAGCAAGTTACGGAACGTTCTCCTTAGCTCCTAATACTTTGTAAGTATTATACATTCTTGTATTTTTTTCAATTCAAGCAGCTTTGTTTGTGTATTCTTGCATTTATTATACTTCATATTAACTAATTTGTATAGTAATTGGGATTGATGATTTAAAATAGCGTAAAATAAAATATGAAGGTATTGGGCCAGGTTCAACGACATCCGATGCACCAGATATTCTACTGAAATGTTAACTGCTGCTATTATTGCGAATGATTAACGCAACATCACCTACGGGGACTTACCTTTACACTGGGTTGGCACTTCGCGACAAGGCAAAAGAAGAACTCTCATCACCATTCTTAAACAAATTGTTTAGATAGCAGAACAACTTAAGGAGACACTACTCATACTTTCAGTTTTTGCATTCGTTTAAGCTGCAGGTCTACTCATACAAGACAACATTATTTTCGGAAGGGCGATTTAACGATCGTTTCTACCCTAGATGTTACCTTATACAGGGTTTTCCAATAAGAGGTGTTACTTTAATATTAAAAGAAAAATGCCATTTTTTAATATAAATGATCGGATGTTTATTTCATTATAAACAAGAAGGTTAATAGTGAAAAGTAACATCAGGCAAATGACTACCACGACCACGCTTACAGGACCATATCCTTTTCATGAAATTTTCCATAACCAAATCGCAAAGTGGTTGCCCTATGTCCTCGATAGCCTCACGAATTCCATCTTTGAGCTCTTGAATTGACACTGGGCTGTTAGTGTAGACCTTCTCTTTCACGTGGCCCTCAAAGAGAAAAGTCGCAAGGTGTTAAGTCACAAGATCTTGGTGGCAAACTGTGATCACCTCTTCGAGAGATAATACGGTCCGGAAACTTTTCCCATAAAACATCAATGGTTTCGTTGCTTTTGTGGCACGTAGCGCCATCTTGTTGAAAGTAAACGTTGTCCAGATCAATGCCATTCAATTTTGGCCATAAAAAATCATTCCATCTCTCGATAGCGCAATCTATTCACTGTAACTGTTGCTCCAGCCTCATTTTCGAAAAAGTAAGGTCCAATGACTCCGCCGGACCATAAATCGCACCAAACAGTCACACGTTGAGGATAGAGACGCTTTTCAACAATATTTCTTGGGTTTCCCGAGCCCCGGATGCGACAATTTTGCTTGTTGACGAAGCCACCGACGTGGGAATGGGCCTCATCACCTAAGATGATTTTTCGATGGAATTCCGGTCATTTTCATGCATTTCAAGGACCCAATAAGCAAAGACACGACGTTTTTGATGATCGATCGGGTTAAGTTCCTTTGTTAACTGAACTTTATAAGCCTTAAGACCCAAATCTTCATGCAAAATACGGTGCAATGACGTTTGTGGAATGCCTAATTCCAAAGAACGACGAGGTATGAACAAACCTGGGGTTTCTTCAACACTTTCGGCCACAGCAGCAATATTCTCGACTGTTCTTGAGTGACGTGCACGAGTTTTATTCTTCGCATCACTAAATTGTGCCATTAGCTCGAATTATTCCACCAATTTCTGTATTGCGGTGCGGCAAGGTGCTTCACGATGACCCAAAAATGTTCGAGTTTTACGAACCGTTTCTGCCAATTTTTCGCCATTTTTATAGTGAATTTTGATAATTTCAGTGCAGTGTTGAAGCGTGTGTCGTTCCATTTTTGTCAATAACGTAGTTTTTACTTGGCAAATGTCAAAAAATAACAGCTTTTAAAGCGATATCTACCAAAATAGCGGGCTATCCAAAATAACACCTCTTATTGGAAAACCGTTTTTGTTAGTTTTTTTGTGGTCTTGTACTAAAATACAAAACCCTATTGAAATCACGACCTGTGTTCGTCTGTTTTTTTTCAGAAACTACAAAAGATCTCCCCATATAGACAGCTCTCCCCATATGGTAGTTGAATAGAGTGTCATTGGGGAGGTCTCAATGGATCTTTTCCAAAAAAGGTCTCAATATTACCTTATTAGTACAGAGGGAGGTAAGGGAAATGGGAGCTGTGCGAATTTTTTGAGTAACCCCGCACCCCCTGGCGTTTGGATACCTTTCATCTGAAAAAATCTTTAAAAAATCACGCGTGTAGGCTTTTATGAGTAAAACAACAAAAAATACGTCAGAACTCGAAATTTGATCAACTTTGTTAATAACAGTATGATTCATCAATCGACGTAATTTGATACACAAATAGTTATTTATAAGATTAACATGCCCTGAAAGTTTCCAAAAGGGCAAATATTTAGTATTTCACAAAGCTTTAGTCGTTTGAATTTTTCTGTATTGCTATGCAACAATATGCACTTAATTACTACGGAAACATATGACTATGGAACAAAATGCGCTTATTACGGACTCAGATATTACGGGTTTGCTGGAATTCGGATGAATGGTAAGTGTCATGAATATCTTTGAGGATTTGTTCAACTAGTAATATCAGTGATCGTAAAATAAAATAATGGCTGTTTTAAATAAGAAGATTGAATAAATTTGTGCTATTTCTCCCCAACTGAATTTACAATATTAATGAATGGCTGAAGATAAGTACCTACAATTTAGAGGTGAAATAAGTCGAGCAAGTAGGAAAGTGCTCCTACCAGAAAGGCTTTGTAGCTCTCCTAGGGGTTGAAACAAATTTTCTGAATTATTCATCCAATACTTCCATAAGAAATATTTTAAAATTTATCTAAATGATGCAGATCTTCTTTCATAAGTACAAAACATGCGTCATTTTGTTCCAGCTTAAATAAATTTTCCAAATACTCAGCTTATTGAATATTTTAAATTAAAGACTATTTATCACTTATGTTTTCATGAAAACTCGAAGAAAATAAGAATATATGGCGAAAACTCCACATATTCTTATCAATCCCAAACTATTCGGCGCGACGCGGACGTAAATTCCGTCCCCAAGCAGCGCCTTTGCAAACAATAGCTGATTCCCGCATCGAAGTGATTTTGTAAACGACTGTAACAATTACATGCAAAAAACTTTTCGCGGCAAACCGGAATGTATGAGAAAAACAGCCAGCGACAAGCAACCAGACGAGTTGATCGTAGTCGTGGAACGACAAGTAGCAAGGGAAGTTTCATCAGCTTTGCTGGAGGGCTCATGTCTGTGCATCCAAGCGTTGCTCGCACCCATCGTGAAGATTTTGCTCTGCTTTTAATGTTTATTTTTATATATGTAGTTTGTAAAGTTTATTGTAAGTGTGTAAATACGATTGTAACTCTCATTGAAGTATCAAAAATAAAACAACACTAAACCCGAAATAATAAACTATAAGTATTCAGGTCAATTTGAATTAAGTATCAAGTTACAGTTCCATACAATTGAAACGGCAACAACTCATTTATTATGATTTGATTTCCATGAAATTTCGTAAGCGTAAGGGTTTTATATCAACATACATAACTATAAAATTTTTAGAAGTTTAAGAGCATCGTTTCAATTTTTTGGGGAAAATATAAAATTTACAAATCATACTATCATTGACAGATTGAATGAGTTTAGATTTCTAAGGTATTAGTTGTCCTTGTACTCATAAAGGCCTACCTTCTTAATTTTTTTCTGATTTTTCGGCTCAAAGGTGTCCAAAAGCGAGGGAAAGGGATACAAATATTATTTGTACATTTTGCCTCCCCCTCAAGTCCTGATCGAAAAAACGACTTTTCCAGATTCTGAAAGTGCTAAAATCTTTCATTGGATACCCTACTAGACTGCAATTAGATTGAAAAATTTGTGAAAGCCGCTTTCTTATCAGGGGAGACTACCCTTAAAATATCTTGAAATATTTGATAAGACGTAACCTTTTGGAAGACCATCACTTTTTATGGATGAGATAACACGCACCGGCTTAACCGACAACCGGTTTTTCGGTTCGAAAAACTGGGTTTTTCCGAAGGTTTTCCCCTTCCGGTTTAAACCGGTGTTTCTTTCAAATTCAACGACTGGACAAAAAACCGGACAGAAATGAATACAAAAACCCGGGAAACCGTTTTTTACCATCCTTACATAGTCAGCAATATTGAAAACAAATTCCTATATTTGATTACTTCTTGGTATTAGTTGTTTGCCCAGTTTCAATGTGGAGGACTGCATTCGGAGTGCGAAGTGAAGCTAGCACACTATACATAATCAATACAAAATGTTTGGGGACTGACCTGAAAGATTTTTCATACTGTAGATGAATGAGTTAGCATAAGCTGTAGGATTGTAATTTCAATACGTTAGTCTCTTATTTTTAACACAAAAATGGAATGCCCTTCACTTGATTATGATTTAGATAATTTTTTGAGTAAAAAATTGAAAAAGCATTTGTACTTAAAGTTAATCAATGGGTATAAAAATGTAAATTTAGTTCTGATTCTAGTTATTCTGTTAAAAAAAGTTGTTAAGGAAAAAACCCGGTCTTCCAGCAATCGGATGGAAAAAGCCGGAAAGCCGTAGAAACTGTTTTTTTACCAAAAACCATCCTTACCACTTTTGACCTTTTCATAAATTTTGAGCTTTGTAGCTTCTTTCCTTCCTGAAGGAGCTTCCTGTGATGCACAAACAGATGGACAGATGTTCAAACAGATCGACGGGTGGACAGATAGATTGCGAAACTAGAAGGTTTTTGTAAAACTTCTTTCACAAAGCCCTAAAAATCATAATAATCATAATTTAGAGGTTGAAATCCGTTGAACTTTGCTAATAATAGTAGGACTTAGCATTTCCGTCAGTAAAACTGTATTACTATCATTGAATTTAATATCGTTAGGCATTTAAGTAGTTTTTTTTCTTGAAAATCCGTCGGGCCTTCCTTTGTTGTGAAGGCAGACGCGTTTTGACTCTTTTGAGTCGTCTTCAGTGTCCAAAAGATATATGGAAGGAAACGACTTTTTTATAGTCGTAGGATAGGTTAAGCAGGTAGTACTAAATAAGGTCAGTTACTAAATCAGGTCAGGAACTAAATCAGGTCAGGCAGAGGGATAAATAATTTAGTACTACCTGCTTAACCCATCCTATGACTATATAAAGTCATTCCCTTCAATACATCCTTTACACACTGAAGATGATTCAAACGATTTGTAACACGTCTGCTCACACAGCAAAACAAGGCTCGACGGCTTTTCAAGAAAAAAAGAGGATTGGCCTGCGATATCTCATAAACAATTTAAGTAGTTTTTTAAAAGATCCTTATAT
Organism: Odontomyia ornata; assembly: GCA_963969285.1. Taxonomy (NCBI): domain Eukaryota; kingdom Metazoa; phylum Arthropoda; class Insecta; order Diptera; family Stratiomyidae; genus Odontomyia; species Odontomyia ornata. The sequence continues at coordinate 347,276,167 of OZ017738.1, read as the reverse complement.
CCTTTAAGTTTCAATAAAGTTTCCAGAAATTATAGCCGTTTGAATTTCTTCTGATTACAACAATCCCATTTGATTTTGCTATTGCATGGAGTTTCCTTCGAACCAGACACTCGACTTTTGATTGGATCTTCTCCAAATTTTCAGATAAAATGAATAACAAAAAAACATTGAAGATTCCGGTATCCGGAATAGTGTTTGGTTAAAATAGAGTTCTTTTAAAGCAAGAATATATTTTTTGTGCTTTTCATGAAAGTTTTTCTTGAATTAGATCTTTCTCCATATCTGCTTATTGTAGGTTAAGTACAAAACCCTTCAAACATGAGCCTACTTCTGGCTGCCTAATTGTTTATTAGTTACTTGATCTTTTTATCATTTTCTTAATGTACTTCTGTGGGTTTATATGCTCTATCTGTTACTTACTAATTTTTGATCAAAGACCTTATTTGGTGATCGTAGTATTTTTTTAATGCTTTACTCTAATAATTTTTCGTTTGTGACAGCGAAATTTGTTTCAAGTGATTTTTGATGTGACTATATGTGCGTTCAGTTATAATACGTACAGTCTTAAAGTCAGAACGTATCGCAGCTGGGTGGATTAACCCAAAGCGTGGTATCAACCATAACACTTTCAGGGTGCCGATACATTTGATGAAGATAATGAGATACCCTAACTATCTCTAAGCAAAGGTCCTACAGGCGCTAAAGTGTAAAAGAAAAACAAAGAAGCATTGTCATCTACCTACGTTATTTTACAATAGTAGTTATATTTCTGATACGTGCAAATCTATTGTAGTTGTTCCCCAATCTGTATCCGCATAAACAATCTTCGCGTTGAAATCAGTTTATATTATTTTCACTATATGAGGTGTGTTCTAAAGGTAAGGTGTCTATTCAAATTTTGCGGGCAACGTACATTCGATCATCGATTTTTTTTATTTTTTTTTGTCGGTACACTCGTCATGAACATATATTTACAGTTTCAACTACACAATATGTTTAGTTTTAGCTAAACTTTTTAATTGGATCATTTCACCCTTTTCACATCAACTTAATGTAAATCTATAATTCAATATATGCAACTCATTTATATGTAGCTGCAAACAATTCCATAAAAAGTAATTTAAAAAGCTATCGGAGCCATCCGAAAGAGTGATCGATATCCGCGCGACGTTAGATAAGCTTCAAATGTAGAGCAAATTTGTCGTATAGATTTACATTAAGTTGATGTGAAAAAGGTGAAATGATCCAATTAAAAAGCTTAGCTAATACAAGTACTTACAAGAGAAATTTACCTTGAATATAACTTGCAAATACAAAAACATATTGAGTTTGCATAAGTAGAAAAATTAAAAGTTAACTCCCTCATCTCTGAGCATGGTGGTCGCCATCACCGGTGTGTATCTAAGAGTGATGGCCTGAGGAGAATTAGTGCACACGTTGAAACCACCTTCTTCTAACATGTTTCTTCTCTAATAATTTTTCAGAAAAATTATTATTCAAAATATGCAACTCATTTATATGTAGCTGCAAACAATTCCATAAAAAGTAATGTTTAGTTTGTTTGTGAGAAGCATAACGGTTAGAAGTGTTTTGCGTGCTCGGCGATTTTTTGTTATCGAAAAAAATGGATCAAAGGTCAAGAATTTTTTGGCCAAAAATAACACCACAATCATGCCTCAGCCACCATATTCACTGGATTTGGCCCCATATGACTTTTTCTTGTTCCTAAAACTAAAGAGACCTATAAAAGGATGGAGATTTACAACGATTGAGGAGACAAAGGCTGCAGCGCTGGAAGAGCTCAAGGCTATACCGAAAAGTGCTTATGAGAAGTGCTTCGATGATTACAAAAAGCGTTGACACAAGTTTATTGGCACAAGTGTATTGATTATTTTGAAGGGAACAACATAAATATTGACCAATAAAAAATGATTTCTCATAAAAATAGAGTCACCTTACTTTTTGAATACACCTCGTATGTTGTTTGTGAACAATGAAGTGTTCTAGATAATTGTAGAACTTCTCCTTCCTTATATTGTCGGGGCACGAAAATTTATCAGCCAAATCTCAAAGAATTTTTAATTTATGCGGATCATATTTATTTGATGCGAATCATATATATCCCTCCAAAATAGTTCCTCTCGATCAAGCAGATCACGACCGCCTGTTCAAAATCACACCAATTGTAACAAAGCTAAATGAAACTTGCCTCAAGGTTCCATTCGAGAAGTTTCTCAGCGTGGATGAGCAGATTTGTTCCGCGAAAGCGAGAAATAACCAGTACAATCCAAAAAAGCCCCATTGGGCTGCAAAATCAATGTTCTGAGCGGTTTCAGCGAATTTCCATACAAGTTTGAGCCAGAAACAGGAAGTAAGGGCGTGATTGCGTCTAATGAGCTGAGTATAAGTGCTGCATCAAATGTTGTTGTTAGGCTAGCTCGTGAAGTACTCACAGTCAAAACTACCGCCCATATTTTGACAATAACTTCACGTCCCGGTCATTTGAAATTCTTTCAAGTAAGTGTTTTTACCAATTCATCCTAGCAGCTATTATTAGATTAAAAGTTACCTACATGTAAATCGGACAGAAAACTAAAAAGTAGTTAGTTTTCCACTAGTACTTGTGTTTAATTTGTGAGAAGTGTTTGAAGGTTAAAAGTGATTGCTTTGTGAAAGCAAAAGATTTTAACTTATTTTGTAGTTAATTAGATACCTGAATCGTTGCGCGTATTTTATTTTAAAGTTGGATATTGAAGCAACATGAGAAAGTGTAAAGATATATCTTTGGAACGAAATGCATTGATAACTGCGTTGCTAAGGACAAACAACTTTGTTTTTCGTCAAATCGCACGAATAGAGAAGGTTTCTCCTCAAACGGTGATGCGAATTAATAAGATCACGATTGAGAGTACTTTGCAGTTTGCTAGTAAACGAAAGAATTCTGGCCAGAAAAGGAGTAAACCGACTCGAACAGACCGAAGAATAATACAGAAAGCCTCTGAAAACCGTTTTTTTGTCCGTACGAAATTTGCATCAGGATCTGGAAGCCGAAGAAATATTTATATCATGGATGACACTCAAGAGACGCTTAAGTGAAGCGAGCTTACGTGCCAGGCGACCAGCAAATACTAATTTTCTGCAATTTTCTTGGCTTTAGAGAAACATTTTCGAATTTTGATGTTTTTTCCTCACGCACAACTTCGATGGAGTTTTCGGTGATCTCTGATTTTGGGCGGCCCGTATGTTCATCGTCATTTGTGTCTTCATTGAAACGTATAAACCACTCATGAACTCTGGCACGAGGTAGACAATCATCGCCATAAACTTTTTTCATCAATTTAAATGTTTCGGTAAACGTTTAACAGGTTTTATAACAAAATTTGATATTAGCTCTTTATTCGAAGCTCATTTTTGTACTGATGACATAAACATACTGTCACTTTACACGCAATAACTTCACTTTCACTGAACCGAATGTCACTGAACTTTCACTGGAAGTCAGGGAGGGATGTAACTTTCCAAGCACATTCAAAGATGGCGTCACCAAAAAATTTTTATGTCCCGTTTATTTTTGAATGCACCATGTAATAAATAGTCAAAGAATTACAAAATATTTTTTTAATATTTTTTCGTCGTTTTAAGAAAAGAGTTTTCAGAGGCAAAAGTAGAAATTTTAGCGAAAATCTTAGTGTTCCTAGTTTTTTTATGAGGGACTATATATCTACAGTGGCCTGGAAGGACAACAAAAACTCACACTTGCGTCAACTTTTATGGGTAAACTACCCAAATCATAAATATCTAGATACCACAAGAACATCAAGGCGTGTGTTACTATTGATAGACCAAACGTGGTTGAAGAATAAAACCGTCATATGGGCGGTGTAGATTTTATTGAAAGCATAATGGGGAGGCATAAAATAAATTTACGAAGCAAGGGATGGCAGGTTCGCATGTTTTACCATTTTTTGGACCTTGCCATCTCCAATGCCTGGTTACTATATCAACGAGTTCATAAGGTCAAGAAAATGGATGAACCACTATTGGCATTCGCTGACTTTCGTGAAGAGGTTGGTACAGGGCTCAGTAAGATGGGGGTAAAAGTAAATGTTCAACGTTGAAGCATTGGATCAGACATACAGGCCAAAAAATGCAAAGGCCTCCGGCTGCTGCGTGCCAAGACCACAAGGCCCTTATGTGCACTGAAAAATCACAGACAATTTGTGAAAAGTGTGGAATTGCATTATGCAACAATAAACAAAATAATTGTTTCAAAGCATTCCACCCTTTGTAGATGAAGATATCGCTGCAATGTAGGTACCCGTCAGAGCACATACCTCTTTTTTGATTTCCTGAAGTACCAAATGCATTTTTCTTTTAAAACTAAAATATACATGCTATTTGAAGTTCGGAAAAATAGCACCTGTAATGATAATAAAAAAATAAAATAACCTTATTTTAAGCTCTATTATTATTAAATTTACTATCCAGATACCGGTATTTCGAAGGCACGTTCTCCTTGTCATTAGTAGCGGTATTCTGGATGTTTATTTTCAGAATTCAATAGATTCTTAATTGTTGAGCTTCAAGGAGGATTGGCAGAAGACATCAGGTTTCTGAGACTGTGCTTTAAGTTTAACGTGACGCCGAAGAGTCATAAGGTTTTTTTGAAATTATCGATATTTGGAACGGTAAGGGAGACTTTAGTCATTGAAAGAACTCTGGTTAAAAAAAAGTTCAAAATGGTTGTATTCAAAACTGGAGTCTGCTAGTTTGGAAAGCTACTCACTGCATCTGAAGATTGCTAAGAGCATACTTGGAAGAGAAGGCGATAGACTGGATATCATAGACAAAATACAACGTGCCAAGGAGTGTAAAAAGACGATTGAAAGGAAGATTTTAGACAAAAAGTTGGCTACTTTGCAGAATAAAATTCATATGAAACGCGATCAACGGGAAAAGATTGACATTGTCATGGATATTAAGGCTGGAATCTTCAATTTATGGTTTCTTATGAAAAGCAATTTGTACGGAAGAGAACGGTGGAGATAATTGAAGCAAGTCGAGTAGGAGGAATGAACTAAAATGCCGGGAGGGAGGAATGAACTAAAAAAAACCAGTGTATTATGTAAGGGCAGACAAAGAGAATTCTGTAGTAATAATAGACAAGAAGCAGTATGATGATATGGTGCTTGAAAAATTGAACAGCGGAGATTACCACCAATTAAGAGTAGACCGCCTTCCGGACTTGATAAACAGAGTGGAAAATACCCTTAACGAATCAAAACCAGTAATTGGTGACATTAAAAAACTTTGAGTGTCTAACTCCTGCCTACCAAGAATAAAGTGTTTGCCCGAAACCCATAAAGAGTAGGATGAATGAAAGAAAATTATGGCAGCCACTAATGCACCTACAAGGAATATAGGCCAATGGCTTTTAAAAGAATGCGCACAACTTCCGTATAAACCTAGCACGCGATCAGTGAAGAAAAGGGACTTACTGGTAGAAAAGCTTCAGAATATGAAAGTTGAGGAGGGCTATTTATTGATTTCCTATGATGCCAAATCACTGCTTCCCAGCCTACCAGCTAAGCTGTCTTTGGCACTGTTTGAAGACTGGCTGTTGAAACATAGTGATTAAATAGAATGGAGAAGACAAGTTAAATGCTATAGTAAAAAAGAAGTTGTATGGATAAATGAAAACAATTTGATTTTCATTGACAAATTCTTCTAAGGGACGATAGGAGCAGCTATGGGTAAGCCGCTTCCACATCTGTTAAGTGATATTTTCATGGATTGTCTGGAGATCAAGGTGCAGAAAAAAGGAATGATGCCAAAGGTATGGGCCAGGTATGCGGACGACGTTTTCACGATGGTAAAAGCAAATGAGGCGGAAGAGTGCCTACATGTACGAAATGGGATTTCCCCAAAAATAATGTTCACGATGGAAAAAGAGAGTCAGGGCCAATTACCGTTCCTGGATCTTTTGATCATAAAGGCCCAAGGTGGCTTAGAATTTGACATCTACAGGAAGAGCACAGGTACCCAGAGAACAATTGCTAGTTCTTCTAACTATTCTTATGGACAGAAAATGGCTGCATACAATTCTATGATCTATTGAATAATAACGATACCCTTAAATAACCAGCGTTTGGAATGAGAAAAACAACACATCGTGGACACGGCTAGTAAAAATGGCTACAGCAGGAACTTGGTCAAGTAACGTATTCGGGAAATGGAGAAGCAACATAGGAAAAATAGGCTCTCATCACTATTTCCACAAGAACGACGACAAGTACGAAAATGGATGCCAATCAATTATTCGTCAGCTATAAAAAGATTGGAACGCATTTTGAAAAAGACAGGATGAAATACGGCTACCACTAGTAGAAAATATAGCGTTGAAACAATTCTTGGATCAACTAAGGATGGAAAGAAAAAGGACGAAAAGGGTGGAATCTATCGAATCAGCTGCCCGAAATGCGATAAAGTAAATATTGCAACTCGAACTTGGCAACACCGTCGCGAGGCACTCAGTTAGTGGAGTTGAGTCGAACCAAGCAAGCGGTTGTTAGGAACAACGTATCCTATAATATTATGGTAAAAGATTTTTTTAACGAGAATGTGTAGAGGATAGTTAATATTCATTACTAAGACAAATTGGTGCTATCTTTAAATTAAAGCCATTCCCTAACATCCACAGTCCTTTTATTACTGATGATTTTCAGAAGTGGGATGCTACAGAATTTTCGCTTTATATTGCGTGCTTTTAATAACAGTTAGCCGTCCCGTAACTGCTCGCTACGTGTTTTCGATTGATTAGCCGATATTTTGAATCGTGAATATTAACCCAATTGCCGTGTCAAATTTTTATTCGGCAGCCATATTTCCTAGTTGAAAATGCCGGACAACATAGTTCGTATTGATTCGCTCACAATCAACGAACTCAAACATGAGCTACGTTCGCAAAATTTGCCGACAAGAGGCAACAAACCCGAATTAATTTTACATCTGACGAAAGCCGTCAATGGAGACGACGTTGAAATTTTAGCCGAGAACTCTCGTGCATCCGACGAAGCGATAAAGTTGCAAGAGAGCGTGCAACATCTCACAAATTTAGTTCAAGCATTCAATATTTAGGTACTGAGTATTGCTGGCGGATTTGCAAACTCTGTTTCAGGCATAACCTATGGCGTGTCACCAAACTTGAATATGACATCAACCTCTAGTCTTGGCTTTCCGACGGACGATAGGCAAAACGTGTCGAATGAGGCTATTGTGATGGAATCAACACCGAATCTATGTCTACCGCAGACAGATGAAGATCAGTCGCCGTATCCGACATGAGAAGCAGTCCTAGTACTCCAAAGTATGTTCCACAATTTGCGCGACATCACTGAAATAATGCCAGAACTCTATCCAACGTTAAGTACATCACTGACGGCGCAACAATTTGCTCATCGTGTGTAATCACTAGCAACCATATATTCATGGGAAGAAAACATTGTTCTGTTTGCAGTGCAAACGAAAGTTCAAGGGCCAGCAAAATTGTGGGTGGATGCAAGAAGCGGTATTTTCAAAAGCGTCGATGAATTTGCAAGCTCTTTAGAAGAGGAATTCGAGTCTATCAAAAATGAAGGCGAGGTACATCATCGTATGATAGCAAACATTAAACGCTCAAATGAGCCATATACGGATCATTATTGTCGAATGTATGCAGAAAGTAGATGTGCGAGGATAAGTGACGCAGCCATTATAAGATATATGCGTGAAGGTTTAAACGACGTTCAAATGCAAACCGCTATCGCGTGCTTTACATTCAAAACAACTAAGGAGTTTTTGTGATTCCTTAAAACTTATTTAACAAACCAAAGTAAGATAAACATACGGGTCACGCGAAAATCACATAGCGAAACAAGTCTTAAAGAAAATATTTAATAAGTCTGTGTCGAGAGCGACAACTGTTGCCGATACAAACGACGTGTCAAAGCGAGTTTGTTATAATTGTTATAAACGGGGCCAATCTCCGTGAATTGTTCTTTGCCCCAACGACGACCGCGATGTGTTACATGCCAAAAGATGAGACACAGTGCGGATTCATACATAAGTCAAGATAAACCGGAATATGTGAATAACGCGAATATTCGTCAGTTACATTCTAACTATTCCGTACAAAACTGAGTAGTGAAAAACACCTCCTACCAAATAGTTTGCTTTCGGGATTGGATGCATTGGACGGAGTTCCATATCGAATAATTATTGAAAATGGCGAGTACTACGTTGAAAGTAAATGTCCTGAAATACCCGACACGAAAAAAAAATTTAACTGCAGCCGAAGCAACTGAACTGCGGGTACTACTTGATGATTTCGCAGAGACTACGGCCGAAATGGGTCGATGCAGGACAAAATCAATGAGTATCAAGTTGATATCCGGCACGCCTATCCATGCTCGACAATATCGTATACCGTTGGCTAGAGTAGATAAGATTGAGCAGATTGTGAATGAATTGTTGGCCACAAACGTAATTCGTCCAAGTAATTCATTATACTTTTCGCCTATTGTTTTGGTTCCCAAGCAAGATGGGAAGGATCGTCTTTGTATTGACTTTCCTGTGATAAACGCAATCACAAAGAAGAAGCCGTACCTAATGCCAACTGTTGAGGAACAGCTCTCACAACTCGCGGGAAAGTAGTTTTTCAGCACTGTATTTATTCTCTGGGTACTACCAAATTCCTTTGGATGAAAAATCACGTCAGTACACCGAATTTGTGACTATTCGTGGTCATTTTGAGCACAACGTTATGCCTTTTGGCCTCATTAATGCGCCGATGCTTTTCCAAGAGGTAATGATCGACTTAATTCGCCGTACGAAATCAAGAAATATTGTAAGCTATATGGATGAAATCATTATCTCCAGTGTGACGGCGACTAAGGGAGATGGGTCTTACACTTAGACCGTCAAAGTGTGTTTTTTTTGTATCCTAGTTAACCTTTTTGGGTCATCGCATACAAAGAGACGTAATGAAGCCTCGAAGCAAGAAAATTGATTCTATCCAAAAAGTTCCAACGCCTGAAAATCTGACCAATGTCAGAAGATTTCTTGGATTAGCGGGGTTCTTCTGCAAATTTATTGAAGGATTCTCAAAAAATTCTAAGCCACTGACGAATTTGTTATAACAAAGAAACAGAAATCCTTTGTATGGGACAAGACCGCAGAAATGAGCTTCAACTAGTTGAATACTCGTCTCTGTAGTGAACCTGTTTTAGCTCTTTATGATCCACGGGCTGAACACGAGGTACACACCGACGCCAGTTCTATTGGTCTAGCCGGAGTCTTGATGCAATCTATGGAGGAGAAACCTTTCCAGCCAGTAATATATTTCAGTGGACATTGCGCCGGTGCTAAAACGAAGTACAGTAGCCCTGAATTAGAGGTACTGGCAATCGTTGAAACGTTAGATCGATTCCGATTTTAAAAAAACACTTTCGACTGGTGTCCGATTGTAATACAATATCGATGATGAAGTTGACCACTGCACTTAACAATCGAGTTGCTCGATGGTAGCTAAGACTCCAAGAATTCAACTTTGATGTGATACATCGAGCAGGAAATAATATGACCCATGTCGATGTGTTAAGTCGTCGACCACACGAACAACCGCAAGAACCGACAACAATAGCAGATAAAGTGTTACTGATACAAAAACCTGATCAGAGCCACTGGTTGATATCATTACAGCGACAGGACCCGAAACTAAAGGAAATTATGAATATAATTGATGGAGTATGTAAATCAGCTCAATTTGCCCAATTAAAGTGCAACTCTTAAGAAAGGAAGATTGATGCGAAAAGTAAATGGCGATCTTAAACTTGTAGTGCCATCAGCTGTCCGTTGGAGCCTATTAAAAAGTTGTCATGACGATGCCGGTCAGTTTGGCGTTGATAAAATGGTCAAGAACTATTTTGGTTTACTCGAATGCGCAACTTTGTGAAGTCGTACATTGCTTCATGTCCGGAATGTTGTCTCATTGTTGTATTGCATATTGATCACTTAGGACCAGTTCCTAAGAGTAACAAACGCAATCTATACATAATCGGTGCAACGGACCCTTTCAGTCCGAACAATGGTTTGAGCCAGGAGAGCAGCCTACAGTCGACCAGTAGTTACCATGTTGAGGGATATCACATCATACTTTGGACTACCAATCCGTATTCAAAGTGATCGAGGGTCGGCATTTACACCGAAAGAATTCAAGGATTACTGTGCAAGGTATGATATTCGTCACGTGAAGGTGCCTGTGCGAACTCCACGAGCTAAAGGCTAAGTTGAGCGCGTTAACCAATCAATGTTGTCATATCTACGATGTTCGATGATGGATTGTAAAAAATGGGACGAGCTTCTACCGAGTTTGCAATGGGCACTAAATTCTCAAATCAACTCGACGATCGGATCCACACCTAACCAGATAGTTATTGATTTCCGTTTGAGGGATGTAACAGTGAGCCGTATCATCCAAGCACTAAAGGACGATACGGCTGACAATAATCAACTGTCGATAAGCGAAATTTGGCAGAAGGCTGCACAGCGTATTATGACCGAAAAAGAACGATGGAAAATAAGATTCAACGAGGAACATTGGACTCCTACTTTATACGAAGAAGGCGATTTAGTGGGTACACAGAACATATCAATAGCAACCGGGAAGTCCCATAAATTGGAGCCAAAGTATCGAGGGCCATATGAAGTGGCCAAAGTTTTGAAAAAATGTTCGCTATGTTATCAAAAGCCTCGAGGATGCTCAGAAATGAAAATTCAGTTCCGTGTTCACGAGTGATAAAATGAAACCTTGGTGGTGGTGGTTAATGACGATGACGAGTATTGCGAAGAAATCTGGCCGATTTAAGCCAGGAGGGATGAGCTATCAACTCCAACTTGGCAATACAGGAGCGAGGTACTCAGTTAGTCAAGTCGAGTCGAACCAAGCAAGCGGTTGGTAGGAACAACGTATCATATAATATTATGGTAAAAGATTTTTTTAACGTGAATTTGTAAAGGATAGTTAATATTAATTACTGAAATAAAGTGGTGCTATCTTTAAATTAAAGCAATTCCCTAACATCCACAGTATTGTATAGATGAAACGCCTGACAAAAACAAGATTCCAAGAATATAATAAGGAGGCTGAACAGATCATCAGAAAAGGTGGAATAGAAACAGCAAGATCATCATTAGCCAGACATATTATTGAGGAAATTAATGGGCTAATCTAGATATAATACAGGAAGTCCAGGACTGGCAAACAATGGATGCTTGCGACTCCTTATGGATCTCAATAGTCCTTAGTGAATAACGTTTAAAAATGGATCTAGGGAATGGAAATAGTGACTTAATTAAAATTATCAAATAACTTTTGTAATAAAATCTCCATAATTATTTTACCTGCGGTAGCTGATCCGTCATTGCTTTACAACTTTTTGTAATCCCCTCTAATAAATTTACTTTTAGGCTCTTTGTTAATTTTGTATCTGCCTCAGCTAACCCTTAATTGCATTATAATTGTATGTTATTTCCCGCGGTAGTACTTAAGGAAAATTATGTTTATTGCTTGATATATCTTTTCTGCCTTCAAATGTGAAAGGTTTAAATATTTGGATAATTGCAAGAAGAGCTGCAGAATACTGCCACTGATAAAGAGGATAACTTGTCTTCAAAATACCGGTATCTGGATAGTAAATTTAATAATAAACAGTGCTTAAAAACGGAAATTTTATTTTTTCAGTACTAAAATATACATGCTTTTGATGGTTTTGTACTAAAATACAAAACCCTATTGCAATCACGACCTGTGTCCGTCTGTCCGTCCGTCCGTCCGTCTGTATGTCACAGCACTTTTTCTCCGAAACTATAGAGGCTACAGCCATGAAATTTTGCGGAAAGGTCAGAAGTGGTGACTTTTTGAAAGTTCAAGGGTCAAAAAATTTTTCGAAGGGGTTTAAGGGGGTCTCCGCATATAGGGAGTTGACCCCTCAAAAAAAATTTTCACGAATGGTAGTCGCGTAGGGTGTCATTGGAAAGGTCTCAATATGATCTTTTGAAAACAGGTCTTAAAATTGCCTTATGAGTACCGAGGGGGGCAGGGGAAGGGGAAATGTACGAACTTTTCGCGTACCCCCCCTCGCGATTGGACACCTTCCATCCGAAAAACCTGAAAAAAATCATGAATGTAGGCCTTAATGAGTTTCATAAAGATCGATCAGTATTTAACGAAGTTATAGCGATTTGAATTTTCCTGCATTACTATGGAACAATGTGCCCTGTATTACTATGGAAACATATGGCTATGGAGCCATATGCGCTTTTTACCGACTTAGACACTACAGCTTTGCTAGGATTTGCATGAAAGTTTCAGGAATGATAGATATCATGAGGATGACCACATAAAATTAAAACAAGTCGAAGAGGTAGGAGAGAGCTCCTAGCAAAAGGGCTTTGTAGCCATTCTAGGATTCGAAAAAATAGGCCATGAATCGATGCTTACAGTACAGAGGAGTGGCCCCTGAAAAAAATTTCATGAAAGGTAGCCGATATGAGTATCAAATGAAAGTTCTCCTTGAGAGCTTTTCAAAACAGTTCTTAAACTGACAGTTTTTGCTTCAGTGGGGGCACAGAGGGGGGGGGAAATACATGAAAAATGTGTTTTCTCCCTCGCGAATGGACACCCGTGATCTAAAAAATCTGAAAAAATTATCAAGCGAGATATTTATGGGTGTAACTACTCGTATAACAAATACCTCAGAAGCCAAAATTCTTTCAACATAGTTAATAATAGTATGATCCTCGAACATGACGTGTTTCTTAACTTTATTCGTTGCTGGTTACGGCATTTTGTAAGTTGAGTACAAAACCCTTCTGACATGAGCATAGGTCTGTCTACCCAACTTGTTTATTTTTGAAACTATATCCTAAAAGCTACTTTTTATCGTATATATAATGTTATTGAGTTATAAAGGGTTAAATTGAGAAGAATATTTATTATATCATAAATACATAGAACTCTTCAGAATCTAGTTCAAATTTTTTCAATAGGGACAGCGAAATCATGTTTTGGCGACATGCCGGAGAATATCGGCTCCAAATTGCAACGAAATAGAAGCATTTTGCCAAGTAGAATTATCTTGCACTGTTTACTCATGAGTGTGATCCAAAAAGTACCCGACCCGACAAAGAAAACAGTGAAATAATTGCGAAAATGTTTTTCATTTTTCAAAATATTCCCCTTTCAGCTCGATACACTTTTCCAATTGATGTTCAATAACTTCGATACCCGGTTTATAGTAGGAATCGTCAAGCTCCTCAAAATAGCTATTAACCACAGACTCTACCTCTTCATTGTTGGCATATCTTTTGCCGCCGAGCCGATTTTCAAATTCGGAAAAAGAAAATAATCTCAGGGAGCCAGATCTGGCGAATAGGGTGCGTGAGGAAGAAATTCGAACTTCAACTCATTGATTTTAGCCATCGCAATGACGCACATATGGACTGCTGCGTTGTCGTGATGAAACAACACTTTCTTTTACGTCAGATGGCTGCATTATATACGTCGTTGATTGTTTTTCCTTTTTCGAGATAATCAATGAATATTATTCCACACGCATCCCAGAAAACGTATGCCATGACCTTGCCAATTGACTGAACTGTCTTTGCTTTCTTTGGAGCTGGTTCTCCTTTTTCAGTCCACTGCTTTGACTGCTCCTTTGTCTCAGGTGTAAAATGATGGACCCATGTTTCATCCATGGTTATGAACCGACCCGGAAACTCGGCTTTATTCCTGCGAAACATTGTCAAACACTCGATGGAAATATCCTCACGTTACTGTTTGTGCTCCATTGTGAGCATACGCGGCACCCATCTTGCGCACAGCTTTGTCATGTCCAAATTTTCGGTCGAAATGCGATGCACAGCACTTATGAAATGCCTACCATGTCTGCTATTTCGCGCGCTTTTAGTCGATGGTCATTCAATACCATTTTGTTGATTTTCTTCACATTTTCTGATGTAGTGACCTCGCTCGATCCTCCACTGCGGAGTTCATCTTGGCAGCTCGTACGACCTCGATTAAACTCAGCTACCCAATATTTGACCATTGTAAACGGAGGAGCAGACTTCTCCAGAGTAGAATCCAACTCGGCTTTGATATCGGTTGCACTTAGATCTTCCAAATGAAAGTATTGTATCACATAACGATGCCCGATTTGTTCCATATTTACAAATTCACTGAGAGCGTTCACTTTGGATGTCTGTAAAAATATAATAATAAGCGTACCGTTATGAATTTTTCACATTAAGTTATTAAGGGTTGTATTGCCAATTGCTGTAATTGTTTTTTTTAAACTACCTGTGTTCATAAGTCAGGTCAGGTACTTTTGGGACTACCCTCGTAAATATCTAAACTGAAAACTACTCAAAGTCCAGTCTTGTGGAAGCATCTTTCTTTTCTCAATTGTTTAACATTTCGAAATATATGGAATGCGACCTTGCTCCCACGTTAATTCTGCCAAATCACTTTTTTAGGGTTTTGTAAAATAATTTTACAAAACCTTACTAGTTTCGCGACCAGTCTGTCCATCTGTCCGTCGGTCCGTCCGTCCGTGTGTCACAGCAGTTTTTCTCGGAAACTACTTAATCTAGAAACATCAAATTTTGTGTGTAGGTGTAAAGTGGTGATCTCTTCAAAGTTCAACTACAAAAAAATTTTATAAGGTATTTAAGGGGGGTCTCCCCATATAGGAGAGTGACCCCCCGAAAAAAAAAATTTAATTGAAGGTAGCCGATATGGGTATCAAATGAAAGGTCTTGATGAGAACTTTCCAAAACAGGTCTTAGTTTGGCAAAATTTGCTTCGAGGGGCGCACAGGGAAAAATTTGTGTCCCCCCCCTCGCGATTGGACACCTGTCATCCGAAAAATCTGAAAAAAATCAGGAATGTAGGCCTTGGTGAGTACAACAACAACAAATACGTGAGAAGTCGCAATTCACTCAACTTTGTAAGTAATAGTATGATTTATCGATTTTATGTTTTCTTGAATAAAATCTTAACGGTACCCTTAAATTCAATGAAATTCAGTACGTAGATGTCTATTTATAAGATTGATCTATCCTGAAAGTTTCATAAAGATTGAATCGTATTTAGCGAAGTTATAGCGGTTTGAATTTTCCTGTATTACTATGGAACAATATGCGCTGCATGTATTACTATGGCAACATATGGCTATGGAACAACATGCGCTTTTTACCGACTCAGACACTACAGTTTTGCTAGGATTTGCATGAAAATTTCAGGAATGATAGGTGTCATGAATATCTTTGCGAATCGGTTCAGCTAGTGGTATCAGTAATCGTAAAACAAAATAGTGGCTGTTTTAAATGCGAAGATTGAATAATTTTGAGTTATTTTTTCCCAACTTCAACGTTTAAGGTGCATGCTTTGAAACTTGATTCAATTTAATGAATGACTGAAGATGAGTACCTACAATTAATA
This sequence comes from Odontomyia ornata, assembly GCA_963969285.1. Lineage (NCBI taxonomy): Eukaryota > Metazoa > Arthropoda > Insecta > Diptera > Stratiomyidae > Odontomyia > Odontomyia ornata. The sequence continues at coordinate 347,260,629 of OZ017738.1, read as the reverse complement.
CTCATAAGTGAAAGAAGGCAAGGAGGTGGGAGAGAGCTCCTAGCAAAAGAGTTTTGTAACCATTCTAGGATTCGACAAAATTGGCCATTAATCGATGATAACAGTACAGGAGAGTGGCCCCTGAAAAAAAATTCATCACACGTAGCCGATATGAGTATGAAATAAAAGTTTTCATGGGAGCTTTTCAAAACAGTTGTTAAACTGTCAGTTTTTGCTTCAGTGGGGGACAGGGGGGAAATACATGAAAAATGTGTTTCCTCCGTCGCGGATGGACATCTGAAACAATTATCAAGGGAGATATTTATGAGTATAACAATACCAAAAACCTCAGAAGTCGAAATTCGTTCAACTTTGTTAATAATAGTATGATCTTCGTATTTCATATTTTCTCCAATAAAATCGTCTTTGATATGTTTCTTGATTTGATACGATCTGGTGACTGCATTTTGTAAATTGAATACAAAACGCTTCTGACATGAGCGTAGCTCTGTTTACCCAACTTGTTCTACTTTAATTAATAAAAAATTACGTATAAACAAAGCTGAGGCCTTGTACTAATACTATAGTTAAACTACCATCCAGCTCTTTTCTATTAACATTTATTGTTAAAATGACGAATTTAGTTTGAAAATTTGTTTGTTATCCGTGATCGAGATTGATCTGTTATATTTGCACAAATAAATTTAAAAAACAACAATAGTATTGGTTAAATTTGAGCCAAAAGAAGGTCTACCAATGACTCTTTTATTATCTTCATCGGAGTCTGCTTTAAAATATTCATTTTTTCGAAAACATTAAACAAGTTTACGGCTTCAATAAAAAACCGATGCCCTATGATGATAGCAAGAAAACAACAATGGAAAGTAATAGCGGTGCTTTCACTGCTTTACTTTTGATTTAAAGACACTTCAGCATACTCCCAACATTTAAGAATTTTCTCTCAATAGTATGTAATTTCCAATTGTCCTACATTTCGTACCAAGCATATTTAACGTTAAATATGCTTGTTAAAAATTTCCTTTCAAATTCAATTTATTAAACTAATTGTAATTACACGTGGATGTACACGAAAATATTGTACAAACATTTCGAATAAACTCAAGAAAGATAAAATTACCGGAACTGAGTTCGAATTCGAAAAAAATAGAGTGAAAAAGATTTCTATAGCAAATAGATAAAAATTACTCGTTATCTACAACTCCAAGTACCTCACAATTACCCAGCAGGTTGTTCTGACACAGTTTGATCATTTTGCACCAGACACGCTTATGGACTCCAGTTTGTGTGTTTATGAAGCAATTTCCATCTTTTATTCGCATCTTCATGTTTTCGGATTTCAACGAATTTAGATTTTATGTTTATGACCGCACTCAAAGTATTACGGAGTAACTTATGGTTACCACAGATTTGTTCTGTTCGAGAAACATCTTGGAGTTTTACTTATCGACGGGAATGTCCAATAAAAACTCAAAGAAGATCTGAAGCAGCTCCAATTGTCTCGTATCTGAACGAAGACAAAATTCAGATGAATGTATCAAAATGTATCTTTTTGAACAGCTAATAAATATTTAACTGAAATACTTGAAGGTAACTATACTAAAAACCGAAATAAGTGAAAGAGAAATTATTTTTGATGTGCAGAATGCTATTGGGATTTCACTTTGCGCTTTTTAGGCTTATTTTTCGTTAATGATACTTGAAGAAGTAGTGAAGGTTAGCAGAAGGTTGCAGGCAGATAGCATTCCTTTGAAAATAGATCTTTTGTTTCGGAAACTACTAAGCAATTTATTTGAATTGTTCGTGGAAAGCTTTGTCACCCATTCAAAGAATGACTATCAATTTTTGACCATCTCGTCTTCAGTCATTGTTTCATTTCTCTTTCGGCGGGAAAATGTCCAGCATTCCATTGCACGGTACCAAAATAGAAATAATATATGTATTTCGAGTTCCGCGTCAGCTGCTACCTTTGATCGCCATATCTTAATCTTTCATGTAAATCGATTGGGGACAAGTTTACTAGTGTGTAGGTTAAAAGCTATCCAACCTGTTTCTTGTCGAATAAAGAACGTTGAAATATTTACTAACAAATGCATATTTTCACCGTTACAAAAGTTGATAATCCTGTCTTTTTTTGCTTTTAAGATTCATTTTAATATTTGTTTTGGTTTGAGTTTCTTATCCATTACTTTCAGCCGAAATAAAATAGTTTAATCTATGAAGGTCTGAAGGGTTTTGCATGAAATTCGTGGAGTAAAATCATTGACATGGTATTACCTGAAATTATTCAATTTTTTTTCCATCTGTTTTTTTTTTTTGTATTTTAATTATTTGTTTTGACATTAAGAGAAGCGGATACATTAAATCAAGTCTTAATAGCTTTGAAAAGTGTAAGTTGGTTTGAATACTTCGCCGCATATAGTGAATATCAATAGCTCAAACCTGCCAACCTACGTGGAGCTTTAGACGAGAGACTACCTGAAATTCACTAAAATATTAGTAGTTTCGAAGGGCCGATGGAGGTCAGGCAAATTCACTCATACGTAAACCGCACACACTCACGCACCCAAGCACAGCGGATAAGGACCAGCTCGTCTTTCGCTTTCTTAGTCCCCTACTGCACTTGACGGTCGATTCTTGTCCTCAAAATTTTATTGTTTCTAACTTTATACTGACTTGAAATCATAATTGAATTTCTTACACTTTAACTCATACCAAATAATGTATAATTTACTTATATTACACTTATGGATCTTTGTAAACAATATACTTTAATGTGTACAGAGGTCCACTAGAGTAAATATTTATTTTATGTTTCGAACAATTTTCCATGAAATTCTGCGTAGAATATATACTAGGCAGAAAAGGTCTGCATTCACTTGCGTGCAATCCAATTATAATCTTTGAAAATCGAAGCAATATAAAATAATTCCAGATTTGGTTTAATACATTTTTTAGTAGCTTAAAGGACTATCTTCAAGCAGAGTTTCATTATTTTTACTCTAATAGTTTTTTTTCACAAAAAACATACAAAATTAAGGCAGAAAAAGCCTTCGTTCACATGTAATAAACGTTTTCAAATGATTGATAATTGCAGTTCTGAAGCCAATCAGGAACTTGTCGTATATCCTCGATTCTTTATGAGCTCTTAAAGTTTTTAGGCATCGAATTGATGAGCTTCGGTATCTCTTCTGGTGATGTTTTCTCCCACTCTTCTCTGAGAACATTTTTGATCATTTCCTTGCTCGGTATCGTCTGTTATCGAATCATTCTCTCTAGCGAGTCCCATACATGCTCAATGGGAAAAGTATTCAAACTCAATCCACCTTCCGGGAAAATACGAACACAAGCCGAAGAGCGACCATAAACCTTCGGTAGCAGGTAGGTAGGTAAATACTGACGCGAGGATTGGCACGAATATAAACATATGCTTCGATGAGATATTTCAGGACTACCAGCTCTCCAAAAATCCATAAATTTGCAGAAAAACGAATTTGTTCTATGCAATCTTTTAGTTAGTCCATGGTATTCAGCCCTTTGAGGGTTTTGTACCAAAATACAAAACCCTATGGCAATCACGACCTGTGTCCGTCTGCCTGTCTGTCCGTCCGTCTGTATGTCACAGCACTTTTTCTCCGAAACTATAGAAGCTACAGCCATGAAACTTTGTGAAAAGGTCAAAAGTGGTGACTTCTTGAAAGGTAAATGGCAATGGCAGTGGCAAATTTTTTCAAAGGGGTTTGAGAGGAGGCTCTTCATATAGATTGGGTGACCCTACAAAAATTTTTTTTCTTCTTTGGTAGTCGAGTAGTGTTGCCAGTGTTGACCGCGTGATTAACAATATTGACACCGGTGCCATAATCGTTTTCGCTCTGGTTCGCTGACATCCCGCCCCCCGTCAATCGCTCGCAGGGTTCACCATTCGTTATGTCCAGGACTGCAATTTTTGACGTGGGTCGACTAATCGTCCCATTGACTGCCTTGATCTCGGCGCTTCGGGTTTGAGCATCCTTCCCGTAGTTTACGCGCACGATGATTCCCTTTTTCCACTTCCGTTTAGGCATATTCTCGTCACACACCACCACGACTTCTCCTTCCTTCAACGGGCGCACTTCCTCATGCCACTTCTCTCGCCTTATCACAATTTGATTTTCTCCACAATTTGATTTTCATCTGCTCCGCAACTCGATACAATTTGCCGATGTCGATTGCAACTTCCTGATTCGACCCCAACGTCTGAACTGAACTGGCTGCTCCAAGCAAAAAATCATTTGGTGTTAGCGGATCAGCTTCCGCATACTCCATGGCAACGTCGGTAAGTGGCCTCGAATTCACCATATATTCGGCTTCCGTCAAAACGTGATGAAGGACTTCAATCCTCGGCGCTTCATTTTGAAGTGTATACGACAAAACCCGCTTCACAGCCTGCACGAGCCTCTCCCAACATCCTCCGGCACTAGGGTTTCCGGTACAGCTGAATAACCATTCAATATTTTTATGTGCTAAAGTCGCTTGCACGTCATCATTGTTGTAAGTTCGATTGTTTATGTCCTTTGCAGCCTTAACGAAGTTGGTACCACGATCACTGCGAGTTCGATGCGGAACTCCTCTCCTATTTATGAAATTCGCAATGCACATTAGACAGGCACTACTTGACAGATCCTTGGCGATTTCAAGGTGCACCGCACGCGTAGTTAGGCAGGTAAACAACGCTGTCCATCGTTTTTCCTTATGTCTCGCTACTGTAACTTGTAAAGGTCCAAAGTAATCCCAGCCAGTATAGGTAAACGGTCGTACAAACGGAGTGACCCGATCGATCGGTAACTGACCCATCTGAGGCGTCTTTGGAACGGCATTCCTAACCTTGCACGTGTTGCAATAACGTTTTATTGCCTTGAAAACGTATCTAAGTTTTGGGATGTAAAACTTCCTTCGCATCTCACATAGAGTTGTATATTCATTTTGGTGCAGAAAACTGTTATGGTATTCAGCAACTATCAACTCGACAAATTTACTCTCTGGCGGCAATATAATGGGTCTTTTCTGTGACTCTGGCAAATGAGAGGCTAAATCAAGCCGACCAAAAACACGTAACAACTCAAATCCGTCGAGCCCAGGATACAACTTGTACAAGCTACTCTGCTTGTCAATGGTAATTCCCAATTTTAATGATGCTATTTCCTCACTGTACTTTCTAGCTTGAACGTATTTATAAATAGAACGTTCGGCTTGACGCAGCTCTTGGACAGTTAATTCACCTTTAGACTTCTGAGCTGACCTTGAATTGGCAATAAATCGCATGACCCAGGCCAAGACCCGCATTACTTTCCACCACTTAGAAAACTTTTCCAAGTGTTTGAACGTGGGGTTTTCCTCCATGGATATTGTTAAAATAAAATCTCTTCAGATTTCTTCTTCCGGTTCCATAACCCTATTCGTTGTACTCGAAGACGGCCAATCAATTTCGGGACGTTTCGAAAAATCTGGGCCCTTTAACCAGATGCTCGAAGGATTAAGGTCGATGGGATATACTGTTCGAGTCAACGCATCTGCGGCGTTGATTTTCGTTGGTACCCAACGCCATTCTGATATGGATGTTGAATCTAAAATTTCTCCGATTCGATGTGCCACAAAGGGCTTATACTTTCGGGATCCAGCTCGCAACCAATGGAGAACAGTCTGCGAGTCGGTCCAGAGTACGGTACTCCTGATGGCGATGCTTAAACTATGTTGCAGCGATATCTTAAGACGAGTACCAAGCACTGCGGCTTGTAATTCCAACTGAGGAACCGATAATCGCTACAATGGTGCGCATCTCGACTTACCACAGACGAAGGCGACGTTCACTCCGGAGCCTTTTACCCGTAAATACGCGACTGCGCCGAATGCTTCCTCGCTGGCATCAACAAAGATGTGTAGCTGAACATCATCCGATTGAGATATTTGGGGTGAGTAACATCGAGGCACCCGCAACTGAGCCCATGCGTTAAGACTCTGCAACCAGTGATGAAACTTTGCTTACATTTCTGGTGGTAAATCGTCGTCCCAATCTAAATTAATTTCCCACACTTCTTGTAGTAGCCGTTTTGAGTAGATCAAAACATTAGCTAGTATACCGTACGGATCAAAGATAGAGATGGTTGTCCGCAACAGTTCCCTCTTCGTAACATTACGTTTTTCGCTGATGATACCAGGGTCAACTTTATTCGTGTTTATTTTAAAAACAAATACGTCACCTCTTGGGTCCCAATGCATGTCAAGAATTTTGTTTGTTGCAACTTCGGCGGCCTTATCCATATTTATGGTTTGACTTCCGGCAACATCATTCAGCTCTGCTAACATTCGACAGGAATTCGACGTCAATTTCTTCAATATAAATCCGGCATGTTAATGGATTTCACGAACTGCTTTTGAAATGTCAATCGCCTCCTGTTCCGAATGAAAGGTATCAACGTAGTCATCAACATAATGTCGATTAACAATAGACTCGATGGCACGGCTGTTTGTTTCGGCATAGTGTTTTGCGTTTAAGTGACGAATTGGGCAGACGCTGGCGAACAAGATGCCCCGAATATCATGGACGACATAACGAAAACGCGTGGCTCCCTCGATACATCTCGATATCTCCATAGAAAGCGTTGAGAGTCCTGGTCCTCACATCTGATTCGTATTTGGTGTAACATTTCCACTTTATCTCCACTGACTCCTATCCGGCCTTCCCGAAACTTTATCAATACCTCTACCAAACTCGCGTATTGATCCGGTCCTTTCAATAAATTGTCGTTGAGGGAGGTACCATTCGCGTTCGCAGTGGCGTCAAACACTAGAAGATATTTTCCGAGTTCGTTGACATTTATTACCAGAAAATGTGGCAAATACCAAGTTCTGGCTCTAATCGTGCTGTGCTCTGACTTTGACAGTTCACACGCATATCCCTTCTTAATATAGCTCTCTATCATAGAATTATACTGCCTGGCATAGTTCTCATCCCTTTCCATTTTCCGTTCGATAGTTACCAACCGATTGAATGCCATCTCATAACTGTCTGGCAGTTTGATGTTGTCCGCTTTCCATATGAGCCCCGTCTCAAATCTATCAACGAGTCGACGTGTAGTTGTTTTCATAATTTCCAGCGCCCTTGTTGTTTCCACATCCAGCTGACCCTCTTTGATTGGCCTTGTGCCAAATCCTTCGGTAGAGAAGTATTCACCCACGATTACGAGTAAATCTTGCTGAATTAGGCACACTCGTGGAAGCTCGTTCTTGGGACAGTCTTCGGTTGGGCCGTAGACAACCCATCCTAATTTAGTTCGAGAGGCTATTGGCGCTGACTGATAATTGGCGGCGACAGTTTGATCAACAATTGCCAGGTGGCAATGTTCCAAACCAATGAGGATTTTAGGTTTGGCATTCTCGTACTCGTCGATGGGCAAATTTTTTATGTGTCGGAAGTTAGAACCCAGCTGATTAATATTCACTGTTTGTGTGGGCAAGCACAGATCGCTGACTGTTCTAACATTCATCATTGGGTATATTGAGCTGCCTGGCCTCCTACTACTGATTCCAATTTCGATGCGCTGTGATGGCTCCTCAGTGACTTTATTGCCATACCACTGCAATCTCAACAATTCTGTTTTATCAGAAGATCAAATCTCATCGGCTAAACTCTGTTCGATCATGGTGACGGATGATCCCTCGTCCAGGAAAGCGAACGCTTGTTCCTCGCCCTTCGGGCCGTAAATAGTGACAGGAACAATGAGACCAACAATTCAGGTTTATTTTCCGGAATGGTCGCCACCTCACGGACTTTTTGTAGTTGATGGCGGATTAAAAGTTCCGGACGGCCAAAACTAAATTCGAGTGTGTCGATTATTTGATTAACATTACTCGGGTGCATAAGTAATGACTCGACCACTTCCTTGGCTGCACCTTTCAAGCACTTCTGAAGCCGAAACAGGTTTTCAACGAAACTGTTGAAGTCTCCTTGTAGGCGCTATAGAACAGTGGCCACTGTTGAGGGCTTCCACAGAATTCGGGCAAATCCCATAATTTACGACTGGCAAATAAATTACGGAAGTCTGTGACAGTAGTATGTGGCTGGACTGAAAACGTATGGCGATTTGCGACAAGTGGCGGCGGCTGACCGGCCGAAGATTGATCGCGTGATTAACAATATTGACACCGGCGCCATAATCGTTTTCGCTCTGGTTCGCCGACAAGTAGAGTGTCATTGGAAAAGTCTCAACGAGATCTTTTCAAAAGAAGTCTTAAAATTGCCTTATTGGTTTCGTAGGGGAAAGGGAAGGGTAAATGTACGACATTTTGTAGGCCTTTATTAGTATAACAACAACAAATACTTAAGAGTCAAAATTCAACTTTGTTAGTAATAGTATAATTTATCAATTTTACATTTTCTTGCGTAAAATCCTAACGGTACTTTTAAATTCAACAAAAGTACAAAAATGGTTATTTATAAGACTGACCAGTCCTGAAAGTTTCACAAAGATCGAATGGTATTTAACGATGTTATACCGCTTTGAATTTTCCTGTATTACTATGGGACAATGTGCACTGCATTACTTTGGAAACATATGGCTATGGAACAAATATAGTCGTATATTAACTGTCAACATGTGTTATTGTTCTTGTAATTTCATATAATTGAAATGGCGATAACTCATTTGATTATGATTTGATTTCCATGAAATTTCGTGGCCATAAGGGCCTTCTATAAACCAACATAACAGTGAAACTTTAATGGATTTAAGGGCTCTGTTTCAATTTTTGGGGGAATCCGGAAATTTAGAAATTATACTCTTATTAACAGAGTTGAGTGAATTTTGATTTCTGAGGTATTTGTTGCCCTTGGACTCATAAACACCTATCTTCATGATTTTTTCACGCAAATATCGTTCATTTACTTTACTTCACCCTGCACCCTTAATGCAAAAAATGACTTTTTTTAAATTCTGTAAGTGCGAAGACCCTTCATTTGATACCCTACATCGTTGTAAGGGGGACCCATTTAAGCAATTTTTAATGTATTTGATAAGACTTAAACTTTTGAGAGACCACCACTTCTAACCTATTGACAAAGTTTGAGCTTTACATCTTGGCCATCTTTACAAATCAGCCATTTAAGTAATTCATTAAAATATCATTTATTCTATAAGTTTCAATAAAATTTACCGACTTTATAGCTATTTGAATTTCCTCCGATTACAACAATCTTATACGATTTATTTACTACATGAGCCAAACACTACACTTTTGGCTGGATCTTCTCCGAATTCTCAGATATGATGAATAACAAAAATACTTGTATGTACATTTAACATTCAAGTCAGTCAATAATTTTGGTAATGTTGAAACAAATTTTTGGCTGGTTAAAATGGAATTCTTTGAAAACAAGAATATATTTGTTGTGCATGTCATAAATGTTTTTCTTGAATTAAATCATTCTATTTATCCACATATATATATATTGTAGGTTAAGTAAAAAAACCCTTTTGACATGAGGGTGGTTCTGTCTACCCAACTTGTTTATATAACTGCAGTTGAAGCTTTAATAAATAAATTGGTTTCCTCAAATTTCCTTTTCCCTCTGAATAACTAAAAAACACAATTAAAGTAAACGTAAACCGAGTAAATTAACTGTATTCTAAATATATACTTATGTAGACATAAGTCCGCGATATATTGTCTTGGTATAAATTAATTAGCTTCGGAGAATTCATTGTCGTTTTATAACCAAACAAAGAAGGAAATAAAACTTAAATCATTAAGCAAAAGCACCTTTTCACTGATCTGATTGACAAATACAAGGTAGCAGGTAAGTGGTATAAAGGAATATCCTTCTCTCCTTGGGAGCCTTGATGTGTATATAGGATACACATCATATCAAGCTTCCAGCGCATTTCAGTATACATAAGGTGTACTGGTATTGCAACAGAATCATTGCCTACAAACGACGCAAAAATAATTCTGGGTGATTTCAACGCTAAGGTTGGCAATGACCTATCTCATCGGGGAACGACTGGAGGATATAGCCTCCACGATGAAATAAATGACAAAGGCCAGTGCATGATTGACTTTGCATTTAGCAGAAATCTAGTCATACGTTCGACTTGCTTCCCACATCGACGCATTCATAAAATGACCTGGGTTTCACCGGATGGCAACACACGAGACTAGATCGATCATGTTCTGATCCAACAACGTTGGGCCTTGAGCATATTTGTCATCCGTACATACCGAGGAGCCAATTGTCACTCAGGTCATTACTTGATCAAACTAACCTATCGGTGTCATATGGCAAAGGCATATTCAGCGAAGACCAGCCCGCTGTAAAAATTTGACATCAAAAGGCTTCAAACAGCGTCTGTGGCCGAAAATTACACTCAGACCGTCGACAAGCAAGCTGGCCCCCATCTTATCAGGCACATTGTTATAGACGATCAACGAGCTTTGGATGGAAGTGAAAGCGGCTGTTAGGACCGTAGCAGAACAGACGATCGGACATCAAGCCCGGCGCAAGAGGAATGATTGGTTCGATGATGAGTGCCAGAATGCGTTAGATAAAAAGAATCAGGCGTACAAAGAATACGTGTACGAAAACCAGGACGAAGAGAGAGCACTATGAAAATCTCAGAAGAGTAGCGAATAAGATAAATAGGATTAAGAAAAGAAAATACCATGACGACCAATTGAGAAGTATAGATATAAGTCTAGCGAGCAACAACACAAGACAAGCACACAAAGTAGTGAAAAGCTTGAAACGTGGTTACCAGCCCAAAAACACACTCTGTCGTGATTAAATCGGCAATATCATCGCTGATGAAACCAAGATTAAGGAAAGCTGGGCATCATATTTAAAGAACCTCCTTAATCCTCCACACAATTTCAGAGCATGTGAGCCTATAGATGTCTGCGGAGAGCGTCCATTGGCTCCACCAGCTCTGGATGAAGTTTGTTCCATCATCAAAGCTCAAAAGAATAATAAAGCGCCAGGCATCGATGAGATTCCAGTGGAGCTCATCAAAAATGGTGGACGTAATGTTCACCAAGCTCTTCACAAAGTCATCCAGCACAGAGTGGAGTCAATCAATTATATTCCCTATCCACAAACAAGGTGACAAGTTACAGTGTGAAAATTATAGAGGCATATCACTACTTTGTACGTTGTACGCCGTACAATTTTCAAAGGTCTTAGAAAATAAAATCGGATCATACACCAACAGTATTATTGGGAAGTATCAAGGTGGTTTTAGAGCAGGCAGATCGACGATCGACCAATTGTTTACAGTCGATCAGGTACTTGAAAAGTGCTGGGAGTTCAACATAGACGTTCATCAAATTGTTGTTGACTTAAAGCGAGCATACGACAGTATTGATCGTAACGTACTGTACCAAATAATGCTTTGCTTTGGCATCCCAGCCTAATTAGCACGTCTTAGTAAAATGACAATACGTCGACGACCTCTCAAGTCCGCATCAATAACCAACTCACCGATGCCTATGACACAAACATCGGACTAAAGTAGGGAGATAGGCCGGCCCCATTGCTATTCAATTTGGCTCTAGAGTACGTCATAAGGAAGCTACCTATCGATGCGCGAGGTATATTACTATTCAAGTCGAGCCTAGTAGTAGCCTATGCGGACGACATCAACATTTTGTCATGGTCGTTAACAACTGCCAAATAACTCTCTCTGAAACTTGACAGCGAAGCAAGGCTAGTAGGGCTTCAAATCAATGAAAATAAAACAAAGCTCTTGGCGCAGTCGAGGAAAAATACCTCAAGTACACAAAATATCACACTTGGTGAATACATTATCAAAAATGTTAGCGAATTTGTATATTCAGGCGCCAAAATACCAAATACAGGCAATGAAAGAAACGAAATACGCCGAAGGATACAGCTTGCAAATAAAATATTTTATTCAGTTCTGACGATCTTGAAGAGCAGCTGCATACACAGGAAAATAAAGCTCCAGGTATACAAATCTGTGATAAAACCTGTGTTATGCTATGGGTGTGAAACATGGACTCTAACCCAAGCATCCATAAATATATTGAGTGACGGATCCTGAGGCGAATAATCGGAGCGAAGTTCAACGGGGACCAATGGCGAATTCGATACAACCATGAGTTGTAAGAAATTTTTAACGAGCCGGAAGTCTCAACAATTTCGGACTGCGAAAGATGCAACAGGCTGGACACATGGGTCACATGGACGAGCAACGGATACCCAAAACGGTATTCGTTGGGAGAACTGAAGGCCGGAGACTAGTGGGGAAACCGAGGAAACGCTGGTCTAAGTCAGTCGGTGAAGACAATTTATCGCTGCTCGGATTTCAAAATTGGAGGACGCGATCAATGGATTGAGACAGTTAGAGGGGCTATTTGCACGAAGTGAAGGCCCGAGAGGGGCTGACTTTTAGAAAGTTTTGGGGTGAAGAAAAAAATTTACAAAGAGTTTTAAGGGGGTCCTCACATATACAGAGTGACCCCGAAAAAATGTTTTTCATCATAGGTGATCAAATGGGGTATCAAATGAATTTTCTCGTACTTCCTCCAGATTTGACACCTTTCATCCGAAAAATCTGAAAAATTTTGAGTGTCGATCTTTATGAGCACAACAACAAATATATTTAAAGATGAAGTTTACTCAACTTTTTGAATAATAGTATTATTTATCAATTTTACACTTCCTTAAATAAAACTGTTAGGTAGGCAATATTGCAACAAAATGTTGGCCGATTAAAATAGAGTAACACTAGTTTTTCATTATGAAAAAATTCACCCCTTCCTCGTAACACCTTCACTATTCTTGGCTCGATGATCATAAGTAGTTTTTTACCCCAGAATTACTTGCAAAATTAGTGATACATGTACCCCGGCTTAGTTAAAATTTGATAGGAACCTTACTAATGCTTCCAAGCTTGCAAATGGATTACTTAAAATCACAATGGTGTTAGACTTCTAAAATCGAATCCAGTGCATATTCCTTTCCAGTCCAGCTGCAGATTTGAATTGTCTTGACTGTAGTCACAATTTACTTAATTCTGCCATGACAAACTCTTCAACTGAGTAGTAAAATGTTCCTCGCACAATAATCAGTATTGGCAGATCAAGCAACAATCCCTCATTTGTTCGCGTCAATAGACAAACCGGCCACCAAACCAAAGCAACACGCAGCTCCGTCTTCTATTGTTTCAAGGCATGATCGCATAATTTCTCAAATTCAGTTTTTTTCGAATAAGGACTGACCGAATTGATTTGATCGGCTGCCTCTGTCACTCTTGATGATGACTTCGTCGGTTGCCTGTGATTGAGGTTACGTGCAGCTCTAAGAGAAAACCGATAGCTTGTGCGATTCCCGAATAAGTGAAACCAATAATCACGAATCCCGAAGCAGAACTTTGTATGGGGAAAATTGCCTTCCTGGTGAGTTTTCGAAAGGCAGAGTCCACTTGGATAGTATTGCACCCTGTCATTGGTCAGTTCCGCTTCTAACCGATCCAAAGAGCATAGACTAGTTGTGATACTCATCAGATGTAACTAGTAACATCCCCGATTCGGTGTTATGAGACTAAAGCAAACTTCAGATTCAGGATCAAAGCTCAAAGCACTTACAACATTTTTATGTTTTGAGAAATATTTCAGCAGCTTTAAAAGGAAATCACTCTTAGCAATAAAAATACGCTCAAAGCATTATTTTTCATCCAACGCGTATTAGAATTGATTAAATTATAACTTCCCCCAGATTTTATACATCTAATTCAGTCTTTCTTCAACTGATAAATTATTTAAAGCAATTATTTTTGAATTCTGTTTGATTTTCAATGGTTAGACCCATGTTATATATATTATTTTCAGAGGGTGAAAAATTTGCTGTTATAGTTCACTTACAAAGCAACTGTATCAACATATGCGGACGTCAAAATGCTGAAAAATATCTTGAATGATGATCAATGCCAATAAAGCAAAGGCAATCTACTTCAACACGGAAAAAGGCCCAAGCAGCCTCTCACGAAAAAGGAGACAATTAATAAGCAAGGAAAAAGTAAAAAAAAAAAATTATCTATCAAAAATGAGTTCCGACATAAACACTGATATTTAAAGATCATAAAACTGGTAGGCTTGAACATTTTGCAAAAAAAATCTTGCCTTATATCTTCTATTGGAATTGTCAACATTTGTGATGCGATCCTACCGTTACCTATCGGCACTAAGGGCACTATTCTTCTTTGAAGACATGCTCGATGGGGCTTTTATAGTCAGTGCTAATTTGAGTCTCGTATCGTCAACACGTTTGACATTTTCTCAATTTTGCAATTTTTCAATGCATGTAGTATGTTAGTTCTGAAACTCGGGGTCATATTTCTTCTTTTTTTTTTGTCTGCCTAGAACAACAACAGCTATAAAGAAACAGCGTCAAGAAATAGATGCGAGCGCAAAAGCTTTCGCGATTGCCATTTGTCTCGAAGTTGTTTTGAGTTTGAGTTTTGAGAAAAGACAACTAAGATACATTGAAAATTTAAATACGCGCGATGTTAACTAAAAATTTTGGTTGGGGATATGTGAACAGAGAAAATGTAAAACCAGAAATCGCGGTTTCGACAAAGTGATGGATGGACGTAGACTTGAAAGCACAATCGGGTATAATTTTGCAACGAGCCTGTTTGAGGTCAAACAGGTCACGAATTGTACAATTGCTAAAGAAATGTGGACAAAACTCTAAGAAACCTATCGGTTGAAAGACCCTGTTCAAAAAGCGGCTTTATCGAACGCATTGATATCGACAAAGATGCAAGATGTTGATGATGTTCGGGAACATTTTCGATCATTCCTTAATATTGTAACAAGTTTGCGGAACTTAGTATTGAAATCAATCAAGAACTTTTGGTTGTCATGCTCCTACGAAGGTTGCCAGAAAACATCGAGGATTTTTGATGCGTTATCAATTCGAGGGGAGAGTTACCTAGCCTCAAAACGCTTCGCATGAAAATCACTGAGGAATTTGATTTTTGTCGCAAGGCAAGAGAAGAATAAATCAGAGAATCCCAAAAGGAAGACGACCGGAAAGAAGTAGGTAGAATTTTCGCCAAAATATTAAATAAAATGTGAAAAGGTGTAACAAAATGGGATTCCATGAAAAACTGCGCACATAAGGTGGTTGAACAATCGAATGGCGTTGAAGATGTGAGGCAGCAAAAAGTATTGCAAGGTATTTCGATAGAGGATGCACTTCCACCATACACAAAGATATGAAGTTGTTCGCAGATATTATTGAAGGGGGTGATCACGGAAAGTTGAATGTAGCAAACAGTGCCCATGCACATATAGTTGGGAAAAGGTGGTGTTTTTCGAATCGGAGCAAAATAGTGAGAAAAAAAAAAAAACGATCGAATTCAGTAACAGTTTGTTCGTGTTAGACTCGAGAGGTAATCTTGTATATGGATATCTAGTTATTTTCCGCAAATCAAAAGCCGAGATAGTTAATTCTCGTGGAGAAGTTATTCTTGTTGTAAAACGAAAAAACGAGCTCTACTTTTTCAAAGACATAATTCTGCCAGAATGCAACAAGGCCGTCGAAATTAGAGGAGAAACAATACTAACTGACAATTCATTGAAGGATTGGCACGTGCGGATGGGACATTTGAATATCCAAGATCTTCAAGCAGCTATTAGATTGAGATCCATCGCAAGAGCGAGTCTCAATGAAGTTAACCTCAAAGAAGAACTCAAGTGAAAAGTCTGTGCCAAGGAAAAGTTGAGCAAAATCTCCTCCTTAAATTCTAAGGGAACATTGAAGCTGGGTAAGCACACTCAATCAGATGTATGCGAAAAAATTAGGACTGCGTCGATGGAAAAAAAAAGTCTTTGTTTTATGAAATTTATAGATGATCAATCTGATCGATGTGAGGTGAAATTCATTCGACAGAAGAGTTAGGTTCCTAGCGAATTCGAGAGACATTGAGCCATGGTAAGCACGCAGCAACAAACCAAAATTATTACACTGTAGATAGATGGCTCGTTGTGATCATTGACAAACACGGGATCATGCGTCAATTGACAGCACTATATTCTCCCCAATAAAATGGTACTGCCGAGGAGAGAAATCAGACGTTAGGAGATATGACTCCTTATCCAGGCGGGACTAGCTTCTTTCTTATAGGCAGGGAACAAAAACACGGCAAACTTCATTAGAAACCTGTGGTCTACGAGCAAACAGTGTGGCAAGATACCATTTAATATTCGATTCGGATCAATTCAAAATATGGCACAATTCAGATATCTTGGAAATATAGTCTACGTAAGGATAATGCCTCTGAAAAGGGGAAGTTCAAACCAAGGTTTTTTAGAATACCGCATAAAATTTAAGAATTATCGCGTTTGGTTGCTTCGCGATAGAAGGGTGGAAATATCGACAGACGTCAAACCCATGGACAGATTCTTGTCCCAGCTGAACAAGAAATTTGAATATTTCCCACCCTCAGATCAGAGCAATTGACGACAAGTCAGTGGAAGTGAATTTACTCCTCAGTCAAGATGATGTCATCCAAGATGATAAAATCCAGTCACAAAATTCATTCAAATAGGAAGATTGAATGTCGACCAAGAGTAAAATTGAATGCAAGCAAGAAAAATCTCAGGGATTTCCACAAATGGCGTTTCCAGTCTATATTTTTACGTGAAGAAGACAAGCAAGGCCACGTTTGATGAAAACAGGAAGAAAAGAGAGATCTCAAAAGGAATTTACTGCATCAAATTATGTCGAGGAACCCGAAGCTCATTAGGCTTTCCTCACCGAAATTCCTTTGGTTCAAGCACTAAAAGGTCAGCAATTGGAAGTGTGGGCAAGAGCAATGGCTGACTAAATCAACTCTATTTTGCAGAAGGAAACATGTGATCTAGTGAACAGATCAAGTGCTTCAGGTATAGTAGGCAGCAGATTTGTTCTTCAAAATAATGATGGATTAAAGGGCGTTCTCGACATTAACCCAAGGATGCGCGAACATATTGAATGCCCTCGGAAGATGGGTCCCGAGGTGAATAGTCGGAGCGAGGCTGGACGGAGGTCAATGACAAATTTGATACAACCATGAGTTATATAACATTTTTGACGAGCCGGAGGTCTCAATGATTGTAAGGCTGCGGAAGCTGCAATTGGCTGGCCACATAAATCGTACGGATGGGCAACGGGTACCCAAAAAGGTATTCGTTGGGAGAACTGAAGGTCAGAGACCAGTGGGGAAATCGCTGAACTGACTCAGTCGTGACTCGGCCGAAGAAGACAGTTCATCGCTGCTCAGATTTCAAAATTGGAGGCGCTTGTTGCAGGAAGCGAAAACCCAAGAGGGATTGTAGCACTACGAAGAAGAAGAAGAAACGGTGTTTCTGAAAAACATATTACAAGAATATTTGCAAAGGGGAATAGTCACTAGTACAGCAAAGATTTTCACAAGACATACGTTCCGGTTGCATGACTAGAGTCCATTTGCATAGTAAATACAACGGTTGCTCAGACAAATATGCACATTAGACAATACGACGTAGCAGCGGCTTACCTTCATAGTGACCTGCAAGAGACTGTATACATGGAAGTTCCTGATGAGTTTTGAGAAATACTGAACCACAAAGTGAAAGATGTATTGCAAGACGACCAAAACGTCAAAAAAGCTATGACGATGCTATTGAAACTCTCCAGCGGTGACAAAAGTTGTCGAATGAAGGTCTTATATGGCTTGAAGTAGGCTGGAAGAGCATGGAACAAAAAACTTGACCTGGAACTGAAAAGATGAAATTGACGACCCCTGCGTGTACTTACGGCAGCAAGTGATGATAATCATTATATACTCGTATATCGGCAATGTCTTGGTGATTTCGCGAAACTTTGAGAAAATTCAGCAATTTGGCAGCAGAGTAGCTCAGATATTCGAGATCAAAGATCTTGGAGAGCTCAAGTAATGCATCAATTATTCCAGAAACAAACAAGGCATTTTTCTGAGACAGAAGACGTATATTCTCAAACCCTTTGGGATGGAGTCTTACAATAACACATTGATGCCTTGGGATCCAGGAACGCGAGAAACCTCTATACAGTAAACTCGTTGATTATCTGCTGTATTTGTCCGTGGCAACCCAGCCCGACATTGCTTACACTACAAGTTCTTTAGGGCGATTCAAAGAGTGCTTCAACTGAACTCACTGCATGGCGACAAACATAGTACTTGTTGCGAATTCCGGCGTACTGGCATTCTACGATTCGCAACTTCAAACTGCCGCCGTAACATTTTCACCTTTTTTTGGAGAGATAATTTTACCTTGGTATATTTATTTATTTTTATTAACATTTAACAATTTCCTTATAATTCATATTTCCCCATCATTTCAATTATACTCTCTTACCCTATCTTCAATTACAAAAAATAATAATATAATAATAATCTTTCCCACTAGCAACACTCCATTCATTATTTCCCATTAACAAAATTTCATTTGATACCTTTTCCCTAACAAAACCTAATTCCTCCCTTCATACTAACTAATTTTATTCATTAGCATTGTTATACTAACAAAATTCATCCACGCTTCCCTACTAACAAATTTCATTTCCATGCCCATTAAGAAAGGTGCATGATTGCAGTTGCTAATTCGAGGAATGGGAAATCAACAGAAGTTGGCTCCGTTCGTAGCGTCGTAGACTCTCGACCGGAGGTCCGCTGGGACCCTCGGTTCAAGTTCTCCCTAGTGCAGGAAAACACTCTTTTTGGGATATCGGCAAAAGCAATTGTTTCCGTATACTCGTATATGACAATTTGGATATAACCAAACGCTATCTTAAATCGCCATTTATGCAAAATGGAAATTGTTGGTTTGTCGATATGGAAAAGATGTGTGGGTAGCGGAATCGAAGTGTATTGAACTTCGATTACGTTTCTCAAATTTGGCAGCAGTAATTGGGAATGAAAGGGTTGCGGGATTGGTTTTTGGGAGTGGATGACATTCGGTATTTGGTTTGAAAAAGAAGAGAAAATGGTTTGGTAGTGTCGGGATAAAGGTGAGCTTTGCGTTCGGAAAAAGTGGAGTGGCGATGACGATTTTGAGTGGTGGAAAAAAGAAAATGTGGATTTAAGAATTGGGAATTACTTTGTGGTTGAATTATGGGATAGATGGATTTTGCATTGTGAAGTACATGAACTTTTTTGGTGAAAAATCAAAGACGAGGAAGAAAAGACGAGCATCGCGTGAATTCCCCGAAAAAATGACAGGGCGATACGATTTCTGAATAATTTTAGTGATTGAAATGATGATGAACAATTCAAACTGAGGTGTTCAAGGAACAACTGGTGCAAAAGTAAAAATTTTTCCGTACCGCGTGGAAACCATTTCGGCAAAAGAAGGTCTTAGTGAATATTTTCAACATTTGGACCATATTGGTAGAACACACTACCAAGCGCGTCTGCTTTTATAGTTGTTACAGATGTTTCATACAATAACGTGAAAAATGGCCTAGTTCCGACGTAATATGGCATTCAAACAAGCAGAGTTCCTAAGCATTCACCTATCAATCACGGACAAAAAAAATAAAATAAACAGCAGCGTTTATTTCTACAATATTGAGTTCGAATTTTAAATTACTGGCGATCCGTGAGGTGGAATCAGTGTTCTGTCAACCAAAATCTCCAAGAAACGTTTAAATCACATTTGTGGCCGACATTTTCTTAATTTTATTAAATTTAATTTGTAACCAGGAAATTTTAAAGTAACTTTTCAGAACCCTCCCTTCCCCACTTGCAGAGTGTGGGAGAAATTTTGATATTATCCTTTTTATTATGCATTAAAAATAAATTTTTATTATCCGTTTATTTCGGTAATCAAAGTAAATTGGGTTGTGTTTCTTTTAAGAATTTTCTTTGCTTTCGCTAGCAATAGGGGTTTAATTTACTTGTTTTAACTAATTTAATATTTTCAATGATTTGCATTTTGTTGTATATTGAATTGAATTTTTTTGTATATTGAGTTGTTTTTTGCAAATATTCGTAATGTTTATGAGATGAACAGCTGTAAAGTCTACCCAAATTTTCAGTTTTACTGGGGGCTGCGCCTTAAGACAAAATATTTCATTTCTCAATATGGCCTCCACCTTTCCCGTCCTTTCCCCTTCTTGTTGCTTTTTATCTGCAGGGTGGCTCAGCACGAGCAGAGGGTGTCCCGGAAGACTCAAGATACTACTGAGCGCTAGCCGGCCTCAGTATGCCACCTCGGGTTACGCGCCCCTCTGCTGAAACTTAATGTCTGCAACTGCGGTGACTTCTGCGATTGTTACATACTCCAATACTTGAAAAGAGCAATGGATCTCGATATATATACCACAATAAATGGAAATTACTTGTTGGTTTTGTAGACGTTAATTGGGTCTCTTCAGTGGACGACGACTGGGCGAATTCGGAATACGCTTTCAGTTTGGGAGGAGGTGGCACCTTCTGGGATTTGTGCAAGTGACGAACGGTTACTTTATTTACCACAAAAGCTGAGTACTCGTACATAGCATTGGGTGAGGCAACGAAAGAAGTTTTACATCTAACGTGTTTCTTCCAAGAACTCAAGACTAGAGATGCTTCTTCAGTGAAGTTAAACAAGGATAATGCCAGCGTAGATAAGGTATGGATAAATTCTGTCTGCCAGGTACGCAACAAGCACATTGACATTCGTCATTGCTTCGTGTGTGAGGTTGTAGGGTCGAAAAGTTAAAAATTTTAGCACGTAATGTCAGAAAATATGTCCACTGATGTACTAAAGAAATCCCTTACCAAATGTGGACATGATCGATGCATCAAGTTTTAGGTACTGTCAAGTTTGACACTCAAACATTCAGCAGTTGTATCCAGGGAAATATGGAAATTATTAGCTGAGCAATGCGATGCAATCTATCAGCGTTAGGGGCACTTTTTTTCTTTGAATGCAAGCGTGATCGGGTGTTTATAGTCAGCGCTAATTAGAATCTCGTACCGTGAACCGCTTGTTATTTTCTCAAATTTGTAATTTTTCAATATATACTCGTATATGTTAGTTCTGAGAGTCGGTATCATATCTATTTTTCTTTTGGTTTGGCCGATCTTTTATCAATATCTTCTAATAATAGAAGATTGTCCAAAGTTTAAAAAATACAATTCTTGAGTCAGCCTATCGTGCAATACGAAGCTACCTCTCAAGGCTCATGTACAGGATAGTTTGAAGCAAAGCATTGAGTTTTAGCTAAAACTACATTCGTTTCCTAGAATTTCCTTAAAAAAGCTGAAAAAAAGAATAAACAAACTAACTACTAAAAGTTTTCCTTCCACTAACCTATTAAGCAGGTACTTGAAAAATGCTGGGAGTTCAACATAGACGTGTACCAACGATGATGACTTTAAGCAAGTATACGACAGTATTGATCGTAACGTACAGTATCAAGTAATGCTTTGCTTTGGCATCCCAGCCAAATTAGTCCGTCTTGCCAAAATGACATTGACGCCGGCGACCTCCCAAGTCCATATCAATAACCAACTCATAGATGCCTATGACACAAATATCGGACTAAAGCAGGGAGATGGGCTAGCCCCATTGCTATTCAATTTGGCTCTGGAATACATTATAAGGAAGCTACTCGTCAATACACGAGGTATATTACTATACAAGTCGAGTGAAGTAGTAGCCTATGCGAACAACATCAACATTTTATCACGGTCATTAACAACTGCCAAAGAACTCTTCCTGAATCTCAACAGCGAAGCAAAACTAGTAGGGCTACAAATCAATGAAAATGAAACAAAGCTCATGACGCAGTCGAGGAAAAATACTACAAATACACAAAATATCACACTTTCGCGACCACAGTATCGAAAATGTGAGCGAATTTGTATATTTAGGCGCCAAAATAACGCAAATGGGTAGTGAAAAAGATGTAAAACAGCTTGCAAATAAAATATTTTATTCAGTTTTGACGGTCTTAAAGATCGGCTGCATACACAAGAAAACAAAGCTCCAAGTATACAAATCTGTGATAAGACCTGTGTTATGCTATGGGTCGGAAACATGGACCCTAACCCAAGCATCAGCAAATATAGTGAACGCCTTTGAGCGACGGGTCCTGAGGCGAATAACCGGAGCGAAGCTAGATGGGGGCCAATGGCGAATTCGATACAACCATGAGCGGAATGAAATTTTTGATGAGCCGGAGGTCTCAACGATTGTAAGACTGCGGAAGCTGTAATGGGCTGGACAGGTATTCGTTGGGAGAACTGAAGGCCAGCGACCAGTTGAGAAACCGAGGAAACGCTGGTCTGACTCGGTCGACGAAGACAGTTCATCGCTGCTCGGATTTCAAAATTTGGTGGACGCGGTCAATGGACCGAGACAGTTGGAGGCACTATTTGCAGGAATTGAAGGCTCGAGAGGGGCTGTACTGCTACGAATAAGGAGAGCCTGTTAATTGCAAAACTCAATGTTCATCGTGATCATTGATAGCGTAATAGTCTAAATCTAGCCTTGGGCTCTAATTTTCAATGATAATTACTATCGACAGTTAATTAGTTAAATTTAGAATTATATTTGTGATTAATATAAGTTAGTTATAACTGTTTTTTGTAATTGAAATGTATAAATATAAAAATCAAAATTAATTTTTTAATCCATATTGAAAAATTACTGCTCAGGTCATAATGAAATGTAGTTTCAGATCTATCAATTAATTTTTTTTCCACAACTTTTCTTCATATTTTTCAAGAATATGTAGTTCATTTTCCTTATTAAGTCTTTTCACTCAAGTCTTACTTTCGAGCACCTGCTACTACGAGCACACCTGCGTAGCGAAATAATGATGGTTATCATATCAGATCTATTTATCTATTATTTCGTAAAGACTGTAACCTATTAAATCTGATTCAAGAATAAATAAAATAATAAATAATTCGTTGAATGCCTGAAAAGCAACCAAGTGCTATTTCCTATTTAGCACACATGGCATGTATTCGCGAAGCGTGAAAAGCTTTATCCAATCATAAGCTCATTTCAGAAAAATAACGATATTTTATTCATTCATCCACATGAAAGTTCTTTTCAGTATAATTTAAAATATTATCAAAATTAATAAACATCCTCGAGGAAATAGATTGCAATGGAAGATTGCGTTTGGAATTTAACGTGGTGTAAGCGAAGTCTTTGAAATCAACAAAGGCCAAAATGAAAATCGTTGAAATTCAAATGTATTTTAAAATATGCTACGATTTTCGAAAACGAAATATATGAGGCCATGTGCATTTTAATCCAACTCTGATTTGGTAAGATATTGTTAATGCAGCGTTAAATGGAAAGTTTCATATGCGAAACAAAGAGAGTTACTAATAAGTGCTTTCGCAAATTGAAACGGTGACGGCTTTCTTTACATTGCAATCATTTGATTGTGATATTACATGTGGACGTATAAGGTTAACTGCAGTTTTTGGAGAAACGTGAGAAAATCATTTAAATACGATTACTATTCATATTGGTTGGAGGAATATAGCTAACATAATTGCCAAGCATGAATGAATCAATCTGGTGGGATTTGCAATCTACTAGTTAAACATTGTGAGAAGAATTTATGGTCTAAGCTTTGTAAGTAAAAAAAAAACAATTCTGTCCGTAGGCTAATGAATCGATTAAAAATAAAAGAACATAGTTTTAGCTTAATATCATGGTCAGATGGAATGAGGAATCTAACGAAGGCTAAGTAACAATTTTAAATTAAAGACATATAGATACAAAATAACGTAGAAAGTATCTTAATGATTATTTAGAAGCAAAAAAACATTGACCTTAGATATTCATCTAGACTAACCTGCGTCATCTAGGGTATTTACAGAATTCAAACACTATATTAGCATGGTAATTTGTGTGTCCGTCTATTTACATTTCCTAGATTTTTTTTCTAAAATCATTGTAATTAAATCAGCAAGCTTTGTTAGCCGATAGAAAATGGTTGTCTCTAGGAAATTTTTGTTTTAAAAATAAATTCATTTCTTCATCTATCTTCATATACAAGAAAGTGAAAATCGTAAACTTAATTTTTTTCAAAGCATATTTTAAAAATTTATCACTCGTGGAGAAGGCGCGACGGTAGGGAAAATATATGAAAAGTGTGTTACCAATAGTGCATATACCTCACATCGTCTAAGACCCCTACACATAGGAGGGGACGTGCGTTATTGCACGTGTATATGAGGTAGCATGGTTGACAGCAACAAGTCATAATTGACGGAACAATTTTCGTCAAATATCTCACCAAACCATTCCCATCTCTTTGTATGAAAATTTTCGAATTTTCTTGACCGAATTAGAATGATATACTCAATAAAACCTTGTAGATAGAGAGCTAGTTGACAACTTGTCTAAGGTATAGCCACAAAGCTAAAACTTTTTATAATCTAGAATATACAGGGTGCGGCAAAAAGAAATCACGGTTTTAAAGTAAAAAGAATACAAAAATTAAAAGTGATAATACTTTTATTGCTTATTTTCGAAAAATTGAAATGAATGAAAATACCATCAGATAAACCAATTTCATCCGTTCAAGATCTGAAGATAATGTCCTTCAAATAATGTCTTTCTTTGACTAAGCATTCTCCCAGTCTAGCACTGAAGCTGTCGAACACGTTCTTGCAGCCGATAGGTTGGCGATTTCTTGGCTTATAGCCTCTTTCAGTTCATCCAGGTCTGGGAAGCAAGCTGGCTATGCTGTCCCCAAAGAGTGAGATCACTCGGTCACAAAACTTGCTTCTCAAAAAGTCTAGCGCATCATTGGTTGTATGTGCGGTTGCCCCATCCTGCTGTAATCACAGCCTTCTGTGCACTGAACGATTTCTTTGAAGTTCAGGGATCAGCACGTTTTTCAACATCAACAGCTAATGTTGGGAATTGACCTCAACGGTTCAACTACCCTCTTCAAAGAAGTATGGCTCAATAACACAACTTTTCGTTATACCCCACAACACAGAAACTTTATGTCTATGCAGAGGACATTCTGCATTTTTTCAGGATTTGTTGTTGGACACTAACGAAAGTTTTGTTTATTTACATAGCCGTCAATATTGAAATGTGGCTCATCGCTTATTATGGAAATTTTTTCAACGATCATAAGTTATTTGCTTTGCAAATGCTTTCCGGCCTGCATAGACATTAGGCTTTAGCTGCTAGACAATAGCCATTATGTATGGGTGGAAATGCAGATCCAAATGCAATATTTGTAGTAACGAGTAGTTAGAGATGTGCAAAGAAGCAAATTGTTCACGGGCCAGTCACCTCATACTCGTTCGCTGTTCTCTGGCGTCCGGACTGACCTTGAGCAGCCTGTCAACTTTCGTTTCAACGTTGAACCGGTAGCTCTGAAGTTCTTCACTGATAGCAGAATAGTGTCATGAGGTGAGACTCTTCCTCTTCAACCCACATTAAAATGCTTACGGAGCAATGCAGGAATCGCCACATTTAAAAAACGCGCGGTGTTCAAACGACCACTGCTCCATGGCTTTAAAAATTTGAATGTGTGGGCTCTAAAATACGCTTTTCCCCACCACCTATTCGCTCAACAGTATGGCGGTGAGAACCGTCAGATTTTTTTATCGCACCCTGTACTAAATATTATTATATAAAGGGTGATATAATTTGTGCTGCCTATATTGGTGACACTATAAATTAAACGGATGCAAAAAAAAAACGCCTGGTTATAAAGTGTCAAAGATGAATTTGAAATAGAACGTTTTCGAAATGGATTGCTTACTCATTTTGTTCTACAGAAATAATAGTTCTGTGAGAAATGTATGCAGGCTTTTAAGGGAAGATTATGTTCTATATAATCGTCCTACAGAAAGAGCAATTCGGAATGTTGTGCAAAAATTTGAAGAGACTGGGAGCATTGGAGAAAAGGAAAAGCATATGCACTATCGAGGTGTTTAGTCAGAAGAAAATGTTTACAAAGTAAATGAATGTGTAGGCGAGGATTCAGAAGTATCAATTGATTGGCGTTCACAGGTTTTGGGTCTATTGTATGGCTCTACATAGCGCATCTTGAAGAAATACTTGCATTTTTGCCCCAACAAAACTCAATTAATGCAGGAACTGAAACCCAGAGATCACACGCTGAAAAAATCATATAAATAAGTTATCAAGTCACATTATTTCATGACGTCAGCTAGCCTAGCCGATTTGACGATAACCGATTTTTTTTTGCGTCTATGGCGATAAACCTCTAACGTTAGAGCACCTTAAAAACAAATTTGTCAAGTTATGGTAAAGATACCACAGGGCAATTTGAAAAAGTCGTTCAAAATTATCTCCAGAAGATCTGCAAGAGCATCCAGAGGAGGCCATTTAATGGATATCATTTTTCATAATTAATGAGCAAGGTTATATTTTCCATTTTTTTTGTGGTTGAAAGGTGAACGTCATTTACGCCACGAGTGTGGGGCTCTTAGACGTCTAAACTACCCATCAAAGACCTTCATTATTAACCTGAGAACCGAGCCTGAAACCGTTTACCACATTACTTCGGGCTAAGCCGCATTTTTCTACGCCATGGGGCGCCATCAACTTGTAGGATCCCTTCTCTAGTAGGAGAGGATAGAGGAAGTGGGAATTGCTAGAAAAGTGATCCCCCAACACCTACATCCCCAGCTGCTGCAAGCCCTTTTTATCTTTTAGGACTGACCGAGCATAATGTGACACATAGTTCCATTTTCAACTGATCCAAGCATCTTCCTGATTAGAATATCCCGGGCAGAGCTCTCCTATTTTCCTGCAGACATTTCGGCGCTGTCTGTCCCAATCATTTGCATGCAACAAAAGTGTGGTAGGCATCGTCTTCATATCCTGCGCAAAACCTATAGTCACAGCCAGTTACCAATCTTGTGCAAGTAGAACTGAAGTCAGTCTCACCGTACGTTCGATTGAGCCATCATTTGAAATCAGGGATGAGGCGCGCGGTCGTTCTTCTCTTCGTGCTGTTCACCCTGGACAGCTCACTGGGAATCTTCACATTTGTTTTTTCACTAATCAAAATAAATATAAAGATTTCTGGGAAAAAAATCTTTCGGAACCTGAGAAAAGATCACCCTTTTTAATTATATAATGTAATAGAAGAAAGAAAATCAACTTCTGGCTAGAATTGTGCAGTTGCAAAAATATGCGTTATTTTTTCCATGTTGTAAAACTTATCAGAAAAAGGTTGGGTGGTCAAAACTGCGCTCCTATCAGAAAGATTTCATACTGAACTTACCATACGCAGTCACACACAGTGAATAAACTCAAATAACACTTCAAAGAGATGTACATGTTTAAAAGAAAATCCAATGTCATATTGCTGCAATGTAACAAAACCACTCACATCAAACTTACAGAGCATTAGGATCTTTTATAAGACTACATAATTATAGAATTTTGTTGCGTTTAAGGACACCTATACGACTTTATTGGGGGAAAGCGTGAAATTTGCCATTATTAACGAAGTTGAGCGAGGTTCTAATGTATTAGTTGCTGTTGTACTCATAAAGACCTGACTTAATGGGGGGGGGGGGGGGGGGGGGGGGGGGAGAACACAAATTTTTTGTATATAATCTGCCCCCCTGCACTCCACGAGCTGGTAACACTGTGTTAAGACCTTTGTTCGGAAAGTTTACATCAAGACCTTCCATTTGATACCTAACACCACCACAACCGGTAAAAAAATGTTCTAGTCTCCCTTTCCGATATAACGGGACCCCCCTTTTTAAAACCCCTGCAAGATTCATTGATGCCAAACGTCTAAGGGGTTAACACTTTTTAAATCTACGTATCAAGTTTGGTGCCTGTAGCTGTGATCGTTTCGGAGAAAAACAGCTGTGACACATGCACGGACGGACAGACAAACAGACGGACAAATAAAACTGATTTCAATAGGGTTTTGTAATTAGTACAAAAGCCTTAAAGAGTATTTTCATAAGTTTGGCACTTGAATATATTATAATTTATACTATTTCGAACATAAAACAAGTGAATCCCGGGTGAGCCTTCATCAGGTGACAAAATCCTTTAGCAACTATGATTATCCAACAAGTGAATGAAAGGTGGCCAAGTCTGGCGAGGCATCGGGGGACAAACGTCAAGCCCTCCTTCGAAAGCCCCCAACTATACTTTTGACTACGGGCGTGATTACATAAGATTGAATACCTATAGAAAGAGAATGCGGCTCCTAGTAGTGTCCACGCAGAAAAAACGGCTGTAGGGGCTTCTGATTTCCCTGAAGACTGCTCAAGAGCATTTGCTTTGGAGGATGTGAATAGTGGTGGCAAAAGCTCTGAAATAGGTCACTGCCTCAACCTTTCAGATCTTGAATCAAGTGAGGACAATAAGATGGACATTAGTTCCAACGAAAAGGTTTTGGATAGCACCATCATTTCAAACAAGGTTGAAGATTCTCCAAAATAATTTCTATTACTCTAAGTTGGTACCTGCTGCTTTTCTTATCCATCTGTCTAAGAATAGAAAGGATGTAATTTTAATCCAAGAGCCATGGATTGTCAAAGACAAAAACCTGTGGATTATACATTGATGGAGTCAAACTTATACTACCTGAATGCTCAGGGATACTAAGCCTTTATTCTTATTTAAAAGACTATGGAAGCTGGAGTCCTTACAAATGTTAATGGCAACGACAATCTCTCTATTGCTATTGATGCAAGGCACAGGCCTCTCTGGACCACTTTGTCTAACATGGCGTATGATAAAGGCCCGCCACTTCCCAATGATTCAATTAGGATGGAAGCCGCGAATAATTCTCAGATTCCACTCATTCAGTCCGTTGCAGCTTCCGCAGTCTTACAATCGTTGAGACCTCCAGCTCGTCAAAAATTTCACACAGTTCATGGTTGTATCGAATTCGCCATTGGTGCTAGTCTAGTTTTGGCCCAATCATCCGCCTCAGGACCCGTCTTTCGAGGGCGCTCAATATATTTGAGGATACTTGGGTTAGGGTCCATGTTTCACATCCATAGCATAACACAGGTCTTATCACAGATTTGTAGTCGTGGAGCTTGATTTTTCTGTGCATGTAGCTGTATAGTAATGTACCTCGTTTATCGACAGGTAGCTTTCTTATGACATATTTCACAGCCAAATTGAATAACAATGGAGCCAGCTCATCTATCTTCTTTAGTCCGATATTTACGTCAAGGGCGCTGGTGATTTGGCTATTGATGCGCCTTTGGGAGGTTGCTGACGCTATTGTCATATTGTGAAGATAGACTTATTTGGCTGTGATACCAAAGTAAAGCATTTTTTTACATTACGATCAATACTGACGTGTGCTTGCTTAAAGTTAAGGTAAATCTGGGGTACGTCCATTTAGAACTCCCAGAATTTCTCAAGTACCTGTTTGACTGTATACAGTTAGTTTACCTTCAATCTTTCAGCTCTGAAGCCACTTTATACTCCCCATTAATAATGTTGGTGATTTAAGTTTATTTTCTAAGATTTTTGAAAATATTTTGTACGCCGTACAAAGTAATGACATGCCTCTCTAGTTTCCGCACTGTGGCTTGTCACCTTTTTTCAGGATAGGAAATATAATTGATTTGCCTCGCTTGTTTAGAATATGTTCTTGTTTCCAAATACACTGTATGATTTTTTGGATGGCTTTCTGAACACCGCTGCCACCATATTTCATGAGCTCATCTGAAATTTCATCGATGCCCGACGCTCCATCATTCTTTTGGACTTTGACGGCTTTGATAGGTTTCATCGAAGGTTGGTGAGACCACTGGAAGCTCTCCATGAATATCTATAGGCTCCGATCTTTCGGAGCAATGCGGGGGATTAAGGAGGTTCTTGGAATATGATGCCCATCTTTCCTTAATCTTGTTTTCATCAGCGATGATGTTGCCGATGCTTTTACAGCTGAGCGTGGTCTTGGGTTGATAACCTCTTTTCAAGGTTTTCACTACTTAGTTTATTTACCTTGTGTTTTGCTCGATCAACCTACATCGATATTTCTCAATTGGTCGTTATAGTATTTTCTTTCGTTAATTCTAATGATTTTATTCGGTTCTCTTCTGAGATTTTCATATTTCTCTCTCTTCGTCCTGGTTTTCCTACTTAAATATTGTCCTGTAATCTGAAACATAACCGAGAACTCTGCATTTTATTCACAAGATGGAGAGTCCAAATAGAATGTTTCCTATTTGACCGCATGTAAGTAGTCTTTGCATTGGAATGTCTGTAATTGGGAGAAGATATTCCTTACTTGCCAAAAAGAAAAGAAAAACAGATGGAAAAAAAAATGTCGATAAGCTTTTTCACTAAGTTAGACCATATTTCAGCAAAAACTAAACGAAGAAAATCTGATAAAGGCAGGAAACTTTCTAATTACTGCATTTAACGATACTGCTTTGATTTCCAGCAATTTCAGAAGGAAAGCAAAACGTCAATAATGGCAAAGTAGGATTAGGGTTGTTTAAGAGGAATGCAGAAAGGAGCTTAACTATGCTAAAAGGGTTAACTATTGACCAACTTATAAGTCTAAGCCAAGTCTATTCAAAATGTCATTTGGGCGACGAGAATAGCTTCATGGCGATCTTTGTATGCAAACATCATAGATACCAATGAAACTAGTCACCTCTAAAAAATTGTATGTACTAGACCTATTGCTGGAAGCTACATACAAAAGTCTGATGGAAGTTATAATCAGAGGAGCATATATAAACATAAGGTCTTAATGGACACCATTTTCCAGGCAATGAAGAAACAACTTTTGTCAAACCACTTGAACCACACAGAAATGTAGGGTCAGCACCCAACACTTAAAGCTTCCAATTCAAATAGGCTGTATATTCTGTTGGTCTATTCAAATGTCCAGACCCAAGTAGAATACCGAACGGTATTTAAAAGTTATTGGAGGACACAATGCCCTTGCTTATAAAGATCTACAATGCCCACATAAGGCTCGCCTATGTTCTCATCAGCTGGCAGGAGGCAAGATTACCTTCATACTCAAGTAGGGAAAATTCACGGTCGAACTAAAGAGCTTCAAAAAAGTATGTCTGAGCTTCTTACTATGAAGGATCTTGAAGAGAGTTGTTGGATATTGTGTAGCTAAAACTATTGAGTTTTCCTTGATTTCAAAATCAAAATATGCCCATATAGAGGGTGAACCGATTGAAACAACTTCAAGTGTACTTCTAGAGCAGGTTAGAAAAACATTTGCTGGCAAGGAATACACTCTAGCTAAATATTTTATATTAAGGGAATTTTCAATAATGTTTACATACACACTGTTGTGAATGCTTTTCCGGTCCAGATGACAAATGGCAACATGTTGAATCTATTAGCCAACTACTCAGAAACCGGCTATATAACCCGCAACGCCGAGAGGGTAGGTCTCCAAAGTTGCAACATAATTGGGAGGGACCATACCGGGTCACAAAGCGAATCAACGACGTCGTATATCGCATACAGGAACACCTTTAGCCGAGAGCCAAAATCAAAATCGTGCATCTGGACCATCTTGCTCCATATTACACCCAGAGAGAATTGACTACAAATGGCGACACATCTTTTCGGGGCGAAAAGAACTGAGATGGGGGCAGTGTTACATGTACAAATAATTCTGCGAGCTACTGTCGCAATTGTTTCCCTAACCATTTAGAACATCAACAAAATGAATTTACTCGAAACCACGAGAACCCAACAAGCATGTTTCATTCATTACGCTGCTGAAAAGATCAATAACGTAGTCAGACACATAAATGCAGAAAAATCAGACAAAATTGATATTAATAATCAACTTCAAAGAAATCTCAAATTTATACAATTTCTGAACAATTTACAAACATTGAAGGATTATATAGAGAAAATTCAAGATAACATATTGTTACATGTACAAATGATTCTGCGAGCTACTGGCGCAATTGTTTTCACAATCATTAAGAACATCAACAAATGAATTTACTCGAAACCACGAGAACCCAACAAGCATTATCAACATCTGAAAGTGAGTCACTGCCCATTCATTCATGCTGGAATGTTCCCGCTAATTCACCAATGTACGAGAACTGAGTTGAATGATTAGAGACCCTTTATAAAGGCGAGCTGAATAAATGGGGGAATCATTTACTACAACCGCGATAGTAAACACGGCGACAGTGTGTGGAGTGTGAATAGCGATCAAGTAACAGTGAAGTAATTTTAAAAGACAATTGCGATAGGAATTTTCGGACATGTGGAAGCTTTAATTTTGAAAGTGAAAATTGAAATTGTGAAATAATTAATTAGTGATTGAGCACTTTTTTGTAATTCAACAAACTCTTTTAACTTAAAAATTATTGGCCCCGAACCATAACACGTGACAGTGGTGTCGAGAAGTGAGATTAAAATTTTGAAAGTGAAAATTTGAACATTTTTATAGTGCACAATAGTAAAATTTAAAGAAACATTAAAAATGCCACGAAGCCTAAACTTAAAAATTAATGAACTGACCATGTCGGAGCTTAAGGAAGAGTTGGAACAGCGAAACCTGGCTACGCACGGTACAAAGGCCACACTGATTGCACGCTTGCGTGACGCAATTGAATCGGAAGGCGCGTAAATCTGGATTTGGGTGAGCCCTCAGATGCAGAAAATGGTGCAGAAGGTGGAGAAGCAGAAATACCAAACCCAAAGAAAACAGAAAATGCGCTGATGCAAATGTTGATGCTGATGCAGCAGGAGCAGCGACAACAGTCAATTTAACGGCCAAGCTAAACGAACAATCAGCGAAGTTAAATGAACAATCAGCCAAGCTAAATGAACAATCAGCGAAGCTGGACCAACAAGCGATCGAAATCAAGGCAGACATCACACAGAAGCTGGAGAAACAGTCAACCGAAAAAAAGCGGAGCTCAGTCATCTGAACAAACAAATTAAAGGCGTCGACGAAAAGGTTGACCAGGTCGAGGAAAAGGCTTACCAGGTCGAGGAAAAGTTCAGTCAGGTCGAAGAGAGAATGAACCATGAGATGGAAAAAGTGAAAAAAGAATTGGAAGCAGCGAAGACAGTAGTAACCACTTCACCAGCCCCGCTTATAACTGCCGCGCAAAGCACATCCAGAAATGTGCAAGCACCAATATTCGATGGGCAAACGGTCTTACAAGACCCAGTTTTAAGCTGCCGCAAGGGCAAATCACTGGAATGAGCAGGAATGAGCAACTGCATTCATTCTTGCTCTAAGAGGCCCAGCTGCCAAGCTTTTCCAGACGATCCCCATTGAATTGCACTCAAACCCGAATGCTATAATGAGTGCGCTCGACATGCGTTATGGAGACGATCATCTGAAGCAGATTTATCGGTCACCGCTAAGGCATCGGGTGCAGAAGTCTGGTAAAACCCTACAGCAGCTAGCCCAAGACATTGAGCGACTAGCACTTTTGGATTACCCAGCCTACGACCCAGAATATCGAGATGATGCAGCGACAAAAGCATTCATCAGCGCTCTAAAGGACCCGGAATTGCAACAAGGGGTGCGTTTAGCTCAAAAGCAAACGGTTAAGGACGCATTGGCTTACAGTCTGAACTTTGAGGCAGTGAAAATGTTACCCGTACCACTGCCCGGGTTCATGAGGTAGTGGCAGATGATTGCAGGTGTGAGTGCGTGGGAATTGAGCGAGAGCCACAGGTAAATGGTGCCCCTAGATGCTGGGATTGCGGGGAAAAAGGGCACCTGCAAAGAAACTGCAAGAAGGGAAGAAGACGGAGGTATTGTCTAGGGTGGTGAAGATCCAGACCGATTCAGGAGCTTAGAATGGGATCTCATCAAACGGAAGGGGCCAACTTCGTCGGTTGGTTAAGAGGATCGACGTCCCTAGCACCCCCGTCACCATGTCAAGACTGCATCGCGGAGAAGCAGACTTATGCCATCCGGGTCAAGTTGACGATGAACACTGCACCATAACAAACGACAGAAGTGCAACCCGATCGATCATCCGACCACACCTAGTGAGACATCAACTACTTCACAAGGGCAGAGCTCATAGAAATGCTGACGCCCTACCTTGTCATCCATGTCCAGCTAACAGCAAGCATTGCAGACGGATTGAAGAAAAGGAGCCGATCGTTGATCTGCGAGTGATAACGGCCAAATCCGATGAAGGTTGGTCATCGGAGGAGATTTGGAATGCCCAGTTAGCCGATGAAGACATCGGACCATTGCTCGTATGGAAGGAGACGACTGGGTGACCTGAGTGGAAGGACGTTTCAACGCATGGCGCAACCCTGAAAAGCTATTGGGCACAATAGAACTCCCTTCAGGTGGAGGGTGGCGTACTCAAGCGGAAATGGGAAATGGCGGATGGCAGCTCCTATAAGATACAAACTGTACTACCCAAAAGCCGAATCCACGATGTGGTTAAGGAAATGCATGAAGGATCCTCGGAAGGTCACCTTGGTGTTAACAAGACCTTAGCGAAATTGCGGGAAAGATTCTACTGGCTCCACGCTCAAGAAGACGTAGAGGACTGGTGTCGCCGATGCACAATTTGTGCTTCCGTCATAGGCCCAAAGCGACGACTGAGAGGACAAATGAAAACCTATAACGTGGGGGTACCGTTTGAAAGGATTGCTGTTGACATCGCTGGACACTTTCCTGAATCCGAATGGGGAAATCGATACACGCTGGTTGTAGCCGATTATTTCAGCAAGTGGCCCGAGGTCTGCCCCATTCCCAACCAGGAAGCAACTACTGTAGCCGAACAGCTAGTGTTAAATTGGGTCAGTAGGTACGGCGTACCTTGCGAACTACATTCGGATCAAGGCCGAAACTCTGAGTGACTAGTTTTTGGCGAAATGTGCGAGCTGCTCAGAATACGGAAAACGAGGACAACACCGCTGCATCCCCAATCCGATGGAATGGTCGAACATTTTAACGGCACGCTCAATAAACACCTGGCCAAGATGATTGACGAGAACCAAAGGGACTGGGACCGACATATCCCACTATTTTTGATGGCGTACAGAGCTGCCGAACATGCATCGACGGGCCAAGCCCCAGCCAAAGTCATTTTTGGAAAGACTTTTCACCTGCCATCTGATATAAAGTTCGGGACACCCCCTGAGAAACCCCAAACGATCTCGGAGTACGCAAGTGAGCTAAGACAACGGTTGAACCAGATACATCGGACAGTGCGAAAACACCTCGAATCGGCTACTGACCGCATGAAGACCAGGTATGATCGAAAGGCAAATTCTACTGGCTTCCAGCAAGATAACTTGGTCTGTCTATATAACCCGCAACGGCGAAAGGGTAGGTCTCCAAAGTTGCAACATAGTTGGGAGGGACCATACCGGGTCACAAAGGGCGGGGCGAAAAGAACTGAGATGGGGGCAGTGTTACATGTACAAATAATTCTGCGAGCTACTGTCGCAATTGTTTCCCCAACCATTTAGAACATCAACAAAATGAATTTACTGGAAACCACGAGAACCCAACAAGCATGCTCCATTCATTACGCTGCTGGAATGTTCCCGCTAATTCACCAATGTACGAGAACTGAGTTGAATGATTAGAGACCCTATATAAAGGCGAGCTGAATGAATGGGGGGAATCATTCATTCGACCGCGATAAGAACTGCGATAGTGTGTGGGAAGCGATATTGTTCGAGTAATAGAAAAGTGATTTTCGTAATAGTGAAGTGATTTAGAAGGCAATTGCGATAAGAAATTTACGGACAAGTGTTAGACTTTTAACATTTTGCAATTAAATAAACTCTTTTAACTTAAATTAAAAGACATTGCGTTTTCACTTCCCCGGAACATTGAAATTATTGGCCGCGATCCAAAAACACGCGACAATATATAAGTATACATGTATATATATATATATATATATATATATATATATATATATATATGTATATATATATATATATATATATATATATATATATATATATATGTATATATATATATATATATATATATATATATATATATATATATATATATATATATATATATATGTATATATATATATATATATATGCGTGTGTGTTTGTGTGTGTAACCTTCGAGTATACTGATATTTAAGTCCACACAATTCGTAGCATATGCTGATAACGTCAAATGAGCATTTCTGAGCTTAGAATCTGAAGCAAACCAAATTGGCCAACGAGTTAATGAAACCAAACCTAAATTCATGACTCAACCGAGCAAGAAAACTCCAGTTCAACAAAACCTGACCCTAGGCGGCAACCTGAATAGAAGAGGCCTCGAAAAGGACGAGGTTGGACGCCGCATAAACCTTTCCTCTTATATGGAAGTGAAAGATCGACCCTTTCGAGCGGATCCGAAAAGGCAGTGGAAGTATTTGAATGCAAAGTGCTCCGGAAAATTTACGACCCAGTGAGACAAGGAACAGAGTGGAGACTACGTTACAACGATGAGTTGCATGAACTATTTGAGGACCCTCCTTCCTATACAAAAGAATACTGAAGAGTAGAACACAAGGTAGATGCCCAGCGGGGCGACCGAGCATTCGATGGGAAGACACAGTGGAAGCTGACAATAGTTTTTTGCTAGGAGTAAACAACTGGCGGAAAAGGTCACGGAACTCTGATGATTAGAGGAAATTAATCCTGGAGGCCAAGGCCCGGCTTGGGCTGTCGCGCCGTAGATGATGATGACATATGTAAAATAGCTGTGTTCAGATGAACAAAAAATTAAAATATCTTTTGAATAAGTAGAAATTAAAGGAAACTTCAACTATCGTAGTTTAGTTACAAGGCCATTCGGACAGGAACGTACGCTTGGAAAATCCTTTTTTGTGTCTGGGATTATTCTTACTACATTGGAATCGTTACATTAAAAGGGTCATATTTTCTTGAAATTCTGTATTGATGAACTCAATTTTCAAAACTCTTACAGTATTTCAATTAAATTCTGACCACTATAGTAATGAAAGCTCTTAAAAACCTGTTCCAAAAATTGTCGTTCATGCGTATATTCATGTTAAATTACAACGAAAATTCCAGTGATTACCATTAACCTACATAGTATAAAAACCAAAATTCAAGCACAGAAGTAATTCTCTGAATCAGATTCTTATTTAAAATGTGAAAAGAAATTTATTGTTAGTTTGGCATCGTTTTTCCCAATGCCGGTGTATTTAAAAATCCATCCCAAGAAGAGAAAAACTTGTTCATTTTCGATTATCTTTTGCACATGCATATTAATTTGTATTACTAACCTTGCCAAATATTTATGCGTTTTTTTTTTTGTTCCGATTGATTTTCAACCGAGGAAATTAACATACTTGTGTCTCTGAGTGATATTCTTACCATATATTTTGAATGTTGAAAATGTATCATGCATATTTAAATTTGATGCAAAATATTTTTATTGACAAAATCCAAAACAATATTTGAATAAGGCAGAACTGATATCATTTCGTGAAAAGTGATAACAGAGTCCATTCGTTTTCATAAGGCTTAGAACTAGGTTAGATAATTTTCATAATATCTAGGACTAGGTTACCTAGTTCTCTAAAAATTGAAAATGAATTTGGGATAAGCATACATTTTTATGCAAAAAAAAAGAAGGAAAACGTTCGGACGACACGATCGAAAGTTTGATTAGATTTGCGCTTGAATTTTTATGTGTCTAGGGAGCATTAAAAAGATTTCACTCTAAAAATCGAGAAACATCATAAGGTTTTTTATTTGCAAGATGGCTATGGATTGAATTCTTTTGATACTTGGCTTTTACGCATCACAGCGGGAGACATCTACGATTATAAAGAAAGTTATACATGTTAGTAAAGCAAACATGCTATAGCTCCAGATTGCAATAAATTCAAATAAAATATAGCAGGCGCAAATGAATTGAGAACACAACAGCATATTTATATCGAAAAGGAATCCCTCCGGGCCTGGCCTTCCTAAAGGGGACTGTAGATCTTATTCTTACCACTTGAAAAAAATTCCTAAAAATCGTAAATCAGCAAATAATAACTGAATTTAGAACCGAATATGAGAAATTGTTTAGAATTTGTTTCATATTTCGGGTGTTTATTTAACAGTGCTGCTCGTGTCACAGTTGAATGGGCGAGTTTACACGTGGCTGTAGCCAAGTTTGTGATCAGTGGCTGCAAACAAATTAGCTGGATACTGTCTCAGGTCTACCGGGCTCAACATGCTACCCTTGTTCATTTTCTATACGAAACACATTTTTCGATGTATGTGTATCATAATTATTCCATTGTCATCCATCATCAATCGCAGATGACCTACCTACTGCCGCAGAGCATTGTCACGACTTTCTCGCCAGGACCAAGCACACATTTCTCATCTGCCATACATGATTCGCATGATCTTTCCCCTTGAACTATCGATGGATGCATGGTTGCCTTGAGCCTTCTGAAAAATTTCTGAGGCGAAGCTGATGGGCATGTATTTGTTGTAGATCGTGCTGCTTGGTTGTTTTGACATGTGCAAACCTCTTTAGTACATTTTGGCTTCTCTCGACGTCGCGTCTCTTTGTTCCACGAAAACCTGATTAACCTGTTTGCAACTAGCAGCACGCTGAAGCGTGTGAACTTGCTCAATGTAGGCGCCACTTATGATTATTGCTACGATTGCAATGCACCTGACGTCTAATAGAAGTTGTGGCCCAGACTGCAACTCTTTGTAATTTTTTGTCGTTTTCTCAACGTTGTGCGGAACAAAAAAGAAAACGGTGGCAATGGGACACAATAACACATGAGTAAGTAACAATCATTCATTGTCATTGTGCATCGAGTGGGAGAATTTTGCTGACCGTCTAAAGATAGTGGCGCAAGGACACATAAAGTGGGATTTGAGAATTTTCGAAGTATGCACGTTGCTTCGCTGCGTGCAATTTTCGAAGTTCTTATTCATATGGTCATCGCGAAGCTCTCAATCTCCAAATAGTTGTGCACTATATTTTTTACACCCACGAATGTTGTTTGTTGACGTTATATCGAAATATGAAATGGCAGTTCGAGAGTTTTGATATAATTGACGTTAACGGAGTAAAATAAAATCTCATAATAAATCGAATTCAACTCTCCTTTCATAATACGTCAAATATAGGAATTTTCATTCGCGGATTGTGAATAAAAATTTACTTATCATGTTTTCATTTCTCAGTTGTTATTAAATTTTGTAGAGATGAAAGTGATTATTGGCAAGGAATTTTCCCAAACTTTAAGACTTTACAGAAATTACAAATTTAGCAAATTGTTAAATATTTCATAAATCCTCTAGCTATATATCACTAAGCACAATCGAGAGTAATTAAAAATAAAATTTTCATATTAGATGCATTATGTTCAAGCACAAGTATGGAGCTCAAAAGCGCATAGAACGCTTGGAGCGAGACAAAAAAGAAAAGGAACATCCTAAACATCAAACAAACCTCTTCGGATACAGTTTCGGACCGAAAAACTTGATGGTTAGATCTGTCAAGGGTTGTCAGTATGCTGATTATATGATTTATATTTAATATAATGATTTATCGCTTTTAGATCCTGCGCATTATCTTAACCATGAAAACAACGTTCTACCTGTCTCTTCAGAAAGAGACGAATCAATGGAAGCTGCAAACAATGACGTAGTTATTCAAAACTTGGGAACTGAAAACTCTGAAATCGACATTAATCATCGTTCATCTTCAATCGTAAAACAATCCATGCGAAGGATCCAAGAAGCTGTATCTTTATGATTATGATATTGGTTCTGTATGTACTGGATTTGTCCACTCCGATGTGGTGAACGATATAATTCGTCGAAGTCACCAAAAGATGCCAACTTCTATTCCATGTGATTGTAACGATGAGCCATTTCCCGCCTCGATTTTATCGAAAACTTTGCCAAATAGGGAGAGGGTGGAGCGAGATTGGTTGGTCTGGAACAACCTTATGAACGCTCTTTATTGCTTACCTTGTCATTTTTTAACCCTCAAACCATTCAATCGTCCGCAACTTTGCTGTCCTACAGGATTCTTAAAAAACCAAGCTTGGGAAAAACTGTTCATGAAGATAATCCAGACAACATTCAGGGTTACATTCAACGGCGCTTGTTGCAGATTAGACTTCGAGAGGAAACTTCAATTAATACACTTCTAAATGAACAGATCATCAGTGAAACTAGAAAATGGCGCGAAATTTTACGACAAATCCTAGGCATCATTTTGTTTCTTGGCGAAAGGGGCCTTTCATTCAGGGGTGCTAGCAATCTTCCCAAAGAATGGAACAATGGAAATTATTTCAGGGATTTTAGAACTGATCAGTCACTACTACCCGATACTTCGCGAACATTTAGAGAAGGTTAGGACTAGTCAACAACAACACAAACGTTTGCAGGTCTACTATCTTTCGGTTGAGATTCAAAAAGAATTTATTCAAATCTATGCTGAACACGTTAAATCGGCCATACTGAAAGAATGGAAAAGTGGCAAATACTTCGCTGTCATCGTTGATGCTACACTTGATTCGAGCCACGTCGATCAAACTACGCTTATTTTGCGGTACTTTCATTTTAACTCAAAGAAAAAGATATTTACAATTCAAGAACGATTTCGGGATTTTGTCGATTCGAACCAAAAAACTGGCCAGGCGATTGCTGGTTTGATTTTCGATACTCTAGCATAGTATTATATTTCTTTGGAAGACTGTCAAGCACAACGATACCACAATGGTGCTAATATGAAAGGATCATATACTGGGGCACAACGTCATATTCTGAAGAAACATCCAAATGCTGTTTATTCGCCCTGTGAAACATACAGTCTCAATTTATGTGATGTCAATTCTGCAGAATGCTGTGAGGCAGCAATCACTTTTCCGGAGCTATTCAGTAATCCTATACCAGTTTCAGCAGTAGTCCACAACGTTGGAAAATTCGCAAAAAAAGTATAACGGGTTCCCTTCACAGACTTTCAGATACAAGGTGGTCTGCTAGAGCTAAGGCAGTTAAGCCTTTTGTCAAATATATTTCAGGATTACATGAAGCACTAGAAGGTTTAACTAAACTTAATCTGACTGCGGAGACTTGTAGTGAACTTAAGGGCGTTCTGAAATACATGCAATAATTTGAGCGCATTCTGATGTCCTCAATTTGGTTTAAAATATTGACAGCTATCAATGAAAGGCGCATCATTCTTTAATCGGGAGACGCTACTGTCGACATCGAAGTTCAAAACCTCGATAGTTTGCTGTCTGACTTGAATTTGATTAGAAATCAATGGGATGACATTTGAAGTGAATGCAAAACGATTGCCATTCAATTGGGGATTTTATCAACCTTCCCTAATATTCGAAAGAAAAAATGCAAGAGGTATTTCGATGACAATGAAGATGACCATGACACGAGTGCAGACAATCAGACCAATTTCAAAAGGAACACTTTCTACGTAATCATCGACTCGGTTATTGCGGGAATATCCAATAGGTTCAATGCCTGAAAGGATTTACATAATGGTTTCTCTTTTTTATGGCTATTCACAGCGATGGACGAAACCGAAATTCGAAGTGCTGCCACAAAATTTCGTCCAAAAAAACAAATTGGATGTTTCTGAAGATTTAGGAGATGAAATGATCCATCTGAAATACATATACAAAGGCAACTTCGAAGAAGAGTTATCACCCGTTACATTGCTAAATGCGATCTTTGTTCGAAATCTGCAGACGATTAATCTGAATGTGTGTGTTGCCCTCCGTGTATTTTACACTATACCTGTTACTGTCTCCAGTGCTGAAAGTTCATTTAGTGTTATTTCTCGCATTAAAAACTTTCATTGATCATGCTCTTCACAAATGCGTGTTTCAGCACTTGGAACTCTTTGCATTGAGGCCCCATTAGCTAGGGAGTTGGATTTTGATACTGTGATAAGAAATTTTGCAACAAAGAAAGCGAGGAAAGCTAATTTACAATTATAATTAATAATTAAATATATTAACTTGACATTACAATTAAACTCAACTCCAAAAAATGGACTACTTGTTCTCTATATTTCTATTCAATACTTTGATATACCAACTTATATTTATGATTTTATAACCCTTTTCTTCATAGTTTAAGTAGTCATGAGTACATATCCATATAACAAACCATTTTTAAAATTTTCATCCAGATTCCTACGCATCTGTTGTGTCTAGTTCTTTTGCAAACGTGTTTCTCCAGAGTATCACGTATGATTGTTGTAATTGGTAAATTTTCGATCAGCTATAAATTAGCTGCTTATGACTAGACTGTTCTGAGATTTTCAGGGCACATGCTCTTGTCACTAAGTAGTCTAAATATGCATTTTTGGTAAACTCAAGAGTCTCTTCTTGATTTTATATGCAAAAGGTAAAATTTAGAAAACGTAGTATTATTTATTAGAAAAGTTGATCAAATGTTGATTTCTGAAATATCTTTGGCCTTGTCCTTGTATTTATAAAGACCTACTTCCATGATTTTATTCAGCTTTTTCGAACCGAAGGTGTCTAATCGCGAGGATGACCCAAACACATGAATTTTTCGTACATTTCCCCTCCTTCTACATACATCGATGCTAATGATGTGGTTTCAATATATGATAGTGAAAGCTCTTATTAAGACCTTTCATTTGACATTTTTTGAGGGTGATTTTCAAATATGGTAAGACCTCCCTGCCCCTAACCCTTATACATTTTTTTACAAAGGTTTTGGAGTAGTCATCACTTTTAGCCTATTCACAAAATGTCGTGTTTATGGCCGGTTTAGTTACCGAGAAAACTTGATGGGGTGCACGGACGGACGGGTCGCATTTTTAGTAGGGTTTCGTCAAATTATTTTGCAAAATCATAAATATGGCTAACAAACCAAGCAAATGCAATCCCAATGTGAAACATCATTCTCAAAATTTTTAAGAAATGTCGACGAACATTTTAGAGCTCAACTTGATTTCACAAAAATACCAACCATGTATTATGGAAGCCGCTGTGCAATTACGACTCGGTCCGCGTCCTATCGTTCCTCTCTGTGTACTTTGAATGGCAACATATATGAAAAACTTTGAATCGTAATCAAACCACTTTGGGCGTTGCCGTCGTATCATGCATTAGCAAATGTGGATGCGTATCCATACTCATGTTAAGAATTAAAATATACACACAAGACTTCGCTATCGATTATGCCGCCTCAGTGGAACGAAATGGTTACACGCATGCAGAATCAGGCAAATTTAGCAAAA
Organism: Odontomyia ornata; assembly: GCA_963969285.1. Lineage (NCBI taxonomy): Eukaryota > Metazoa > Arthropoda > Insecta > Diptera > Stratiomyidae > Odontomyia > Odontomyia ornata. The sequence continues at coordinate 347,217,377 of OZ017738.1, read as the reverse complement.
GCTTGAGCTTTGTGGTTGCACGAGTCACAGAGAGATGGCGGTAAACAAATTATGCCTGGACTTTGATCATATACTAGTTTAAATTGTCTTCATTATTATAGTTGGTAAACAATTAATTCAACATAGTAATGCTATAAAAGAAAATGATACAAGCAGGAATATCGAGAAGTATTTCTCCATTCGCTGGCTCAAGGCGCGCGCCCGAGCTTATTTTACCCAAAGGGACTTAGCTCGGGATAGACGAATAAGAGTACGTTCAACTGAGTACTAAAGCCGTCTGCCGGAGTATTAGCGCTGCAAGGTGGTTACGCCCAGGGCCTGCAGTTGAACGAATAATTGATTGATTTATCAATCTGACTCCATACTCAAGGCGTCAGCTTGAGCATTAGCACCCCAAGGCTTTGCGTCCGGGGCCAGCAGTTGGATCATTAATCAATTGATTCATAAATATAACTGTGTACTCAAGACTTCACCCCAAGTATTAGTGCCTTAAGGCAATTACGCCCGGAGTCTGCAGTTATAGCTTTATTTGATTGGTTTTTTCAAATATGGTATCAAGTAATATCATACGTGTACATTTGATTTCGTTCAAATAAAAAAACAATAATTAAAGTGGACATAGATCCCGTAAATTTTTAGCTCCGTTAATACCCTAAATTTATTGGTATGCAGACATACCTGTAAGTGCTCATAATCTTGTTCAGTTATAAATTAATTAGCTTCGAGGAAATCATTATTAAAGCATGGTATTCATATTATTTATTCAACTGAACGTTCAATTGCATAAACTAGCAAAGAAGAAATAAAAATTAAGTCATTAAATAAAAGTGAAAGTCTGGTTGACACATATGAAATAGTAGGTAAGTGGTATACAATGATATCTCTCTCTCCTCGGGAGTCTTGACGTGTATATAGGATACACATCATATCAAGCTCTCAGTTCGTGCCAGTATACATAGGGTATGCTGGTATTGTAGCACATGTTGTAGTTCCAGATGAATTAACCGGCTGCAACGTTGGTGCATAATGTAGCACAAAAACCTTGTTAGTGTACGTAAATATAATCTTTCAAAGTGTTTGCGGTAGTATTGTGATTTCATTGAGAAAAAGTAAAACAGGAACTACTCATCAAAATCTGGCAAATATAATTTCTATATTTTTTTAACACTTTTAAAAATGTATTTTTGTTATCTGATTGAGATTTTACAGTTTACAAGCGTGCAAACACAACGGTTTTACCGTATTTTTAGCTCCCATCTTGGGCTTTAAAATATATACCGAATTTTTAATTTCAGATGGTAAAAACTCTTATCACGATATTTCATTAGATGCTCTCCTAGAGGCATTGCGATATAAAAATATTTTTGAAAGTCTCTTCGGTGTATGACAAAATCTCTTTTGAAATTTTTGGTAAGGCCAACTCTTGCATTAGATCACTACATCTGTTTACTTCACAAAAATTAAAAAATAGGTGAGTGGTGACATGAAAACGGCCAGCACCTCATTGACTTTGCATCTAGCAGAAACCTATTCATACATTTGAATTGCTTCCCGCAGCGATGCATATAGAAAATGACGTGAGATCAACCATATTCTGAATCAACAACGTTGGGCCCCGAGCATACTTGACGTCCGTACATACCGAGTAGCCAATTGCAACTCAGATCATTACATGATCAAATTGTTCTATAGATATCGTATGTCAAAGGCGTATTCAGCGACGACCAGCCCTCTGCACAAATCGGACACAGAAAGGCTCTAAACAGCGTCTGTGGCCAATAACTTCACGAGAACCCTCAGCAGTTAGTTCCCATCATATCAAGTACATATAGCCCAGTCATATTAGGTAAAAAAAGGGGTCAACCTCGGAATGAAAGATAATAAGCTGCAAATTGGTATGAACCTTTGTTTTGTCATTCTAAATGTTGTCTCAAAAGTCACAATCGTTATCGTGTTCGCGTCTCAAGATATTCAAGGTCAAAGGTCACGAAAATCGGTTTTTCGCGAATATCTGGCTTCCTATCGGTTAAATGAGATTTGCATTTATTATAAAAGTTGTAGGCTATAAAATTCCCTACAACTTTTGTTTAAACTTTTTTTTCATACGACCAACCGTTTTGAAGGTAGAGTGCGAAGAGTGCACATCGTACAGTCATATACGGCCTAATGCAAGGTCAAGCGTGAGTTATGGTTATCAGTACGTTATAAAGTCAATTATTTACTTGGAAATTATAATTATTAAACAATGCCTATTATTTATGTACTAACTATTAATTATTTATATTTAATTAAAGTAAGTAACTTGATTATTTATATATAATTATTCATATTTAACTCATCATTGACACAGCTATTGCCTTATCAGAACATCAAAAGACTGCTGTCATCATAGGAGAAGATATCGATTTGCTCGTTATTTTAATTGGACGTACTCAGTCACATCATCAGGAAATTTTTTTGAAAAAAGTTGGCAAAGGCAATGTCAAAACACAAATATATTCTACTAAAAGTTTTGACCAATATCCTCGTACTAAAAAGCACATTTTATTTTTACACGCATTCAGTGGCTGTGACACGACTTCTGCGCTATTTAAAAAAGGAAAAAAAACTGTTACTAGAGCATTGGAAAAAATTCCTGATTTAGATAAACTGGTGGAAATATTTCAACAAGAAAACTGCCCAAAACAAACATTATTAGAAAATGGAGTGCGCATCTTGTTGGCATTATATAATGCTCCAAAATCTGAGGACAACATTGATCATTTCCGCTACACGCAATTCATCAAATTTACAAAACTAAATAAACCTGTACAACTGTCAACACTTCCACCAACAAGTGTAGCAGCTCATCAACACATAAAACGTGTCTACTACCAGATTCAAACGTGGTTAGGGAAGGACTTAGAACCTAAAGAATGGGGCTGGATGCTTGAAAATGAAATCCTGGAGCCCATACGAACGTTATTACCTCCAGCACCAGCCGAACTACTAAACGTAATATTTTGCAATTGCAAAAATGGTTGTGGTTCCCGCTGTGGATGCAGAAAATCAGGGCTACAATGTTCTTTAGCTTGCGGCCAGTGCAACGGACAAGCTTGCCTCAACGCTTCACTGTATCCAAGTAATCCCGATGAAGAAAATACATATGATCCCGATATTCTGGAAGGTTTGGAGATGAACATGACAGATAATGAGGATGATGACAATGAATCGAACATTTTTGAGCGACAAGAAGAAGAAGACGACGAACAAGAAGAAGATAATTAGCTTCCATTTCCAATTTCATTACAATTAAAATCAACAAAGATACTTTTGATATTTGAACTCACATTTTGATAAATGTATATTATGCCGTATTTAATAATAAATAAAAATATGTGTAAAATATATACTCTTACTATCATTTTAACTTAAAATAAAAATAAAATATATAATCCAGAATTAATAATATTTTATACTTAAATAGTTAAATATGAATAATTATATATAAATAATCAAGTTACTTACTTTAATTAAATATAAATAATTAATAGTTAGTACATAAATAATAGGCATTGTTTAATAATTATAATTTCCAAGTAAATAATTGACTTTATAACGTACTGATAACCATAACTCACGCTTGACCTTGCATTAGGCCGTATATGACTGTACGATGTGCACTCTTCGCGCTCTACCTTCAAAACGGTTGGTCGTATGAAAAAAAAGTTTAAACAAAAGTTGTAGGGAATTTTATAGCCTACAACTTTTATAATAAATGCAAATCTCATTTAACCGATAGGAAGCCAGATATTCGCGAAAAACCGATTTTTGTGACCTTTGACCTTGAATATCTTAAGACGCGAACACGATAACGATTGTGACTTTTGAGACAACATTTAGAATGACAAAACAAAGGTTCATACCAATTTGCAGCTTATTATCTTTCATTCCGAGGTGAAAGCCCTAATATGACTGGGCTAATAGCTGAAAACAAGCAGTGAGCTATGGGTGGAAACAAAAGCGGCAATGACCGTGGCAGAACAGACAATCGCACATCAAGCCGGCGCAAAAGGAATGGTTGGTTTGGTTTAGACAAGAAGAATCAGGCATACACATAGCGAATAAGACAATTATAACTAAGAATACTAAGACAAAAAATTAAGAAGTATAGATATAAGTGTAGCGAGCGACATCACAAGACAAGAATAAAACGAAGTGAAAAGCTTGAAGCGAGGTTACCAGTCCAAGATCACGCTCTGCCCAAGACCACATCTTAAATCGTCCCCATAGCTTCAGAACATCAAAGCCTATAGATATTCCCGGAGAGTTTCCATTGGCCCCACCAACTTTGAATGAAGTTTGACTGAATATTGCAGTCCAAAATATTAATAAAGCGCCAGATATCGATGAGATTCCAGTGGAGCTCCTTAAATATGGTGGCAGCGGTGTTCAGAAAGCTATCCAAAACATTATCTAAGAAAATCGACAGCGATGCAAAACTAGTAGGGCTATAAATCAATGAGAATAAAATAAAGCTCATGACGCGTTCGAAAAAAAATACCAAAATATTACATGTGGCGGATTGGTGTACCTAAGCGCCGAAATAACGAAAGTCGGAATGAAAGAGATGAAATACGCCGAAGAATATAGCTCAAACAAATTGTTTTTACTCAGTTTTGATGATCTTTAGGACCAGCTGAATACACAGGAAAACACAGGCTCCAAGTATACAAAACTGTGATGAGATCTGTGTTTTGCTATGGGTGTGAAACATGAAACCTAACCCAAGCATCCGCAAAAATTTCAAACGTCTTTGGGCGATGGGTCCTGAAGCGAATAATCTGAGCAAAGCTAGATAGAGACCAATAGCGAATTCGATACAACCATGAGCTGTAAGAAGTTTTTGACACGGTGGAGGTCGCAACAACAATAAGACTGCGGAAGCTGCGATGGGCTAGCCATATGAATCGTGTGGAGGAACAACGGATAGCCAAAAAGACATCTATTCTGAGAACTAAAGGGCCAGGCCCAGTGGAAAAACCGAGAAAACACTGATCTGACTCTGCCAACGAAGACAGTTCATTGCTATTTGGATTTCGAAATTGGAGAAAAGCGGTCTATTGACCGAGACAGTTTTATGTGCTTTTTGTGGGAAACGGAAGCCAAAAAGGGGCTGTAATGCTAGAATAAGGAAAAAAAATTTATTTTCTACCAACCTTTGTTTTACCAACGATGTTGTGGTCAGTGCAACTAGGGACATGGAGAACTTGAACTTTTATACGCATAAACGTTATGCATTTTTGTTGAACTGCCGATAGCCGACGTGACGAACAGTCCCCACTAACAACTGCCAAAGAACTCTTCCTGAAACTCGACGGGCTACAAATCAACGCAAATAAAACAAAGCTCATGACGCCTTTTTGGCCTTCCAAAGTGAGGTACGTCTTCGATGCTTGTATGACCCATTTTAAATTCACTAGACCGTCAATAAATTATGGTCCTCAAGAGAACATATGTGGATTAACCAATTTCCGTTCATTGGAATGATTATTCAGAAGTTTTTCCCATAAAAAAAAAAACAATGTTTGATTTTTCCACTTTTTTTACGAAGGCAAAAGTAGCGTCGCTCTAACGATTGTAGCTGATAAATGAATGGACGTAATGTCACGAAACTTCATACACAAACTAGTGACGAATAACTCTCTCGAAGAACACCATATTCATTTTCTTTGCCGCCACCTATAGGAAATCCCGGGACTTATCAGCCCATGTATAAGTTCCAATTCCGACACATGTGTCTTGTAAGCCAACCTCAGTTCATTAGAGAAATGGTGCGATCATAATAAACTTCATCTTAATATTGGAAAATTTTGTGTAATAAGCTTCTCCCGCAAAAGTTCTGTGTTTCAACAAATAGTGGGTGGCCAAATAATTTGGAATAGTGCTCATATTTATTTAAATTCTAATTTTAAATATTTGTTTGAGCAAATGAAGCAGTATTCAATGGTTTGTTTTATTTGTTATTGCTACTGGGATCATTTTTATTATTTTTGGTAAGTGTAAAACTGGAAACATGTGACTTTTGTTAATTTATTGATCTTTCTTCTCATACGCTTATCGTTCGTCAAAAAGTCTGGTTTACGGCACTGTCGTTTTTAATATGGCCTATTTCAATTATATGAATTCTCGGTGCTTTTGGGTGTGTTTAATACAAATTTCCAGAAAAAATTAGGGTAAGTATACCCACTTTTTCAGTGTTTGTTTCCAAACACAAACACTGAATAAGAGGGAATACTGACCCTCGAAGTACGAGGGTGGGCTGATAAGTCCCAGGCCTGACATAGAGGTGGCGCCTCCGTATAAAATTTTATCAACTATCTTTAATTAGCTTATGTATAAATTTTCAGATTATTATATTAATTAGTATTTATTTTATGATTTGATCAAAAAACGTGTAGTTAGAAAATACTTTCATTTAAAGGGTTTAACACCTTCTCGGATAAAAGAGGAGATGTTTAACACACTGAAAGGTTCTTCGTCATCATATTCAATGGTTAAATGATGGGTTTCTGAATCTAAAATAGTTCGTACGAGCACTATTGATGAGCCACGCTCCGGACAATACCTGAAATAGTACAAAAAACCTACAAAATAGTGCCGATAGATCCCAAATTAAAATTGTTTGAGATAGTGGAGACTATAAAAATATAAAAAAAACGCGTTGGAAATATTTTAAATAATATTTTGCACATGAGGAAGCTCTGCGCAAGAAGGGTGCCGCGCTTGCTAACGTTTGAGCAAAAGATTAAAAGGAAAACTGTTTCAAGTGAGAATTTCGCCCTCTATAAACGAAACCCTGATGAATTTTTGCATCGGCTAATAGCTATGGCTGATACATTAAGCCACCACTATACTCCTGAAAATAACAAGTAGTAAAAAAAGTGGGCAGCAATCGGTGAACCAACCCCAAAGAAGGCAAAGGCAATTTTGTCAGCTAACAAGGATTTAGCAAACATTTTTGGGATGCAAGGGGAGTTATTATTATTAATTACCTTGAAAAGGGTAAAACTATGAGCATGAGCATGATCAAAGAAATAAAGAAAAAATGATGACGTTTGGGGAAAAAAAATTTGTTTCACCAGACAATGCACTAGCACATTCGTCAATTGTTGCATCAGCTTAAATTCACGAATTAAAGTTCAAATTGGTTCCCCATCTACCTTAATTTCCCGACTTAGCACCCAGCGACTATGCTCTGTTCCCCAATCTCAAAAATTAACTTGGTGGACACCGATTTGAGAGCAACCAGGAATTTATCACTGCTCTGAATGCATATTTTGAGGAGCTCGACGTTTCGGTTTATAAAGACTACATGACTAAATTAGAGCAACGATATGAAAAATGTACTAGTCTTTCTGGGGACTATGTAGTAAAATAAAGCAAAAATACAAGTAAAAAACCTTGTTTTCACTGTCGAACCCGGATCTAATCAGCCCACCCTCGTATATATTTTTTTATTAAAATTTAACTATTTTATTTGCGTTTTAAGTAAAACTTTGTTCCGGAAATTTGTATAGCCTTTTTATTTCTGGCCAGTTTTGTAGTCTAAAAAATTAAAAACGAAGTAATGCATCTTATTATAATACTTTTGCTAGGTTAATAGCTCAAACTTAGTTCTTTGTAGTATGAGCAAGGCTTCTCACACTTTTTCTAGAAAATATAGAGAAATATAACCATTGTTACTGCACTCCATATATTCCTAGAGAGAGATAGCAATTATTTCTGGGGTTTCAAATCTGTTGTTAATCGAATCAAAACTAATATTGATAAAATAAACACCAGGAGGTAGACCGTGTTGCTAAATTTTTTTGAAGAAAGGATCACAATTCATCGCAACGATCAAAAAATCAGAGACATCTGTTTCGAAAATCGTCAAAAGAGTTGGGCCTATCTCACTACTAGTATGAACGACGAAGGTACAAAAGTTTAGATAAGATCAGTCCGAAGGTGGTTGATCGAAGATAATCTAATAGGCCATTGGGTCACCAAAAAAACATAAATAATCGAGGCTTTAAAACAGAAACGACTGCAATGAACCAGGCAACACCGAAACACGACTGTTTAAGACTGGAGCCGAGTAAATACAGGGTGCGTACGGTATTTAAGGACATGCATAAATGTGACTATAACTTCGCTAATTTTTTTTTTACTTTATTTCCTTTTCAGATAAGAAATGGAGGACTACAACATCACTCAAGAAATGAAGAGACATGCTGTCATCGTCGCTATATGTGCGAACCATACAGTTTTACAGATCTCTAATTTTCTTCATTGCGCCTTTTCATTCGTGCATAAGGTTCGCCGTAGATTGAAAGCACCAGGAGGCGATACAGAATTGGTTGTAAAGGCAAAAAGCACGAACAACGCTCTGACACTGTCCGATCTGCCGAATTTTTAGAGCAAGTGCAAGCGATCATAGACGAGGACCCTTTAAAATCAATGAGGGTCCTTGTGAGTGAGCTTCATGTTTCTGAGCGCCTTACTCATAGAGTTGTCCACAAAGATCTTCAGTATAAGTCTTACGCGATGCGCAGAGGAGAGTTCATGTCGGAATGAACATGGGAACAGAGAGTTCTCCGATCAAAACGTCTTTTAAACAAAATTAAACACACCTTGACCAATATCGAAAGACCAATCGTAGAAATGACAGATGGCTATGCTCGAATTCTACGGAGGTTTCTGTTGTTATGCACACAAAATTTCCAGCCACTGTTATGGTTTTAGGTGTTGTCAGCAACGAAGGACATGTTTTGCCACCACACTTTTTTACTCATGGACTTCGAGTGAACTCTGCTGCATACATCGAGGTACAATGTAAGCGGAGGCAGACCAAAGATTTTTCAACAAGACTTTGCTCCTTCACATAAAGCACGTGCGATACAAGATTGGATGGACGAGAATTTTCATGACCACATAACACCGAACCTATGGCCACCTAGCTCCCCAGACCTTAATCCTTTGGATTATTATGTATGGGCCGTAGTTGAGCGTGAGACCGATAAGCGTCGTCATAATACCACTTCTTCGCTGAAGACTGCTATTAATGCCGTTATGGCCAATATGAACAAGGAGTATTTGATTTGGGCATATAATCGTTTCCGGACCCGGATCGAAGAGTTTGTTGCTGCTAATGGCGATTTTATTGTATAACTTTATAGCCATATATTAATTTAACGTTGTATAAAAAATCCAGGAATTGCATTAAATTTTGTTAAAAATACAAGCTAATTAATTTTACTCTCAAGTTATCCTCAAATACCGTACGCACCCTGTATATTGCTCGTAAGTAGTGCAATTCATAATTAATAGTTTACTTGTTTTGATGTAAAGGAACACATAGGAAGTTAGAAGATAAGCCGTATTGAAGTGTATATTTTTTGCAACTAGAAACGAAAATGGAGTCGAGAAGCGAGAAAATGTTGAGAATGCTAGGAATCAAACTGAGAAAGAGAACTCCAGAAGCCGATTCAACGTGGGAGGTCGCTGAAAATGTCACTTCAGGACCATCGAATGCTGAAAACGTATTGTCAGCTGCTAATGATGAAAATACCGGTTCAGATTTTCTGATGATTCTATAGCGCCAAGCCAATGAAATCGAAAAGAAATGGCATCAAGCAATTAAGGAACAGTGGAAAAGTGTACAAAACAACAAGCACTGGAAAATTGGTGCCACCCAGACAAATGCAGGATCCGTGTAGTGACAGTTGTAAATTTAAATGTTACGCGAAATTTTCGCAGAATGAACGATTAGGAATAATAGAAAAATACTGGAGTCTGGCTGATATCAATAAGCAGAGAGTGTTTGTTGCCACTCTCATGGATGAAGTGAATTATAAATATCGACAATAAGCGGTATGATCCAAAAAAAGTGCATATTACCTTTTTAAAGATGCCAGTGAATTCAGGGTCTGCAAGTTATTTTTTAATTTCAACCTTGGGAACGACTAATCGGTTCATAAGGATCGTTATAGCAAAAAGAAAGGAACGCATATTTGAAGACATGGGGAGAAAACACCTGAAGAAAGCCTTACCAGAGTGCGTGAAAAATGATGTGAGAGCTCATATTTCTCCTATACCCAGAATTGAGAGTCACTACATGAGAGCCCACTCTTAAAAAGAGTTTATTGAAGGTGGTAAATCGCTCGCGCAGCGTTTTGGGACGTATAGAAACATATTTAATAATGAATTTAATTTGTCCTTTTTCTCTCCTAAAAAGGATCAATGCCAGAAATGTATTGAGTACGAAAAGGCTGATGCTGAAGGAAAATAAATATTCGAAGAAAGCTATTTGCGACATCAGACAGAAAAAGTATTAAGCAGAGAAGAAAAATAGAAAAATTAAGGGAAGCTTGCCGAGAATCATTCATACCGCGTTGCTTGTTTCAACTTACATGCTGCACTGCTGACCCCAAGAGTAGATGTATCTACTTACAACTTTACTGTGTGACCTGGCAGAAAAAGGACAAGGGCCAGTTATCTGTTTTATGTGGCTTAAAGGATAAGGGAAAAGAGGGCCTAATGAGATCGGTACTGGTTTGCTTCACTATATGAAGCTAAGGATTGAACCTTATAATGGTAATGATTTGAAAGTTGTCTTGTATTCGGACAATCGTGCAGGACGACAAAAAAATAAATTTATATTGGCAGCATACTTCTATGCTATCGCTAAGTACGCGGGTATTGAATCTATTACCCATAAGTATTTGGTATGTGGCCACACTCAAAACGAAGGTGACAATGTCAATTCTCTGATTGAAAAGAAGATTAAACGATCTCTAAAGGCAGGCCTAATTAATACACCCAACGGTTATGTTTGTATAGTCAAAACCGCCAAAAACAAGGGCGGCCGTACAATGTTGTCGAAATGAGCTATGATGATTTTTTCGACTTAAAAAAATGCATTCTAAAACCAGTTTTAATTTTGAGAAATAAACATCTGGCCAAGTTGTTAAATTTTGTGATGCAGTGGTATTCAAAGTAGAAAGACACTATCCTGAGAAATTTTTCTATAAAGCTTCATATTCTGAATCCGAATTCAGAGAAGTTAATTCAGTCAAACAAACTAGAACGTCAGTTGATTTCAAAAATGTCGAGCTCAAAAATGCTTACGAAAATGCAATTCAAATACCAAAGAAAAAGTACGAAGATTTGATGTATCTCGTAAAATCGAATGGGATTAAAAAATGTCATGAATATTTTTATGGAAATTCAATAGTTGAGGATCACTTATGAGAGAATGGGAAAGAATTATAAATTTAATTTCATTAATTTCACGTAAGACTGAAAGTAATTTTGTATTTAAGAAGAAAAGTTGAGAGTGAATAACATACTGAAAATGTTAATATGAAACTATCTTTATGCATACGTTCATTTTATAAAAGACTGAAGTTTGTTATGTTTTTATATATATTTGAAAAAAAGTTAAAACCCATTCTAGTATTTGTGTTTTTTATAATTTTTATTTTTACATAAGGAAATTTGTTTTTTTTTGTATTTAAGACAAAAAGCGATTTATTATAAACAATAAAACTTAAAAATAATGTAAGCGATTGAAAGGTTGGTTTCAAATGGCGCATCTTTGATTTTCACTTCTTTTACTAATTTGTGCAATAGTGGTACATCTTGCAAAATTTTCGAAAAAAATCCAAAATTTTCATCTATATATATAATTTCAATTCTGCCTTTTTCAGTTTAAATGTAATTTTTTTACCTCTTTCGTCTATTTGTTGCCCATGCAATTGATAGATGTCTCCTATAATTGATCATTCCAATTTTAAAAGGCTTACTAGTGTTCCATCACCCAAAAAAGTGAGTCTTTGCCTTTTAACAATAAATAAGCATTTTTTTCCTCAAGATAAAAACAACAAGAAGACGTCTCAATAAATTAGGACTTAAGAGGACGAAGGTTCGACTATTCTGCTGAATGAAGGCGTCAACTACATATGTATTGAGTCATTATCGTTCAACGATAATGGCTTAATACAACGAGAAATAAATTGAAACGATGACTATTAGCTAATACACCGAAACTAAAATAGATTTAATTGTTTCAAGGTTCAAACCTCTAAACTCCCCAAAAATAATTATTTGTTAAACGGGAAACAAGTATTTTTTAAAAAGAACTTTTTTCTCCAAACAATTACAGTCCAACGCCTTTACCCGCCAATTATCGCCTCCCCAAACCGATCAAAAAAAAAATTCCCAGAACAAATATTCTTCTCACTTCCAAGCAACAAGGTACCTTTATGGTAGCAAGTATCTAATTATAACTGTTCTGTTTCATATGGATAATAATAGCCTATAACAATTGGAAAGCAATATAATGAAGATATCATCAAAACACTTTACCTTTTCGTCTCGACTATTATCTTTGGTTTATAATAATACCAGCCAACAACACTTTTTCTCAGTTAATCACTGCACAATCAATTTTGAAATTCTATAGGAACGCACTTGGAAACGTGGTAGCACAATGGGAGGATCTTACTATAAATGCTTTCACATAATGGCCAATTTCTAACACCAGTTAACGGTTTAATTACAAATTGAAGAAAATATCAAATTAATTTATAAATAATAATTCACATATGCTGCTGGCCTACATCGGTCGTATTTTAGTATTAAAACAAATTTTTCATTCATAAACGGTATTGTACAGACAGTAGACAGGTGGAACGATGCACTGCGGAGAAAACAGTTGAAAATTAAATGGAAATTTTTATGAAAATCGCGTCAATTGAAAGTTTGATAGTTAGTGAAATTTTGATTATCGATGCTTAATCCACTCTGAAATTTTTACATATTGCACATTTGGATTTTATTGATTAATGTTATTCAAGATGGAAATCCACTTCACTAACCTCTACTTATTTATGTATCTTTGCATGGTTTGGGTGGCGTTAGGAAATAAAGGATAGCAATACAAACACGAACGTCATTCACAAATTAACTTAGGTGCATAAGTATGTTTAGTGGAATTCAACATAAATGTAACGGTCACTTATTTAAATTTAAAAAGATCTTTAGGACACCTTAGACAGCACTAAGAACGTTAAAGATATTCTACCGATACTATCGCGATTTCAGAATTCCTAGAGGCCGCAGAATCGACGACACACATCACGCGTCCATCAAGGTCGCCGTCGAAGAACCGAATGCAATAGTGCAAACTTTTTCCTATCATTCACCACTGTCTTTCGGAAGCGAAATGAAGAAGATACTTCGAAGATTTTTCAGAGCCGCCGCGGTAACAGGTACATCTGGCTAAGCCCCAAACTGCTGGCAGCCTAGCTCGGTGGCTTGCTGGCTCTTGATGGTGCGCCTGGTGAAGACAGGTAATTCTCTCTTGAGTCTAATTTCAAGAAATAGCGAAAACCTAAAGACACCCAAGCCAAATAGAAAAGAAAACCGTGGACGTACATCCAAGAAAAAGACGAAGAAGAAGAAATGGAGGGATTTGATTTTGGGAGACAAGATTATCTATGGATGAACTCGATAGTGCCAGTGGAGGCATACGGAAAAGCTGAAGATTCGACTATCGTAGATTATCGCAAGATATAGTACAGCTCGGGACATACACGCTCCACATGTGCAACGTGTGGAGACCGGAAGATAATCGAAGCATCAGCATCTTGGTTTATTGTTGATATGATACGTACGGTTGCGAAATGAAAATAGTATGCAAATTAACTTCGTGCTCGTATGGAATTCGAAGTGTTGCTCGAGTCGGCTCGACGACGGGAGAACGGTGCTGATGCGATGTCTTCCTGGAGGTCTGACGGTTAGCATTGCATTAACCTTAATTGTATCTCGCAATGGGGGCATAAAATAATGTCGTAAGTTATATAAGTGAATGCGGAAGATCCTGCAATAATTTATATTACTTTGTATGAGAGTGTTATCCAGTGGGCAGACTAAATCTTTTTATTTTCTGATACAGTTAATCCCGACGGAGATAGTATTTTAATTTATTTGTTTTTATTTTCTAATGTTGAATCTTCTCACATAATAATTAAAAGAATCTGAAATATTAATTACTGGCTTGCCGGAATTAAAAAAACTATATTTTTAAACATAAATCCCGTCCAGTATCTTCTATCTTTCCATTGTTTCCATCAAACTTTTGTATCTTGGGTCTCGTCCCTCTGGTTAATTTCTTGTAACAGGACTCAATTTCTTGTATGAACACAATAATTCTACAGAAGTTTTGAAAAGTATCAACAATGGTTAGAACTCTGTTTAACCGACTTCCAAAAGTAAGAAGGTTATCAATTCATTGCGTATATTTTTTTTCTGCTTTTTTTTGTATGTTCACGCATAACTTTTAAACGGAGATACATAGAAGAGTCCTGTTTTTGGCAAATGATACGTCTTTTTTCCAGTTAGGTCTCGTTTAAAGGATAAGGAATTCAAGTAACAGTAAAGCACTTTTACCGTTAAAACTAAAAAAATTCCGACTTTCACCCCGACTTTTCAGCATAACTGATCGACGCGTGTAAGGATTTTGATTGTAGAGGTTTCAAACGAAGGACAACATATTGATCTAAAATGTTTCGGAATAGAATTGTAATCCTTCCAAGGACTCTGTAGATATTAACAGTTAAATATGATACATTGATGTCAAGAAATTGAATTTGAATGATATTTCGTACGAAAAGTGCCAATTAGTTGGCACCCTGCAAGGATTTGTTTGAGATACCCAGTCCTTTGGTGACGGGTGATAAAAATGATCAGTATCCTCAATTTTCTGCATAAGCGGTACATTTTAGTCCATTATTTCTACCGGAAATAACCAATGAATTAATTCTAAGTGTGGCATAAATACAACAGTTAAAGGGAACATTTCAGGATGCTTTTCTCTTCCGCATTCATTCTTTGCTAACCAATGAGCTTGGTATAGGATCCTTCTTACATCCTTAGACATAAACGTTACATATAGGATTATAAAATTGCTCGAAGAAATAATAATGATTGAGTGATTGCAAATTATAGAGTTGACTCGTTACTTCCCAGTTAATATCATATGTACATTACAACATATTCCCAGAAATATAAAATTAGTGATTTCCATACTAAAAACCGGCGAGAATCGCAACCTAGAAAGAGATACGTTTTCTGGCATAATCGATCATAAATGTACAGATGAAGAAGATGAAAATGCATAGCCGAGTTTTCATAGAACTATATGGTATGATTTTCTTGAAATTTTCATCAAAATTAGGTGCCATAGTTAACTGAAAGTGAAGGCGATGGGTTTCGAATAAACGTGAACGAATGATGTGGCTAAGAAGGATATTTTTAAGTAAATTTCATGAGATTGATTGCGGAGTGAACTTTATGTTTACATATATAAATACATATGTCTATACATATATATATATATATATATATATATATATATACATATATATATATATATATATATATATATATATATATATATATATATATATTTTTTTTTTTTTTTATATATACATTGTATATTTTATATATATATATATATATATATATATATATATATATATATATATATATCTGTATGTATCTATCTATGTATATACATATATAGATATATAGATATGTGTATATATATATATATATATATATATATATATATATATATATATATATATATATATATATGCATATAATATATATATATATATGTATATATATATATATATATATATATATATATATATATATATATATATGTATATATATATATATATATATATATATATATATATATATATATATATATATATATATATATATTGTTACATGTACAAATAATTACATGTACAAATAATTCTGCGAGCTGCTGTCGCAATTGTTTTCATAATCATTAAGAACGTCAACAAATGAATTTACTCGAACCCACGAGAACCCAACAAGCATGATCAACATCTGCAAGTGACGTCACTCCATTCATTAATTTGCTCGAATCTACCAGGTACCTCTCGGTAGAACATGCGCCAATGTACGAGAAATGGGTGAATAGGTAGAGACCCTATATAAAGGCGAGCTGAATGAATGGGGGGATCATTCATTACAACCGCGATAGAAAACTGCGATATAGTGGAACGCGAAGTAAAGACGATTGATTGTTTGAGTGCGAAGTGATTTTAAGTGGACAGTTGAATGACAAATTTATAGACTTAGTGAAAATTAAAATTGTGAAATACTAAAATAAGTAATTGTGCATTTTTGTGATTAATTGAATAAACTCTTTTAAGTTAATTTAAAAGACATTGCGTTTTCACTTCCCCGGAACATTAAAATTATTGGCCGCGAACCAATAACACGCGACAATGGTGTCAAGAAGTGAGAAAGAAAAATTTTGGAAGTGAAAACGTTTAAACAACTTTAAAGTGCACAATAGTGAGAATTAACGTGGAAACTGGTGGAAAAATAGCCGAAAATAATAAAAATGCCAGGAAATTTGCATTTAAAAATTAATCAATTGAGCATATCGGAGCTCAAAGAGGAGTTGGAACAACGAAATCTGGCCACACAAGGTACAAAGGCCATACTGATTGCACGCTTGCGTGACGCGATTCAATCGGAAGGTGTGAATCTGGATTCGGGTGAGCTCTCAGATGCGGAAAAAGGCGCAGAAGGTGGAGAAGTAGAAACACAAAAATCAAAGGAGCCGGAAAATGCGCTAATGCAAATGTTAATGGTGATGTTATCCAGTCTGACTTCGAAGCTAGATGAACAATCAGCGAAGCTCAATGAACAGTCATCCAATTTAACAGCGAAGTTGGGTCAACAAGCGATCGAAATCAAGGCAGACATCGCACAGAAGCTGGAGAAACAGTCAACTGATTTGAAGGCAGATTTGGAATAACAGTCTACCGAAATAAAAGCAGAGCTCAGTAGTCTCAACAACCAAATTAAATGCGTCGAGGAAAAGGTATACCAGGTCGAAGAGAGAGTCAACCATGAGATCAGCCAGGTCGAGGAGAGAATTAACCATGAGATGAAAAACATGAAAAAGGAATTGGAAGCAGCGAAGGCAGTAGTAACCACCTCACCAGCTCTAACCGCAGCGCAAAGCACATCCAGAAATGTGCAAGTACCAATATTCGATGGGCAAACGGTCTGGAGTATTTACAAGACCCAGTTTGAAGCTGCCGCAGAGGCAAATCACTGGAGTGAGCAGGAACAAGCTACTGCACTGATTCTTGCTCTAAGAGGCCCAGCTGCCGAGCTGTTGCAGACGATCCCCGTTGCATTGCACTCAAACCCGAATGCTATAATGAATGCGCTCGACATGCGTTATGGAGACGATCATCTGAAGCAGATTTATCGGTCACAGCTAAGGCATCGGGTGCAGAAGTCTGGTGAAACCTTACAGCAGCTAGCCCAAGACATTGAGCGACTAGCACTTTTGGCTTACCCAGCCTACGACCCAGAACATCGAGATGATGCAGCGACAGAAGCATTTATCAGCGCACTAAAGGACCCGGAAATGCAACAAGCCGTGCGTTTAGCTATAAAGCAAACGGTTAAGGACGCATTGGTTTATAGTCTGAACTATGAGGCAGCGAAAAATGCGACTCGTACCACTGCCCGGGTCCGTGAAGTAGTGGCAGACGAGTGCAGGTGTAAGCACGTGGAAAATGAGCGAGAGCCGCAGGGTAATGGTGCGCCTAGATGCTGGAATTGCGGAGAAAAAGGGCACCTGCAAAGAGACTGCAAGAAGCGAAGAAAATGGAGCTATTGTCCACGATGGTGGAGATCCAGACCGTGTCAGGAGCCTAGAATGGAGGACCACCAAACTGCAAGGGCCAACTTCGTGGGGCGTACGTTGGCTAGGAGGATCGACATCCCCAGCACCCCCATCACCGTGCCAAGGCAACATCGTGGAGAAGCAGACAGATGCCTTCCTGGTCAAGGTGATGAAGAACATTGCACCATAACAAACGACACTAGTTCAACCCGATCGACGATCCGGCCCGATCTAGTGAGGCCCCAACAACTTCACAAGGGCAGAGTTCATGGAAATGCTGACGCCCTATCTCGTCATCCATGTCCAGCTAACTGCAAGCATTGTCGGCGGATTGAGGAAAAGGAGCCGACCGTTGCTCTGCGAGTGATAACGGCCGAATTTGATGAAGGTTGGTCACCGGAGGAGATTCGAAATGCCCAGTTAGCCGATGAAGACATCGGACCATTGCTCGTATGGAAGGAGACGACTGGGCGACCTGAGTGGAAAGACGTTTCAATGCATGGCGCAACCCTGAAAAGCTATTGGGCACAATGGAGGGTGGCGTACTCAAGCGGAAATGGGAAACGGCGGATGGTAGCTCCTATAGGATGCAAACTATACTACCCAAAAGCCGAATCGACGATGTGATTAAGGAAATGCATGAAGGATCCTCGAGAGGCCACCTTGGTGTTAACAAGACCTTAGCGAAATTGCGGGAAAGGTTTTACTGGCCCCACGCTCGAGAAAACGTAGAGGACTGGTGTCGCAGATGCACAATTTGCGCTTCCGTCAAAGGCCCAAAGCGACGACTGAGAGGACAAATGCAAACCTATAACGTAGGCGTGCCATTCGAAAGGATTGCTGTTGACATCGCAGGACTCTTTCCTGAATCCGATTGGGGAAATCGATATATGCTGGTTGTAGCCGATTATTTCAGCAAGTGGCCTGAGGTCTACCCCATTCCCAATCAGGAAGCAACTACTGTAGCCGAACAGCTAGTGTTAAATTGGGTCAGTAGGTACGGCGTACCTTGCGAACTACATTCGGATCAAGGCCGAAACTTTGAGTCACTAGTTTTTGGCGAAATGTGTGAGCTACTGGGAATACGGAAAACGAGGGCAACACCGCTGCATCCCCAATCCGATGGAATGGTCAAACGGTTCAACGGCACGCTCAATAAACATCTGGCCAAGATGGTTGACGAGAACCAAAGGGACTGGGACCGACATATCCCACTATTTTTGATGGCATACACAGCTGCCGAACACACATCCACGGGCCAAGCCTCAGCCAAAGTCATTTTTGGAAAGACTATTCGTCTGCCAGCCGATATAAAGTTCGGAACACCCCCTGAGAAACCCCAAACGATCTCGGAGTACACAAATGATCTAAGGCAACGGTTGAACCAGATACATCGGACAGTGCGAAATCACCTCGAATCGGCTACTGACCGCATGAAGACCAGGTATGATCTAAAGGCTAATTCTACTGGCTTCCAGCAAGATGACTTGGTGTGGCTTTATAACCCGCAACGGCGAAAGGGTAGGTCTCCAAAGTTGCAACATAATTGGGAGGGACCATACCGAGTTACAAAGCGAATCAACGACGTCGTATACCGAATACAGGAACATCGTAAGCCGAGAGCTAAAATGAAAATCGTGCATCTGGACCGTCTTGCCCCATATTACACCCAGGGAGAACTGACTACAAATAGCGACACATATATATATATATATATATATATATATATATATATATATATATATATATATATATATATATATTTATATATATATATATATATATATATATACATATATATATATATTATATATATATATATATATATATATATAAATATTTATATATATATATATATATATATGTATTATATGTGTGTATATATATATATATATATATATATATATATATATATATATATATATATATGTATTATATGTATATATATATATATATATATATATATATACATATATATATATATATATATATATATATATATATATATATATATATATATATATATATATATATATATGGCAATGTGTGTGTTTGCGTGTGCTTTTGCGTCGATTTTCGCCAAATTTTCAGCAATATTTCTGTTTTTGCTTAAGTATAGCTACAGTTTGTACCAAAACTAGTACAAAGATTTATTCAGTTGTGTTATAAAGCTCCCAATAAAAAATCCAAACTTGAACAATTTAAAACGAAATGGCGGTCGCTAACAGGTCGAAAAAAGTTGAACGATAAAAAAGCACTTCAGGGTCAGGTCAGAATATAAAAATGGTGGTCAGGCAAAGTTCAAAATTCGAGAATTTCTCAAAGCTGCAATTCATATTGGATTATTATGAAATCTAAAATCAAGGTAGACTTTGATGAGATCATGGATTAAATGTACCAGAGTTAAATTTGATTCCTATGAACGCTGCATATTTTAGCCGTAGTGGTTTTTGCATTGCATTAAAAATTTTATATTTTAATATACGAGAACATGATACGATGTATTCAAGAAACTGAGCTTTGAATGGTTTGGAATGAAAAAAATTGCCACTAAAAAGGTTGAAATAAAAAACTTTTAGAAAAAAAAAAAGAAAACCGACTTCGGAATGCCCTGAAAAGGATGAAATAAATTTTTTGGAAGCGGTACCAATTCAATTTCCCCATTTCAACATAGATATTTCCAACATCTGCACCATCACAAAAGAATGGGGGAAAATATGATACGGCACCGCTTACAAAAAATTTATTTCATCCTTTTTAGGGCATTCCGAAGTCGGTTTTCGTTTTTTTTTCTAAAAGGTTTTTATTATTTAAGTTGCCAATTGGTGAGCGAAAATTTAATTATTTAGCGCAAGCATCGTTGATTGGGGGCTTGAAAGTAATTCTAGAGAAGAAATGTTTAATTTTTAGAGATATTCATATTTCTAATAAGTCCTCAGGAAGAAGAAAATTTTACAAGTCCTCTGCATCCCAATGCTTATTTAAAATAGTGTAGATGTATGTTACATCCAAAAATTCATTACATTGCTTTTTAAAGACAACCAATCATAATCCACAAAGGTAGACTGAAGGGGGGTTTCGGGAATCGTTTTAAATATTATATTAATATTGAAAATATTGTATTGAAATCACGAGAGGGGAGAAGTTGATATCACCGCACAGTCACTTGTCACGGTGACAGTGTCGCCAATTACTCAATCGCACTGATTTAAATCTATAGAATTGGAGTTATCCTGGTAAACGTTGGATATCTAAATAGTAGACTGCTTCGTGATGGTGCCGATTGCAGTGAACAAAGTTGCTTTGTCATTAATTGTGTAATTAATTTGTCTTCGTCACTTCGATCGTGATTTTTCACAGGAAATCTAAACCGTGTTGTGGTTAAATTTACATCTTTCGCTCCCTCCCCAGATACTTCCGTGTGCGAGCATGTAATCGAAAGATAGTCGACCAAGACATCCTTTTTTGCTGAACTATGCTTAAAGTTTGCAGAGTAGTTTAAAGTCATTTCGAAAGATTGTTGTACGAATAGAATGTAAGAACTGATTATGGAAAAGACTGCTGGTATTGATTTTAATGCCGCCATACCGCATGATTAGCTCCGTCGTAGATGGTCCCAAGCCCGGTTGAGAAAGAAGGAGGGTTTTCCATTATTTTCAAAACCCACAGTTTCCATGACTCCCCATCCTAGCCCCCACGAACAAATGGCAGTAAATGGTCTCGGGGTCGTATAGTGGGTTTACTGGTTAACCAATGATGGGACACTAAATACCGAGAAATGCCATTAACTGCAAAGACACCTGCAGATCTGCTACAAAATTCTACTTACATCTCCTTTGTGGTGGTGCAAGAGGGTGAAGGGGAATCTTCCGCGCTTGATAACGGAATCGAAGTAGTAACTATGGCACCAGAATAGAGGTTGGGCGACGGGCTATCTCCTCGTTCCTGTTAAAACTTGCAAGAAAGCCTTGGTATGCAAGAAAGCCTTGGAATGGATTGTACATATGGCAACGACCTCGCAACCGAAAAAAGGACGATGGCATTAGATTCTGGAATGTCCAGATCACTGAACTACCCCGGCGCTGTTAAGGGGCTTTTACAACAGGCCAGTCAATATAAATTGAAAATACTGGTAATCCAGGAAATGAACTGGATTTGATTATCACCAGAATATGAGATCGCAAACAATATTCAAAAGTGGGAAGTCTGCCAGAAAGCGAGAGCTTGGAGGAGATTTCATCGCGGACAGGGAGTTCAAATTGCACGTTATTGATTTTGAAGCGGTAAATGAGCAGTTTGGTGCGATCCATATAAAAGTGAAATTCAAAATCTGCCTGATAAATATTCACGCGCCGACCGAAGAAACAGCCGAAGATACGAACGAAACGTTCTACAATCACCTGGAAAGACTAGTCGAATCATTGCCTACAAACGACACAAAAATAGTTCTGGGTGATTTCAACGCTAAGGTAGGCAATGACCGATCTCATTTGGGAATGACTGGAGAATATAGCCTTCACGATGAAATAAATGACAACGGAGAGCGCCTGATTGACTTTGCATACAGCAGAAATCTATCATATGTTTGACTTGCTTCCCACATCGACGCATTCATAAAATGACCTGGATATCACCGGATGACAACAAACAAAACCAAATTGATCATTATCGGATCCAACAACGTTGGGCCTTGAGCATACTTGACGTCCATACATATCGAGAAGCCAATTGTAAGTCGGATCATTACTTGATGAAACTAGCCTATCAGTGTCATATGTCACAGGCTTATTCGGCAAAGACCAGCCAGCTACAAAAATTTGTCATCAAAACGCTCCAAACAGCGTCCGTGCCGAAAAATTTCACGGAGACGCTTGACAATGAGCTTGCTTCCATCCTATTAGACACAGCGCTGAAAACAAGCAATGAACTGTGGGTGGAAGTGAAAGCGGCGATTAAAACTATTTCAAAACAGACGATCGGGTTACAAGCCCAGCGCAAAAGAAATTATTGGTTCGATGATGAAACCCAGAATCCATTAGATTAGAAAAATCAGGCGTACAAGCAATATATAGGTGGGAAAATAAGGACAATGAGAGAACACTATGAAAATCTCAGGAGAGTAGCGAAAAAGATAAGTGGTATTACGTAAAGAAAAAACTATGATGACTAATCGAGAACTATAGATGCAAGTCTAGCGAGCAACTATATAAGGGAAGCATAAACAGTAGTGAAAAGCTTGATACGGGGTTATTAGCCAAAGACCACGCTCTGCCGTAATGACGTTGGCAACTTCATCGGTGATGGGCATCATATTTTGAGAACCTCTTTAATCCTCTGCACAGCTCCAGAAAATTTGAGCCTATAGATATTTCCAGAGAGTTTCTGTTGGCCCCACCAACTGTGGATGAAGTTTCTTCCATCATAAAGGTCCAAAAGAATAATTAAGCGCCGGGAATCGATGAGATTCTAGTGGTGGTTATAATATATGGTAGCAGGGCCATCGATAAAGTCATCCAGCACATTTGGCAACCTGAAAATATGCCGAAAGAGTGGAGCCAATCAATTTCACTCCATATCCACAAAAAAGGTGACAATCTAGACGACGGAAGCTATAGGGGCATATCAATCCTTAGTACGGCGTACAAAACATTTTCAAAAATCTTAGAAATTAAAAACATCGAGGTGGTTTTAGATCAGGTAGATCGACGATAGACCAATTGTTCATTTGGATGGTGTTCAACATAGATGCATACCAAATATTCGTTGACTTTTGTAGTGTAATATGTAGTATATACAATGTCCGCGAAGGACTGCAGCCATAGTCTGCTGCCTCGGCAAAAGAGGATAGTGGGTTTCGCCGAGATTGGCCTTGTCTGAGGATGCATGAATGCGCTGGTAGGCTAGCGTTGCGGTATCGTAGGGCAGGTTCTTTTCTCCAGCAGAAGGATCCACTTAAAAAAATTTCGCATTCACGAATTGAAAGGATCTAATGCCGATCGACTGGTGTCGAGGCCGAGGTAACATACTGAGGATTGAACTTGCTTATATATAGTTACAAACTGGGCCAGGAGAAAACAGACGGACCTTAGAGCAGACTTCATCGTTGCCAATGATACTTATGGCCTCCAAATAAGAGTGGGGCATCCAGGTGAAAGCGATACCCCCTCGCACCCTCCCAACCGGATCAAGATCCAAATGTAGACGAGACCATACATTTCCCGTTTAAGTGAATAACTCATACATACATAATTTGTATGAATTTTCCCCTCAAACAAGAAACAAAAACGTGGCCAATTTATGTTATAGTATTATGCGATGGAATCACATAACGCTGTACCATAAAAGGGCACGCGAGCGAAAGGCCTCTCTACCAGGGCAAGAGCCCGTGTACCGCATAAAAAGAGGGGTGAGCTTGCCCGATGGCTAGCTCATTATAAAGGAGGGGCCGGCCAACGTGGCGGGTCCCATACCCGGTCAGGTGTTCATATGAATGGAAAGACCGGTTGTTTACTTTGCGATTTTCTGTTCATTATTGTTGCATCTTTACTTTAATAACTTCAGTGAGCCGCACGCGTCATAATAAAATAATTGCGTCGTTTTCTTGTGGAAGATTTATTTTCTATAACCATGAATTCAAATTTACATATTCTTTTCTTTTTTTTTCAAAAACAATAACCTTATCGTACAATTGTGATTATTACAAACTGACTTTTATATGCTTTTTCCATTATCCTCGCCGGGTGCCCGCTGATGATGTGGTGATGCTAACGTTGTTAACTATTCTTCAAAATTGTTGTACAATGAAAAAAAATTCACTCACGCTAACTTATTTGATTAAATTTTAGCTTATTATTATAATTTTAATTCACTTGAACACTTTACAGACAACTCACGCAATTGGGCGAATAACTTTATCTTAAGATGAATAATAACAAAAACTAGAAAAATTTTCGTAATCTCAAATGTCCAATCCTGTTGAACGAAAACTTGAGGGCAATTCGATTGCAGAGCACCACTTCCAGAGGCGTTGTTTTATGATGTTTTCCCATGCGACACTGAATATTGCTAGTGACCTTAAACAGACGGAAACTGACATTTTCAGTTTCCAGTTCTGTTTTAAAATTGTAAACACTAGATGATATCTCGATCTCAATCCGCTTTTGTTAACACCGAATTCATGCGAGAAGGTAAAAATCAAACATTTCTCCTTAGAAATACACGCATGGTTAGCATTTCAACACACTCGTTTTAAGATGCATTGTTTTACTAATAGTTCTGCATACTCAGGTGTTTACATAAGCCATTTTGTCATGCATTTCCTAGTTTTTAAGCGATTGAATGGACTTGTTAACACAGCATGGTTCACTTTCAGTTAATCATTGCTTTGATCATTCAATTTACTTAATGAAATGACACTATAATAACTATCACAATGGGAGCTAAGAAAATGCCAACTGACACTGCCGTTAAACCGACTCGGGGCATTTTAACTTAATTCAACTCTCTTTAATATTTGCAAGGTTTTTTGCTATTTTCGCGACAATATTTTTCATGACTATTTAGATATTAAATAACCTCAAGCGATTTCAATTATCGTAAATGTTGCACATTGCGCCTACATCTGTTTCAATCGACACCTTAAGACGTCTCTGCGATAAAAGTTTTGACAAGTAATAGCAAAGTCGGATACTCCTTGGGCGTCGCGACTCATAACAGCCTCCCCAATCCGTCCAAATCTCGGCAAAATCTCTGCACCGCACCGGTAAATTGAGGGTAGCTGCTGGCGCAGCCAAGATAGATTGTATTCGACAATGCAATGCATGGATGGCTGTATTATCTCAGTGTTCTCATGTCCGAAATTTCAATTTGCAGATTTGAATTTTGGAATTAATAGAAGTTAAAACAAGTGAAAAAATTTTAAATAATAACTAAAACATAAATATCATGAAGAATATGATCAGAAAGAAAAGTCTAAATCTTATATAGAAAAAAAATGATATAAAATTTACATTTAATAAAAATAAATTAAAAAAAAAATATTTTCTGATTTATAACTATAAATTGAAATAATTGAAATTTTTTTTCCAAGTCTTCAATTGAAATTTTGGACAAGTGTTATGAAGCTTTTCGAGCAGTTTGCTTAAACAACTGCTCGCTTACTACACTTTAACCAAGCATACGACAGTATTGATCGTAACGTACTGTACCAAATAATGCTTTGCTTTGGTATCCAAGCCCAATTAGTCCGTCTTAACAAAATGACAAGGACGTTTGCAACCTCCCAAGTCCACATCAATAAACACCCCACCAATGCCTTTCACACAAATATCGGACGAAAGCGGGGAGATGAGCTGGCTCTATTGCTATTCAATTTGGCTCTGGTTTCGATACAAGAGGTACATTACCATACATGTCAAGCAAAGTGGTAGCCTATGCGAATAACGTCAACATTCTTTCAGGGTCGTTAACAACGGTCAGAAAACTTTTCCTGGTACTCGACTGCAAAGCAGAACTAATGGGGCTAAAAATCAATGAAAATAAAACAAAGTTCATGACGCAGTCGATAAAGAATACCTCAAATACTCAAAATATCACACTTGGCGAATACGATATTGAAAGTGTGGGTAAATTTGTGTGTTTAGGTGCAAAAATAACTAGAACTGGTAATGAAAGAGACGAAAGGCGCTGAAGAATCCGGCTCTTAAATAAAATATTTTATTCAGCTTTGATAATTTTGAAGACCAGCTGCATAGACAAGATAACAAAGCTCCAAGTATACAAATCTGTGATAAGACCTATGTAATGCTATGGATTTGAAATATGGACCTTGGTCCAAGCATCAGCAAACATTTTGAACAACTTTGGGAGACGGGTCCCGAGGCGGATTCGATTCAACCATGAGTTGTATGAAATTTATCTAACTGCGCTCCAATTATCCGCCTCAGGACCCATCTCCCAAAGGTGAATTTGATTTTGTAGTTATTGGTTTGTGGGAAGCCTCGCAAGACTACGGTAGAGTAAGGGTGACATTTTTATTCGGGAAACTTTTGAGCGAGTTTTAATGGGCATTTGAATTAATGGCTGAACGAGTGTAATGGCGCTTATTCTAAGTTTCTCTTCAAACTAGCTTGTTTCGAGCCGACAAAGCTATAATATTGAGCCCAATTTTTGTGGATCTTATTCTTGAAATAAGGGAAATGCTAGTCTGGCTCGGTCGGATTTCAAAATTGGAGGATGCGGTCATAGATCAAGACAGTTGGAGGTGCTATTTGCAGGAAGCAAAGGCCCGAAAGGGGCTGTGGTGCTACGAAGAAGAAGATGCTGCATGATTTTTGTTCAACAAGCACTTTTCTGAGCATGGAAGCCATTCTGGTTTTGCATAAACACACCTTACTGCAAAAGCAAGTGCGGGATGGGTGATTTAAACACAAGCTGAGCGGTTTAATAAAAGAAGCCATATATTAGTGCGAGATTACAGGTAATCTTTGACTCACTATTTGAAAACCGCTTTTAAACTTCTAGGAGGAAACCATCGAGAAAATAACCAAACGATGTCGACAGAAAATCTAGGAATATTATGAAACTGAATTTCAATGGCAACTGATAACCAATGCATTAGAGCATAGTTTTCCGACGATACCATGGCAGAAAGTGCCAATCAAAATGGACGTAATCTAAACAGATTGAACAAATGAGTTCGTAGCTGTAGTGCACAAGCCGAATATTTGTGATAATTTAAACTTTATTCGTTCGTCTGGGATGTTTTTAAGGAAATCTAGTTGGACCTCTCATCGATTATAGACGTCAACTATCGATAGGTGCGAGTATACTGTACCCTATACGTCAAGTGGTCCAGGCAACTTTAGTCTACTACAAGGTGGCTGCTTGCAGGCTAGCTGGTTTGGTGAGGAGTTTAGGTTAGGCGCTATTACACTCTTTCAGCCACCAATTCAAATGCCCATTACAACGCGTTCAAAAACTTCCCAAAGAAAAATTTTGCCCTTACTCGACAAAAGCCTTGCGAGGCTTAACACAAATCCGCAACTACAAAATCAAATTCAAACATAACCCACTTTAATATAACATATACTAACTGAAGTACTCTACGCTAATTTAAAATGCCAAACCCAAGTTATGGCATCGCATATCCGAACCGAACTGATCGGTCGCAGAATGTGAAAAACTATACCCACTTGGTGGCATACTTACCTCTCGTTTCCGTTTTCCGCTAAAAACTACATTACTGAAAGAAAAGAGAATGTTAGTTCAATAATTTATTATTAATTTGATTTTGGGTTTGATTTTGCTAGACAGAATCGTAATATGAAAAATTTCATCTACTAACTACATTGATAAAATATGACAGAGAAAGAAATTATGGAAATATTTGGCAAGCATTGTACAAAATATAACAAGTTGGGTAGACAGACCTACGCTCATGTCAGAAGGGTTTTGTACTCAACTTACAAAATGCAGCCAGCGGTAACGAATAAAATCAAAAAGCATCTCAAAGAGGATTTCATTGGAGAAAATATGAAATCATTGACAAAGTTGAACGATTTTTGACTTCTGAGGTATTTGCTATTCTTGTACTCATAAAGATTTCCCTTGATAATTTTTTCAGATTTTTTAGATCACAGGTGTTTATTCGCGAGGGAGAAAACACATTTTTCCCTATGCCTCCACTGATGCAAAAAATGTCAGTTTAAGAACTGTTTTGAAAACTTTCATTTGATACTCATATCGGCTACCTTTGATGAATTTTTTTTCCAGGGGCCACTCCCCTGTACTGTAATCATCGATTCATGGCCAACTTTTTTGAATCCTAGAATGGTTGCAAAGCGCTTTTGCTAGGAGCTCTCTCCTGCCCCCTCAGCTTGTTTCACGTATGAGTATTAATTGTAGTTACTCATCTTGATTCATTCAATTGAACCAATTGTTAAAAGCATGCAGTTTTTTTGTTTTACGATTACTGATACCATTAGCTGAACCAATTCTCATATCATCATCATTCCTGAAATTTTTATGCAAATCTTACCAAAGCTGTAGTATTTGAGTCGGTAAAAAGCGCATATGGTTCCGTAGCCGTATGTTTTCATAGTAATACGGCGCATATTATTCCATAGTAATACAGGAAAATTCAAATCGCTATAACTTCGTTAAATACCTGTAGTAATCGAGGAGTAGGGCGCTAAAAGCCAGCGCTGCCACAAGCACACAGCACAAACTCAATTTAACAAGTAGGAACGATAAAATCATTGTATCATTTAAACCCCTCAAAAATTGTCAAATTTTACCCATTCCAACCATAATCTTAATTAAAAATTGTTTTGTTTGTCGGTAATTCAAGTGTGCCTGTCCAATTCTTCCGATTTTCCTTTTTCCCTTAATTACGCCTAATCATTATAAACGAAAATTGCATTCATTTGATAACTTAAGCGAATCTACAAAGGACGACGTAAATTTCAAAAAAACAACCGAAACGAGTGTGCATTATCACCATCGCGGATCCACACATAGATGTCACTATTGAACGAAACTTTTCGCCGATTTTCCACTACTGTTTCGTTGCTTGATGGTTCGAGAAAAACTGCGGTCGAGCCGCTCAATGACAGGAAACTTCACGCACAGAACGAAGTAATTAAGCGTTGTGGTGGGCACTAATGGCCGCAAAATTACCGCCACACAACTCAGTAGTTGGCCGTCGTAAAATTAAACCGTGGAAATCGTTAAATTTTCCTAAATTTTAGCCACTTGCACTGCGCGATTGTCATGCGGTTTCCTGATAAGTCGCAAATGGCGGAGACGAACCATCAAGCAACGAAACAGTAGTGGAAAATCGGCGAAACGTTTCGTTCAATAGTGACATCTATGTGTGGATCCGCGATGGTGATAATGCACACTCGTTTCGGTTGTTTTTTTGAAATTTACGTCGTCCTTTGTAGATTCGCTTAAGTTATCAAATGAATGCAATTTTCGTTTATAATGATTAGGCGTAATTAAGAGAAAAAGGAAAATCGGAAGAATTAGACAGGCACACTTGAATTACCGACAAACAAAACAATTTTTAATTAAGATTATGGTTGGAATGGGTAAAATTTGACAATTTTTGAGGGGTTTAAATGATACAATGATTTTATCGTTCCTACTTGTTAAATTGAGTTTGTGCTGTGTGCTTGTGGCAGCGCTGGCTTTTAGCGCCCTACTCCTCGATTACTACATACCATTTGATCTTCGTGAAAATTTCAGGGCAGGTCAATCTTATAAAAAGTCATCTTTATTGAATTTAGGGGTAACATTAAGATTTTATTCAAGAAAACATAAAATCGATAGATCATACTATTACTAATAAAGTTGAGTGAATTTCGACTTCTCACGTATTTGTTGTTGTTGTACTCACAAAGACTTACATTCATGATTTTTTTCAGGTTTTTCGGATGAAAGGTTTCCAATCCCGGAGGGGGGGGGGAGGGTGGGTACGCGGAAAGCTCATACATTTCCCCTTCCCTTGCTCCTCCCGGTACTCATAAGGCAATTTTAAGACTTGTTTTGAAAAGATCTCATCAAAACCTTTCCAATGACACCCTACTCGACTTCTTCTTCTTCTTAGCACTACAGCCCCGTTTGGGCCTTCGCTTCCTGCAAACAGCGCCTCCAACTGTCTCGGTCCGTTGACCGCGTCATCCAATCCCGAAATCAGAGCAGCGATGAACTGTCTTCGTCGGCCGAGTCGGACCAGCGTTTCCTCGGTTTCCCCACTGGCCGCCGGCCTTCAGTTCTCCCAATGAATACCTTCTTGCGTATCCGTTGTTCGTCCATACAATTCATGTGTCCAGCTCATTACAGCCTCCGCAGTCTTACAATCCTTGAGACCTCCGGTTCGTCAAAAATTTCATAAAGCTCATGGTTGTATCAAATTCGCCATTGGTCCTCGTCTAGCTTCGCTCCAATTATTCGCCTCAGGACCCGTCGCTTAAAGGCGTTCAATATATTTGCGGATGCTTGAGTTAGGGTCCATGTTTCACACCCATAGCATAACACAGGTCTTATCACAGTTTTGTATACTTGGAGCTTTGTTTTTCTGTGTATGCAGTTGGTCTTCAAGATCGTCAATACTGAATAAAATATTTTATTTGCGAGCTGTATTCTTCGGCGTATTTCGTCTCTTTCCTTGCCCGTTTTCATTATTCGCTAACATTCTCGATACTGTATTCGCCAAGTGTGATGGGGTATTTTTCCTCGACTGCGTCATGAACTTTGTTTTATTTGCGTCGATTTGTAGCCCTACTAGTTTTGCTTCGCTGTCAAGTTTCAGGGAGAGTTCTTTGGCAGTTGTTAGTGACCGTGACAGAATGTTGATGTCGTCCGCATAGGGCACTACTTGGCTCGACTTGTATAGTAATGTACCTCGAATATCGACAGGTAGCTTCCGTATGACGTACTCCAGAGCCAAATTGAATAGCAATGGGGCCAGCCCATCTCCCTGCTTTAGTCCGATATTTGTGTCAAAGGCATCGGTGAGTTGGTTATTGATGCGGACTTGGGAGGTCGTCGACATCATTGTCATTTAGGTAAGATGGACTCATTTGGCTGGGGTGCCAAAACCAAGCATTATTTGGTACAGTACGTTACGATCAATACTGCCGTATGCTTGCTTAAATTCAACGAAAATTTGGTGTACGTTTATGTTGAACTCCCAGCATTTTTCAAGTACCTACTTGACTGTGAACAATTGGTCTGCTGCTGATCGACCTACCCTAAAACCACCTTGATACTCCCCAATAAAACTGTTGGCGTATGATCCGATTTTATTTTCAAAGATTTTAGAAAATATTTTGTACGCCGTACAAAGAAGTGATATGCCTCTATAATTTTCGCACTGCAGCTTGTCACCTTTTTTGTGGATAGCGGATATAATTGATTGGCTCCACTCTTTTGGTATATGTTCTTGTTGCCAAATGTACTCGATTACTTTGTGAATAGCTTGATGAACACTACTGCCACCATATTTGATGAGCTCCACTGGAATCTCATCAATGCCCGGCGCTTTATTGTTCTTTTGGGCTTTGATGATGGAACAAACTTCATCCAGAGTTGGTGGGGTCAATAGAAGCTCTCCCTAGACATCGTTAGGCTCCGATGTTCTGGAGCTGTGCGGAGGATTAAGGAGGTGCTTGAAATATGTTGCCCATATTTCCTTAATCTGGATTTCATCAGCGATTATATTGCCGCTGTCATCACGACAGAGCGTTGTTTTAGGCTAATAACCACGTCTCAGGCTTTTCACTACTTTGTATGCTTGTCTTGTGTTATTGCTCGCTAAACTTACATCTATACTTCCCAATTGGTGGTATTTTCTTTTCTTAATCCTAATTATCTTATTCGCTACTCTCCTGAGATTTTCATTGTGTTCTCTCTTCGTCCTGGTTTTCCTACCTACGTATTCTTTGTACACCTGATTCTTTTTATCTAACGCATTCTGGCACCAATCATCGAACCAATCATGCCTCTAGCACCGGGCTTGATGTCCGATCGTCTGTTCTGCCACGGTTCTGATAGCCACTTTCTCTTCCCTCCAGAGCTCGTTGCTCGTCTTCAACGATGCGTCTGATAAGATGGGAGGCAGCTGGTTGTCGAGGGTCTCCGGGAAATTTTCGGTCATAGACGCCGTTTGGAGCTTTTCAATGTCAAATGTGTGTAGCGGGCTAGTCTTCGCTGAATATGCCTTTGACATACGACATCGATAGTTTAATTTGATCAAGTAATGATCTGAGTTACAATTGGCTCCTCGGTATGTACGGGCGTCAAGTATGCTCGAGGCCCTACGTTGTTGGACCAGATTATGATCGATCTGGTTTTGTGTGTTGCCATCCGGTGATACCCAGGTCATTTTATGAATGCGTCAATGTGGGAGGCAAGTCGAACGTATGACTAGAATTCTGCTACATGCAAAGTCAATCAGGCGCTGGCCGTTGTCATTCGTTTCATCGTGGAGGCTATATCCTCCAGTCGTTCCCCAATGAAATCGCTCATTGCCAACCTTAGCGTTGAAATCACCCAGAATAATTTTTGTGTCGTTTGTGGGCAATGAGTCGACCATTCTTTCCAGGTGTTTCTTCGTCCTTTTCTTCGGTCGGGG
Organism: Odontomyia ornata; assembly: GCA_963969285.1. Taxonomy (NCBI): domain Eukaryota; kingdom Metazoa; phylum Arthropoda; class Insecta; order Diptera; family Stratiomyidae; genus Odontomyia; species Odontomyia ornata. The sequence continues at coordinate 347,184,459 of OZ017738.1, read as the reverse complement.
CGTGAACATTAATCAGCCAGATTTTGAGGAATTCCGCTTTTATACGGATCGCACACCACCGTTCATTGACTGCGTTAAAATAAATAACGTGCGATTTTAACTTCCTATCCACAACTAAGCCCACTCCGAATTCTCGTTTTCCAGTATGCTTCCCACTTTTGAATATTGTGTGCGATCTCATGTCTTGAATGTCGTTTCCAGTCCAATTCGTTTCCTGGACTGCCAGTATTTTTAATTGACTGTCCTTTGTAAAAGGTCCTTAACAGCGCCAGGATAATTGAGTGATCTGACATTCCAGGATCCAATGCCATAGTCCTTCTTTCGTTTGCGAGATCGTTGCCGTGAGTCCAATCCATTCCAAGGCCTATCTGCAGGTTTCGAAACAATTAAAGATTTTCCAGGGACGGGAAGTTAGCCCGTCGCCCAACCTCCATTCCAGCGGCATGGTTATTACGTCGATTCCGTTATCAGGCGCGAAGATTCGCCTTCACCCTCTTACGTCCTCACAAAGGAGGTGTAAGTAGGATTTAGTAGCAGAGCTGTAGATGTTTTTACAGTTGTGAGCATTTCTCGACATTTAATGTTACACTATTGTGGAACCAGTAAACCCAATGTGCACCCCGAGAGCATTTACTACCATTTAGTTGGGGGGGTTTGGAATGAGGAATCATGAGGGCTACAGGTTGGGAAAACAAGGGGTGCCCTCCTTTCTCAAATGGGGTTGGGACCGTCTATGGCGGAGTTACCCTATTCGACTACCAATGGTGAAAAACAATTTTTAAAGGGTCACCTCCCTATATGGGGAGACCCCCCTTAAGACCCTTTGAAAAATTTTTCCACCCTAGAACTTTCAAGAAGTCACCACTTCTGACATTTCCACAAAGTTTTATTATTGTAGCTTATATACAGGGTGGGCCAGAAAGAATTGCGAATTTGAAAAAATCATTAAAAAAAAACTGAGTACAATTCACATACAAATTTTTATTTCTATAAAAATTGACATCTGGGAAATTCATTTCTTAAAAATAACGTCATCCAGGTGTGCACCATCCCGCTGCAAACATTCTTCGAATCTGACCCTCAAATTGGTAAAAACTCGCAGGCACATTGCACGGGGAATAGCTGCCATTTCTTCCCGGATATTGGTCTTCAACTGGTTAATCGTGGCTGGGTTATTGGTGTAGACTCTACTTTTTAGGTATCCCCACAAAAAAAAGTCCGGTGGCGTCAGATCCGGACTTCTAGGAGGCCATGCAATGTCACCTCGGCGCGGTATCATCTCGTTTACGACCGCCAAAGAGGCATTAGCTGTATGGCATGTCGCGCCATCTTGTTGAAACCATGTCACACGATTATAGGCTTCAAATTGTTGCAGTTGTGGAAAGAAAAAATCCCTTAACATGGCTATGTATCTGTCAGAATTTACAGTGACAGATTGGCCTTGTTTATTTTCGAAGAAGTAGGGTCCGATAATTCCGTTCTTGTTGACCTTGGGCGTCCTGCAGGCTTCTGTTTGAGAGTCGAACCAGTCTCTTCGAACTTTCTGACCCACGATCGAATCACACTTTCTTTCGGACACTGATTTAGGTCATGTAATCCAAACTCACGCCGAAATAAATGCCGAACAATAGCGCACGAATTGTGATTTTTGTAATAATGTTTGACGCAGAATGCACGTTGCGCTCCGGTGAAGTGATCCATCGCGACTAAATTTCCGAGAACCAAGCTACTTAACCCCACCCCCCGCGCAGTCCCCTCTCTAAAGCTTCAAACGCAAGAGTGTTTTTAAAATCGTACGCCTTTCTGGCCCACCTTGTAGTTTCGGAGAAAAAGTGCTGTGATATACAGACGGACGGAATGACGGACGGACAGACGGACACAGGTCGTGATTGCAACGCAGTTTTGTATTTTAGTACAAAACCCTAATAAAAACGAATTAATTTACATATGAGATTGTGGCGACAACACAACGCATGCATCGCAACATTGCCCAAAGCTTCACACTGGCACGCAACCTTGTATGCGGCGCAACATTGTCCTGATGTTTCAGCCACCGCGATAATCATGCGATATCAGTTTACATGACCAGAGCTCCACTCAGCACGTCTGCTGGTTGCGCGTGTGCATGGTCAGCGGCTATGCTGTGATTGCCCGTGTGCATGCTCAGCGAATATGATATGAATGCAAGCACTCAGTTGGGAATTTTGTTATCGCGTCGACAAGACGCTAACCACTTCACCTCGAACGATAGAAGAGTCAACATCTAAACAACAGATAGATTTAAATCAGTTTATCTTAGCGAGTGTTGATATAGTCAGTAGCAATTTTGTAAGATCAGTAGACAATAAAAAGTTTTCCATATTGTTCTCTCGCGTTTCGAATTTCCACGGACCATAACTGGCGATCCTGCCTCCCGCGAGCGGAACATAGCGCCCGGCGTCACGTAACTGCCAATCTCACGTGTGTAGTGCTCGCTTTCCCACGTCAGCGTGAATGGGAAATAAGCCGGTGAAAGAGGTGACGGGTGAGGTAACGAACACCCTAGTGATAAATTCGGCGCTCGCGGTGCAAAGTGACCGTCTTGAGGTGACACTATTTTGCGTGCTCATCGTAAATATCGCGTCCCTAGTGTACATATTGTACAGGGACCACGTCTGCGGCGTTAAGCGGCGCGCGCAAGCGAATACCCCCCAAGCTCGACCGCAACAATTAAAATGTCAGACGAAGACAAAAACAACATCCCGGCAGCCCCGCAGGATAGGGCGGACCCCGAAGCCGGAGAGATAAGCAGTGTGAAAAATGCCACCTTCCGGATTCCGCCATTCTGGGAGGAGGACGTCGAACTGTGGTTCGAGCAAATCGAGGCTTACTTTGGGGCGAGCCGCATAACAGGAGACACAACGCGTTTCCAGCTGATCGTCGCCAGCCTAGACATTAGAGTCGTGAAGCAAGTGCGTAGTGCCGTGTCCAAGCCACCAGCGGAAGGAAAATATGACAACTTCAAGCGAGAAATCATTAGAGCCTTTGCGGAGTCCGCCCAGCAGCGTATCCAGAAACTGTTGTTGGAGGTCGAATTGGGCGATCAGCGACCGTCACAGCTGCTGAACCAAATGCGAACACTCGCCGCTGACAGCATTTCGGAGGAGACGCTAAAACAGATGTGGCTTAACAGACTGGACATCACGTTACGCAGCATTCTGTCAGCAAACGACGCCTCACTGCAGAATCTGGCAACGATTGCCGATAGGGTCCATGAGGTGACGAAAGGGTCCAAACCTTACACCATCGGATCAGTCTCGCATCACGACTCTACGGGAGCCACTCTGCCAACAACGAGAATCCTGTCAGAGCTCTCCAAACTGACGGCAGAGGTTGTGAGGCTGGCACGCCGAATCGACGAAGACCACAGGAGCATAGCACAAAGGACCGAGTGCACGTGCCCATGTGCCGGTAATTCAGGGAAACCACGATTACCATCGCAATCACGCCCACAGTCGCCCAAACGTCCAACCGAAGCTTGCTGGTACCACACCCATTATGGATCAGACGCCATGAAATGCCGACCGCCATGCAGGTTCGGCAAACAGCAAAAAAACTAAAACCGTCCTCTCCGCAAAAACTGGCCGGCGCGCGATCAGTGCATCGCTTATACATTCGCGACAACAATGGCACGGGCGCGCTTTTGATCGACACCGGCGCAGACGTATCCGTGATCCCACCTACCATCCGAGATCGAAGTAACCCAGAATCTGGCAATCGCTTGTTAGCTGCTAACGGTTCTGTTATTCGCACATATGGGAAGAGGAAGCTGACTTTAAATCTCGGCCTTCCGAGGCCTGTTACTTGGACTTTTATCATAGCGGGCGTCAGCTCCCCAATCATCGGAGCTGATCTGCTCGAGCATCATGGACTACTCGTGGACATCAGAGGACGAAAACTCATCGAGCGACAAATTGCGACCGCAGCTGAGGTGAAGGCCACATCAAAGAATCAACCACTGGTACAATCATCGACATCCGCAACAATCGCTAGTGAATACGCTGCAATTCTGGCAGAGTATCCCGAAATCACATCAACAGCACCTCGTCGCAACGTTAAGTGCACGACGATGCACCACATTGTGACAAAAGGCCCCCCTGTCAACGCGAAGGTACGCCGACTTCCTCCCGACAAACTCGCCGCTGCGAAAGCCGAGTTCGACAACATGATACAACTGGGAATCTGTCGACCATCCAAGAGTGCATGGAGCAGTCCTCTTCATATGGTACGTAAAGCCAACGGAGACTGGCGTCCATGCGGAGACTACCGAGCCCTCAACGCGTGCACCGTTCCGGATCGATATCCAATCGGATTCCTGCAAGACTGCACTGCTGCTTTACACGGGATGAAGGTCTTTACTGTAATCGATCTACAAAAGGCGTTTCATCAGATTCCAGTCGAGCCGAGTGATGTCCCAATTATCACGCCATTTGGATTGTTTGAGTTCATCTACATGACCTTTGGCCTATGCAACGCGGGCCAGACCTTCCAACGCTTCATGCACGAGGTGCTAAGGGGACTCAGTAATGTATTCGTCTACATAGACGACATATTGGTGTTTTCACTGGACCCGCAGATACACCAACAGCATGTGTCGGAGGTGCTGAGCCGTCTACGCCAATACGCACTTGCAATCAACAAAGAGAAGTGCCAATTTGGGCTGGACGAGGTTCGATTTTTGGGGCACACGATTTCATCTGAGAGATTGAAACCTTTGCCTGAGAAGATGCAAGGCATATCCGCGATTTCGAAGCCCAGGACAGCACTGCAGCTAAAGTCATTCTTAGGAATGATTAACTTCTACAGAAGGTTCCTACCGCATGCCGCTCAGACCCAACGCCCGCTCCAACAGCTGATAGAGGGAAACAAAAAGCGCGATAAAACGGAGCTTCAGTGGACCGACGAGGCATCAGCAGCATTCGAGAGGTGCAAGTCGGAACTAACCAAGGTTCCGTCACTTGCGCATCCTGATCCAACAGCTACATGGTCCCTAACTGTGGACGCATCGGATGATGGGCTCGGAGCTGTCCTGCACCAGACAACGAGCACTGGAACAGAGCCTCTGGGATTTTTCTCACGCAAGCTGAACAACACCCAGCGACGCTACAGCACCTACGACCGAGAGTTGCTAGCGATTCACGAAGCCATCAAGCACTTCCGGGACATGTTGGAGGGCAGAGTCTTTACAGTCTTCTCCGACTACAAGCCATTACAGTTTGCGTTCCAGCAACGACCGGAGAAAGCATCACCGAGGCAACAACGTCAGCTGGATTTTATCTCCCAATTCACGGTTGACATCCACCACATTCCGGGCCGGAATAACTCCATCGCGGATTACTTGTCTCGGGTGAGTAAAATTTCAAAGACCGACATCCTTTCTCTCGCTTCAGCTCAACAAACCGATCCAGAGCTCCAGGCTTTGTTGGAGGGCCAGACAGACAAACTTGAGTGGAAGAAGTAGGAGCTTGCTACTTCCGACACGCCACTGCACTGCATAGTCACCGAAAACAATGTTCAACCCTACGTACCGCAGCAGCTTAGGCAAACAATCATGCAGACGATGCATGGCCTAGCACACCCAGGCATACGAGCGACTAGACGACTCATCACCGACCGCTTTTTCTGGCCGGCCATGAATAAGGAGATCAATGACTTCGTGCGAGGCTGAATGGCCTGCCAGCGCAACAAGGTCGGACGTCACGTCAAGTCACCGCTCCAACGATACACCCCGCCGGACACCAGGTTCGAGCATATCAACATCGACCTCATCGGACCACTATCCCCGAGCGATGGTTACCGTTATTGCCTAACCATCATTGACAGGTTCACACGTTGGCCAGAAGCCGTTCCGCTCCAGAATATCACCGCAACAACAGTCGCCGAGGCGCTTATCAATGCATGGATAAGCCGTTTCGGAGTGCCGGCAAGAGTAACTACCGACCTGGGACGCCAGTTTGAGAGCCAAATCTTCGCCGAGCTGACCCGTATTCTGGGAATCAACCACCTGCGGACGAACCCATACCATCCTGCCGCCAACGGAATCATTGAGAGATGGCATCGCACAGTCAAGGCCGCCATCCGCTGCTACGATACAGCCGAATGGACGAAGGTGCTTCCTCTTGTGCTCCTAGGACTGCGCGCCACATTGAAGGAGGATATTAACACTACACCCGCAGACATGGTCTACGGCAACAGCCTACGGCTTCCGGGGGAGTTCTTCACCGCATCGCAGCCCAAAACCAACGAAACGGACTTCTTGCGTGATCTCAGGTCACGCATGACCAAACTGCGACCTTCAGACACGGCACACCACACCACCACCCAAACTTTCATACACCGAACGTTAGGCAGCAGCTCACACGTCTTTGTACGCAACGGCAAAGTAAAATCATCGCTCCCACCACCATACGACGGCCCATACCCGGTCCTGAGCAGAAAGGACAAGTATTTCCGCATCAACATTAATGGACACCCCGCCTCAATTTCGATCGACAGGCTCAAGCCCGCATTCCTCACGCCAGAACCTACTTCGAGGGCGAGGCCCCTCATTAGTGAACCAACAACAACCACACGCAGTGGACGTAAGATCCGGCCACCCGTACGCTTCGAATAAAGTATCGTGGCCAAGCCACTGCGAGGGGAGTAGTGTGGCGACAACACAACGCATGCATCGCAACATTGCCCGAAGCTTCACCCTGGCATGCAACCTTGTATGCGGCGCAACATTGTCCTGATGTTTCAGCCACCGCAATAATCATGCGATATCAGTTTACATGACCACTCAGCATGTCTGCTGGTTGCGCGTGTGCATGGTCAGCGGTTATGCTGTGATTGGGAACGCTCTGTTGGAGATTGTATCGCGTCGAAGAGTTGCGCGTGTGCATGCTCAGCGAATATGATATGAATGCAAGCACTCAGTTGGGAATTTTGTTATCGCGTCGACGAGACGCTAATCATTTCACCTCGAACGATAAAAGAGTCAACATCTAAACAACAGATAGATTTAAATCAGTTTATCTTAGCGAGTGTTGATATAGTCAGTAGCAATTTTGTAAGATCAGTAGACAATAAATAGCTTTCCATATTGTTCTTTCGCGTTTCGAATTTCCACGGATCATAAGATTAATATAAAGTGGGAAGCATTTTTTCACTAAATCGAGAACTTTTTGAGCAGTTTAAATAAAATAAAATAGCATTTTCTAGACACTGCGAAAATACGTTGGTCTGGAAATATATTGTTGTTATTTATATATACATAAGAAAGATTTTTCAAATGAAATTTTCTACAAAGACACATGAAAAGTATTTTTTTATAAATTTAAACTACTTTCTGGAAACAGTTTTCAAATATTAAGGGGTGATGATATTTTCAATTAATTTACGTGTGATTCATATAATAATATTGAGATGCATTGAGAAAATATGTGATGTGATGATTACGCAGAATTAAAATTCCAAATGTTACACCGGATGATTTACATCACATACAAGTATATCTCGTATTGTTTTAAGAGTATTTGAATTATGATAATTATAAGAACCACATTATTTTCCTGATCTTGTTATTGCAATTGATGGATGTATGGAAGTGAATACAATTAAAAGCAGCCGTTTAATTTAAAGGAGTTATTAATTTTTTTTAAATTATGTGTTTAAATGTTTAATAATTTTTCGAAGCATGTTTCCAATTGTTGTAATCATGCTTTTGAAGGTTTTGTACTAAAATACAAAACCCTATTGAAATTCTCCGAAACTTTCGAAGCTACAGCCATGAAACGTTGTGAAAAGGTTGAAAGTTATGACTTCTAGCAACTTTTGGGGTGAAAAAAATTTTCAAAGTGTTTAATGAGGTCCCCCCATATCGAGGAATAACCCTCAAAAAATTTCTATTCATCAGAGGTGATCAAATGGGGTATCATATGAAAAGTGACAATGAGATCTTTTCAAAACAGGCCTTAAAATTACTTTACCAGGAAAAGGGGAAATGCAAGAGATTTAGGCTTCCCCCTCCCCCCAATTAGAAACCTTTCATTCGAAAAAAACTGAAAAAACCATGAGTGTAGACCTTTATGAACACGACAACAACAAATACGTCAGAAGACGAAATTCACTCATCTGCGTTAGGATAGTATGATTTATCAATTTTACACTTTCTTGAATAAAATCGTAAAGGCACCCCTAAATTCAATAAAGTTTCGGAAAATTTCATGCAATTTACACATATAAACATTGTGATAATAAAAAGTACCCGGAAATCGCAAATAAAACGCAAAATATTTAATAATTCATCAATATCTATTTTGTTTCCTTCAAAGTAATCCCCATTAGATGCAATACACTTACGCCAACTATTTTTCCAGTCCTCGAAACATTTTTCATAAGCATTTTTTGAGATAGCCTTCAGCTCCTTCAGCGGGTTTTGTTATATCTCTTACACGGAGCGGCAATTTCAATTTGGGGATCAAGAAAAATCACACGGAGCCAAATCTGGTGAATATGGTGATTGATCGATAGTATTTATTGGGTTTTTGGCTTTAAATTCGGTCACAATCGTGGCTCGATGCAATGGTGCATTATCATCTCATCAGGATGAGTCAAGCAAGAACGCGTTTCATACACAAAATACCCACCAAATTCATTCGAACGGACTCACGAGAGATATCGAGCTCTCTTACTATCTCTTTAACACTTGTATGACGATTTTCAAGCACCATATCCTTCACTTTTTAGGGTTTTGTAAAATAATTTTACAAAACCCTACTAGTTTCGCGACCAGTCTGTCCGTCTGTCCGTCTGTCCGTCCGTCCGTCCGTCCGTCCGTGTGTCACAGCAGTTTTTCTCGGAAACTACTTAAGCTAGAAACATCAAATTTTGTGTGTAGGTGTAAAGTGGTGATCTTTTCAAAGTTCAGCTACAAAAAAATTTTATAAGGTATTTAAGGGGGGTCTCCCCATATAGGAGAGTGACCCCCCGAAAAAAAAATTTCATTGAAGGTAGCCGACATGGGTATCAAATGAAAGGTCTTGATGAGAACTTTTCAAAACAGGTCTTAGTTTGGCAAAATTTGCTTCGAGGGGCGCACAGGGAGGGGAAATACACGAAAAATTTGTGTCCCCCCCCTCGCGATTGGACACCTGTGATCCGAAAAATCTGAAAAAAATCAGGGATGTAGGCCTTGCTGCGTACAACAACAACAAATACGTGAGAAGTCGCAATTCACTCAACTTTGTTAGTAATAGTATGATCTATCGATTTTATGTTTTCTTGAATAAAATCTTAACGGTACCCTTAAATTCTATGAAATTCAGTACACAGATGACTATTTATAAGATTGATCTATTCTGAAAGTTTCATAAAGGTTGAATCATATTTAGCGAAGTTATAGTGGTTTGAATTTTCCTGTATTTCTATGGAACAATATGCGCTGCATGTATTACTATGGCAACATATGGCTATGGAACAACATACGCTTTTTACCGACTCAGACACTACAGTTTTGCTAGGATTTGCATTAAAATTTCAGGAATGATAGGTGTCATGTATATCTTTGAGAATCGGTTCAGCTAGTAGTATCAGTAATCGTAAAACAAGAAAGTGGCTGTTTTAAATGCGAAGATTGAATAATTTGGAGTTATTTTTTCCCAACTTCAACGTTTAAAGTGCATGCTTGGAACACTTGATTCAATTGAATGAATGACTGAAGATGAGTACCTACAATTAATGCTCATAAGTGAAACAAGTCAAGGAGGTGGGAGGGAGCGCCTAGCAACAGGGTTTTGTAACCATTCTAGGATTCGAAAAAATTGGGCGTTAATCGATGATAACAGTACAGGAGAGTGGCCCCTGAAAAAAAAATTCATCAAACGTAGCCGATATGAGTATAAAACCTGAAAAATGTGTTTCCTCCGCTGCGGATGGACATTTGAAATAATTATCAAGGGAGATATTTATGAGTATAACAATACCAAAAACCTCAGAAGTCGAGATTCGTTCAACTTTGTTTATAATAGTATGATCTTCGTATTTCATATTTTTTCCAATGAAATCGTCTTTGACATGTTTCTTGATTTGATTCGATCTGGTGACTGCATTTTGTAAAGTGAATACAAAACCCTACTGACATGAGCGTAGGTCTGTTTACCCAACTTGTTTAATGTTTTCTTTAGTTGAAGAGGTCGAAGGTCGTCTAGAACGAAGCATGTCTTGAATGATCTCTCGACCGTCTTTGAAGGCTTTGTACCACTTGTAGGCTTGTGTTTAAAAAAACTGAATCATCGTAAAACTTTTCCAACATTCGCAACGATTTCGTACACGAAATTTGGTTTGAAATCTTCGATATTTTTATCCATTGTAAATATCGCAACGCACTTCTGAGGTGTACCGACTTAGGTAGCTGCTGTAATAAACTGGTTGACAGATCATACTCATATTTGGTATAATAATTAAGGACAGTCGTACCAACTTAACAAAATACATTTTTTTAAAAATATAATTTCCCCGAGGAGTTTAAATTGCAATTTCCGGGTACTTTTTTGTCGCAATGTATATTATATCGGAGTACACTGTTTTAATATTTGTAGAATAGCTTAATGCACTAAACACTATTACCAGGATAGAGATAGCTACTATAAGCATCGGACAAATATCCAGATCCACAGTTCCGTGATTACACAAAATGTTGGAAACGTCACAAAAACCACTTTTATCTCTTGTTTAGTTTGCACTAGAAATATGCCAGGCTTGCTCCCATGCTACTCGATACTGATAATAATTGTAAAACTCATCGTCGTATCAGAATTCAAACTTTGGATTTTCTTCTTTTTATAGTTTTGTAAAATAATTTTACAAAACCCTGCTAAAATCGCGCCTGTCTGTCCGTCTGTGTGTCACAGCACTTTTTCTCGCAAACTACTTAAGCTACAAAATTTTGTGTGCAGGTGTAAACTGATGCCCTCTTCAAAGTTTCACAACAGAAAATTTTTTACAAGGTGCTTAAGGGGGTCTTCCCATATACGTAGGGTTGTGGCCCCTGAAAAAAAATTTCATCAAAGGTAGCCGATATGGGTATCAAATGAAAGGTCTTAATGAGAACTTTTCAAAACAGGGTTTAAACTGGTATTTTTTGCTTCAGGAAGAGGAAATACACGAAAAATTTGTGTCTCCCCCTCGCGGTTGGACACCTGTGATCTGAAAAATCCGAAAAAAATTATGAGCACACCAACAACAAATACCTTAGAAGTCAAAATGCACTCAACATTGTTCATAATAGTATGATGTTCAAATTTCACATTTTCTCCAATAAAATCATATGGATTACCTTAAATTCAATGAAAACCGATATTCAAGGAGTTTTACATAAGATCCTAATACTCTACAAGCTTGATGAATATCCAATCATATTCACGGAAGTTATAGCCATTTGAAATTTCTCCAATTACAACAACAATAATACTTGATTTTGGTATTTTACGGACTTTCCATTGAATCAGTCACTGCAGTTTTGATTTGATCTTCTTGAAATTTTCGAATAAGATCAACAATATAATTTTTTTGGGGCATTCATGATTTGAGTGATTTTTGTTATTTTGCAACAAAGTGACAACCGTTGAAAGTACAGAAGCAAGGAATTTTCTTATAAACGTGCACATTTTTTGACATGTTTCTCGCCTTTATTCGTTGCTGGTGACTGCATTTCGCACGTTGGGTACAAAACCCTTCTGACAAGACCGTAGGTCTTTTTATTCAACTTGTTTGGCTTTAGTGATGGATTCACATTCGAGTCCATTGCAAGCCAAGAACCCCGCCAATTTATCAATTATGGTCCGCAAATTGTTGTCTTACGGAGGATGAGGCAGATCCATGTAATTGAACTAGCTTTTAATACCTCAAATATATAAAATGTAGTTTGATGTAGTACTCAAAATAAAATATGTAGAACGCCTGCACTTATTTTAAAATTGATTCATGAATAGTAAAACATCAACGTACCAACACGATTTTCCACCCCGGTGCAGTCACCGCGAGCTGCGAGTTTTCTTTTTACTTCCTGCATCATCCGTCGACAGCACTGGCGTACAGTCGCAGAGACCTGTTGGGTTTTTTTATAATTCTGTCACCACCCGTCGCCGTCAGGGGCATTCAGTCGTGAGACCTGTCAATCCACCTTATCAGCTGGTTGAGACATTCATATACTCGTATGGGAGTGACAGATCTCTGTGGGATATTGATCGGCGGGATCACGGTTATCGCAGTCCTTTGAAAGATATTTTACTACTTAAGATCAAATTATATCCCCTAACATACTGTATCTCCTTTAACATCCATAGTTCTCCATCCAAGTACCTTAGTTCCTTAGCAATTGACATTTCTTCTAAGATTTTCAGCTCCTGCCAAGGAAGGATTGGCTTTGCGTCGAACATGCAATATCTTCGCAACCTGTGCTCGCTTCTTCATTTCGCATAGCATTGAATTCGATATCAGCTTTGCTTGTTCTTTTAGCTGATTGTTTGCTTCAGTCACTGGCTTTTTATTTGTGTGATGGTGTTCTTTAACTAGAACTTTTTAAATGGTTTTCCCGTCACTTTTCACTGTAATTTGGCTTTCTTTGGCTTCACAGCCAACGATATTCCGATTTTTATTCATGTAAATAAAATGATGATTATATCCATCGATAAATAATTGAATATTCTCATTATTAGACTGAACTACTGAAAACGGGGAGCGCAAAATGCTAACTATAACATATAATTATAGTTAGCATTTTGCGCTCCCCAAATTTAGTAGTTGGATTTAACTTACTTGAAGAAAACCATTCGTTCTTCGATCCTATGAAGCAATTTCTCTTATTGAAATTTGGATTTTGTTATATGGAATTTGGATTTAGGAAGTTTGCAAATTGTTATTTTGTGCATGTGGATATGATTTTGGATTTGGCGATTATAGATTTTTGTAAATTTTTGGATTATGGGCTGTGGGATATCATTTTTATAGATTTCATGGTATTCCCAAAACTTAGTAAGGATACAACATTACTAACTTTTAAACTAAGTTTGATAGTGATATTTTAAAGTTACCGAGAAAACTGGCTGTGATGCATATGCAGATGGATGAATAGATTGTAGATTGTGAGAAATGAGTGTCTTGCACTTCAACGATTGACAGGTTTAGTGTGCCCCCATTTTCATTAGAGTGCCTAGAGTTCCATGAACACACCCCCATCTCTCAAAAAGTGGATGGTCTTCATTGGCTCCAAGTGTCCAAGTTGCTCCTCAGCTAGGTAGTAAGTTCTTAGTTCCTTCTCCAGAGAAGAGCTCCACAGCATATCAAAAGATGTTCTAGCGTTTCATTTGCAAACCTGCAAAACTTGCACTCGCCGTTCTCTTTAAGACCCATTTTCTTAAGGTTTCCTTCGGGTTTACAGTGCCCCGTTAGGAGCCCTGTAAGGATTCTTATTTGATTCTTGCCTTAATTTAATGCACGGTTTGTATCGTTTCTCATCAAAGGTGTTTTCGATGTTTTAAGTTCTGGATAACTACTTCAGTCGTTTTTGCATTCTCTAGTTTATATTTCATTCAGGTGTCTCTACGCAAAGTTTATCTCGGCCGCACTGAAGGGTTCAGGAACAACAAACACTGTCAATGATCCTTTCCTCATTAAGAGGTCTGCTTTATGTCACCTTAAAGCCCTGCATGCCCTGGCACCCAGAACAGTTTATTGACTTTTCTACAGCATTCCTGAACCATCTTCGAGTTTATCCTTGATGATTCAAGGGCTTTAATAGCTGCTTGGCCGTTAGATAAGATTGGTATCATTTTTCCTTTGTATCTTTTGTGCATGCAATGCTGTGCACTTACTACAATTGCATAGACCTCCACCAGGAATATGCTTGGCATCATTAATAGCAACTCATAATGTTTGAAACCTGGTCTGTGGTCTTTGATACGGTTGTATACCACCTGATAGCATGTAGCACTAGGAGGTGGACATTTGATTCAGTACTCCATTCCCTTTTCTTGTTCAACTTTGTTCAAAACTTTTGTCAAAATGAACTGAGTCATTATGTCATCAAACGGTGCACTGACCCATGGGAACAGCTTAGATAACTTAACATGGTTGATACTCCCAATGCCAGAGCCATTTTCCCTTTTGTGATAGAATATCCTGATCATTGTGGACCTCGAATATCTACCCTATCGTTAGGTGGAGGGTTGATACAATAGATTTAATATTTTTTTGATTGCCACTGCTGGACATGACGTCATTGCGCCCGTGATGTAGACACTGGCCAGACGTTGAACACGATTGAGTGCCCTGCCTCTTTGTGTACTCCTAAACCTTGTCCGCACAGACAATAGCCCCGTAGGTGATGATTGGGCTCACCATCATAGTGTACGTTAATTGTAGTATGGTTGGGCTGCTTGTCCAAGATTTGCCTGCCATGTTCTTATACGCCATCAGGGCTTTTGTGGCCTTGTTGTCGCCACTTCAATATGTCGGTTTCACGTGAGCTTACTATCCAGATAGATTCCAAGATACTGAATTTCTTTCTTGAATTCTATATCCACTCCATTTCAGCTTATGGTGTATAGTTGTTCCAGTTTCCGCTTCTTTGTAAATAGTACCTGCGTGGTTTTAGCAGTTACTGACAATACAAGTGCTGCATTCCTTCGTATTTTCGTCAGGCTAAAATTGCGATATCATCCGCGTATGTGTGACATATAATGCCACTTTCAGAAAGCATTTTCAGAATATTATCAGCCGCAAGTGTCCACAGTAGAGGTGACCCCCCTCCACGTGGACAACCTCATGTCGTATGCATATGCATGGTTCTAGTTCCCACCGCATTTACAACGGTTCTTGTTGCGAGGGACTGAGTCAGTCAGTGAGATAGACTAGGATTTATCAGCCTATTCACTAGTGCTAGGTTTACTGCTAAATGGCTTGCATTGCCGAAAGCCCCTTCGATGTCAAGAAATTCACCTTGTACAATTTCTTTGTGCTGCAAGAATTCTTTGACCTTCCTTATTAGTGCATAGAGTGTAGTCTGCATAGATTTGCCCGTCATGTATGCATATTAGTTGGGTAACAGAGTATAATTCATAAAGTGCCATTGTCCTTATACTTGTATAATTGTCCACAACTTTCACCATCGTTTTGAGTATAAACGATGCTAGACTGATTGGTCTACATACCTTTGCGTTGGTGGATTTACTTCTACCCACCGTTGGAATGAAGACCACTTTTGTCTCTCTCCACCGCTTTGGTATACTTTCTAGAGCTAGACTACTACTTTATATCCATATTAAGTAAGATATGAGTAGATCCTGTCCTTTCTGAATAAAGACTGGATATATCCAATCTTCACTAGGTGATTTAAAAGCTTGGAAAGAGTTTAATATCCATCTTATACGCTTTTTATTTACTTATTTATTTATATTTTACAGAATAAATCAATAACGAAATAGATTAAGTAATAGCACAATAAGGAGAAATTAAAAAAACTGCAAAAACGAGGAGAAAAAAAAGAGTTGACATAATTTTTATAAACTTAATATGAGAGGGGAAAAGGCTCAAGCTAAAAGTCATCATGCTTACGTGGTATTCTGAGCATGGGTGAGTGAAAATACACCAAGCTACGTGCAAACGGAACATCAAAGATATTAGAAGATATTGAAGAACGCGTAACGCGCCTCACTGGAACCTGATTGACTAGGCGAGTATTGAGCAAACCACGGCAAAGCCTGTAAAGGAAACATTCATCAAGATAGAGTGACGCTTTTCCAGCGGAGGAATATAGCGTTATTCATAAAAAATGTAGGGAATCTGGAACTTCAAGAAGACGATCCGGGTAAATCTTTTTTGTACAGCTTCTAGCTTCTAGAACTTCAAACGCTTCAAATGAGGCGACTAAAATGGCAAAGAGTACTCAACGATGGGACGAACCAAACTAGAATATAATTAAACCCACGATAAAGGATTGGCAAAATTAGGAATTTCTTTAGATCAAGCCAAAAATGCTAGAGAGGCTTTAGAAGCTATTTCAGAAATATGAACGTTAAACATCAACTTAAAGTCAAAAGTGACACCTAAGTCTCAGAAATGTGTCACCGTACTTGGGTTCGAATTGTTTAACGTAAATTGAAAGCTAATAGTGCAAAGATTATTAGACAATGAAAGATGAATGAACTTTGAAACATTTAGTGTAAGCTGGTTATAAGAACTCCAAAATGAAATGGCATCCAAATCCTCTTGAAGCAAGGCACAGTCATCGTTAGACGACACTACTTTGAAAACTTTGTCGTCGTCCGCATAAAGAAGACATGACGAGTTGATGACAAGAGATGGCGAGTCATTAATAAACAGAGTGAAAAATGGCCTGGACTAAGAATGGATCTTGGCGGAATGCTTGAAGACAGGTGGAAGGGGGATAAGTAAGAGGATAAGTAGTGGAGCAAATAATCAGGAAGAAATGTAAATTTACTCAACAAAATATTGTGATTTACTGAGTCGAAGGCTTTAGAGAAATCCAAATCCGTATAAGGTTTTAACTCGTAAAAGGTCCTCCAAGGCTTTTGAAAAAATAGTTATGAATTCTAACGAATTCGTTAAAGTCGATCGTCCTTTGATAAAACCATGTTGTTCAGGAATGAACAAATCCTGAGTAAGTGAAAAAGGTCCAAGTAGACAATTTACTAAAGTAGTTTGGTAAAACCGGGTAATAAGGAGGTAGGCTGATAAGTGGCAACGTCTGAGGTGCTACCTTTTTTAAAAATAGCAATAACAAAGGATCTGTTCCAAAACGAAGGAAAAGAGCCTGAAGATAAGCTAGTGTTGAAGAGAAAAGTAAGGGGGACACAAATAGAAGTAGCTTAAGACCACAAAATGATTGAGAATACTATCAGGACCTGAACTAACAGAGTCATCAAGCTCTAAAATAAGCTTCATAGCATCTTCCGGATAGCAAGTGAAAGGAAATGAGGATAACATGTATATGGTTGGGAACGAAGAGATTTTGCTGGAAGTAGCATAAACAAGTTGAGTAAGCAGGAGAGTGCTCCTACCAGAAGGTCTTTGTAAACATCCTAGGGTTAGAAACAAGTTTTCTAATGGCGTGAATCGATAACTTGAGTTATTCATCCAATACTTAGATATGAAATCGTTCAAATTTATACAAAAGATGCGCAGTTTCTTTAATAAGCACAGTGCAGCCGCCATTTCGATCTAGCTTAAATGATTTTTCTGAATGCTCGGCCGATTGAACATGTTCAAGTTAAACACTATTCCTTAAATTTTCATGAAAAATTGAAAGAAACTAAAAGTGCCTAAGTCAATTTTAAATATATATAGGGTTTTCCAATAAGAGGTGTTATTTTGAATAGATCTTCTGATTTAACACCTTGCGACTTCTTCCTTTGGAGCCACGTGATAGAGAAGGCCTATGTCAATAGCCTAGCGTCGGTTCAAGATCTCAAAGATGAAATTCGTGAGGCTATCGAGGACATAGGGCAACCACTTTGTGATTTGGTTATGAAAAATTTCATGAAGAGGATATGATCCTGTAAGCGTGTCGTAGTGGTTATTTGCTCAATGTTAATTAATGCTATTAACGGCATCTCTTCTTCTTTATAATGATAAACATTCAATCATTTGTATTAAAAATGGAATTTTGCTTTTAATATCAAAATAACACCTCTTATTGGAAAACCCTATATGAACCATAAACACGTGTTATTGTTGTTGTAATTAAATATAATTGGAATGGCTATAAGTCACTGGATTATGATTCGATCTCAATTATGTTTTGTGAACATATATATTTTATGTTAGTCTATATAATCGCGAAATTTCAAGGAGTTTAAAGTTACCGTTTTAATTTTATGGGCAAAAATGTAAAATCTACAAATCATACTTTTATTAACAAAGTTGAGCGAATTTCGATTTCTAAGGTATTTGTTGCCCTTGAACTCATAAAGGTCCACGTTCGTGATAATTTTCAGATTTTTCGGCTGAAAGGTGTCCAATCGCGAGGGGGGCGGACACAAATTTTGGGTAGATTTTGCCTTCCCGTGGACCCCCTATTTCATAAAATGATTTTTTTATTTCAGATTCTAAGAGTTCTAATCAAGACCTTTGATTTGATACCCCACTCAACTACCTTTAATGAAAAAAAATTTTGAAGGGCCAATTCGTTATTAGGGGGGACCCCTCTTAAACATTTTTAAAATTTTTTTGAGGCCTTAACTTTTGAGAGACCATCACTTTTGACCTGTTCACAAAGTTTGAGCATTCTAGCTTCAATAGTTTCTGAGGAAATCAGCTGTGACGCACGGACAGACCGACGGACGAACAGACGGACAGACGGACAGACAGGTCGCGAAACTAGTAGGTCTTTGTGAAAATTTTTTTTTAAAAGACCTAAAAATGGAAGAAAAAAAAATGAGTTCTAAAAAGTTCACAAATCTCGAAAGGTGAAGTTGTTAAGCAGCCATTCAAATGATGAGAGGATGGAAAACTGGAAAGGATTTGAGAGAGCATATATACAGTATTTCCAAAAAGGTTTTGAATGATTTGAGTTTAGAGAGCCTTCAATACTATGAAAATGAGTAGTCTTAGCGATTTCCATCTCTTTCTTAGCTATGAACCACAGATGACAAAAAGCATTACGTGACTCAGGGGATCTGTCACGTGAAAAATGTTGACGTGCTCGATCTTTGGCCTTCAACGCTCGTCTCACATCGAGAGTTAACCAAGAACAGTCAGAAGAGTTCTTTATACTGACAAGCGGAGTCGAGTTAGCGTTTAAGAAGTCATAGAAATTGTTGCAACAAGTATCTGAGTCAAGACCGTAAAAGAAAGAGGACCAATCAACGGAGCGAATTTTTCGGAAAGTGGCTCATAATTAGTTTTAATAAAAGTTATAGCGCTGACGTGCTTTCCAAGGATAACGGACCCGGTACGATGGAAGGTGGCGAGGCTCGTGCTGGTCAGCAAGGGGAAGGGAAATCCCGAATCGCCGTCTGCATACCGCCCGTTATGCATGCTAGACACGGCTGGGAAAGTGCTAGAGAAACTCATCAAGGGAAGACTCACTGACGCGATTCGTGCTGCTGGGGACCTATCTCCTCGGCAGTACGGCTTTAGAGCAGGACGTTCTACCATTGATGCGATTGCAGAGGTGGTGAACGCGGTCCAAAAGGCAGAGGCATATAGTCGCACCAAGCGACGGATCGTCCTGTTGGTGACACTCGACGTCAGGAATGCCTTCAACTCCGCTAGATGGGTGGATATTCTGGATACGCTGGAAAACTCTTTTCAAGTTCCAGAATATCTAATGCGGCTTTTGAGGGACTACCTAAAGGACCGAAGCCTGCTCTACGACACGACACAGGGCCAACGAAGGATGGCGGTTACATCGGGTGTTGCCCAGGGATCTATCCTTGGTCCGGACCTGTGGAACGTGTCCTACGACGGGCTACTGAGACTTGAGATGCCAGATGAGTCGCGCTTGGTTGGCTATGCGGATGATGTTGCGGCTTTGGTCGCCGGACGCACCGTTGAACAAGCGCAACTTAGGCTAGGTATGCTAATGCGCCGAGTGAGGGACTGGATGACTACTCGCGGGCTCAGTCTAGCACTGGAGAAAACCGAAGTGGTCATCTTGACAAAAAAGAGAATCCCTAGAGTAAGGATGATCAGTATTGGAGATATACAGATCGAATCGAAGCCAGCGGTGAAGTACCTGGGGCTACTGATCGACTCGAAGATGAGTTTCTCTGAGCAAATCAGGGCAACGGCTGAGAAGGCTGCTTCGGGAATATCGGCCCTGAGTCGACTTATGGCCAACGTAGGGGGACCCAGCCCATCAAGAAGACGCCTCTTGATGAGTGCTGTAGGGTCAGTGCTACTATACGGAGCAGAGGTATGGGGCGACGCTCTCAGCAAGGAGGTATACCGAAAACGATTGGCACAGGTACAGAGAAGAGGAGCACTGAGAATTGCATCTTCGTATCCAACAGTCTCCGACTCGGCGGTGAGAGTGATTGCAGGCGTGATACCTGTCGCCCTCCTTGCTAGAGAGCGCCGCGCTATTTACCTGCGCCGAAACGAGGATGCGAGGGAGATGGTTGTCCGCGAGGAGAGACAACGCTCGCTCAACGATTGGCAGCAGTCTTGGGTGAATTGCACGAAGGGAAGGTGGACTGCGCGCCTCATCCCGGATGTGAGACCGTGGCTAAATCGAAAGCATGGTGAGACTGACTTCTATCTGACCCAGCTTTTGAGCGGGCACGGGTGTTTTCAGTCTTACCTGCACAAGATCGGCAAGTCACGGTCTCCCGATTGTCGGTTTTGCCCAGGAGAGGAGGACAATGCCTGTCACACATTTTTTGCGTGTACGAAATGGGCCAGGCTGCGAAGGGAACTCTACAGGGAGACGGGAGAGCTCACCCCGGATAATATAGTTGCGGTGATGCTCGAATCGGTTGACAAATGGAACCAGGTGGCACATTATGCTCGGGCAGTCCTAAAATATAAAAGGGACTCACAGCAGCCGGAGGCGCTGGGGCTGGGGGATCGCTCTTCTGGCAATTCCTCTTCCCCCCTCCCCTCCCGCTAGGAAAGGGACTCCCCAGCTTGAAGGCGCCCCACGGCGTAACAAAACGAGACCTGGCCCGAAGTAATGTGTCAAACGGTTCCAGGCTAGGTTCTCAGATTGACAGGGGAGGTGTTTAGTGGGTAGTCCAAAGATATCCTCCATGGGAGTCCCACACTGCCAGACTCGGCGGGCATAAATGCCTTCACCTCCCTACCACAAAAAAAAAAAAAAAAAAAAAAAAAGGATAACGGAAAGAAGCAATAAAGGAAATTTCAAAACATAAGGGGGGTGATGGAGATCAGGAGAGAGGTAAAGAAAAAGATCTAGAGGCAAGCATAACAATAATTGCTCTATTCAACAGAAGAATAAGTCAAGGATATGATTATTAACGTTAAGACAATTATGAAATTAACTCAGAGAACACATAGACATAATGGAAGAAATTAAAGGCAAAATTCGAGATGAGTCAGAATCAACCTGATTATCATCCCACGAAACTATTGGAAGGTTAAAATCTCCACATAAAATAAGGTAACAATTCGAAAAACGCGTAGATATTTCGGTGAGGAAGGTATTGCAGACCGAAAAAGCAGATTTACAAGGTTTATAAGTGCAAAAGACAAGAAGAGAAAGGGAAGTCAAAATGACTTTTTTTTGTCCCCGCACATTCTACAGAGGGCAATGATAAGTAAATTTGTTAGAGGGACATCAGTAAAGTTATTCTTGTAGGCAACTGGGATACCTACTCCGTATAACTTGTTGGAGATTGACCTATCGCCATCATGCCTAACAATTGTATGATTAGGAAAAATTTCAGAGTCAAATATACTATCAGTCAAGCAATTCTCAGATCCACTCACTGATACCGATACCGAATGCTTCAGTAGATCACAACAGTGAACAGAGATCAGAAAATGCGCTTGACCACTTTGTTTGCAAGCTGCTAAGCTCTTTCGACAATACTTTAATTGTATTATGGACAAGACGCAAGTGAGAAACGTACACAGAAATTGATATTCTCCTGCA
Organism: Odontomyia ornata; assembly: GCA_963969285.1. NCBI lineage: Eukaryota > Metazoa > Arthropoda > Insecta > Diptera > Stratiomyidae > Odontomyia > Odontomyia ornata. The sequence continues at coordinate 347,162,801 of OZ017738.1, read as the reverse complement.
GGAATTACAATACCAACAGACTCCATGGCTGGCTTTGTTGAAAGTGTCAGCTATTTTTATTTTACCGAATTACAAGTCATGGTATGGTCGGAGTTGGTAAAAATGTACATTTATTAAAATGACCAATGAAAAATGAAAGATTTTGATAGCTTCCTTCCTGTTATGCAATTCGACTTCACAAGTGGGTCCGTTTCATTATAACCTTCATTTATAGTTTCACTCCCTGAGAAGTGGGTCTTCTTTCGAAGAAGTGCTCTCTCTTCTTCAGTTTCCAATAGCTGCCATCTGCTTTTCTAAGTGCAATGTTTAGATTGTTTCCCTGTTTTGATAGAGCTTACTGGAGCCTCACTTCGCGGAGAGTTTTGGTAACATTTTCACAAAAGGCCTTAATGCTGAGGCGTTTTGCTTTACGGATGTCTTTGCCATAGTTGGTTAGAGCCCTATGGTTTGCACCATACTTTTTATAAAGTTTAGTTTCATTGTACAGTTTCTGTAGTTCCAATCTGAGTTACGCCAGCCCTTCGTTCTATCAGTTAGGTTCTCTACCCTTCTTTATGGTGCGGATGGGTTAACTTTCTTCGTAGACATTAACTATTGCCTTGTTGAGTTCTTCTACTGCATGTTTCAGTTCCAGGGGATGTTTTGGAGTTCTATTCACTGAAACATCATCTTCCAGAATGATTTTGTATGAGGACCAATTTGTTCATCTAGGATCCCTGAGTAAAATTTCCTGTTCTGTTAGCCCTACTACATCGTACCTCAGAGCCCTGTGGTAAGACATTGAAAGCTCGGTCAATACCCTCCATCTACTTACCATGGAGGCAATACTTATATGTTACTACCAAAAGTAATATCAAGTACATCCTCTATTGCTCTTGTGATGAGACGGGATGTATTTCCCACATTGAGGATGATAATATTCTATTTCAATTTGAACTCAAACAGATCCCCAGCTCTATTGTTGATATCAGTATTACCCCACAATTGATTTTGTGTATTGATGTCACGTCCAACTAGAATAGGTAGATTCCTCCTCTCACAATGCTCCACCAGCCTTTGTACCTCCACTGCAGAAGTTTGATTTATGTCTCCTGGGTAGTATGTTGATGCAATAACTATATCGTGAGTATTTCCCTCTATCAAAATATAGGCTCTTATAGAAACTAGATCTTGCGTCATAAAATCTGAAAGACACATGTGTTTTGTGTTTTTCTGATCATGATGCCTGCTCTGAGATGATCCTGTCTCATACTTGAAATCATAAGGAGTCCCGAGTCTTCAAATCTTGGATTTGACCTCCGTTTGTATAGCGTTCTTGGATCAGTGCTAGCCCTAATTGTGAAGTGGCTTAGGCGTGATGAAAATTGCTGGGCTATTTTGATAACTTCCCCGCTCATTGTCGGAGATTTGAACATTTGGGTTCTAGCTCCGATACTTCTCTCGCCACTTGATCAGTGCTACTCTGTTCTTCATTGTTAGAGCTGATCTCCATGTCAGAAAGGTCTGGCTCCTCAGGCTACATGGTTTCCTTTTTCGGTCTCAGGTCTTCAGGCAATGTGGCCTCATTTGCCTTCTCCAAGTTCAGCTCCCCCCGTAGTAAGCCTGATTCACCTCCTTCAGATCTAGCCCCTAGGGCAAAGTGGCCTGATTTTCTTTCCCTGATTTCGGTTCCTCTGTTAATGTGGCTTGAGTTGCCTTCTGTTCCTGTCCAGAAAGTTTAACCGTTCCATGAGGTTCCCTTGTGCTGGGCTCCGGGGTTGGCTTTTATGGTGGTAATGGAGCTTCAGAGGATTTTTCTGCTTTTCCCAGTTCTCGCACAGGACTTTGTCAAACTCGAAACGTAGGCTCGAGCCTCTCCTCACGATGAAGTTTGTTGACTTTTCATCAATACCTGCGCACAGAATCTGGCCAGTCCCTACTCACCTCGCACTTATAACCTTCCATCCTTTCTTGTAGAGGCCCTTGTTCGCGGTTGCTGGCATGTTGAGTAACACACCTGGTGACCACTCTTCAGTTTGTGGAAGGTATACGAGTATATTTATTGTTTATGGTCTTGGGATATCGTCTCCCTTTTTGACATACAGACCTATTCCCTCCTACATGCTTAATTTTGGAACAACCTTCTCCAGCCAGGTTACTGAGCTATCGTTTCCACAGTCCACATGTAGCATCTCTGGCTTGAAGTGCATGCCTTCGAAGTATAGATCGTCCCCGAATTGCAACTCCCACCTTAAAGCCCTCAGTATGAGAGTGCGTTGTGGATGTTCTTTTGTGACTACTGCTACGCTTTGCTTTTTAGAGTTTTGTAAAATCATTTTACAAAACCTTGCTAAAATTCCGTCCGGTCTGGCCGTCTGTTCGTTTGTCCGTCCGTCCGTGTGTCACACTACTTTGTCTCGCAAACTACATAAGCTAGGAACGTAAGATTTTGTAAGTAGGTGCAAAGTGACGTCCCCTTTAAAGTTTTACCACAAAAATAAACTTATAAGGTGTTTAAGGGAGGTCTTCCCATATAGGGAACCTGAAAAAGGCAATATGGGTATCAAATGAAAGGTCTGGATAAGAACTTTTCAAAACAGGTCTTACAATGACAAGTTTAGTTTTGTGCCGGGGAAGGGGACATGTACGAAAATTGTGTGTGTCCCCCTTGCGATTAGACACTGTTCGTAATGATGTATAATGATTGTTTGTAATTGTTAGTAATTGTTTATAAGAATAAACTTTTTCTTCCTACAATTAGAAAGATATTTTTAATGAATTGAATAATAATATTTTATTATATAATATCAAACAATACAATATTTAAAAACGAACTGAATCAACTAAATGAACTGAATCAAATTCATTAATTTACAATCTATATATACATATACAATTCCAAAAATAATATAGGTATCTAGATTTACATGATATGTTTAATAAGTCATATCAAGTAAAGTATTTTTATGTAAAGTATATTTTATGTATGGAATGAATTTTTTTGAGTTATTTTGAATTATATATAATACAACCGCCACAGAACTTCCCCCCTAGTGAAATATTTATATTTCGCGATAAAAGGAAAACTACTTATGTAGGGTTAGTTAACTGTTACTGGTTAATTTTTTAGTTTTAATGTAAAATTATTCTTTGAGACTTATTGGAACGTTTGCCACTCATAAATATCTTGTTTTATTTTTTCTGATGTCAAACGATACTTTTTTGGTCTCTATATTTCCATTATTTTTTATTACTTTTTTCTTAATTGCGGAAAAACAAGGTTTTAATCGATCTACCGAAATATTACACGCTTTATTATTAATCTCAATAGTGAAATATTTTTCTTTTCTTTGCAATATCTTAAAGGGACCTTGGTATGGTGGTTTAAGCGATGGACGAACCGAATCTACCCTGACTAGAACTTTGGTGCATGTATCTAAACTTTTAATAATTTTCGTGTTATTATTATCATGATTTGCAGCCGGGATAGGTTTGAGAACCGACATAGCAACTTTCAGATCTGTAACAAAATTGTTTTGTATTTGGTTATCAAATGATGGAATTGAAAAATCACTCGGAATTTTGATATTTTCTCCATAAAGTAGCTCTGCTGGAGAAGTATTAAGATCTTCTTTGATTGCTGTTCTCAAACCTTACATCACAAAAGGTAAGCTCTTGGTCCATGAAGGTTTATTATGTGTCATAATGGCCGCTTTAATCGTACGATGCCATCTTTCGATCATACCGTTAGCTTGAGGATGATAAGCTGTAGTATGGTTGCGCTTAAAACCTAGAGTACTTGCTAGTTCGCCAAATAGTTGTGATTCAAATTGTTTACCTTGATCAGTAACTATGGTTCCAGGAACTCCAAAACGTGCAATCCAAACACTGCATAAAGCTTCCGCACAAGATTGAGCTGTTATATTTGTCATGGGAATAGCTTCTGGCATCTTGAAAATCGGTCAATAATTGTCAAGCAATACGTGAAACCTTGTGAATAAGGAAGTGGTCCGATAATATCCATATGAATTGCTTTGAAGCGTTTAGATACCAATGGAAAAGTCTTAATTTCACTTTTGTTATGCCTTGAAATTTTGCAACGTTGACAATCTAAACAACTTCGAGTCCAGTTTCCAACATCCTTATTTAATGAAGGCCAAAAATATTTAATTGCAGGATGTGCTAAATTGTGAACAGTTTCGAAAACTTGTACACGAAATTTTTCTGGAATATAAGGTCTGATCGTTTTATCAGAAATTTCACAAAAAACTTCAATATCTGAATTTGGCAAATTAATTTGACTAAACTTAAATTTCGATTTGTTCTCAAGTTTGTCAAACATTCATCTACAATTTGTGCTTCTGAAATAGCTTTGAAATCTATTGTACTAGGAATTTCTATTTGATAAATCGTAGAAAGAGAATCAGCAACTACATTCTCTTTGCCAGAAATATGTCGAAAGTCTGTAGTAAACTCACTAATAAATGTTAGTTGACGTAGTTGCCTTGGAGAAGTTTTAGCTGGGTTTTGCCGAAATGAATATATTAACGGCTTGTGATCTGTGAACAGCGTGAAAGAATGACCTTCAATGTAAAATCTAAAATATTTTACTGCTTGATAAGCCGCCAACAATTAATTTCTTTGAGCTTGATTGAGTTTCTTAGAGAAGAAACCTAAGGGTTGCCAGTCATCATTTATGCGTTGTTGGAGCGCTGCACCAATGGCAATATTTGAAGCATCGACAAAACTTGCTAAAGGAACAACCATGTTAGGAAAAGCTAATACTGCTGCTTCGAACAATTGTTGTTTTGAAAAATTAAAAGATTCAATAGCTTCTGGAGTCCAGTTAATTTTTCTTTTGTCTGACTTTTTAGCTCCTATTAGATAACTGTTAAGTAATGCATGATGTTGAGCTGCATTGGGCAAGAAATGACGATAAAAATTTATCATGCCTAAAAATCGTCTAAGTTCTAAAATGGTCTCAGGTAATTTGAATTGAAGGATATCTTGACACTTGTCTGGAGCTGAACGAATGCCTTCAGACGAAATGAAACGACCAAGAAATTTTATCTCAGTCTGTAAAAATTTACATTTGTTAATGTTAATTATAAGACCATGTTCCTGTAATCTTTCAAAAATAATTTCCAAATGAGCTAAATGCTCAGAAACTGATTTAGATGCAATCAGGATGTCGTCAAGATATACAAAACAAAAATTTAGATCTTTCCATACAGAATTAATAAATCGCTGGAAAGTTTGCGCAGCATTGCATAGTCCAAAGGTCATTCTGGTAAACTCAAAGAGTCCAAACGGTGTGCATATAGTTTTTTTTGGAATATCTTCGGGTTCGACTGGAATTTGATGGTATGCCTTGGTAAGATCTAAAGTTGAAAATGTTTTGCAATCAGTCAGAAAATGAGTAATATCCTGAATATCAGGAATCGGATAACGATCTGGAACGGTTATGGCATTTAAACGTCTTTAGTCTCCACAAGGTTGCCATTCACCATTACTTTTTTTTACCATGTGTAATGGTGAGGACCATTTGCTGTCTGAAGGACGGTAGATGCCTTGTTCCAGAAGAAAATTAAATTCTTTTTTAGCTGACTCTAATCTGTCCGGAGCTAAACGTCTAGGTTTGGACACGATTGGAGATCCAGAAGTAACAATTTTATGTTTAATATTATGTACTGGAACTTTAGTGAAATCAGATTCTAAGGTAATCGACTTGAATTTAATTAATAATTCTTTAACATTAGGATCAATATCCGATTGAACGCGAATTGATAAATTTGAATAATCTTCCTTAGAAATAGAAGTTATTGATTTAAGATTGGTAACTGGGTCAATTAAAGCTTTATTAGCTACATCGACTAAAAGACCGAAATGACCAAGAAAATCTGCTCCTATAATGGGACGTGTAATGTCGGCCATTATAAAGTGCCATGAAAAATCTCTTTTAAGTCCCAAATTTAATGTTAATAACTTTCTGCCATATGTATCAATGGAAGATGCATTAGCAGCAGAAAGTTCAATCCCGATGGAATTAATTTCAAATTATTTGATTTCGGAATCACGGAAATTTCCGCACCTGTATCGATTAAAAAATTCTTTTTTGAAGAATGATCGAGAATTAAAAGGCGGCTAGAAGAAATACCACTTAAGTTTGCCGCCGGAGACTTAAGGGGATCTAGTTTTTTGAATTATTGAAAGTCTCCTTAGAATTTTTATTAATAAATTTGCATGGCTCATTACACTTATGTGCATTGACACCAAATTTAGCATGATACCAACAAAATCCTCTATCTTTTGAGCGTCTGTTGGATGAAGTACATGAACGGAAACCTTGAAGCTGGGCATCATTCCTTCATGGACTTCTAAATCTTAACGATTCTCCAACAGCCTTAGTAAGTTCTGTAATTTGATTTCTTAACTCTGTAATTTGTTGTTGAACGTTAGGTTCTGATTTGGAGGAATTTGCAAACGAAAATACTGATGGTCTATTTGAAACTTTAAAAATTTTATCAGCACTTGATGCCAGATCATTCAAAGAGCTGGACCGATAACATGCTAATATTGCTTGCATGTTTTCCGGTAGTCTTTGAAGCTATAATGATCTTAGCAGATCATCTCAAACTTTATCCCCCCCAAGTTGTTTCATCTCAAGAAGAAGTTGTGAGGGCTGTCTATCTCCTAAAGAGAGATTCGAATTTATTGACTTAATCTCGTATTCTCACTAACTGAAAGTCTGGAAATTAAAGCTTGTTTTAAAGTTGTGTAGGGAGTAGTAGATGAAGCATTATTCACTTGATCAGTAACTGTCCTTATGGCTTCAGGATCTAGAGCTACCAGAACATAATGGAATTTAGTTAACTCCGTCGTAATCCCAGCCGGAGCGAATTGAGCCTCCGAACGCTTAAACCATGTTTCAGCAAACTCCTTCCAAAATGAAGGTAGTTTCACTGCTACAGCATTTACTGTAGAATCACCTGAAGGACTCGCATCATGGAAATTATCTTGGGGCATGATTTAATTTATAATAGTATTCCTGCAAAAATAAATCCGTAAGGGTTCTGAGTGCGCTACGCTGGATATATCCCCCCTGTCGCAGGACATATCCTACCCTAAATCTGCGATCTAATCGTTAAACTTTTATTTAAAGTTTCAAAAATATTTAGAAATTTTAAAAAAATATTTGAAATATTTAAAAAACTCTGGTATATATGTATGAATTTAAAATGTGTGTAATTGTAGAATGTAATGTTGTACATAAATTCTCTTACTTAAATTCCTTTACGTTTCAGTTTGTCATACTTCTTTGAAAATCGTTCTTGATAAAACTGCCAATCGATCTTTGCCACACAATATTATGTCAGAAATATCCACAATCTGGTCCTAATATCGATCAAACGCAAAAACTCCTCTCGAATGACAAAATTTTTCTTGCTTTTGCACTTGGATATTCGCTCCTCGCTCGTCGTTTTCCACTTTTGATGTCTTACAAGTTCGCTGATTGGAATTTTCTGCTGGAATTTTTCGCCGTTTTCCGCCTGTTCTCGGTTTATTCGCAGTACTAAATGGGCTCTTTCACACGGGAATGGTAAAAATCCATATCCAAATAGGTTTCGCGCTGACGCCCTTATGTTTACACGTTGCATAGTTCAGCCAACCTATTTTTTTATACGATATACGTCTTGCGAGTGTATGTGTCAAAAGATGATTTGATCTTTAAACGTCGTGCGGACAACATGAAAGCGAAGACGGAGAGATAAGCGATTGAGAATTGATGTTTTAGCCTTGAATTGCGCACGGGGTAGCAAAAACTGGAATGAAAAATGTATTTTATGATTGGTAAAGTTTGTCGATTCAAACTTCTATTGGATTTATTAGAGCCTCCGTGTTTTTCCGCTTTCTGAGAAATAGATTCCAAATTTGAATATCCTTTTTTGTCGCATATTTTTCTTATTGTGTTGTCAACTGGCTTATTATAATGTGATTCTATGAAGATTATGCGTACTGTTAATTTTCTATGGATTTACAATAGGCAATTTAACCTTATTGAAATCGTGATATTCGTCGTGTTGTTCCTGAAATTGAACATGGCCTCAGCTTTTATATATTTATTAAATAACGCGTAGCTTGTCGCATCCACGCATTCATTTTTGCACGCAAATTAAAGAAAGGCAATCGTTTCATGACGACTTCCTTCTTCACCGAATGTTCAATTCGGAATGATTACCGGCGTTTGTATAAAATTTCCCCCACCAAATGATCAACAAAATGCATTTGTGTATGTGCGCTACGCTCGGTCACCCTAAAAAATTTTGGCTTGTTTTTCCCATCAGGTTCCTTCAATGCCTCTCACTCTTCTTACCCATATAACCTGTTTAACGATCACTTTTAACGCTGCGTCTGAAAAAGCCCAATCAATGGCTGCCTGCTGATTTGATGATTGTTTTGCTTTGCTCTTAAGGCTCTGTCCGGATGCTATAACTAAACTCGAAATTGCTCACAATTCTAATTTGCGTTTCGCTGGCGGGCGGGCGGACACACGACCGTAAATGTACCACCAATTGGCGAAAATCGTGATTTGACCTTTTCGCTTGTTTTTCTGCTCTAACGAAATAATATTTCTACCGTCGCTCGTAATTGACACAAGAATTTTCATCTATCAAGGTGTGAGTCAATCGCACAAACCGACTCAATCGCCACGAAAAATCAGATTCCTTCACTTTCTTTGCAATTCGATCTTCCGCGACACGCGAGTCGCAGCTTATGCGAGGGAATCTCACAATTTTTTCTAAAAAATTCTAGCCTGGAGGTCTTGAATTTTGGAAGGCGCTTGTGCCTTATCGGGGTCACCAATTATTCGTTATGATGTATAATGATTGTTCGTAATTGTTAGTAATTGTTTATAAGAATAAACTTTTTCTTCCTACAATTAGAAAGATATTTTTAATGAATTGAATAATAATATTTTATTATATAATATCAAACAATACAATATTTAAGAACGAACTGAACAAACTGAATCAACTGAATGAACTGAATTAAATTCATTAATTTACAATCTATATATTTAAACAATTCCAAAGATAATATAGGTATCTAGATTTACATTATTTGTTTAATATGTCAAAAGTAAAGTATTTTTATGAAAAGTATATTTTATGTATGGAATGAATATTTTTGAGTTATTTTGAATTATATATAATATAACTGCCACAACACCTTTGACCCGATAACCTGAAAAAAATCTAAAAGGTGAGACATTAAGAGCACAAGGGCAACAAATACCTTCGGTAGTCAAAATTCGATCAACTTTGTTAATAACAGTACATTTCATAAATTTTATATTAGTCAAGTTTTGATATACAAAATATATTGCTTGATTTACTAATTGCTTTACAAAATCCTTCTGGCAGGAGCACTCTCCTGTTACTTCAGCTTATTTAATGGAATTGCATAGCTGATGCTGGGTGTAGCCATGCCAGTTGTATTATCAACTTACATGGTTTCCCACTTCCTTGGTCGCTTTTTCTGCTGGCCTTGCCTCGTTTCCTCGTGTGATTAGTCGGGTTTGGTGTTTGTTCCCCTACCCCGTTTTTCTGCTCGGTCCATGGTAGCTTGGATTTTCTCATACTCCCCTGTTGTACTGAGGCTATGGGGATTCCTTGCTCCTCGCCCTTGCATCTTTCCTAGCCTCTTCAGCTGTAGTTGCCTGAGCTAGGTACCTCAGGTATCACTTTGTTTTGGCACCACTGAGTCCTTTTCTCAGTTGGTCATCCTTTCCTCCCGGTCACCTTGGAGGTGGAAATGGAAATGGTCTTTGTAGTGGAGGAGGACATGGTATATCTTTTTTGTTTGGTGCGGGGATGCTTGCTTTCGCCGTTGTGACTGCTTTTGCAAGGGTATTCTTGCTAATGCCGGCCGGTCCTCTTTGCAGAAGCATTCTTGTTCTTGGGAGGGGTCCTTCTGAATTAAGGGTACAGATATTCGTCGAGAAAGTTTGTCTCGGCGTAATCTGCACATTGAGTTGCGATTGCATCCCGCTTGAGCTTGAATTTGTTCTTGGTCTTTTTAACCCATAAGATATGTTTAATTTTTGTAGGTCCGCCACTATCAGAACCTGTTTGACATTATAGCGAAGGTTAAGGATAGATGAATTTACATAGATAGAAACTAGCAGATTTTAGGTAATTTTTCTATGTAGCCATTAACATATACAAAAAACACTCTCCCAACATGCAAGTCATTAGAACAACGGACGATCCGATAAATCTTTGAATTTTTGAAGATCCTTCAAAGAATATTACGAATAGCGTAAACGAGACTTCAGTCAATTTTAAACTGGATAGAATGTATTATCTAAATTCGGAAGACTAAATTTTACTAACATTACGTATAAGATTCAGTCTCAGAAAAGATTGTGTGAAATTGGCGGGGGAATTCCCAAAAATCAATTAGTGGGGAAGTATTTTTTGAATTGCACATGCGAGGCTTTCTAATAAATTTAATTTTTGAACATATTTTATGACTTTGCCCGGGAATGTTTTTTTTGTTTTTAAATAATTAAAAAAACTAGATAAAATAGAGTGAACAATTACAAAGAATTTATGTTGGAAAATAACAGGCCCTGGAAAATATACATTCTTGCGGGCGATATGAAGGGGAAAACTTTCAACAGGATGTATTCGCAATAGTGCATTGGTATCAAAGGGGATAGTGTCAATGAATATTAGCTGTTTACAATTTAATCCTTGAAGGAATATTTGAGAAGCCAAGTATTTAGAAAAATCGTTCATATTTATAGTGCATTTCCCAAATAGTATTTATTTTTTACTTATATTTTTCATGAAAAGATATTTATAAATGTTATTTATTTCACTTCAACTGTACTTTAGACTAACGTCTACACAGAAATAGATTTAATATAATTTAAAAAGTTCATTCGTGCAAAATATCCCTTATCCCGTCAGTTATGTTGTTATAATTAAATATTAAATGGTGCGCTGAGAGGAGTATGATAGTACCTATCCCGCAAAATTAAGGGGCCTCAATATAGTTTGTAGTGTGCTAGTTTTTAACCCTGAAATAATCTCAACATCAGTAACGTGTAGATGTTTAAACAAAGAATACCAGCATCATATGATTAAACTTTAAAAAAAAATTATATTATGTGAGTTGAATAAAATAATTGCCTCTTATCTAAAGAAAAATCAGCGCTCAAATCGACGGATCTCTGTGAACCCGAAATCAGATTTCCAAAGAAAATTTATCTAAAAATGGATTCTGTGCATCTTTCTCTGAAAACGCTTCGAACTAGATTCGCAATACCAGTTCTATTGGTATCTGAGGAGGGGATCGCACTGCCTAAGCTGCCCTATAATTGTAGGGCTTAATTTGTCCTAACACTGAATCATACAAATAGACCTGGAATCAATTCATTTCAGATGCAAATCATAGCCGACGAAGCATCTGTAACTTGTTATCATATGAATACATATGCACGTATCTTGTTGGCGCCCAGCTTTCCTCGCCTGACTAAATCTCATTTCCGTATCATCGCGTAAACGGCAAACGCGTCCAATTAAAATGGGCGAAGTTACATATAATTTGTGTTTTCTTGCCTAACGTGACATTAAAGATATTCATGTGCATTTACAACAAGATCGCTCTCCAACCGTTACATTAAATGACCATGGTGTTTATTTTATTTGCTTATCGCCGGGACAAGATCTCGCTGGACATTCCAGATATCTTGGATGGTTGCCTTAAAACAGAACACAGCCGCGTTAAAGATGAGTTCCTTCTGCCTTCGTCATGAATCATTAATGAAATCTATATCGATATTTTATCATCTTCTCGAAGTGTATAATTAACGTGGGAACAGATGCAAATTGTTCCTTATTCTATTGCAAGTCTATTCTGAACTGACTACCGATTTACCTTCCTCTTCATCGCATTAGTGGATATGCTAATTAAAATATATTGGCTTAGGTAATTATAAATAGAATAATCCTGGGATTAAAAAGACGTTAAACATGCCTCGTATTTGAAAACTTGCATATATTTTCTTTTGCAATGTACATCCTCTGGTCAAGAGGAAAACCCCCATCGTATGGCTGCAACACATGTAGTTTTCTTATATAGACATTCAGCACTGATTCCTGTCCGTGACATGTACAATTGATGCATCATGTTCAAGTTCATGTAAGATGAAGTTGACTGTCAATCACTTAGCAATAATTCAGGGGAAGACAAACAGCCAGACGTTAGCAGTAAGAACTTACTCAATGGAGGTTTCATCACTTGTGCGTTTCTGAGGCAGCTAATGGTTAGAGCGATTTCAAAACGTGAGGAATATTTGAATCAATTAGCATTTTCTGCATGTATTGATAATCACTAATGATGAAAAAGTGAAGCGAATTCATTCTTTACATACAATATAGATGCCGGTTTTTAAGGCGAGGTCAACTTTTAAGGAGTTTTCACAATCCTGATAAACGTTCGGCTCAATGTCTGCGTTATAGTTCTTGTTCTTTGTAATAGCACTACAGACTGTAATAATTTTAATTCCACTTGGTCTGCAATTACCCAAAGTGAAATAGAAACTGACCCCTGATCGGGGTTGAAGACCTGAACTCTTGAGGCGTAACAATGAGCTTTGCCCCTTAAGGCCTACATGGTCGTATGCTCGCAGTCTACTCCGAGGTAGCGGCTTGTTGACCAGCTGGTTCGGGGTGGAATTTCGGTCGTGGGTCTAAACGCTCGTAGACTACGCTCTGCCACCGACTCAAAATGCCCATTTAAAACGCGTTCAAAAATTTTTGGGGAAACGTTCCGCGGTTACTTTACAGCAACCCTTGCAAAGTTTCCAACTAATCGACAAGAACAAAATTCGAATTCACGCATTCCCGATCTATAATCCCGACACGGTGCCAGGCATAAGCTACTGTAATTCTAACTGAAATATTCTACGCTACATAAACAAGTTGGGTAAACAGACCCACGCTCATGTCAGAAGGATTTTGTATTCAATTTACAAAATGCAGTCACCAGATCGAATCAAATCAAGAAAAATGTCAAAAAATTGGCTATTAATCGATGATAACAGTACAGGAGAGTGGCCCCTAAAAAAAAATTCATCAAACGTAGCCGATATGAGTATGAAATGAAAGTTTTCATGGGAGCTTTTCAAAACAGTTGTTAAACTGTCAGTTTTTGCTTCAGCGAGGGCACAGGGGGGAAATACATGAAAAATGTATTTCCTCCGTCGCGGATGGACATCTGAAATAATTATCAAGGGAGATATTTATGAGTATAACAATACCAAAAACCTTAGAAGTCGAAATTTGTTCAACTTTGTTAATAACAGTATGATCTTCGTACTTCATATTTTCTCCAATAAAATCGTCTTTGATATTTTTCTTGATTTGATTCGATCTGGTGACTGCATTTTGTAAATTGAATACAAAACCCTTCTGACATGAGCGTAGGTCTGTTTACCCAGCTTGATTTTTCAGGGGCCACTCTCCTGTACTGTTATCATCGAATAATGGCCAATTTTTTCGAATCCTAGAATGGCTACAAAACCCTTTTGCTAGGAGCTCTCTCCCACCTCCTTGACTTGTTTCACTTGTGAGCATTAATTGTAGGTACTCATCTTGAGTCATTCATTAAATTGAATCAAGTGTTCAAAGCATGCACCTTAAACGTTGAAGTTGGGAAAAAATAACTCATAATTACTCAATCTTCGCATTTAAAACAGCTACTATTTTGTTTTACGATTACTGATACCACTAGCTGAACCGATTCTCAAAGATATACATGACACCTATCATTCCTGAAATTTTCATACAAATCCTAGCAAAACTGTAGTGTCTGAGTTTGGTAAAAAGCGCATGTTGTTCCATAGCCCTATGTTTTTTTCTTCCTTTGTGGTAGGGAGGTGAATGCTATTTATGCACAGAGTGTGGGACTCCCATGCACGACTGGACTACCCACTAAACACCTCCCCTGTCAACCTGAGAACCCAGCCTGGAACCGTTTGACACATTACTTCGGGCCAGGTCTCGTTTTGTTACGCCGTGGGGCGCCTTCAAGCTGGGGAGTCCCTTTCCTAGCGGAAGGGGAGAGGGGAAGAGGAAACGCCAGCAGTGCGATCCCCCAGCTCCAGTGCCCCCGGCTGCTGTGAGTCCCTTTTATATTTTGGGACTGCCCGAGCATAATGTGCCACTTGGTTCCATTTGTCAACCGATTCGAGCATCACCGCAACTATATTATCCGGAGTGAGCTCTCCCGTCTCCCTGTAGAGTTCTCTTCGCAGCCTGACCCATTTTGTACACGCAAAAAATGTGTGACAGGCATTGTCCTCCTCTCCTGGGCAAAAGCGACAATCGGGAGACCGTGACTTACCGATCTTGTGCAGGTAAGACTGAAAACACCCATGCCCGCTCAAGAGCTGGGTCAGATAGAAGTCAGTCTCACCATGCCTTTGATTTAACCACGGTCTCACATCCAGGATGAGGTGCGCAGTCCACCTTCCTTTCGTGCAATTCACCCAAGACTGCTGCCAATCGTTGAGCGAGCGCTGTCTTTCCTCGCGGACAACTATCTCCCTCACATCCTCGTTTCGGCGCAGGTAAATAGCGTGGCGCTCTCCAGCAAGGAGGGCGATAGGTTTCACGCCTGCAATCACTCTCACTGCCGAGCCGGAGACTGTTGGATACAAAAATGCAATTCTCAGTGCTCCCCTTCTCTGTACCTGTGCCAAAAGTTTCGGTATACCTTCTTGCTGAGAGCGTCGCCCCATACCTCTGCTCCGTACAGTAGCACTGACCCTACAGTCTTCTTGATGTGCTGGGTCCCCCTACGTTGGCCATAAGTCGACTCAGGGCCAATATTCCCGAAGCAGCCTTCTCAGCCGTTGCCCTGATTTGCTCAGAGAAACTCATCTTCGAGTCGATCAGTAGCCCCAGGTACTTCATCGCTGGCTTCGATTCTGCCTGTATATTTCCAATACTGATCATTCTTACTCTAGGGATTCTCTTTTTTGTCAAGATGACCACTTCAGTTTTCACCAGTGCTAAACTGAGCCCGCCAGCAGTCATCCAGTCCCTCACTCGGTGCATTAGCATACCTAGCCTAAGTTGCGCTTGTTCAACGGTGCGTCCAGCGGCCAGAGCTGCAGCATCATCCGCATAGCCGACCAAGCGCGACTCATCTGGCATCTGAAGCCTCAGTAGCCCGTCGTAGGACACGTTCCACAGGTCCGGACCAAGGATAGATCCCTGGGCAACACCCGATGTAATTTCCATCCTTCGTCGGCCCTGTGTCCTTTCGTAGAGCAGGCTTTGGTCCTTTAGGTAGTTCCTCAAAAGCCGCATTAGATATTCTGGAACTTGAAAAGAGTTTCCCAGCGTCTCCAGAATATCCACCCATCTAGCGGAGTTGAAGGCATTCCTGAGGTTGAGTGCCACCAACAGGACGATCCATCGCTTGGTGCGACCATATGCCTCTGCCTTTTGGACCACGTTCACCACCTCTGCAATCGCATCAATGGTAGAACGTCCTGCTCTAAAGCCGTACTGCTGAGGAGATAGATCCCCAGCAGCACGAATCGCGTCAGTGAGTCTTCCCTTGATGAGTTTCTCTAGCGCTTTCCCAGCCGTGTCTAGCACACATAATGGGTGGTATGCAGACGGCGATTCGGGATTTCCCTTCCCCTTGCTGATCAGCACAAGCCTCGCCACCTTCCATCGTACCGGAAAAACCCCGTCCCGTAGGCAAGCGTTAAATGTGCTGAGCAGCAAGTCAGGACAATGGTGATAGACGAGCCGTAACACCTCAGCTGGAACACCCTCTGGACCTGGAGCCTTCCTCGCTTTCAAGGAGAGGACTGCCTCCTCCAGTTCCAGCTGTGTAAAATGTGGGCACTCTACTGCTGTTTCACCATGGACAGCGTCAAGACGGACGGGATGGGCGGGGAAGAGTCCCCGCACTATCGCGTCCATCTTTTCGACGTCATGTATACAAGGCTTCCGTAGGACACCAAGTTTCCCCATGACCAGCTTGTAGCCAAGGCCCCACGGATCCTTGTTCACATTGTCCACTAGGTCTTGCCAGCAGCGAGCCTTGCTACTGTTGATCAGTTTGCGAAGGCATTCCCTGGCCGACTTATATGCTGCCACCTGGTTGCATGCCTCGTCACGGTTCCGCGCCCGTTGACCCTCACACCGAAGCTTGTGACACTCCCTCCGCTTTTCAGCGATTTCAGTAGACCACCAGTACACTGGGGGCTTGCCGTGCCGGGGTCTTTGTCAGGGCATAGAAGCGCAGCAAGGAGTCGTGATTATGCTCATAGTAGAGTTCACCACGTCTTGAGATGCCAGTTCTTCCGTCCCCTCCGAAGCTCCCTGCAGCGGCTCACCTGCTGTGAGAACCTTGACGAACCTCTCAACGTCCATCCTTCCGATGTTCCATCCAGTTGTAGAAGGCCGAGAACACGGACGTTGGGAGGCAGCATCACTTATCTCAAGCAGAATGCACTGAAGATCACTGGCTGAGTAGTCCTCTAATACTTTCCAGTTGTGTATCCTCCGTTCTAAGGGCTCCGAGGTGAATGTCCCGTCCGGTATGGTTCCCCCACAGCCAATACGGCGGAAAGTCGGCGTGTTTCCGGAGTTTAGTACGACGAAGGCCGTCCTGGCCACCATTTCCAGGATTCGTTTTCCCCGCGGATCCGTCTGAGGCATGCCCCATTCGATTGCTTTAGCATTGAAGTCGCCCCCGACGAGCACTTTTCCCTCTGCGTTCGAGACAGCGCCCTCCAAAGCATTAAGCTTGGCTTGAAAGATGATATCGACTCGTTAGGTGTTGGGTACACACTAAAGATGGTGATCCCTGAGCACCGAACCCACACGAAACTATCCCCCCGTCCACAACTCTTCGCCTGAAAGTCACTGTTCTGAGCCCAGATAGCGGCAGTACCAGTTTCATCAGAGTACCATAATGCAGGACTTTTATTATGGTGTTGCTCACTCAGCAGCAAGAAGTGGGCTTTCATGTCCCTCGCAAACTGCTCAAGCAGATTTTGGGTGGTTGAACTGCGGTGTAGGTTTAGCTGCAGGATGCGGGTCATTGGAGCTCTGATTTTGCCTGGGCTAGGGATTCCTGGAACACCCGGCATTTTTCTGATCCCAAGACGTGTCCAAAATCAAGTTTTGGATCAGCATCCTTGCAAAGAATACAGTGTGCTTCCTTCGTGCACTCTTTTCTTTCATGT
The DNA here is from genome assembly GCA_963969285.1 of Odontomyia ornata. NCBI lineage: Eukaryota > Metazoa > Arthropoda > Insecta > Diptera > Stratiomyidae > Odontomyia > Odontomyia ornata. The sequence continues at coordinate 347,145,535 of OZ017738.1, read as the reverse complement.
CCCATTTCACCGCATTTGTAACACAGGGAACTCCTATCGGGTCCTTTGCATACTTGTGTGGTCTGACCATAACCAAGGCATTTGAAACATTGAAGAGGCGTTGCTCTTCGCCGCATCCTACAGATGACCCACCCAATTCGTACTTTGCCCTTGTTCAGGAATTGTTCGGCATCCTTTTCGGTCAAGTCAACTATGGCCATGCGTTGTCACCTGTTGTTTTCTGGTGTCAGTCTCGCTTCGATCCTTCCCACGCTAGGGAACTCCTTTTTGATGGCCTCTTCTACCTCGGCCAGATCCGTCACGCAGTCTATGTCTCGTATTTCGATGGTTGGCATCGGCTCGAGTGGAGTATAGTTGCGCTTTTGCCGAGGACTTTCTTTACTGCATCACAGAATGCATCTTTATTGCCGGCCTCTGCTCCGAATCCGACCAGTATGTGGCCCGACCACGTTGGTCGTACTACTTTAATGGTAGTATTGGTGTCTTCGGGCCTTACGTTTCCCCTGATGTCCCGCAGTACCTCCGCGTAGGATTGGCCATCTTGGGGCTTTACAAGCATTGCCTGCTGCCGGGGTCTTCGTCGGGGCTTCTTCCTCTCCTGCTTTCCATTCTGCCTCTCCTGCTTTGCAGCCATATGTTGTCATAGTAATAAATGCAGCGCATATTGTTCCATAGTAATACAGGAAAATTCAAACCGCTTATAAATAGACATCTACGTACTGAATTTCATTGAATTTAAGTGTACCATTCTGATTTTATTCAAGAAAACATAAAATCGATAAGTTATATAAATTGCAACTTCTAACGTATTTGTTGTTGTTGTACTCACCAAGGCCTACATCCTATTCAGATTTTTCGGGTCACAGGTATCCAATCGCGAGGGGGGGACACAAATTTTTCGTGTATTTCCCCTCCCTGTGCACCTTCAAAGCAAGTTTAGCCAAACTAAGACCTTTTTTGAAAAGTTCTCATCAAGACCTTTCATTTGATACCCATATCAGCTACCTTCAATGAAATTTTTTTTTCGGAGGGTCACTCTCTTATATGGGGAGACCCCCCTTAAATACCTTATAAAAGTTTTTTTAGTTGAACTGTGAAGAGATCACCACTTTACACCTACGCACAAAATTTGATGTTTCTAGCTTAAGTAGTTTCCGAGAAAAACTGCTGTGACACACGGACGGACGGACAGACGGACAGACTGGTCGCGAAACTAGTAGGGTTTTGTTAAAATTATCTTACAAAACCCTAGAAACTAGAAGTTAAGGCACCGCATAATCGAACCGAAAGCCGGACCAACTAGTCACGGATTACGACAAACCTGTAGTGATATAGATATAATCCAAGTCCTTGAAGGACTGCAGCGATGCTCTGCTGCCTCTGCAGAGGAAGGTGAAGATATCCGTCGATATCTTCACCTTGTCTGCGGACGCGTGAATGCGCTGGCAAGCTAGCATTGCGGTGTCGTGGGGCGGGTTCATTCCCCCAGCACAAGGACCCACTACAAAAGAATTTCGCATTCACGAATTTCTGGGGTCTCAAAAAGAAAGGCGACCGAAGTCGCAAAAATTGTAGGCAACCATACAGAGAGGAAATGACTTGTTCAAGGACAAGTGGAACAAGTAAAAATGGGTGGACTAAGGGTAACTTCGTCGTTACTCGACGAGGCTCATGGCACACAAATAAGAGAGGGACAACCGGGTGGTGATGGTGCCCCCTCGCACCCGCCCAACCGGATCAAAATCCATAAATGTTGCAGTGGCCAGGTATTTCTCTTCTGAGTGGAAAACTCATACAACATAAATTGCATGAGCCTTCCCATCAGAGGAGAAGTACCCCGGTGGCCAATTTATGCCATAGAGTTATGCAATTCGATCACATAGCCCTATGCCATAATGAGGCGCCTTGCTCGGGCCACTCAACCCGCGAAGTTACCTGAAACAAAAGGAGGTTAGTCGGTGCCCGATGGCTGGCTCATGTCTGCCTGCCACCGTACCGGGTCCTATACCCAGTCAGAACAGAAGGAAAGGAAATACCGATTTCATTGGAAGTTTAAGGATTCATTGTATTTCTTTTTTCTTCATTGCACAGGAAAAACAGAAAAAGGAGATTTACAATTTGTTGGTCGACGTAATATTATAATGTTTTACTTCTAACTACTTTCAAGTATTGAGTGCATCTCCTGTTCGGTAATATAAAAAAAAAAAAATCTCTTGTTATTGTTACATCCATCGGTCTTGGGAAGAATCTTCTGTATTTTCTTCTATACGGGTGGCTTTGTATAATATTGAAGACCTTTTTCTAACTCAAAACAAAAAAAAAAATCTAGACGATGCTCCTTTTACAAACACATAAGTTCATACTAGTGCGCTTTTTGGGTTTACCTAGTAATATTCTATTCTTGTGCAACGAAAACCACTTGAATTAAAAAAATGGAAATATACCAGTGTTCAATGAGCGCCTATTATTTTGTTCATAAATTCTATGACGGCGCGGTATGGTATATAACGCGCGTTTATCTTTCAAATTTAATTCCCAAATAATATAAATAATTTAAAAACTTTATAAAACATATAATTTATACAATAATGTAATTTAAAAAAATTCATAAAATATATAATTTATACCATAATATAATCCGTGAAAGGAAATGTTTTGTAGGTAAGTGTTTCTTTTTTTTTGTCGTTCTCAAAGTTGTATGTGAGAGGGAAAACTAGGAACATGCTACGGATACTCACAGGCCTTGTCCGACGACGAGCGCTCGTTGACGAATGCTGGCGATGTTAGTTCTGGAAACATTAGATAAACACGAATTTAGGATGCCAACAATGGATGCTTAGAAAATGATGATCGCCCGGATGACGCATAATACATAGATACTCCGGGATGAAAGAAAAACTGCCTAAATTCACAAATTATGAACGGATGGGTTCCTTTGCTTCCTATAAAATATGTTGACTAATGTTACATCCCCCGAAAAACCTCACCACTATTAATAAATCATTGAGTCTATTTGGCCGAATGTAGCAAAAAAAAAGAGAGGGAATGAAATATTTTCAGAGGCCGTTGAAGCAAAAGTTTCCGACTTCAAATCAAGCCTTAACGGTATCATTGAAATGAAGCAATGCAACATTAACATGTGTCCTCATACCGAGCTTGAATCTTTTTGATTGTTTTGTGAGCTGTGAAGACTTGTGTTTCATATTTCGTAGGACAAACAACAAGAAATCATTTGGTACTGACGGTATTCCGAATATACTTTGTCACGGGAGCCTTCCACACACGAGTTTAAGGGTGCCCGCGATCTTATTTAAAAGTATAATAAAAAAAAAATATATATAAGTTCTCCGCGAGGATAACTTCCCGAGCCAAGCGGAAGTAGATATTTAAAATGTATTTAATCCTATAAATTATATGGTATTATATGGAAAGCGGAGATATTACCAACTTGAAGTAAACCCGTCGGACGCTGGAATATACGATCGGGTGGTTGTTATTGACTTCATCAAACAAGTAGCACAAACTCACCAAATTGACCCAGCTGGCCAGAATAATTTCAAGTGATTGTGTTGTCTGAAGTGAAAGGCTTGACAAAAGATGCTCAACATGCGCTTCGTCGAACGATGGAGAGGTATATCGCCACCTGCCGAATTATACTGTCCGTCAACTCCACATCGAAAGTAATTGCTGCGATAAGAAGGCATTGTTTGGGTGTTCGTGTTGCCGCACCGCAAACGGACGACATCATATCTATCTTGAACAATATGTGTCAAAAAGAGGAACCTTCTACGCCCAAAGAGGAACCTACTACGCCCAAAGGGAAGGTCACGGGAAGTAGCAAGGAAGCAGTTAGCAAAGGAAAATCAGCGAATCCACAAGAAAACGAGACAGAAACACCAACAAAGAAGGTGGAGGAACGCACGCTGAAAAGAGCACTTACAAAATCGCAGAGTGATGATGAGGAAGAGTCCAAACCTAAACAGACCAAACAGGGCAAACCACAGTCGTCGACTAGCAAAACACAGGATATACCTTCAAAAAGTGTGACTGAAACGTCATCGCTCTACTGTTGCTTAGCCAAATGGGTTGATAAAAAAATATTATGCGGGACGAGTGACAGAAGAGAAGGCCGGCAACAAATTTGTAGTTTTATTTGAAGACGGAGCATCCAAAATACTTCCACGAGAATCAATTGTGTTTGGCGAAGGAGATACTCTAACATTGAAGGATCATTCTGTATATGCTCTGCTCGACGATGACTATGAACTAGGTACAGTGAAAGCAATCGACAAAAGCAGCGAAAAAAGTAATGTACACTGTAGACAAAGACGGAAAAGACATTAAAGTCAGTGCTTCCGACATTTATTTGACGGACCAACAAGCGAAAACAATTCAAAACCAAAAGGATAGTTCAAGTACACCATCATCGTCCAATAAGAATGCAGTTGACTCACCAACAGAAAAATCATCACCTGGTGCATCGCGATCGACCAGAAAACGACCGGCAACGTCACCAATAACACCAGAAGCAGGATTTTCCGGCGGTCTCACAAAGAGAGGTGGCAGGAAGCCGAAAAGTTCTTAAACAAAAACAAACAAGCGTACACACTGATTCAACGATTAACCAATTATACTTGCCGCTCGCCGTTACTTCGGATGGAAATGAAGGAAAGATCAATTTTATCAGATATTGTAAATTCTTGATCATCGTCTCAAGACTCAACTATAAATACATGCTTCGAACAAGAGAACAAAAGTGTTAGTAAAGAAAATGTATCGGATATTGTGGGAAGCTTATTAGATATAGACCAAGAAAAGGTCCAAAATGATACAACGCAAAATTGTGCTACTGCTGATATGCCAAATGAACAGCAAAGCAAAGCAGAGCAAATATTTTATTGTTCCATATGTGGAAAGCCGTATAACAATTTGCACACTCTTGCAACACATAAAATACGACACAAAGAAAGGCAATATGAATGTGAAATTTGCAAAAGAAGATTTTACAAACCTTACACTCTTCAAAATCATATGAACTCTCACGGAAAAGGAAAGCGGCATACTTGCACTCAATGTGGCAAAACATTTTCATTCAATTGCAATCTACAACGACATTTAAAGTAAACGCAAAACAAAAGTTGGTCTCGGCAACTAAATAGACATTGGGAATGACAGTTCCCACTGAGAGCTTTTGAGCTGCCATATGATCAGTGCGTTCAACTGAACTTTTACAACAACGCCTACGGATAATGCAGCAAAATTTGTAATGCCGCGCGCCTCCGCTGGACGAGAAAGTGGAGCCACGTTCGGAAGCTCGTTTGGAGGAAAGCGTGGCAACGAGAAACGATAAAAGGCCCCGGATAGAGCTTGAAAAGCTCTCTTCTTTGGATTCTGGAAATTGGACTAGGCGAGCGTTTTTGGCGGAATTTGCTTTTGGAGGTTAGGCGGAATATTGAAGAAAATACAATTTTGGAGTTGGCGGGACGGCAGATTTCGGTGAACTGCACGGAAAAAGGCGATTGGAGGCGGAATATTCAAGCGAGTGCAATTTTGGAGTTGGCGGGACGGCAGATTTCGGCGAATTGCACGGAAAAAGGTGATTGATGGAGGGAGCCAGGAGAACGCTTCAGTTGGAAGCCGCAGACTAAGGGGCCCCCGGATAGTTAGCTACTATCGACATACGAGCGTAAGAGTATTTTTTTTCATTGTAGTATTTCTTTTTTTGTATACTTTATTTTTTTTTTTAAATCTGAATTTCACGATAATAATAATTAGTTCCAATAACATTTGCTTTTGTAGAATTTATTTCCACAAGTGGAACGTGCCAAAGTGTAAGGTTTGGCTCGGGAAGTGGCGTAGTGGGCGAGCGCGAATAGTACCCCAGGTGTGGAAGGCTCGTGGGTGCTCCGCCAACACGTGATGTGGCTCAAGGGTCGGGCAGGACATAAATTCCCCTTAGATTCCACGCGCTGTTTAGGTGTGCGAGTTGGTGTAGGGAGGAATAGGCGACACAGTCGGTACGCGAGCGCGGAAATAACATCGGTGCCGGTACGAGTCTTTGACGAGTCGCGATTCTCGCTTGGCGAGTGGCGCACGGCCCCTCTTCATTGGGCTAACCGGGTCCGAGGGCCCCAGTCGAAGGTCTCTACCAGAGGCCCAGAGTGCTCCGGGACAGAAAAATTGTAATAACTTCTCCGACATTTGCCTGAGGTTGCTATTAGGAATTATTGCATATTGTTCAACAACATGTTGAAAAATTCATATTTCCCAAATGAGGGGAAAAAGGCTAAGGTATTTCCGATCTTGAAGAAAGGAAAAGAATCTTCGAGCCCTAAAAACTATCGCGCAATCAGCTTGCTGCCCAACATCAGCAAGGTATTTGAAGTGATACTAAACAAAACATTAAATGCACACGTTGAGAAATATGAGTTGAAGCCGAATTGCCAATTTGGTTTTTCGTGCCAGGCATTCGACCACACATGCAATAACGAAAGTAACCTCGGACATCTGTTGGAAACTGAACAACAAAGAATGTGTTGGAGCAGGTCTCATTGATATGGAGAAAGCCTTTGATACGGTGTGGTTAGATGGATTAGTTTTCAAACTTCCCCAGACACCTTGTCGCCATGATGTGCAATATGTAGTACGCGAAATCATTTGTTGTAACTGATGGAAATCTGACGACAATACGCGAATTCAAGGTCTTGAATGGTCTACAGCAGGGAACAGTTACTGCGCCTCTGCTCTTCTCAATATTCATTCGCAAGCTATTGAACAGCTTGAACGTCTCGCCAACGCGATCATTGGTAGCGTTTGCTGATGATTTGCCTATCTATATGGTAGACCGAAAAGCCACAATAATTCAGAGCAATCTTCAAAAAATGTTCAATGATGTGCAGCTGTACACTGACAATTGGCGAAAGAACATCAATGTGCAGAAGTGCGAAACAATCTTGTTGCGGACAACGCTGCAGGGGGTCAGTCAAGATCTGAGACGTAATTGGAAGGATTCCCACATCATGGCTGGTGAGGGTAGTTCGGAACGAGTTCCACATAAATCTTGTGTTCGATACCTCGATGTTCATCTCGAGCAGTATTTGTACTATACTGAACATGTCAAAATCATGCTAAGTAAGGCACAAAAAGTAGTCATAGCTCTTCGACGACTCTTTCATTCCAGATATATTGATCAAAAGGTCAAAACTATTTGTTACAAGACCCTGGTTAGACAAGTTTTGACATGTGGATGTCAGATCTAGTACAACCAGAGTGTTAGTGCAATGGAAAGATTAAAAATTTTCGAAAGGAAATGTCTTCGTGCATGTAATGGTTTGTACAGAAAGCCTGAGATGGATTGGAAACACTATATATTGAACAAAAAATTTATCAAACCGCTAAAGGGACAAGATTCGATATCTTCATACTGAAACTTCTTTGGAATCATATCACAAGATCTTTAACTGTGAGTGAAAATCCTTTGATTTCACAGCCGTTCCACCCTACAGACGGGTATATTGTGACTTGCCTCACTACTGGCTCTGTTCCTCCAGAAGCATTCGTGTATTTGGACATGAATCGATATGTTCTTGATTATGACGGTGTCCCAACCATTATTACATTTATAGACGGACCACCGATAAGAAGATAAAATATCTTCCGAATCTAAGTTCACAAGACCAACAATTCCAATGGAGATACTCATTTGCTCAATTCGTTGAGGCTGGTCGAGCTGAGACGGAGCAATCTAGGTATTAGTAGCTGAATGACAATGTCTAAATTATTCGTGTTTATTTTCTCGTTACTTAGTTTTTAGTTTTATCTCATTATTGTTACATCTAGTGTTTTTTCTTATTTGTATTATAAATTAGGAATATATTTCAGTATAAGATAACGTTCTTTTTGATTGAACTTATTTAGAATTAGGGTACAATATATTAGGTATAAGATAAAAGTTCACTGTTGTGTTAGTAATATAGTATAAGAAATTTTTGAATAATTCTGGTTGGTTTTTTCTCCTTTTTCCAATTGAATCAAAAAATCTGTAATAATCTTTTAATTAAATGTGTTTCATTAATAACGTTTAAATTTAGAGATCCATTCGGGCCATTAAGTTTTCATAGTTTTATTGTTTGGAATTTTCTTTATGTTCTTTTTAAAATCTATAACGGTTTGTATTGAATAAAGCGCTTTTGACTTTGACTTTGAGGTCCATTTTGTAGCCAGGGGCTGTATGTTAGATTTTTACTGTTATTTTGATAATATTCGTGCCATTCTGTGTTTATGGAGTCGTTCATCTTTTTAATAGAGTCATCTCATTCTAGAAATAAGTCGACCTCTGGATCTTCCGTCATGGCCAGTTTAGTTGCTTTGTCAACCAATTTGAAGCTGTGAAAGTTTTCTGATTCGGGTATCCGGTATAAGAGTAGTAGGGAATTAGGTCTGTTGTTAGGGTTTTTTTTTTTGATTTTTTATGTGATTAATTTATGATTTGTGTTGTTTGTGATTTTTTTTATTGCGTTCTTGGAGTCAGTGAGAATGGCTTGAGTATTTTTGGGAATAGATTCCGCGTAATTTATAGCTTCATATATAGCTTTTAATTCGGCATTGATTACAGTGGAGTCTGTGTTTATGCAGTATTTTATTATCTTTTTAGAGTTGTAGCAGTGAAGGGCTATACCAGTACCTAGAATGTTTTTTACCGCGTCCGTGAAGACTATGTTTACTTTATTTGCAGGGAGGTTCTATAAAACTGCTTCGATCGGGTTACTGAAGTTTTCATAATTTGTTGTTTTGAAAATGTTAGGGATGTTGTTCATGAAATTGTCAGGTTGAAATTATATGTTGCGTGGATTTGGTAGCGTAGAACCAAAACATGTGTTGTTGTAGAAGTTGGCATATTTTCTGTATATTGTGGTATAATTGGAGTTTTTGTTTTGGTTTTCCGTGATAATTTCTCTGAAATTTTGGCGGTATAAGTTTTTTCCAATTTCTTTCGCAAGGAGTTGTTTAGTTCTTAGTCTAGCTGGTAATTCTTTAGCTAGGCAGAAGCTAGTATATCTGGTGCTGTTATAGAGACCCCGAGAAAATCGTTTTATGGCTTTGGCTTTAAGACTGTCTATCTTGTTTAGAAAGTATTTGGAAGCGTGGATAATGTTAGTTGGGTAAGTTTCTATTACCGGTCTTATAAGTGATTTGAAAGTATTCATTGCCCTTTTTTGGAGGGAGGGGGGAAGACCGTGTTTAGGGAGGTGATATTGAAAGCTATATTGATTGTTTTATTTGCTTTGCTTAGGGATTTACTTAGAGATCGTTGAAGTGATTTTGGTTGTTAAAGTTTCTGCGCAGGAAGGAGAAATTTTTAACCCTTTCTCATTGACAGTTACCATATTTTATTTTGTTCGAGTAAGTTTTATTTGTATAGAAGTTATTGAATTTTAGCTGTAGATTATTGATGTTATTTTATCTGTTTTTCCTTTTACTTATTATTAAAAAGTCATTAGCGAATTGAATGAGTGTAGTTTGAAAAGAAGTGGTGTAGAGATTGAAAAGAAGTGGGCTCAGTACGTCCCCTTGTGGAAGTCCTTTATTTATTTCAGTCGGATCCTTGCCTACATGTAATTTCCTGTACATCAGGAATTTTAAGATCCAAGAGATTTAGTCCTACTTGATGTTGAAGTTAGACATAATGTTGAACAGTTCCGGGATATTGACTCTTTCGTATGCACTAGCAACATCACAGTTGATGATCATAATGTTTTTAGATTTATTGTTTTTATTAAGAAGGTGTATCACAATGCTTATACATTCTGTATGCAAAACAAAAGTCACTCAGAAGTTTTTGGTGGTCAATGTCACTAGAAATTCTGTTTTTGATTAGGCAGTTTATTATTTTTTGAGGGATACTAATTAGTGATATTGCTCTGTAGCTTTCTTTTATAGAGTGGCTTGTTTTTCTTGGGGATGGGTACTATTTTGATATCTCTAAGTGCGTTATGTATATTGTTATTTTTGAAGCTATCGTTTATAGAGTTTAGTGGAGATATTTTATTGTGGTCATTTAGGGAGTTTATAATATTCTAATCAATAGCATCTAAGCCCGGTTATGATTTTTTTAATGTTTCTCTAGTATTGTGAGAAGTTCATTTATTTTGACAGGTTTGGCTTATTATACGTTCTTGGGGAGGATAGGGGTCCAGAGAGGATTTTGTGGTTAATGCTTATTTTCTATTGTTTTGAGAAAGATGTTGTTATTTTCTGGCTTCCATTGAGATTTCGGGTTATTGTTGTTATTGTTTTTGACTGCGTTGACAAATTTCCAAAACTGTTAGATGTCTCCACTTTGGTTTATGTCTTTGATTTTTTGTCCCAGAGTTTTCTTTTTGATTTTGCTACACTTTCTCTCCGTTTGATTTGCCATTCCGAGAAATTTGCTTCATTTTCATCACTTTTTAGTTTCCGGAAGCTTTCCAAGCTTTGGTTTTTTTCTTCTATAGGATGTTTATTTCCTTTGACCACCATGATTTCGGGCTATGTTTGAAGTTTCTAGTGTTGACCTGGTTGTTTTTGATTAAGGCGTTGATCATATCCATGTTTCTGCAAGGCTGCTAGTGTAGTTGATTGTTTTGATGTCCTCAATGATCTTGTTTCTGTTTGGTATTCGTCGTTTATTTTTATTCCAGTCATCGACTTGCAGCATAAATTCGATAGGAACGTGTTTGCTTTTACCTATCTTACAATTTTCTGTTGTCCATTGATTCAAGTAGTTTAGGTTGTTGGTTAGGGCAATGTCTGGGGTTGACATTTGTATGTTTTGTTGGCTGGTTTTTCTGAAAAAGGTGAAAGTGTCTGTGATGAGGATTGCTATTTTGTTTTTGTTTATTATGGATTTTAGAATTTTTCCTTTAGCGTTATTTATTTTGTCACCCCAGTCTTTATGACTTGCATTGAAAACTCCTTCAATTATGAACAGACTTTTGTTGTTTATTGTTTTAGTAATCTGACGGATTTGCTCTTTGAACGTTGTGTTGCTTAGGTCAGGGGGGAAGCAACAAGCGCAAATGTTAATGTTTGGTCCTAGGTTTGTGGTAGTTATCATTATTGCTTCAAATTCTTCATTGTCAGGAGGGAATCCTTTCAATTTCATCTTGTTATTAATTATTATGGAGACTCCCCATCCTTCTTTGTCTGATCTTTTTTGTTTTATTTGCAGTTCTCGGCATTTAAACTCAATGTGTATATATATATATATATATATATATATATATATATATATATATATATATATATAATATATATATATATATATATATATATATATAAATATATATATATATATATAAATATATATATATATATATATATATATATATATATATATATATATATATATATACACATATATATGCATATATATATGCATACGAGTATATACATACATACGCACACACACACACACACACACACACACACATATATATATATATATATATATATATATATATATATATATATATATATATATATATTGTTACATGTACAAAGAATTCGGCGAGCTACTGTCGCAATTGTTTTCACAACCATTAAAAACATCAACAAAATGAATTTACTCGAAACCACGAGAACCCACCAAGCATGATCAACATTTGAAAGTGAGTCACTGCTCCATTCATTAATCTGCTCGAATATACCAGATACCTCTCGGCAGAACGTTCGCCAATGTACGAGAAATGCATTGAACAGATGGAGACCCTATATAAAGGCAAGCTGAATGAATGGGTAGATCATTCAGTACAACCGCGATAGAAAACTGCGATATACAGATAGTGGAACGCGAAGTAAAGGCGATTGATTGTTTGAGTGTGAAGTGATTTTAAGAAAACAGTTGTAAGAGGAATTAATTGACAAGTGAAAGTTAGATTTTAATTAAAATTGTGAAATAGTAAAATAAGTGATTGTGCATTTTTAATCGATTTAATAACTCTTTAATTTAATTAAAAAGACATTGCGTTTTCACTTTCCCGGAACTTTAAAATTTATTGGCCGCGAACCATAACACGCGACAGTGGTGTCAGAAGTGGGATAGAAAATTTTGGAAGTGAAAACGTTCAAACATTTTTAAAGTGCACAACAGTGAAAATTAGCTGCGAAACTGTTGGAAAAATAGCCGAAACAATAAAAATGCCAGGAAACTTACATCTAAAAATTGACCATATCGGAGCTCAAGGAGAAGTTGGAACAGCGAAATCTGGCCACACAAGGTACAAAGGCCATACTGATTGCACGCTCGCGTGACGCGATTGAGTCGGAAGGTGGGAATCTGGATTCGGGTGAGCTCTCAGATGGGGAAAAAGGCGCAGAAGGTGGAGAAGTGAAAACACCAAAATCAAAAGAGCCAGAAAATGCGCTACTGCAAATGTTAATTTTTATGTCATCCAGTCTTACTGCGAAGCTAGATGAACAATCAGCGAAGTTAAATGAACAATCAGCGAAACTGGATCAACAAGCGATCGAAATCAAGGCAGATTTTCAAAAACAGTCCACCAAAATAAAAGTGGAGCTCGGTAGTCTGAACAAACGAATCAAAGGTGTCGAGGAAAAGGTTGACCAGGTCAAGGAAAAGGTTTACCAGGTCGAGAAAAAGGTCAGCCAGGTCGAGAAAAAGGTCAGCCAGGTCGAGGAGAGAATCAACCATGAGGTGGAAAACATGAAAAAGGAATTAGAAGCAGCGGAGGCAGTAGTAACCACCTCACCAGCCACATTTATAACCGCAGCGTAAAGCACATCCAGAAATGTGAAAGCACCAATATTCGACGGGCAAAAGGTTTGGAGCGTTTACAAAACCCAGTTTGAAGCCGCCGCTAGGGCAAATCACTGGAATGAGCAACTGCATTGATTCTTGATCTAAGGACCCAGCTGCCGAGCTTTTGCAGACGATCCCCGTTGAGTTGCACTCAAAACCGGCTGCTATAATGAATGCGCTCGACATGCGTTATGGAGACGTCCATCTGAAGCAGATTTATCGGTCACAGCTACGGCATCGGGTACAGAAGTCTGGCGAAACCCTACAGCAGCTAGCCCAAGACATTGAGCGGCTAGCATTTTTGGCTTACCAAGCCTACGACCCAGAACATCGAGAGGATACAGCAACAGAAGCATTCATCAGTGCATTAAAGGACCCAGAATTGTAACCAGCTGTGCGTTTGGCTCAAAAGCAAACAGTTAAGGATGCATTGGCTTATAGTCTGAACTTTGAGGCAGCGAAAATATGACTCGTACCACTGCCCAGGTTCGCGACGTAGTGACAGACGAGTGCAGGTGTGAGCGCGTCGAAATTGAGCGAGAGCCGCAGGTAAATGGTGCGCCTAGATGCTGGAATTGCGGAGAGAAGGGGCACCTGCAAAGAGACTGCAAGAAGCGAAGAAAACCGAGCTATTGTCCAGGGTGTGCAGCTAGGAGAAGAGCTAGACCGAGTCAGGAGCCCAGAATGGCAACCCTCCAAACGGAGGGGTCGGGAAACATGTAAGAGCCAAGTTCGTGGGGCAGAGGTTAGCTAGGAGGATCGACGTCCCCAGCACCACCATCACTGTATCAAGACTACATCGTGGAGAAGCGGGCTTATGCCTTTCGGGTCAAGTTGACGGAGAACATTGCATCATAACCATCGACACTGGCGCGACCCGATCGATCATCCGACCAGACCATGTGACACAACAACTACTTCGAAAGGGCAGGATTTTCTCACTAAGGGCAGCTACGGGAGAAAGTGCACCTGTCCATGGAGAGGTCAACCTCCAGATACAGTTGGGAGACCTTGCATTCCGACATAATTTTCTGGTCGCGAACATTATGGATGACTGCGTTCTCAGAATGGATTTTCTACAACCACATGGAATCACGTTGGACTTGGGCAAACGGGTATTGAAATCGCAGAATGTCAAAGTATTGATGGAGGGTCCCAGCGTCCAAATTCCCAAGACTAATGTGGTAGCCTCTGATCTGGTCACCAAGTACAGTTACATGATCTCAACAAGCCCGGATGACCAAGGCCGAACGAATACACAGGAAGCCAAGCCGATTCGACAAACACCGAGACGTCTCCTTATAGCCAAACAAGGAAAAGTGAGCACGCTGATCTCGGACATGGAAAAACAAGGCGTTATCGAACCTTCTGTCAGTTCATGGGCCGTGCCTGTAATTCTAGTAAAAAAAAAAGGATGGTAGCACTCGTTTTTGTGTCGACTATGGGCAGCTTAATGACGTCGCTAAGAAAGATAGTTACCCGCTCCCACGCATCGATGACACCATGGACACTTTATGCGACGCAAAATGGTTTTCTACATTCGATCTCAAGAGTGGCTACTGGCAGGTAGAAATTGACAAGAAGGAGCGAGAGAAGACCGCATTTTCAGTTGGGACCGGATCGTGGCAGTTTGTGGTGATGCCATTTGGGCTTTGCAATGCTCCAGCCACTTTCGAACGCCTGATGGAGTACGTGCTACGTGGCTTCACCTGGGAAACCTGCTTGGTGTACCTAGATGACATCATCGTCATCGGGAGAACGTTCGAAGAGCATATGCGGAACTTAGAAGAGGTTTTCTCCCGATTGTGACTGGCGACTTTGAAACTTTGTCCCGACAAGTGTACCCTTTTCGCAGCTGAAGTAAAATACCTGGGACACGTCGTATCAGCAGAAAGGGTCAAAACAGACCCTGAGAAAATTAAAGCCGTGAAAAGCTGGCCAACACCAAACAACAAGCGCCAGCTACGAAGTTTTCTGGGTCTGGCGACCTACTATCGAAGATTGGTCAAAGACTTTGCCAAAATGGCTAAGTGTCTCCATCAGTTAACCGAGAAAAATCGACCGTATGTCTGGAATGAACAATGCCTGGTAGCCTTTAAGACCTTGAAAGAGAAGCTGTGTGAATCACCCGTGCTGGCATATCCGAAACCCGGAAAAATGTTTGTAGTTGACACCGATGCGAGCAACGGTGGTATTGGAGCTGTACTCTCCCAGCAGATCGATGGCGAATAAAGAGTCCTCTCGTATTACAGTAGAGTTCTTTCAAAAAGCGAGAGGAACTACAGTGTGACCAGGAAGGAGCTATTGGCTATAATAGAGGCCACCAAGCAGTTCCACAAGTACCTATATGGCCAGAAATTCGTTCTTCGAACGGACCATGCATCATTGAGCTGCTCAACTTCAAAAACCCCGAGGGAAAAGTTGCGAGATGGATCGAAAGATTGCAGTCATACGACTACGAAATTGTTCATCGGAAGGCGGAGTTCATGGAAATGCTGACGCCCTATCCCGCCGTCCATGACCAGCTAACTGCAAGCATTGCCGATGGATTGAGGAAAAGGAACCGCCCTTTGATCTGCGATTGATAACGACCGAATTCGATGAATGTTGGTCACTGGAGGAGATTCAAAATGCCCAGTTAGCCGATGAAGACATCGCACCATTGCTCGTGTGGAAGGAGACAACTGGGCGAGCGGAGTGGAAAGACGTTTCAATGCATGGCGCAACCCTGAAAAGCTATTGGGCATAATGGAACTCTCTTCATGTGGAGGGTGGCATACTCAAGCGGAAATGGGAAATGGCGAGTGGTAGCTCCTATAGGATGCAAAATATACTTCCCAAAAGCCGAATCCACGATTTGGTTAAGGAGATGCACGAAGGATCCTCGGGAGGCCACCTTGGTGTTAACAAGACCTTAGCAAAATTGCGGGAAAGGTTCTACTGGGTCCACGCTCGAGAAGACATAGAGGACTGGTGTCGCAGATGCACAATTTGCGCTTCCGTCAAAGGCCCAAAGCGACGACTGAGAGGACAAATGCAAACCTATAATGTGGGTGAACCGTTTGAAAGGATTGCTGTTGACATCGCAGGACCTTTTCCTGAATCCGAATGGGGAAATTGATACACGCTGGTTGTAGCCAATTATTTCAGCAAGTGGCCCGAGTTCTACCCCATTCCCAACCAGGAAGCAACTACTGTAGCCGAATAGCTAGTGTTAAATTGGGTCAGTAGGTACGGCTTACCTTGTGAACTACATTCAGATCAAGGTCGAAACTTCGAATCACTGGTTTTTAGCGAAATGTGCGAGCTGCTGGGAATACGGAAAACGAGGACAACATCGCTGCATCCCCAACCCGATGGAATGGTCATGCGTTTCAACAGCACTCTCAATAAACACCTGGCCAAAACGGTTGACGAGAACCAAAGGAACTGGGACCGACAAATCCCACTATTTTTGATGGCGTGCAGAGCTACCGAACATGGATCGATGGGCCAAACCCCAGCCAAACTCATTTTTGGAAAGACTATTCGTCTACCAGCTGATATAAAGTTCGGAACACTCCCCGATAAACCCCAAACCATCTCGGAGTACGCAAGTGAGCTAAGACAACGGTTGAACCAGATACATCGGACAGTGCGAATACACCTCGAATCGGCTACTGACCGCATGAAGACCAGGTATGATCTAAAGGCAAATTCTACTGGCTTCCAGCATGATGACTTGGTGTGGCTTTATAACCCGCAACGGCGAAAGGGTAGGTCTCCAAAGTTGCAGCATAATTGGGAGGGACCATACCGAGTTACAAAGCCAATCAACGACGTCGTATACCGAATACAGGAATATCGTAAGCCAAGAGTCAAAATGAAAATCGTGCACCTGGACCGTCATGCCCCATATTACATCCAGGGAGAATTGATTACAGCTGGCGACACATCTTCTCGGGGGCGAAAAGAACTGTGGTGGGGGCAGTGTTACATGTACAAAGAATTCTGCGAGCTACTGTCGCAATTGTTTTTACAACCATTAAAAACATCAACAAAATGAATTTACTCGAAACCACGAAAACTCACCAAGCATGATCAACATTTGGAAGTGACGTCACTGCTCCATTCATTAATCTGCTCGAATATACTAGATACCTCTCGGCAGAACATTCGTCAATGTATGAGAAATGAATTGAATGGATGGAGACCCTATATAAAGGCAAGCTGAATGAATGGGTAGATCATTCAGTACAACCGCGATAGAAAACTGCGATATACAGATAGTGGAACGCGAAGTAAAGGCGATTGATTGTTTGAGTGCGAAGTGATTTTAAGAAGACAGTTGTACGAGGAATTAATTGACATGTGAAAGTCAGATTTTAATTCAAAGTGTGAAATAGTAAAATAAGTGATTGTGCATTTTTAATCGATTTAATAAACTCTTTTAATTTAATTTAAAATTGCGTTTTTACTTCCCCGGAACATTAAAATTTATCTGCTGCGAACCATAACACGCGACAATACATATATATATTGTCGCGTGTTATTGGTTCGCGGCCAATAATTTTAATGCTCCGGGAAAGTGAATCCGCAATGTCTTTTAATTATTGTTTCGGCTGTTTTTCTACCAGTTTCCACGTTAATTTTCACTGTTGTGCACAAAAATGTTCAAAAGTTTTCACTTCCAAAATTTTTCTTTCGCACTTCTTGCCACCACTGTCGCGTGTTATTGGTTCGCGGCCAATAATTTTAATGCTCCGGGAAAGTGAAAACGCAATGTCTTTTAATTTAAGTTAAAAGTGTTTATTTAATTAAATAAAATGCACAATAATCAGTTAACACTTTCACTAATTTTAATTGTCACTATTAAAATTATCTAACACTTGTCCATAAATTTATTATCGCAATTGTCTTCTAAATCACTTCACTATTACAAAAATCACTTTTCTACTACTCGAATAATTTCGCTTCCCACACACAAACGCAGTTCTTATCGCGGTCGAATGAATGATTCCCCCCATTCATTCAGCTCGCCTTTATATAGGGTCTCTACCTATTCACCCATTTCTCGCACATTGGCGAACGTTCTACCGAGAGGTACCTGGTCGATTCGAGCAAATTCATCAATGGAGTGACGTCACTTGCAGATGTTGATCATGCTTGTTGGGTTCTCGTTGTTTCGAGTGAATTCGTGTTCTTCATTGTTGTGAAAACAATTGCGACAGTAGCTCGCAGATTTATTTGTACATGTAATTATTTGTACATGTAACAATATATATATATATATATATATATATATATATATATATATATATATATATATATATATATATATATATATATGTGTGTGTGTGTGTGTGTGTGTGTGTGTGTGTGTGTGTGTGTGTGTGTTTATACATATATATATATATATATATATATATATATATATATATATATATATATATATATATAGATATGTGTATATATATATATATATATATATATATATATATATATATATATATATATATATATATATATATATATATATATATATATATATATATATGTACAGAGTTTTCCAATAAGAGGTGTTATTTTAATACTAAAAGAAAAATGCCAATTTTTAATATACCATAAATAATCGTATGTTTATTTTATTATGAAGAAGAAGGTATGTCGTTAATAGTGAAGAATAACAGCAGACAAATGATCACCATGACCCTGCTTACAGGACCATATCCTTTTCATGAAATTGTCCATAACCAAATCGCAATGTGGCTGCCGTATGTTCTCGATAGTCTCACGAAATCCATTTTTGAGGTCTTGAATCGACGCTGAGCTGTTCGCGTAGCCCCCAAAGGAAGAAGTCGCAAGGTGTCAAATCGCCAGATCTCGGTGGAGAGATCGGAGGATAACACGGTCCGGAAACTTTTCCCGTAAAATATCAATGGTTTCGTTGCTTGTGTGGCACATAGCGCCATCTAGTTGAAAGGAAACGTTTTCTAGATCAATACCATCGAAATCCGGCCATTAAAAATCATTAATCATCTCTTGGTAGCGCAATCCATTCACCGTAACTGTTGCTCCAGCCTCATTTTCGAAAAAGTAAGGTCCAACGACTCCGCTGGACCATAAACCGCACCAAACAGTCACACGTTGAGGATAAAGAGGCTTTTTAACAATAACCCCAGATGCGACAATTTTGTTTTTTGACAAAGCCACCGAGATGGAAATGGGCCTCAGCACTCAAGATGATTTTTCGACGGAATTCCGGATCATTTTCACGCATTCCAAGGACCCAATCAGCAAAGACACGACGTTGTTGATGATCGACCGGCTTGAGTTCTTGTGCTAACTGAACTTTATAAGCCTTAAGACCGAAATCTTAATGCAAAATACGGTGTAATGACGTTTGTGGAATGCTTAATTCCAAAGAACGACGAGGAATGGACAAACCTGGGTTTTCTTCAACACTTTCGGTCACAGCAGCAATATTCTCGGCTGTTCTTGAGTGCCGTGCACGAGTTTTATCCTTCACATCACTAAGTTGTCCCAACAGCTCGAATTTTTCAACCAATTTCTGTATTGCGGTCCGACAAGGTGCTTCACGACGACCCAAAAATGTTCGAGTTTTACGAACCGTCATTACCAAATTTCCACCATTTTTATAGTGAATTTTAATAATTTCAATGCATTTTGGAATTTAAATTTTTATCAAGGACGTAGTTTTTAATTGTCAAATGTCAAAAAATGACAGCTTTAAAAGTGACATCTACCGAAATAGCGGGCTATTCAAAATAACACCTCTTATTGGAAAACCCTTTATAAACTACTCTCCTCAATAGATCAATTTCTCTCGGGAAATTCACCTGAAATGAATCACAAAACAGTCAGAAGCATATGTAGCACACTTAAAAACTCATGCATTTTATAAGGGGCTTTAAAAGTATACAAATCCAATTAATCCCTTGCCGATTTACAAAATCTCGCAACGTTGTATAAATGATTCGCTGGATTACCAGTTTCAATTTAATGCAAATCGTAAATTAAAGTTCACAAAATCTAATCCTTAAGTCATAATTTTCCAACCAGTTATACAGCTCAGAATAATTTTTAACTTGCTCTTCACTTCATTATCGTCACAAGCATAAATGCTTTTCACAACTATGAGATCCGATAAGTACCAAAGATGCTGCCCACCTGACAAACTTATGTCCAAGTACGCTTTAGCATCCTACTTAGATTTATCATGCAGAAGCACCAATTTGTTGTATTATGCATCGTGGGCTAAGAGGACAACATACTAACAGTAATAAAATGTACTAAATATTAGGAAAATATAAGTCATATAGAAAATTTATGGCTCGCCGCTGTTCTTGGCTATAAGACTCATTTACCTAGTATCTGTGGAGTAATAAATAACACATGCATCTGGCAGACATGAATTCTGCATATTGAAAACTGGATTGCGAATTCTATACCCCTTTCTTATGAGTATGCATTCCAGAAAACTCTTGCCACGGTTTTAGAATAAATCAGGGAATTAGAGTATAAGGAAGCATTTCATGATCAATTGGTGCTCGATGTTTCGATTGCCAGTAGGATTAAATTGATACTAAAGAAGAAGATGGAAGACTTTTATGGTTGGAAGAAATACTGGAAATAGTGACGGGATCTACCCTTCGTTGTGAGGTTTGTTTGCTAAGTAACTTAGTATTCAAAATTCTAACATTACCCGTGCCATTGAGTGAAGAGGCAAACAAATGCTTGCATTTGATTTTTCAATTGTGCTGGAAGCATTTCTGGACTGAAAAATAATATTTTTAAAACACTATTGAGTGATCACTTATCTAGTGATTCCAGGAATGTTGGGGCGATAGTAAGTATTTAGATGGAAATACCTTCAAAAGTTAAATCCATATGGATATTTTTTAAGATACAAGCATGATTAAGTTTGTGTACTGAAAAGTTTCTTTTTAGTTTAAAGTTGAAAAGTCTATTCCTCAATGGTACTAATGATTCCGTTGATCCAGAAAAAGATTCAGTTAAACCGACTAATTTGCGGCAGCAAAAAAATCGATAGCTACTTCTATTGGGATCAACTGATTAGAAGAAGATTTATCCCAACAGGTTTTTTAAAGACATATTATGAATTTATCATGCTGTTCCAGGTACTGATTTCAAAATCGAAAAAAAATTTCATCTAAGGCAGCGATATGAGAATCAAATGAAAGGTCTTGACGAGGGCTTTCAAAACAGGTCTTAAACTAACACATCCCCTCCCCCGCGATTGGACACCTGTCATCTGAAAATATTTTGGAGGTAGGTGTTTATAACAGCAAACACTCAGAAGTAAAAATTTGCTAACCTTTGTTAGTAATAGTATAATATTCGAATTTTACATTTTTCTCAATAAAATCGTATGGGTAACCTCCACGAAATTCAATATTTAAGTAACCTTATAGAAGGTCCTAATACTCTGTAAGGTTTGATGAAAATTGAATCATGTCTACAAAAGTTAAAGCCAGTTAAAATTCCTCCAATTACAAAAAAAAATAACACATGATTTTGATATTTTATGGACTTTCCATCGAATCAGACATTGCAGTTTTGATTTGTTCTTCTTAACATTTTCAAATAAGATCGATAATATAAATATTTTGGGGATTCATGATTTGAGTGATTTTTGTTAGTATGCAACAAAATGGCGACCGTTGAAAATGAGGCAATGAATTTTCTTTCAAACGTGCACACCTTTGTGGCATACGAGTTGTGTTCAAAAAGTAAGCTGACTTTGTATTTTTAGGAAAAAATATTTATTTATTCGTCAATATTATGTTGTCCCCTTCAAAGTAATCAATACACTTGTGCCAACGCTTTTTTCAAACCACCAAGCATTTCGTATCAGCACTTTTATGTATGGCCTTCTTTTTTTGTGGTAGGGAGGTGAATGCCATTTATGCACAGAGTGTAGGACTCCCATGCTTGAAAGAAGGCAACTGGACTACCCACTAAAACCCCCCTGTCAACCTGAGAACCCAGCTTGGAACCGTTTGACACATTACTTCGGGCCAGGTTTCGTTTTGTTAGTGGGAGGGGAGAAGGGAAGAGGGAGTGTCAGACCAACGATCTCTCAGCCTCAACGCCCCGGGCTGCTGTGAGTTCGATATATCTATTAGGACTGCCCGAGCATAATCTGCCACCTGGTGTCATTTGTCAACCGATTCCAGCATCACTGCGACTATATTATCGCTAACAAGGAAGGCAATAGCTATCACGCCATCACGCCACCAAATCAGAGAGAGAAGATGCAATCCTCAGTGCTCTTCTTCTCTGTATCTGTACCAAACGCTTTCGGTATACTTCCTTGCTGAGTGCCTCACCCCATACTTCTGCTCCGTACAGTAGCACTGACTCTACAGCACTCATCAAGAGGCGCTTTCTTGATGGGCTCTGTCCCCCTACGTTGGCCATAAGGCGACTCAGAGCCAATACTCCTGAAGCAGCCTTCTCAGCCATTGCCCTGATTTGCTCAGAGAAGCTCATCTTCGAGTCGATCAGTAGCCCCAGGTACTTCACCGCTGGCTTCGATTCGATTCGTGAGTCTCCAATACTGATCACCCTTACTCTAGGGATTCTCTTTTTTGTCAAGATGATCACTTCGGTTGTCTCCAGAGCTAAACTGAACTCACGAGCAGTTATCCAGTCCCTGACTCACGTATTAGAATACCTAGCCTAAGTTGCACCTATTTAACGGTCCGTCCAGTGACTAGAGCCACAACATCATCCGCATAGCCGATCAAGCGTGACTCATCTGGCTTCTCAAGTCTCAGTAGCCTGTCGTGAGGCACGTTCCTTGGGTAACACCCGATGTAATTTCCATCCTTCGTTGTCCCTGTGTCATGTCGTAGAGCAAGCTTCGGTCCTTTAAGTAGTCCCTCAAAAGCCGCATTAGATATTCTGAAACTTGCAAAGGGTTTTCCAGCGTATACAGAATATCCACCCATCTAGCGGAGTTGAAGGTGTTCCTGACGTCGAGTGTCACCAAAAGGACGATCTGTCGCTTGGTGCGACAATGTGCCACTGCCTTTTGGACTACGGTAGAGCGTCCTGCTCTAACGCCGTACTGCCGAGGAGATAGGTCCCCAGCAGCACGAATTGCGCCAGTGAGTCTTCCCTTGATGAGTTTCTCTAGCACTTTCCCAGCCGTGTTTGGCATGCATAATGAGCGGTATGCAGACAACGATTCGGGGTTTTCCTTCCCCTTGCTGATCAGCACGAGCCTCGTCACCTTCCATCGTATTTGCTGAACCCCGTCCCGTAGGCAAGCGTTGAATGTGCTGAGCAGCAAGTCAGGACAATGGTGATAGACAAGCCGCAACACCTCAACTGGAACACCATCTGGACCTGGAGTCTTCCTCGCTTTCAACGAAATGACTGCCTCTTCCAGTTCCGGCTGTGTGAAGAGTGGAAACTCGACTGCTGTTTCACCACCGACAGCGTCAAAAAGGACGGGATGTGCGGGGAACAGTGCCCGCACTATCTCGTCCATCTTTTCCGCATCATGTATACAGGGTTTTTGTAGGGCACCTAGCCTCCGCATAACTAGCTTGTGGCCAAGGCCCCACGTATCCTTGCTCACATTGTCCACTAGATTTTTCCCTGCCTCATCCCGGCTCCGTGCCCGTTGGATCTCACGCCGAAGCTTGTAGCACTCTCTTCATTTTTCAACGATTTCAATAGACCACCAATAAACTGGCGGGTTGCCTTGCCGGGGTTTTTGACGGGCATAGAAGCTTTGCAAGCAGTCGTGATTATAATCATAGTTGAGTTCACTACGCCTTGAGCTGCCAGTTCTTCCGTCCCCTCCGAAGCCCCTGCAGTGGTACACCTGATGTGAAAACCTCGACAAACCTATTGATATCCATCCTCCCGATGTTCTATCCAATTGTAGAAAGCTGAGAGCACGGACGTCAGGAGACAACAACGCTTATCTCAAGCAGAATGCACTGATGATCACTGGCTGAGTAGTACTCTAATACTCTCCAATTGTGTATCCTCCGTACTAAGGACTCCGAGGAGGGTGTCACGTCCGGTATGGTTCCTTCGCAGCCAGTACGGCGGAAGGTTGGCTGTTTAGTACGACATGTGCCATCCTGGTCGCCATTTCTAGGATTCATTTTCCCCGCGGCTCTATTTGAGGCGTGCCCCATTCGATTGCTTTCGCGTTGAAGTCTCCCCCAACGAGCACTTTCCCGTCTGCGTTTGAAACAGCGCCCTCCAAAGCCTGAAGCTTGGCCTGGAAAGATGATATCGATTCGTTCGGCGTTAGGTACACACTAAAGGAGGTGGTCCCTGAGCACCGAATCCACACAAAAATATCCCCACGTCCACAGCTCTCCGCCTGAAAATCACTATCTGGAACCCAGATGGCGACAGTACCAGTTTCATCAGGATACCATGATGCAGAACTTTTATCATGACGTTGCTCACTCAGCAGCAAAGAGTTGGCTTTCATGTCCCTCGCAAACTGCTCAAGCAGATTTTGGGCGGTTGAACTGCGGTGTTGGTTTAGCTATAGGATACGGGTCATCGAAGTCCTGATTTTGCCTTGGCTAGGGCTTCCTGGAAAACCCAGCATTTTCCTCATCCCGAGGCATGTCCAAAATCAGGTCTTGGATCAGCATCCTTGCAAAGAATGCAATGTGCTTCCTTTGTACACTCTTTTCTTTTATGTCCCACTACACCGCATTTGTAACTAAGGAAACGCCTATCGCTCTTCGCCGTATCCTATAGACAACCCACCCTATTCGTAATTTGCTCTTGTTCAGGAATTGTTCGGCGTCCTTTACGGTCAAGCCAATTATGGCCATGCATTGTCTCCAATAGTTTTCTGGTGTTAGCCTTGCCTTGATTCCGCCCACGCTAGGGAACTCCTTTTTGATGGCCTCTTCCACCTCAGCCAGATCCGTGATGCAGTCAATGTCTCTTATTTCGATCGTTGCCATCGGCTCGAGCGAGGCTACAGCTGCACTTTTGCTGAGGACTTTCTTTACTGCGTCGCAGAATGCTTCTTCATTGTCGGCCTCTGCTCCAAATTTGACCAGTGTCTGGCCCAACCGCGTTGGTCATACTGCTTTAATGGGAGTGTTAGAGTCTTCGGGCCTTACGTTTTCCCTGATGTCCTGCAGCACCTCCGCGTAGGATCGACCATCTAGGGATTTAATGAGCAGTGCCTGCTGCCGGGGTCTTCATCGGGGCTTCTGTCTCTCCTGTATTGCATCAGGTCCTTTTTCTTGTTGGGCGTCCGTGCGAACTTTACTTTCTGGCACTTTTTGAAGGAGTTTGTTTGCAGCTTTCTTCGCTCCTTTTGTGAGCACTGTCTGGAACCCGTGATCTGGTGCTCCACGCCCATCAAGTGCCTCTTCCTTCCTTCTTTTAGCCCGATCTCCTTCGAATGGGCTAGACGATATTCTTTTATTGATCTTTACTGGTGGAGCTATCTGCGTGTAGCCTTAAGATTTGACCCCAGCGCTTCTTTAGCCTTCTTTTCATCTTTGGCCTTCAACCAGCTCCTTCGAGAATGCCCTATATGGTCAAGGAGCTCCTCTAGTTCAAGGTGCCCAATCTTTACTGCCTTGCTGATTTTTGGGGAGTCGCATGCAGATTGTATTCTTTTCAAAACATCTCCCGCTTTTCGGAATTGCCTTTCTTCTTCATGTCGCTGGGAGGTAGGGCCTTGAGCTCTTCCAACTATGCAGTCTTCATCTCCTAAATGGTTGCAAATTTTCGTCTTTTCATAGGTCTCTTCAGTTTTGACAACAAGAAAAAGTCAAATGGGGCCAAATTCGGTAAATATGGTGGCTGAGACATGATTCTAGTGTTGTTTTTGGCCAAAAAATTCTTGATCTTGGATCCATTTTTTCGATAGGAAAAAATCGCCGAGCACGCAAAACATTTCTAACCATTATGCGTCTCACAAACTAACTAAACATATTATATAGCTGAAACATAAAAAAAAAAAATGAAAATCGAATGTACGTTGCCAGCGAACGTTTCGTAAGCTGAATACAAAACCCTTCTGACATGAGCATAGGTCCACCCAACTTGTCAGTTTTTTTGCTTTGTCCTTCCTATTCCTTCGCATTTTGCGATACATTTTATTTTATTTTTTTGTTAAATGATTGCGTAGATGTCTCGTACAGTAATTCATTTTTAGTATTCATTTAGTGTCTCTGATGAAAACATAATTTGAGAAAGAAGGAAAATTTCAACCTTGTGTGGATCTTTTTGGGAGTCGCTGTATATGTATATATATATATATATATATATATATATATATATATATATATATATATATATATATATATATATATATATATATGTATATATATATATATATATGTATGTATATATATATATATATATGTATCTATATATATATATATATATATATATATATATATATATATATATATATATATATATATATATATATATGTATATATATATATGTAGGAACGATATCGGATAAAACATTTGAATATTTTTGTGATTGACTGTATTAGCAATGACGTTTCATAATGGACCTACTTTCTGTTGGAAATGTACTTGAGAGAGAAGTGACTTGACGGGAGTCTCTCGCTGATGCGCGTCACGGAAAATATGTTTAAATTATTCCTTGAAGTTTCTGCCTATTTGTTTTAATAAAACGTTTAAAACCTACAAGTGGCGCATTTCTTTATTTGCTCCTTCCATTCGGATCCCTACAAGTGGGGGCTCAACCGGGATTCGCCAAAAAATGGAGTAACAATTGAAACGAAAATAGAAGTAAAAGTAGACGAAAGTTCTAGACGGTGAAAGATTTCGTGTCCATACGTGTTCGATAGACGGCGACGCGTTCAAGGACAAATAGACGGTTTTGGTGCAAGAAGATTTCGTGTCCATACGTGTTCGATAGACGGCGACGCGTTCAAGGACAAATAGACGGTTTTGCTGCAAGAAGATTTCGTGTCCATACGTGTTCGATAGACGGCGACGCGTTCAAGGACAAATAGACGGTTTTGCTGCAAGAAGATTTCGTGTCCATACGTGTTCGATAGACGGCGACGCGTTCAAGGACAAGTAGACGGTTTTGGTGCAAGAAGATTCCGTGTCTATACGTGTTCGGTTGACGACGACGCGATCAAGACGAAAACAAAGAGTAAATTGTTCGGAAGATTATTATTTAATATGCCGGATGATGAAAGCGAAGTACCAACGGGAAGTAAAGCGGTGCTACGCGAACGACTGAGGAGCTCAGTGGCCGTTGCTAAGATGGATATTGATTCGTTGACTGTGGAAGAAATCAGGGAACGATTGCGTACTTTGGAGTTGCCAGTCAGCGGAAAAAAGGCAGTTTTACGTGAACGATTACGTGCTGCGACGATGTCAGAGAACGAGGACGACAAGGAAGAGGAAGTGGCTGCAAGTGAAATTGACCGAACGCCCTCTGAATGTAGTGCGGTGTCTTTTAGGCAAACAATGTTGTCATATCGCAATGTTGAAGACTCGCTGGAAACATTTAGTGGCGATAAATACCAAAATATTGAAAGATGGTTAAAAAACTTTCAAGAAACCGCGGAAATGTGTGGGTGGAATGATATGCAACGAGTAGTGTACGCGAAGAAATTGTTACGTGGATCAGCGAAATTGTTTGTCGGTTTTCAGTGCTCCGCAAAATCATGGGATCAATTACGTAGCTCGCTGTGTGTAGAATTCGGACAGATAGCTAATAGCAAAGACATTCACAAACAATTGACTGAAATTCGAAAGTTGCCGAGTGAAAGTTCGAACGAATATGTTTATCGTGTCTTAGATATCGCGAGTCACGCCGAGATCGAGTTAGAGGCCAAGATACAATACATCATTGACGGTATTCCAGACGATGAGCGTAATAAAACAATTTTATATGGTGCGAGCTCGATAAAGGAATTACGACAAAAATTAATTCAATACGAGGCTATAAAATCGCGAATAAAATCAAAGTATCCGTTACGTGAAAAAAATATACCGGATACTAAGTCTGGCAAACGCTGTTTTAACTGTGGAAATTCCAATCATCTCGGTAAAGACTGTCCTGATAAAAGGAAGGGAACAAAGTGCTTCGCATGTGGTGATTTTGGCCATGTTGCAAGCAAGTGCCCAACCCCGTGAGTGAACATCCCGAAGGTTAGATGTGATGCGTTAAAATTAGCGGATATGAAGACTTATAAAGACATACAAATATGCAAAAGAACAATTCGTGCAGTTTTTGATTTGGGTAGTGATCTCCATTTAATAAAACGTAGTATCTATGACGGACTAGACGCTCCATGTCTTGAGAAAAATTATGTTAGATTTGGTGGCATTGGCTCTGGCAGTCAGCAAACTCTTGGTCATTTTACCACGACGGTTACAATAGACGGTGTTCGTTTAACCCTTACGATTCATGTAGTGCCGGATTCGAGTTTTCCATATAACTTGTTGCTTGGTGGTGAATTATCGGAGTTCGTAGAAATAACAATAAAAAAACGGAGTGCTACTGTAAGAATTGTAGGCGAAAATAACTCCGAAGCAGCTCAACAATCAACAAAGAATGAGAAGGATATAATAATCGACAACGCCAATCAACAACCGGAAGAAGTCATCAGTCAACAAGGAGCGAACGACGAAAGCGTTTACGATCACTTGAAAACTTTAAGTGTCAGCCCAGATCCAGACGAGTGTGAAGTTGACCTGTGCCATATCAATGACTCATCTATAAAAGCGGAAGTCAAAAATCTCATCGAAGCGTACATACCAAACAAAATAAAAGAGACAGGAATCGAGATGCGCTTGGTTCTTAACGACGAAGTTCCGATTCACCAAGGTCCGCGACGACTGTCGGACAAACAACGGAAGGTTGTAGCAGACATAGTCAATAATTGGATGAGAGAGGGTATCGTGCGATATAGCTCTTCGCCATATGCATCTCCCATCGTGTTGGTTGAGAAGAAGAACGGAGACGCTGGATTATGCGTGGATTACAGAATGTTGAACAAGAAAATTATTCGCGACCCATATCCGCTTCCGCTAATAGAAGACCAGCTAGACCGATTACAAGACTCGACGGTTTTCACCACGCTCGATTTGAAAAACGCATTTTTCCACGTACCTGTAGAGAAGGAGAGTGTGAAATACACAGCCTTTGTGACACCTGACGGACAATTTGAATTTCTTCGAGTACCTTTTGGTCTGAGTAATTCACCAGCTGTTTTCAAAAGGCATGTTAAAACTATTTATCGGGAATTGATTGCGAAAGGCGTCGTTTTGACCTACTTGGATGACATGATTATCCCGGCACGGAGTGAAGCAGAAAGTCTAGAAAAACTGAGAAAAGTTTTAGAAATCTCGAGTGATTTCGGCGTCATGATAAACTGGAGTAAGTGTGATTTCATGGCCAAACGAGTCGAATACTTAGGGTACATCCTTGAAAATGGTACAATCAAACCATCACCGAAGAAGACGACAGCAGTCTCGATGTTCCCAACGCCTAAAACCGTTAAGGACGTTCGAAGCTTTTTAGGTTTGACGGGTGCATTCCGCAAATTCATAGCCAACTATGCATTAATTGCGCGACCTATATCCAATTTATTGAAAGATGGAGTCTCTTTCGAGTTTGGCGTGGAGCAAAAGAACGCGTTCGAGCAGTTGAAAACTGCACTGATAACAAACCCAGTTTTGAGGTTGTATAAGACGGGAGCACCAACAGAACTACACACCGACGCATCTAAGGACGGATTAGGTGCGATTCTTATGCAGAAAGATTCGGAAGATGGAATGATGCATCCTATTTATTATGCCAGCTGGAAGACGACCCCAACTCAATCAAGATATACTAGCTACGAATTGGAAATTCTGGCAATAGTGCAAGCATTGAAGAAATTCCGTGTATATCTGCTGAGCGCACAATTTAAAATAGTGACGGATTGTCAAGCATTCGCAAGAACGATGGCGAAAAAAGATTTGTGTCTTCGAGTTTCACGTTGGGCAATGTTATTGGAAGAATTCAACTACATTGTGGAGCATCGGTCGGGATCATTAATGAAGTATGTAGATGCATTAAGCAGATATCCTGCAGACGTATGTGTTCTTCAGCGAATGGACAACATCATTCTGGAACAGATTAAAAATGAGCAACGTAACGACGAACAGCTGATTAAAATATTGGAAGATGGCAATAACAAGAAGACGCTCGAACTCACGTTGAAAGGGAATGTTTTATATCGTGAGATGGACGGAAAGACTCTGTTAGCTGTACCAAATACGATGCAGCACGACATTATCAGGCGTTGCCACGAACAAGGACATTTTGGTTGGAAGAAAACCGAGTATATAGTGCTACAAGAATATAGGTTCCCTCAGATGCGCAAAAAAATCGAGAAGTTTATAACAAACTGCGTAAACTGTATTCTTGCGTAACGAAAGCAAGGCAAGACGGAAGGATTTTTGAACACCATCGACAAAGGCGATAAACCGCTGCAGACATACCATATTGACCATCTAGGACCAATGCCGTCGACAAACAAGAGCTATAACCATTTGTTTGTAATCGTTGATGCTTTCTCCAAATTTGTTTGGCTGTATCCGACCAAATCAACTACCGCCGATGAAGTAATTGGTAGGCTGCAGAGGCAATCCACTATTTTTGGAAATCCTAGACGAATAATTTCCGATCGAGGGGCATCTTTCACATCAAAAGCGTTCGAGGAATACTGTCGCCAAGAGGGAATTCACCACGTGCGAACGACAACGGGAGTTCCTCGCGGAAATGGTCAGATTGAGCGAATCAATCGAATTGTAATACCGATTCTTACGAAATTATCCATTGATAATCCTGCGACATGGTATAAACATGTAGAAAAAGTTCAGCAGCAGATCAACGTGGCCTACAGTAGAAGTATTGGTATGAGTCCTTTTGAAGTAATGTTTGGACAGACAATGCATCTAAGTAACAACGATGAACTACGAGCTGCTATTGACGAGGAAATCATGAACTGTTTCCAGGACCATCGATCGGCTCTCCGGCAAGAAGCGCTTCAAAACATTTCGAAAATCCAACAGGAAAACAGGCGTAATTACAACCAAGGCGGCACGAAAGTATAAAGACGGAGACTTAGTAGCCATACGAAGAACTCAATTCGGAGCTGGTTTGAAGGTGCATTTCAAGTTTCTCCGACCATATAAAGTACCCGCCGTTCTAAAGAAAGATCGTTATCGGGTGAAAAAAGATCGGCGAGCACGAAGGGCCGAATGAGACGGGGACCTCAGCTGACAACCTAAAGCCCTATCCGACGTCGATCGATTCCATTGTTGACGGGCTTCGCGGATTCGAAGACAGCAGCATCGAGGGCGATGCATAGGTCAGGACGGCCGATCTGTAGGAACGATATCGGATAAAACATTTGAATATTTTTGTGATTGACTGTATTAGCAATGACGTTTCATAATGGACCTACTTTCTGTTGGAAATGTACTTGAGAGAGAAGTGACTTGACGGG
This sequence comes from Odontomyia ornata, assembly GCA_963969285.1. Taxonomy (NCBI): domain Eukaryota; kingdom Metazoa; phylum Arthropoda; class Insecta; order Diptera; family Stratiomyidae; genus Odontomyia; species Odontomyia ornata. The sequence goes on along the minus strand of OZ017738.1, from coordinate 347,114,206 downwards.
AGTCTCTCGCTGATGCGCGTCACGGAAAATATGTTTAAATTATTCCTTGAAGTTTCTGCCTATTTGTTTTAATAAAACGTTTAAAACCTACAAGTGGCGCATTTCTTTATTTGCTCCCTCCATTCGGATCCCTACATATATATATATATATATATATATATATATATATATATATATATATATATATATATATATATATATATATATATATATATATATACAGTGTCCCAATAATGTCTTCGTACAGTACCTATGTGAAACTTAAGTGATAAAAACCAATAAATTGTTGCAAGAAATTTGAAAAAGGTTTAATGCAGATGCATTCATTAAACATTTTTCTATAATTTAGAAACAAAACCTAATCCATTTAAATTATTTATTACTAAATTATTAACTAAAAATTAAACAAAGTCCCAAGTTTCCCTCCAATAATGTCTTCGTACACTTTCGCTTTCGCTAGCCTTTCGGTCTCTTTGCTGATAGTTTTCGATCACAATCACACATTTTCCACTCATAACGGTTTCTAGTAACGTAAGCAAAGGGATTTGTGTAAGTTTTGCTGATTTTGCTCAGTCTAAGTCGTTATTATGCCTGGTAAATACTTGTCGCTGGAAGAGCGTAAGCTCATATTGAATTTACACATAAAGGAGCAAAAATCATACACGGAAATTGCCAAACTACTGTCCCGGAGCCGTTCGACTATCCAGTCTGTAATCGGGCGATTTAAATATGAAGGCCGCGTAGATAATAAGCCAAAATCAGGACGTCCTGCAATTCTCACTGATGCAGATCGGCTGCAAATCAAGCGTATGATTGCCAAGGATCCGTTCTTAAGTGCACCAAAAATTAGTGCACAGCTTCTTCAATTCAATCAAAAGGAAGTTCATCCAGAAACAGTATGAAAAGCTGTGATTGATGCTGGATTCAAGTCTCGTACACCGCGCAGGAAGTCACTTGTAAATGAAGTAAATCGCAGAAAACGTTTGAACTTCGCTCGGCAATACCACAATGCATCTCTCGAGTTCTGGCGCAATGTTATATTTTCTGATGAGTCCAAATATAACATTTTTGGGACTGATGGGAGACTTAGAGTCTGGAGAAAGCCAGGAGAAGCTTACAACCCACGCAACACCATCAAAACTGTAAAGCACGGCGGCGGCGGCGTAATGGTATGGGGCTGTATGGCTGCCAGCGGTGTTGGAAACATGGAAATAATTGAAGGTATCATGGATCATCGAACATATATTGAAATTCTCAAAAAAAATTTGGTGCCAAGTGCTGAAAAGTTGGGTGTATCAGAGGATTATTACTTTCAACAAGACAATGATCCTAAGCACATGGCTCATAATACTAGGCTTTTCTTGGCGTACAAAACTCCACATTTGCTCAAGACACCACCGCAAAGTCCTGACCTCAATCCCATTGAGCATGTGTGGAACATGCTGGAAAAAAAGATCAGGACTCATCATATTACATCGAAAGCTAAGTTGAAACAGGCTCTTCAGGAGGAATGGGTGAAAATAGACCCAAGCTATACCAAAAAACTTGTTGAATCTATGCCACAACGTCTTAAAGCTGTGATTAAAAATAAAGGCTATCCAACAAAATACTAAAAAAATTTACATACATATGCTTATCTATAGTTTTTAAGATTTTGCATGAGTTGTTTTGTAAGTGTACGAAGACTTTATTGGAAGTAAATTTTGGACTTTGTTTAATTTTTAGTTAATAATTTAGTAATAAATAATTTAAATGGATTCGGTTTTGTTTTTAAATTAAATAAAAATGCTTAATGAATAAATCTGCATTCACTCGTTTTCAAATTTCATACTACATCTTATTGTTTTTTATCATTTAAGTTTCAAATAGGTACTGTACGAAGACATTATTGGGACACTGTATATATATACAGGGTGCGGCGCCAAAATCCGGACAAGTTAAACATTGTATTGAAAAATAATTTTTATTACAAAAATGGGAAAGTTTATGATTGATTCTTTTACAAAATTGTTTGTTAAACATAAAAAAACACATTCACTCTATATAACCCCCTTTTGCTTCGATAAACGCCTCTATCCTCGGTCTGAAGCGTTCGCAGGCCCGTTCTAATGTGGCACGATACATTTCGGCGAATACCTCTTCAATAGCGGCTCTCAATGAAGCGACGTTTGCATGTCTGTACTTGTTAGTGTCCCGTTCAACCATGCTTCATATATAGTAATCCAGAGGATTCAAGTCTGGGCTGTTAGGAGGCCAAAACCTGAGGCGTCCGGCAGCCTTGTTTCGTAAAGAACACAAATGCAAGTTACAGCTTTCAACGCGTTTTGCCCTTGCAGGATTAGAAAGCATCTGTCTTATTTTAATTGTATAAGAATTGTAGCGGAGGTCCTCTTCCACGATTCGACAACTGACGACAATTTTTGGATTCACTGGCTCGGATCATCCAAAATCAATTCCTGAGCCCGTTTAATGATTTCGGGGGTCCTGACCACGCGTTCTTTGGAGTTGGGTTTCCTTGATGGTGTCGTGGAACCTTTGTCTGACTTCTGTGATTCATTATATTTCGCAATAACTTCATACACAATCGATCTTGGGTAGCCGAAGAATCGAATGATTTCTGTGGCTGAGCGCCCAGCGCGAACACTTTCAATAATCGCGGCTCTTCGATTATACTCTGCACTTGGCTTCAACTTTGCGACTTTTTCGATGTTGTGAATGTTCAACACATGTGTTAAACTATTTGTACGCGAATCGCGACCTCTCGAATGGGGGGAAATTTAAATTGAATTTTGTCCAGATTTTGGTGCTGCACCCTGTATATATATACATATATATATATATATATATATATATATATATATATATATATATATATATATATATATTGGGTTATCCATTTTACCCATAGGAAAGTAAAGCTAAAGAAAACGCTTAAAATAACCAGATGGAAACAAAACTTTTTATTCAATATAAAGATTGAACTTTGCCATTATAGGCAAAATACAACAACATTTAAATGTCTTCCACGGGACCTCTTACAGGCCTCAATCCTTTTGAGGTAATTTTCAATGACTTTTCGGCACATTTCCGGCAATATCTCGGCCATAACTTAACGAATATTGGTTTTCAATTGCCAAGGTTTGGAGGATTGTTCGCGTAAACACGATCTTCCGCATAGCCCCATTAAAAGAAATCCAAAGGTGTTAGTTCACAGGATCTTGCAGGCCAATTGACATCACTCAATCTCGAAATTAAGCGTCCTGGAAATTTCTCTTGCAAAAGTGCTTGATTAGCCTGTGTTGTGTGGCTTTAGGCTCCGTCCTGTTGGAACCACATATTCTCCAGATCATAATCTTCAATTTCTCTCCAAAAATAATCAGTTCACATCCACCCATAGTGGTCAGAATTGACTGTAATGGCTCTTCCTTGATTGTTTTCAAAAAAATACGGGCCAATAACAGCACCAGACCATAATGCACACCAAACGGTCACTTTTTCTGGATGCAAAGGCCTTTCTACGATCATCTGAGGATTTTGAGAGCCCCATATGCGGCAATTCTGTTTATTTACGTAACCACTAAGCGAAAAATTAGCCTCACCACTAAAGAAAATTTTGTTCGAAAAATCGTTATCAATGGCTTGTTGTTCAATCACCCAATTCGCATACATTCTGCGTTGTGTATGGTCTTGAGGCTTAAGTTCTTGAGTGAGTTGGACTTTGTATGGATGGAGATGTAAATCCAAATGCAAAATCCGCCACAATGAGCCATAAGACAAGCCCAAATATTGAGCACGTCGAGGAAGCGAATTTTCAGCAGAACGAATGTTGTGATGATGCACATGCCTTGCAATATCAATAACCGATCCAGTCTTTTCAAATTTTCTCACTGTGTTCGAAATTGTTTGCTGTGTAGGGCGATTATGTCGACCATAATCAGCTCGTAAAGCCCCAAATGTTGATACAGCAGAATTACCATTTTTATAATAAAATTTAATAATTTTAACGTGTTCTTCGACTGTTAAACGATCCATATTTCTAAATGGCAAACCTTCAACTAAAAAAACACGCTTTGGATGACATTTAATTCTGACAGATGTCAAATGGCAGGGTTATACTTTCTTGACACGAAATGGATAACCCGGTATATATATATATATATATATATATATATATATATATATATATATATGTGTATGAGTGTGTGTGTATATATATATATATATATATATATATATATATATATATATATATGGCGATTCCTTTTTTTATGTCTTTTTAAATTGTTTTTTAGATTTTTTTTTTAATTCAATTTTAATTCAGTTTTTAATTCAATTGTTTTTGAATTTTCGAAACAACTTAAATATATCCACATTATACAATTCCTATAAAAGAATAACCTAACTAAAAAATTTTTGACACATTTAGTTAATTTTCGTGAGATTGTTTCACGCTACCGTAGACAACGGTTGTTTTTATAGTCAGTCAATAAAGACAGATTTAACTTTCGTTCAACGATTCAATTTGATTAGTAAAAATAAGTTTTCTCATTCCAACTTGCATTCTATCAATGAACGAACAAATCCCCATACCAAGAGGATATATTATATTTGTGGTGTTAAGTTAATTAACCCCATACTGGTGACCACCGACAAGACACAAGCGTCTTCTGCCAAGAAGTTTTATCATCACCATACTGGTGACCACCGACAGGGCTCAAGCGCCTTCTGTCATCGATTATGGACAGAAGAACCCCTTGAAGAGACTGCGAGCGAGACCAATCAACTAGAATTGGAACTTGGTAGTTCCATTGACGACATCATAGAAGATATCCTCGAACACGACAAAACATTCGCCTACCCAAGTCTCAAATGGGATTCAATGGTGGACTTGGTCGTTTTATGTAGCAGCTAGGCCACATCAGAGATAGTCGATTTACATTTCCAGCGTAAGAGTATCGTACCGTCATTCAAGATTTTGGCGACGAAGAAACTATCATATGGATTATCTTTCTTCCTTCGGAGTTCAGGCCCGAGTCTGACAAAGCAAATTAAGGAAGCTTCAGATGGTGTCCTAGATCTTTTACTGGTGTAAGCAATTATCTGTCACATCGACAGCATTGCAATTTCAACTCGATCTTTTAAAGCAAGTTACGAATCAATCACAATTTTCATCGTCAATTCATTCGATTGATTGTATTGGGGGTTTCCGGACTATTCACCATATACACCCACAGTCAGTATTTATTGTGATGGTTACTCCCTTATTTTTTATTCTTTATTTTCATATATATATTCTTTATTCAATTTAAATAATTTCAAAATACATAATTAATAAATTCCCTTTTAGCTCGGGAATGGATAAAGATATATCCTTCGACGGGGGAATATATCCGCCTAGATGTACCCTTCAACCCCTAGGTTTTATTTACAAAATTTTAATAATTAATTTAGCAACTTTTTAAAACAAACTTTTAAATTAAACTCCTTCCAAAAATATTTCCGGTCGCACATTGGGCTTACTGGTTTCACAACTATGGGACACTAAATGCTGAGAATACCAGTAACTGCAAAGACATATGCAGCTCTGCTACTAGTTTCTACTTACACGTACGCCTCCTTTGCGATGTAGTAAGAAGGTGAAGGCGAGTCTTCCGCGCCTAATAACGGAATTTACAGTAATAACCACTGCACCGGAATGGAGATTGGGCCATGGGCTAACTTCCCCTCCCTGTAAAAACCTACATTGTTTCGAAACCTGCAAGAATGCTTTGGAATGGGTTGGACCTACGGCAACGACCTCGCAACCGAAAAAAGACTATGGCACTAGATCCTGGAATGTCGGATCACTCACTTACCCCGGCGCTGTTGAGGGCCTTTTACAACAGGCCAGTCAATATAAATCAAACATACTGGCAATCCAGGAAACAAAATCGATTGGAAGTGATAATCAAGATATGAGATCGCACTCAATATTCAAACGTGGGAAGCTTATTGGAAAGCGAGAGTTCGGAGTGGCCTTCATTGTGGATAGAGAGTCCAAATTGCACGTTATTGTGTTTAAGGTAGTCAATGAACGGTTGTGTGCGATCTGTATTAAATCGAAATTCTTCAAAAGCTGGCTGATAAATGTGCACATCCCAGCCGAAGAAAGGAACGAAAATATGAAGAGAATGTTCTACAATCACTTGGAAGGACAAGTCAACGCATTGCCTACAAACAACACAAAAATAGTTCTGCGTAATTTCAACGCTAATTTTACCAATGAGTTATCTCATGGATAATGACTGGAGAACATAGCCTCGACGATGAAACAAATGGCAATGGCCAGCTCCTGATTGATTTTGCATGCAGCAGCAATCTAATCATACGTTTGACTTGTTTCCCACATCGACGCATTCAAAAAATGACCTGGATATCACCGGTTGGCAACACACAAAACCAAATCGATCATGTTCTGATCAAACAACGTTGAGCTTCGAGCATAATTGATGTCCGTACATACTGACGAGCCTATTGTAACTTGGATCATTAATGAATCAAACATCGATAGGCTACGATGTCTTATGTCAAAGGCGTATGCGGTGAAGGACAGCCCTCTTAAAAAATTTAGCTTCAAAAGGCTCCAAACGGCGTCTGTGACGAAAAATTTCATGGTAACTCTCCACAATAAACTAGCTTCTACCCTATTAGAAGCGTCGCTGAAAACAAGCAGCAAGCTATGCGTGGAAGTGAAAATGACGATAAAGACCATGGCAGAACAGACGATTGGGCATCAAGCCCGGAACAAGAGAAATGATTAGTTGGATGATGAATGTCAAGATGCGTTAGATAAGACGAACGAGCAGTACAAGCAATCTATAGGTAGGAAAACTAGAACGAAGAGCCAGCAAAAAAAATCTCAGAAGAATAGCGAATAGGATAATTAGAATCAAGAAAAGAAAATATTATGACGACCTATTGAGATGCATCGATGTAAGTCTAGCGAGCAACAACACAAGACAAGCATACAAAGTAGTGGAAAGCGGTGATGACATCGGTAACATCATCGCTGATGAAAACAGGATTAAGGAAAGATTGTCATTATATTTCAAGAACCTCCTTAACCCTTCGCACAGCCCCAGAACATCGGAACCCCACAAACTCTGGATAATGTTTGTTCCACTATCAACACCCGAAAGAATAATAAAGTGCCGGGCATCGATAAGATTCCAGTGAAGCTTATAAAAAAGGTGGCAGAGTTTTTCAGAAAGCCATCCATAAACTCATCCAGCACATTTGGCAACAACAACATATGCCAAAAGAGTGGAGCCAAATCTGTGATAAGGCCTGTGTTATTCTATACGTGTGAAACATGGACCCTAACCCAAACATCCGCAAGTATATTGAACGCCTTTGAGCGACGGGGCCTGAGGCAAATAATTGGAGCAAAGTTTGACGTAGACCAAAATTGGAGGACGTGGTTAATGGACCGATATAGTTGGATGTGCTGTTTGCAGGAACCGAGGACCCGAGGGGGGTCAAGACGGTCAAGAAGAACGTTTTTTGTTTGTTTCCAAACTGCTCTTCAACCTTCGTTTTGTAACTCATCGTTGTAGTGAAGTCACCACATTGGTTCATGCTTAACTGTGCCATGTATCGTCTTGAGCACTTTGCGTTTGAATACGTACAGGATTTTGTGGAGAGAGATTTAAAAGCCAAGATTTTGATATTATGCTTCATATTTTATATTTATTAATGACTAGTGTAACATTTGTAAACCATATGGTACCTATGAATATCTCGGGATCTTAACATAGGCTTCGTTTGCTGCACTTAAATTTTTTCTTATTTGGTTCTTTTCTTTTCTCTTTCTATCAAGATGGATTCTTAAGTACAGGAAGTTATCCAACCATTCCAGGTTGTAGTCTGTTAAGGTCAGGTTTAGTCGGACTGGTACATCTTTCTTTGTTTGGGTCATGAATTAAGATTTACTGTCATGGATAGTAAGCCAATATTTTTGCTTTTGACCCCAGCTGTAAGAATACTCCTATCGCATCTTGAACTAATCTGGACATAAAAACATCAATGGCATGCGTTACTTATTGCCTGGACTCATAGAATGGCATACCCATGGTATCTGCTGGTGTTTTCCTGGCGATATGTTTCAGAGCAATATTTAACAAAATTGGGGCGAGTCCATCCCCCTTTTTAGAGTTTTCTAAAATAATTTTACAAAACCCTACTAAAATCACGTCTTGTCTGTACGTCTGTCCGTCCGTCCGTCCGTCCGTGTGTCACAGCACTTTTTCTCGTAAACTAACAAACTAGACACATCAAATTATGTATACAGGTGTAAAGTGGTGCTCTCTTTAAAATTCAACCACAAAAATATTTTATAAGGTATTTAAGGGTGGTCTCTCCATATAGGGGAGTGGTCCCCGAAAAAAAATTTCATCAAAGGTAGCCGATATGGGTACCAAATGAAAGGTCTTGATAAGAACTTTTCAAAACAGGTCTTAGTTTGACACTTTTTGCTTCAAGGGGCGCACAGGAAGGGGAAACACAAGAAAAAAATATGTGCCACCTCCCCCCCCCCTCCCTTGAGATTGGACGTTTGTTTGTTCCGTTGGTATCTAGTTTCAATCACACACATTAGTTTTCCCATTTTTTTTTGTGGTAGGGAGGTGAATCCTATTTATGCACAGAGTGTGAGAATCCCATGCGCGACTGGACTACCCACTAAACACCTCCCCTGTCAACCTGAGAACCCAGCCTGGAACCGTTTGACACATTACTTCGGGCCAGGTCTCGTTTTGCCCACACTTGCTTCTTCATCAGTGGTACAATAACTAAACTTACATTTTACTTAAAGCTACTTATATACCTACTACTTTAACAATTTTACCCCGTGCCCTAGTTAATTAGCCGTAATAACCAATTAAGGAAGTAATTAGGGTAAGGGGTAAAATTGTAAAAGTAGTAGGTATATAAGTAGCTTTAAGCAAAATGTAAGTTTAGTTATTGTACCACTGATGAAGAAGCAAGTGTGTGCTTCGAAACGTCGGCGTATAGGCAAATAAATAGTTACAATGAATAAAAAAGGGAAATAATAGTTTTTTTTATTTTTTTTTTATATTTTTGGTCAATTTAATTTGCCACGTGAATTTAATTGAATGGATTGAACTGTTATTTACTTTTGGGAATTGAAAATTTAGAATTATTTCTATTGATATCGCAATTCGGAGTGTCATGTTTATTTGATTTACAATAATCGCAAAAACGCAATCTTCCATATTTGATATCGTCTGATTTGGACTTGATGTTTCCTGTAGTTGACATTGTATATGCAGGGCTATCCATTTCGTGATAGGAAAGTATAACCCTGCCATTTGACATCGGTCAGAATTAAATGTCATCCAAAGCGTGTTTTTTTTAGTTGAAGGCTTGCCATTTAGAAATATGGATCGTCTAACAATCGAAGAACGCGTTAAAATTATTTAAGTTTATTATTAAAAATGGTGATTCTTCTGTATCAACATTCAGGGCTTTACGAGCCGATTACGGTAGACATAATCGACCTACACAGCAAACAATTTCGAACACAGTGAGAAAATTTGAAGAGATCTGATCGGTTATTGATATTGCAAGGCATGTGCATCATCACAACATTCGTTCTGCTGAAAATATCGCTGTCGTTGCTCAAATTGTGGAAGAAGACCCGAATTTGTCGATTCCTCGACGTGCTCAACATTTGGGCTTGTCTTACGGCTTATTGTGCCAGATTTTGGATTTGCATTTGGATTTCCATCTCCATCCGTACAAAATCCAACTCACTCAAGAACTTAAGCCTCAAGACCATACACAACGCAGAATGTGTGAGAATTGGGTGATTGAACAACAAGCAATTGATAAAGATTTTTCGAACAAAATTTTCTTCAGTGATGGGGCTCATTTTTCACTCAGTGGTTACGTAAATAAACAGAATGGCCGCATATGGGGCTCTCAAAATTCTCAGGTGATCACATAAAGGCCTTTGCATCCGGAAAAAGTGACCGTTTGGTGTGCGTTATGGTCTGGTGGTGTTATTGGCCCGTATTTTTTTGAAAACGATCAAGGAAGAGCCATTACAGTCAATTCAGACCGGATGTGAACTGATTATTTTTGGAGAGAAATTGAAGATTATGATCTGGAGAACATGTGGTTCCAAGCCACACAACACAGGCTAATCGAGCCCTTTTGCAAGAGAAATTTCCAGGACGCGTAGTTTCGAGATTGAGTGATGTCAATTGGCCTGCAAGATCCTGCGAACTAACACCTTTGGATTTCTTTTAATGTGCCTATGCAAAATATCGTATTTACACAAACAATCCTCAAAATCTTGAGCAATTGAAAACCAATATTCGTGAAGTTATGGCCGAGATATTGCCGGAAATGTGCCGAAAAGTAATTGAAAATTACCTAAAAAGGATTGAGGCCTTTAAGAGGTCACGTGGAGGCCTTTTGGATGATGTTGTGTTTCACGTATAATGGCAAGGTTCAGTCTTAATATTGATTTGCTTTCTATCAGAATATTTTATGTGTTTTCTTTAGTTTTACTTTCCAAAGCGTAAAATGGATAACCCTATCTTTCTGAAAGTCATTAATAGGAACGTTAATGGAGTAATTTAGCGATCATTAGATTTTTGTTCATTTATCAAGAATTTAATTTATAGAATTCCTGAAGAAAATTTATACTTTTGCCAATATGATCCAAATGAAAAGATAAAATTGAAGAAAAACTCAGTCATTTCATTGAGTTTGAAATCCTGACCGGATAGGGGACCCACCACGTTGGCTGGCCCTCCACTCATGAGCTAGCTATTGGGTGAGCTCAACCCTTCTCTTTGCGTTGCAGGTGCTAGTGCAGGGTTGAGTGGCCTTCCACTTGAGTTTCTTATTTATGTTATAGCATTATGTGATTTCGTCGTATAGGACCATAACATAAATCTGAAACGTTGATGTTTTTCATTTAAAGGAAAAATTCCTGCGAATTATGTTTGTATGAGTTTTACATCGAAATGGAAAATATCTGGCTACGCCTGCAATGGATCTTAATCTGGATGAGGGGGTGCGAGGGGACTGGATGCCTCACTCCTATTTGGGGGCCGTAAGTATCTCTAGTAAAGCCGAGATCCTCTCGAATTTCGCTCGCTTTCACCAACCTCAGTCAGTCGTTTTGCTTTGGCAATCTATCCCTTTAGTAGACTACCTCGGCCTCGACACCGTCGAATCGTGTCATTTTTTCCCCTAAGGGAAAAGAACCCACGCCTCGACACCGCAATGCTAGCTTGCCAGAGTATCTACGTCTCCTCAGACGAGGCAAATTTTGGCGAGCACCTACATCTTCGCTCACCGAGGCAGCATACCATCGCTGCAGTCCTATACGGGCATTGATATTCCTCCAAACCACTACAAGCGGGTATGGAACCCGCGACGTTGGGTGGCCCCTCCACCCATGAGCTAGATATCGGGTAAACTTTCCCTCTTTTCTTTGTTGCAGGGGTTCTCGCCGGGATACTTGGTCTTCCACATCCAATATGGCCCAATGCATCATATTTTTGGATGTTAGATCTGGTTACGAGGCGTGTGTGAGGACACCATTACCTGGGTGCCCCACTCTTATTTGTGGGCCATGCGCGTCCTCAGCAAGGACGAAATCAACTTACGTCTCGCGCGCGGTTAACCAGTTGTTCCTCGTCCCGTTTCCTCGTAATCTCTTTCGGTTGGTTACTTCGGCTATTGACACCTTTCCGTCAGTCAATTGGTTCGACGTTTCGACTCTGATCATCGTTTAATTCATAAATACGAAAATATTTTGTAGTGAGCCATTGTGCTGTGGGAAAAGAACCCACCCCACGACACCACAAAGCTAGCTTTCCACCCCACTTACGCATCCCCACACAACGCCTTGCCATTGAAATTTCCTCCTTCAATACCGGACGTCCAAATAGATCCTCGGTAGTCTTCAATGTTCCCTTTGCTCGCACTAATATTTTTTTTTTTCGCCTGCTGTACGACTCCCACATTATCATAACGCGATTGGTCTTGGTTTAATACCGCTGTCTTTTGCTAAATTAAAAAAAAAACTTAAGGAATCGGTTCTTCTGTTTAACTTCGAAGAATAATTTTTCTATTTCTAATTAATTTATTGTATTTTGTACGTAGTTTCCTTTTTCATTTAATTTTTTATTATCCTTTTTGGATATATTGATTGTATGTTTAAACTTTGTTTAATTTTTTGTTTGTCTATAATGTAATTGGATTCTATCTGCTTTATAGATTAAATAAATAAATAAATAAATGCAATTTCCAGCGTCGCACTAATTCCGCTCACTGAGGTAGCAGACCATTGCTGCAGTCCTTGACGGGCAAAATAACATACACACATGAACACTACAATGGTGATATATGTCGAGCCCCCCAGCTGCGATACATTCTGATTAATTAAACTAAGAAAGATCATTTTTTTATCAGTTACTTTGATTGTTTTTTATATTTGGAGCTACAACATCGGAATTTTACTTTGCATAAGTAATGGTCTGATCGACAGTGTTCGCCACGGAATGAGAGTGATTTAAAAATGCTGGTGGCAACTCGTTTCTTATGAGAACGTGGTCTATTTGGTAATATATTACGTGCAGCCATATTTATCATTCATCAAGCAGAAATATAGCGGAATTTAAGCGTGTTGGGATAAGGGTACCTTGCTTTTTGCTGCATAACGTAATAACATCATGGCTCACAAATAGAAAAATTCTTTTTACCTTAAACGGATGTACTTTTATGCCTTCCACAAAGCACTCGGCGTCTAAGGAATTTAATTTTAAATGAATCAACTAGGAAGAAATACAAGTTTCTATTCTATCAAATACCTTATTCCATATTAAGTTTCAGATTCTTATTTACATAAATACTTCAAATTACGAATTGCCTTCTTTTCTAAGTTAGATGTAGGTCAAAATGAGACAAATTCTTTAAGCAAGTAATCCCTTATTTCTTATTACTGAAAATTCTTTACAATTCCGCTATGCTCCGCGTAACATTGCAATTTACCAAAAACAGCAAACCAATTATTCATTGAATTCTTCTGCTGCATCAATGCCACTCAGTAAAAGTAGTTGAAACGATAATCCCAAATAAAAACAATCTCAAATGGATCATTGATAATCTGAACTAAAATGACTGCTACCAATAATGATACTTGTCCTACCATTCTTCGATCGACATGATCTGTCCACAATCTCTCGGACGATCCAGTATCAACTTGTGATGCATCTCTCGACTACTAACTGACACGTGCGCCTATTGCGACCATGATTATTTAAAAATTAAGAATCGTAATTAATTGGTCTGTTCTTTGGAATGAAGTAATGAACTACCTTATCCTTATTGGTACCACAAACTAAGGCCATTTTCATGCGTTACCGCCTTCTCTTCTTATCCATACTAATGCACCTTCGAGTACTCCATTCAGAAAGTACCACCTAAGGGACTCGTTGTTAAACTTAACGATGCACTTGACGTCGATCAAATTATTAAGAAAGTTGTTCCCATTAAAAAATCGTGAACAAGACAAACGACATCTTATGCAGCTTCTCGTTGCATTATGAATGGTTGATGCTAAGATTCTTTTTGCTGGGTTCTGGACTTGCAGCGATGCTGCTTCTTCTTGGGATGTATCCTGAGTCGGGATTTTCGTTTGAACGCCACCCGATGCCCATAATATCGAGTTGGGCGCAAATAGTTCAAATAATACGCTTGGATAATGTGCGTACGGTGAAATAGGAAACTTGTACAGGGGGCAATTTTCATATTCATTACATGCATAATATGGGGATAGAAGCGATAAATCCGCTAGTATAATCGTTTCGCAACATCTTGATTTCGTTTTAATAGGATCTTTGTAACTGTTTTGGATGTTATCAGCGAGTAGTGAGATTTATGTCTTGTAAAATTGATCAGATAAGGTGGCCTTAGTAAGTAACAGTGCGTATGATTGATTATATGTGTATGATTTTAGGTATCACCACAATCTATGGCTTGGACCATCAATCCTTTTACAAGTTTCGTGTTTTATTCAATCAAATTGTTTGCTTGATTGATGATAATTAATATTTGATTAGGGACATGTTATGGAGCAATGAATTTCTGAGTTGATGTTTCGAGAATTTAAGTGGAAATCTTCAAAGGTCGAATATAGTTATTTGCCAGATATATTAATTTCAGTATGTACGTCACCACAAAATTTATTGGATATGAGAAATAAAAAGTTAGAAAATTTACAATAAATTACGCTTCTGGAGCTACTGAGAGAAATGAAATAATCTTTTTAAGAAGATATTTTACTGGTTACATTTATCACCCAAGCATGATTTTGATTGATTTGTTAGAGTAAAAGAATCTCTGAATTAACCTAAACTATAATCCTTCTGGCCTTTAAATGCCACTCTCAGTTAAGGCCAAAATTTTTCAATAAATTAATTGGTGGAATTTCATGAGGTCGGTAATTTTGAAGAGTAAATAGAATACACAGTTTAATAACATTGGTCAATAATATGTGAAGCAAAGAAGGCAGTTACTTATTTTAAAATATATTTCTAGGATCATTATGGCGAGTAAAAGTCCCATCAATAAAACTTCACGTAGTAATTGCTAGAAAGAAGCAACTCTAGCTAAGTTCCATTCAGTAATAAGTAGAGCAGGAGGAATGGCGTCAAAAGATTAGCTACACCATTTGGTAGCCAACTGAAGGTTCGAGATCCAGCCATTAAAGCGGCAGTCTAGTGGCATAAACTAGATAGCGCTGCCTTGCTTGGTCAAGCCGCAAAGAATGGTATGTCAGAATTATTGGGATGCTTGACTTAACACCAGATATGGTCTCTAAACTCACATTAAACTTGCCTCTCTGTGAAGAAATCTACTCTGAGACTCACTGTAGCAAGACGCACTGGAAAATTTTCAGGAGGTTATATGTTATGCATATGGAAAATTTTCAGGATGTCGTATCTCGATTGACATCAGTTTATTTCGTTTTTCGCTCCAATTATTCGTCTTAGCAGTTGGCTTACATACACCGAGGGACAAGTCACTGTAAAACCAATCGAGTTCTGGGTCAATGCAAGAGATTTTATAATTAAATTTCATCCAACAGAAGAAACTGTTAAAGAAACAGCCACCATTCAGTTGTTTTGAAATTAACAAATTTTTTGTTTCAATCCATTGATAAACCTGTTAATTTTACAGTGCATCTGTCAAATCACTCACAGATGAATCTGTTACAGTAACGGAAATTCTATCATCAGTTTAACAGACACATCCATTGCTGCACCAGATTTTCTGTTGAAGTAACAGTAATATGCAGCGGATTCAACAGGTTGTTTTTTTGTTATTATTCAACAGATATCGGCGTTGTTTTACCAGAATTTACCGTTTAAGTAACCATAATATACAGTTGATTCAACAGGTTCTATCGCTATTATTCAACAGATACAGCTATGAGTCCACCAGACTATTCTGTTGAATTGTCTATTCACTTTTCTGCTAGCCCAATAGTAAATCCTGTAACATTGGCAATTTAATAATTGTTAATATAATTGCCGGCCGACAATTTAAAAGTAAAACATGTTGAGAAATTGCAACTCTTGTTGTATGTTATTTTTCTTAATCATTATATTTTCAAAACTTCAAAATTAACAAAAGTAATGTTATTAATATTGATACTCATATTAAGTCGACTAACAAAACAATAGTTGGTATGATATAGGAAGATTATCATTATCTTTAAATCGAGCAAATACAGTGAATATATACATGCATGTCGTATATGTATAGTAGTAGTAGTATAAAAAAGACTAAACTGATTAATAATAATGTAACGAGCGAGAACTGATAATTAATCTGTTCAATCAATTATAATGTTTTATTTCGAAGCTGCCCTGAGCCATCACTCATATTATATATATGTAAGGGTGGGTTGACAAAGAATTCAATGAAATTCAAACCAAGTTGGTTTGTATTTTGTCCAACACGATATGCCTGGTAATGATCATCAAAGCCTTTTAATTGAATTTCAGAAGTAACAAGCCAAAATGAATTTTGTTCCTCGACAAGTAATCCAATAATTTTATGTAATCGTAATGTACTCAAACAACTAGTCAAATAAAAATTTAGTTATATACGGTTCCTTTATAAGTTACAACGTCTCCTGTTTTGAAACGTTCTTTTTGTAGCTGCAAAGAGTCGAAAAAAGAACAACGTTCTTTTACGCAATCATTTTTTTATGTACTTCATATGTTAATAAAGGTGGAAATCCGTTGTTCTGTAAAATAAAACTACAAAATTGGAATGATGTCTTCGTAGCAAGCGAATATGCGCTATTTCTCCTTGAATAATTTACTGACAAATATTTTTTTTAAATCTTTATGTTTGGTTTCGAGTCTTAAACACCATATTTGTTTTAAGGGCACGCATGACCTAATTGCCGTCCGATAGTGCACTAAAAAGTGGTGTTTTGGTTTAAGTGCACCAAACAAATCCTTATATAATTGATGATGATTAATAGTTTCTTCTAAAAGCTTTATATCATCCTCAGAAAAGGATGAATACAAACATATATCTATGATTTTAACTAATAACTTTATAAGCTTCCAAACTTTGTCATTTCGTGGTATGTGATCCCCTATGATTAAACAAAGAAAGTGTATAAATGTTCGAGTTTCACTTGCAGTCATCTTTAAGTTTGATTTTGTTAGATGTGTTATCTGTATAGGGCAAGATTTATTCCCTATTTCTGTTTCACCGTACATAAAACTTTGTTTGCGAAGGTTTAAAAATTCAATCGAAAAGTAGTTTTTGTTGATAAAATAAAGCAAGGCTTGGCTTATTTCATATCTACAGATCCCTTCAAACATATCATGCATAAGATCTACACTAAAATTTTCAGTTACGTGGAATGTTTTTATATCATTAAATATACTATTTTCAGTGATACCCGTTACTTTATAGTTATTGATCTCAATATCTTCTGTATTTGATTTCGCATCTCTAAGATATATTTCCAACTCCTTAGTATCTTTTTGTAAATCGGCCTTGCCTCTTCTACATAAACGACAAAATTTATCGCAATTGAATGATTTTCAAAATCCGAGTATAATTTTCATACCTAGATTATCTCCTAATATAAAATGAACATGGTAAGTTTTGCCTCTAGAATTTTTTATCAATTCTCGTTTCTTCGTAGCATCGGATTTCTTGAATCAATCCATATAGTACTGAATTACTTCCGTGATCTTTAACAAAGCGGGATTTTATAAGAGCAGCAACAAAAATAAAGTTGAGGTTTGATAGTAGATGTTGTGGAGTTGTGGGGAAGGAGTAATAAACAACACATATTGAATCCTTGGCTGCATGACTACCTAAGGGACTACTAGCCTCAAAATTGTCGGAATATAAAATGTAGGGTATGACCATTTCCTTTTCGATTCTATCTTTTTATATTTTGTAAAAAGATCCATTAACGAAATTGGAATAACTATTACAATTTTTCAAGCTTGTTATATTATCTAGCGTTTTTTAGGGTTTTGTAAAATAATTTTAACAAAACCCTTCTAAAATCGCGTCCTGTCTGTCCGTCTGTCTGTCCGTCCGTCCGTCCGTGTGTCACAGCAGTTTTTCTCGGAAACTTCATAAGCTAGAAGCATCAAATTATGTATGTAGGTGTAAAGTGGTGCTCTCTTCAATGTTCAACTGCAAAAAAATTTTATAAGGTATTTAAGGGGGGTCTCCCAATTAGAGATGTGCAAAAAGTACTCATTCGATATAAAGTAACGAATACTTTGAGTGAATATAAGTATCGAATACTCATTCATGAAAGTATTCGGTATTGGTACTCATCCAAAATCACTCTGAGTAGAGTCTTTGAATCGAGTTTCGCTACTCATTCTCACTTAGTATTACTCAAAGACATATAAACATATGGACGAGCAACGAGAATCTGTGTACTCGTCCATGTGAGAAGCAAATTTGCCACATAAATAAGTTATAAATAACTTACGCTCTCGAAACTATATGATTCCCTCTGCTTCTCCTTCCCCTTTTTTTCCAGACAGGTTTTTCTTTTCTCTCTTCAGAAGAATCACTTCCCCCACTGACACCCGCGCACACCAACGAAATTTCATTTCAATCGCGCCTTCGTTTTCATTCGGAAAACAGTTTGAGTACAAACAATAAACGACTCTCACGGAAAACTCGAGCGTCAAAGCAAAAGAAAATCGAAAAGAGCGCGAAGCACGCGGGAAAACTCATGTGTCAAAGCGGATAGAAATTTCGTAAATTTTTAATTAAAACAGTGAATTAAAGCTCCGATTACGTTCGCGCGATCTTCAAAATTAAAAACTTTTGAAATGTGAACGTGTTTCGCCGTGAAAAGAGTGCTAAATTAAAAGCATATCACCTCAAACCTCAACTTCACACAACTTTAGCGAAGGTTGCCAATTGCTTCGGCTCTCACGACCGGTTGCGGATCCAGTACTCTCTATATCTATGGTATTACTACTCATTCACTCATAGGGCTCTTTCACACGGGAATGGTAAAAACCCATATCCAAACAGGTTTCGCGCTTACGCCCTTATGTTTACACGTTGCATTGTTCAGCCAACCTATTTTTGTATACGATACACGTCTTGCGAGTGTATGTGTCGAAAGGATCATTTGATCGTTAAACGTCGTGCGGACAACATGAAAGCGAAGACAGAGAGATAAGCGATTGAGAATTGATGTTTTAGCCTTGAATTGTGCACGAGGTAACAAAAACTGGAATGAAAAATGTATTTTATGATTGTTAAAGTTTGTCGATTCAAACTTCATTGGATTTATTAGAACGTCCGTGTTTTTCCGCTTTCTGAAAAATAAATTCCAAATTTGAATATCCTTTTTAGTCGCATATTTTTCTTGTTGTGCTGTCAACTGGCTTATTATAATGTGATTCTATGAAGACTATGCGTACTGTTAATTTTCTATAGATTTACAATAGGCAATTTAACTTTATTGAAATCGTGATATTAGTCGTGTTGTTTCCTGAAATTTATAAATTTATTAAATAACGCGTAGTTTCTCACATCCACGCATCTATTTTTGCACGCAAATTAAAGAAAGGCAATCGTTTCATGACGACTTCCTTCTTCATCGAATGTTCAATTCGGAATGATTACCGGCGTTTGTATAAAATTTCCCCCACCAAATGATCAACAAAATGCGTTTGTGTATGTGCGTTACGCTCGTTCACCCTAAGAAATGTTGGCTTGTTTTTACCATCAGGTACCCTCAATGCCTCTCACTCTTCTTGCCCATATAACCTGTTTAACGCTCACTTTTAACGCTGCGTCTGAAAAAGCCCATAGAGCCGCTCAAAGAATCGAATTCAATCCAAGTCAGCGAGTACGAGTAAGTAGATCACTCATTCGGTTTTTCGAGTTTTCTTTTACACGGTTTTCTACTTTGTTACTCGTATGAGCTGATGCCGTGGGGACGATTTGGGTCGGAAAATTTGATGTTTTGTCGCGATTTGGACAAGAGTAGATCTCTGTAAGAGATTCTTTTGCTATCGTGCAACATGTGTATTATCACAATCTTGCAATAATGCGATATCGGGCGGTTATGGGTGTTTGCTTCTTTTCTCTTTAACTTCTTTTTGATAATTTGATTTTCTGTTGTGCGACATCCATTAGTTGATGAATAGATTGCATGCAGATTTGAGTGTCGTGATTTTTTGCTTAGATTTTGATTAGATTTGAAGGTAAATTAAATACAATAGATTATTTATATTCTACGTTGTATTGGCGTTAATAGCATGAATATGTGCTGGTAAAAGGTAGAATATAAATAAATTTGTGCACGTAAATTATGTGAGTTTAAAATTTCGTTAAGCGTAAAAAGTGTTAATCATTTTACACAAGTAAATCTTTAATGATTAAATTACAATAAGTTAATTACCTTAAGATATAGTTTCATAGCAAATATTGTAGTTCATACAAAATAATTTAATTTAAGTGCGGGTCGTGAGGAAAATTTTTTTTCGAGTGATTTCAAGTGTTTATAAAGACAAAGACATTATTGAACTTTACAGTCAAATAAGGACAGTTTTCAATAAAATAAGTAGATATCTGAATAAAAAACAGGCCAGAAAAATAATTGTAAGTTATTTTAATAGTTTTAATTTGATTGATAGTGGGAATCACATGCTATTAACTTATTTCATAATAATTGCCTTCTGTAGATTATTCTTAAACCCAATTTTGGAGTAGCATATGCCTCCCTAATATTTATATATTCATCATCACAACCTTAAATGCTAAGCATCATTCGCAAATAGGAATTTTCAATCAAATACTGTACATTAACTTTTTTTTTTTGAAAGTGTAGTGCGTGATTCCAAATATTGATCGAAATGTGTTTGAATACACACTTTTAGTAAAGGTATATATTGAAATTTTTCTCCTTTAATAGATTGTTTTTGGAGAAAATTACGAAAACTACAAGACTTCGAGAACTTTTGAGTATGTGTAAATTTCTCACTGATATTTTAGAATAATTTTTTTCAATTAAATAGGTTAAGATATGGCTTCTGTTGAACAATTCAAAAGAAAACGTAGTAGCATTTGGATGCATTTTTCTATGGATGTAGAAGGAAAAGCAAAGTTCGATACTTGCAAGCAAATTTTGTCCTATAAAGGAGGTGCTACTTCAAATCTTATAAAGCACTTAAAAAATAAGCATCCAACTATTGAAATTATAGAAAGGGCTGCAAGTACCCCTGTTTCAAGTGTAAACCACTCTGTTGAGATGGCAGCTCCTCTGGTAGTGGATGTCGATCCTGGAAACTTTTCAGCCTCCTTAATAAGGGAACAAAATGTAGTAACCCTGAAATCACATTTGATGGGTCAAAAAAATCAACCCAAAATAACAAAGTACACTTCTCGTCCACTTACAATCACTCGTGAACGAAAAATTACTGAGTGTATTTTCAAAATGATAATTAAAGATCTGCATCCATTTTCGATGGTTGAGGATGCAGGTTTCAAAGAGCTCATGGCTGAAATCGAACCAGTATACAAAATTCCATCCCGAACAACTTTTAGCAGAAATATGCTAGAGCAACACTATATTGATTTGAGAGAAGCTGTCGAAAATAAAGTGAAGATTGCCAAAAAAATAACGCTGACGAGTGACGCGTGGACGTCTTGTGCAAGAGAAAGCTTCATGGCTGTCACGGCTCATTTTGTTGACAAAAACTGGGCAGTTATTACCGTTCTTCTAGATTGTTTTCATTTTCCTGAGCGGCACACGGCTATCAATATAAACAATGAATTACTTACGGTAGCAGCTAGCTATAATATTTTTGAAAAAATTAATGTCATGGTTACCGATAATGCGGCTAATGCTGTTGCTGCAGTAAGGTTATCAGGATGGAAACATTGACCATGCTTGGCACACACATTGAATCTTGTTGTCCAAGCTGCTCTTTCAACAATTGATGCAATCCACAAAAAAGTCAACAGGATAGTTGAGTTTTTCCACCGAAGTATTCCAGCCACTGAGAAACTCCAATCGTTCCAACAACAAATTGGTAACAGTAGGCAACCATTAAAACTAATTAATGATGTGATCACACGATGGAACTCAACCTATTTTATGTTCGAGCGTTTCATCACTATTCAGGAGTCAATAGAAGCTGCTCTAGGTGTTTTGCATAGTCCTGTTGAAACTTTGAAAGCGGAGGAATGGAGAATATTGAAAGAATGCTGTCTTGTTTTAAAACCCTTCGAACTATGTACAACAGAGCTAAGTGCCGAAAAAGCAATTACCATATCAAAGGTGATTCCATTGATAACAGTTTTAAGGAAAGCACTTATAAAAACTATTGTAGTTTCTGAAGAAGGAATCAAACTAAAAGATTCGTTGTTGCAAGGTTTGTACAATCGCTTTGAGCTCATACAATATAATGAAGTATATGCGAAAGCCACATATCTAGATCCCCGCTTTAAACAAAAAGGTTTCGATGATGCAGATGCTCTAAGCAAAATCCAAGAAACTCTTCACGTTGAAGTTTCGGAATTAATTAGAGGAAGATCGAGATCTGAAAACTTCGTTGCTACTGCAGGAATCAGTCCATCTTTGAATGAAACAATGGAGCCGCATATTCTTTGGGGGGACTTTGATAACGATGCTGAAATTGAAAACTCGTCACCAGTATCAGATGGGTTATTAGAAATTAGGCAATATTCGGAAGAGAAACGTATATCTCGACAAGAAGATGCTCTAGAGTGGAGGAAGAGTAGAGAAATAATATATCCAAACCTTGCTCAACTAGCACGAGAATACCTTGGAATAATAGCTACGTCAGTGCCCTGTGAGAGAATTTTTTCTAAAGCTGGACTCGTGGTTTCAGAAAAACGAAATCGCTTAAAGGCTAAGAATGTGCGAAAAATTTTATTTTTAAATTCAAACTACAACCTTGCGTCAACATAACTGCCTATTCGGTGTTCAACATCATACGGAAACAATTTGTTTAATGCATTGCTATGAATTTTTTTTTTAATTATTTGAATTATAGTTAGCACCTAAGATAAATGTAGCAATATGATTAAGATTAAACACCATTAGATCTGAGATAAAAATAAGTTCCTGATTCTCCAATATTTGTCGTTTGATTAAGATATTGAATATGAAAAAAGATAAATCGAGCGATTTTATGCGTTTTTCCACAAAAAAGAAGAAAACGGTTTAATATCAATATAAATAATAATTTCTAACGCAATATGCTCGTAAGTATTCAGTTTATAGCAGTAATTACTGAGTAATAGTAACAATTATAAGTAGGTGGGATATAGCAGACCTATGTCCCTTTTGAAACGACAGAAATAAAGATCTAATCTTGAAACTCAATAATATTTCCGAGAGGATCTTAACTGGGTTCCGTGTTTTAATTTCAAAATTCAAAAGGCTTTCACTTTTATTTGCCAGTCGTATGAAATCACACTCTTCAACCGATTACTAAGTATCGAATACTTGGTACCGAATACTCAAGTCGAAGTAATCGGTAATCATTCGTTACACAAAAGTAATCAAATTGCACATCTCTACTCCCAATGTAGGGGAGTGACCCCCCGAAAAAAAAATTTCATTGAAGGTAGCCGATATTGGTATCAAATGAAAGGTCTTGATGAGAACTTTTCAAAACAGGTCTTAATTTGGCAAAGTTTTCTTCGAGGGGCGCACAGGGAGGGGAAATACACGAAAAATTTGTGTCCCCCCTCCTCGCGATTGGACACCTGTGATCCGAAAAATCTGAAAAAAATCAAGAATGTAGGCCTTGATAAGCACAACAACAACAAATACGTGAGAAGTCGCAATTCACTTAACTTTGTTAGTAATAGTATGATTTATCGATTTTATGTTTTCTTGAATAAAATCTTAACGGTACCCTTAAATTCAATGAAATTCAGTACGCAGAGGACTATTTATAAGGTTGATTAACCCTGCAAGTTTCATAAAAATTGAATCATATTTAGCGAAGTTATAGCGGTTTGAATTTTCCTGTATTACTATGGAACAATATGCGCTGCATATATTACTATGGCAACATATGGCTATGGAACAACATTCGCGTTTTACCGACTCAGACACTACAGTTTTGCTAGGATATGCATGAAAATTTCAGGAATGATAGGTGTCATGTATATCTTTGAGAATCGGTTCAGCTAGTGGTATCAGTAATTGTAAAACAAAATAGTGGCTGTTTTAAATGCGAAGATTGAATAATTTTGAGTTATTTTGCCCCAATTTCAACGTTTCAGGTGCATGCTTTGAACACTTGATTCAATTTAATGAATGACTGAAGATGAATACCTACAATTAATGCTCATAAGTGAAACAAGTCAAGGAGGCAGGAGAGAGCTCCTAGCAAAAGGGTTTTCTAGCAACTCTAGGATTCGAAAAAGTTGGCTATTAATCAATGATAACAGTACAGGAGAGTGGCCCCTGAAAAAAAATTCATCAAACGTAGCTAATATGAGTATGAAATAAAAGTTTTCATGGGAGCTTTTCAAAACAGTTGTTAAACTGTCAGTTTTTGCTTCAGTGGGGCACAGGGGGGAAATACATGAAAAATGTGTTTCCTCCCTCGCGAATGGTCATCTGAAATAATTATCAAGGGATATATTTATGAGTATAACAATACCAAAAATCTCAGAAGTCGAAATTCGTTCAACTTTGTTAATAATAGTATGATCTTCGAATTTCATAGTTTCTCCAATAAAATCGTCATTGACATGCTTCTTGACTTTATTGAATCTGGTGACTGCATTTTGAAAATTGAATACAAAACCTTTCTGACATGAGCGTAGGTCTGTTTACCCAACTTGTTGAAGAATATTTTCTAGTTAAAAAAATGTCTTGATCTGAAATCGCAGAGGCATTATGTAAATTTTTGAACTACTTTCAGCAAGACGAGGCTGGCCAGACCGGAGTTGTATCGATATTTCGTTATTTACAGTATGGGCTAGGAACCCTTTGAACAAATTTTGATTTATAATGCAGCTAGTAAATTTATATTCAGAATCAAGGTCACGAAAAGGATTTGAAGCAAGATCAAGCACTTTGCTAAGTACTTCTGGTATTAAAATATTCATATCTTTCATAATTGATATACATAGTTTGACACATATCTGTGACCTTTTTTTGAATTTCTATTGCATCTATTATTCTTAGAATACAATTCACTTGAAAAAGTTACAGCTGAGTTTTTAATGGCGTCCACAGGAAACTTTTTTTCTCGGAAATTTTAGATTGCGAATTAATTACGCTAGTGCTAGGCAAAATACTAATAGAATCATCAATATTTATCCTCTTGGTAAAAAAATTATCTACCGCAACTGTAAAGCTCAAGTTTTCATCAGATATGCACTCTTGATGTATACTTAGGTGCTTTGAAAAGGACCACTTACTCGAAAAATGTTGAAAGCAGTTCATTTGTGCGCATTCAAAAATACCATAATTTTTAAGCTTATGATCAGCTCCAAAGTGGATTAATAAATTTTAAGTGATTTCCAAATTTTTTTGCAAACAAAACAAGTGTACATAATATTAATTTTGATGAATGAGAGATTTCAAATAAGATATTAGTCCACTCACTTTGGGCTGATCTTCATCGTAATTAGTATCAATTTCAAAAAAATATTTTTGTATAAAAAGCCATACTCCATTTCAATATATTGGATACTGCAAATCCAAGACCTGAAACACTTTAAAACAAACATCAAGCGCTGCTAAGAATGATGAAAACTTGAGCTTAATCTCATCTGAATATATAAACGATTCATTCAATGTGCTAAGAGTGCTCCTAGCAACTACTATCATAGGCTGCAATGTTACACTTTCTTTTAAAAATCGTTGTCTGATCAAAATTGCTGCTGATCGAATGTTTAGGATGAAACTATCCATGGCTTCTTTGATGGTAACTTTTTTTGATTTGCCATCTAGTTTGTAACGAGCTTCAGGTGTGATCACTGCATTAAGCAATAAAGTTGCTATACAGTTCTTCGAATCTTATGAAAAAAATGTGATAAAATGCAGAAAAAAAGGTGGTGAAAATTGTATTACCCGAAGAGATCCTTTCCGAATCCAATTTGCGAACCAATTGGCGAGAAGCTTTATCTTTTACATTATGTTGCAAGTACGTTTTAATTAAGATACAGAAAGAATTCCATTTTTCTAACAGAGCCAAATATTTATTGGGGTATAATATACCGAAATCGGAATCAATCTGAAATTGTTTAACACATAAATGCTTTTTGATTTCTTTTGTGAAATTAAGGTGTTTTTACCAAAAGCGAGGCTAGAGATGCATTTTTAAACAATGGCCATTCATTTAAAAAGCTCGATACCGTTTCTTTTTTTTTCAAAAGATTTTTTTAAACTCCTTCTCCTGTAATGATGGGACTTTTTCCATTTGTCAAGTATTTTTTCAAGGAGTTCATCGATCTCAATAGGGCGGTCGTCACACATTTATCGCTGGACCGAGTAGTTTTTGCCAGAGTTAAGGGAGTTGATCGTGGAAATTGTCTTCCCTTTCTGTAATTGTTGTAGCGGTCATATATTTTACCGCAAGAGTTATTTTGTTTTCCCCGGCATGCGTAATATGTGGCCTGTTAAAATATTGTAAGAATTTATGCCTCCAATAAATAATATAATATTCAAGAACATTAAGATTACTTACCAAATATTCACCGGGAAAAAATGTGCATATTCTATTAGCGATATTTTCCAAGTCTTTCAGCGATAACTTTAGTCCTGAAGCAACATAATGATCTATGATGCAGTTGGAAATATTCTGTTGGTGGCAAGGCATTAGTGTACTATTCTCCTTAAAATAAGCAAGGACGTCTTGCCCTCGAGGGGTCTGCACAAAAATGTCACTCAGATCGGTCTACGTATTTTGAAATGAAATTAAAAAGAAAATATTATTTTTTAACCTAAAATTCCACCTGTAATAAGGTATCTAAACCCTTTTCTGATGTTTTCGGAGATCTGGATGCAAAAGAACAGCTTGCTTCATTTTGGACAGTTTTTATCCAACGGCTAACTCTTTCAACAGATGAAACCATGTCATCATCCTCACCATACTGTAAAATAAGACAATTGGGAAATTATTCAAAAAATTGGGCACAAAAAGAACTATTTTTACCATTTCTCTTTTCCAGGCTTTGAGTTTTCCTCTAAACTTTGCTTTTGTGCCTATGTTTACAACAGGTGGGAAAATTTTGTCTCAATCAGATTCATCTAAATGGCGCAATTTTTCAATTCCCACGCCGGCACCTGCACATTAAATCGAAAAATAGTTAATGAACTAAGTGCTCGAGTTTATATTATGTGATGAGTTACAAACTACCGACGACTTCATACGGACACTCGCTTTAAGGAATATTTGATTCCAAACCTTTGGTACATAATATCAAAGAGAAAAGATCATAATTTGGCATGAAAGGCTATTTACAGCTCATAATTTTTGAAAAGAATTTGGAACATTTGATTAATAAACAGTTACATTGTGTTTATAAACCATAAGGAGAACACATTTATCATAATTTAAAAAGTTGCCGATCCATTTATTTTGAAACAGCAGAAGGCTTGTGTACTTTCATGTCAATGCTCCAAATTTTTCCCCAAAAGTAATGAGTAACAAAATTTTTCACATTGGTATTAGGTATAGGAGACTTTGAATAAACTTTTTTTTGAAGCAATTGTTCTTATGGACTAATCGGGAGTCTTATGTAGTAAACTATTCGCTTGTCTCTCAACACAAGATATGTTTTTTCCAAATCCCACTTTTTGAGTAGAAGAAGTAATTCCTCGTCATCGCTTATAATTTCCTCGTTATCTAGCAGCAATATTTTTAATGTTTCATCAGAGGGTAGTGGCGAATCGTTTTCATTCGTAGTTTTCATTTTAAAGGGATATTTGAATGTATTAAAACTTAGGGAAATCTGGTTACATATCATAATATTTGAGATTAACACATTTTTGTTGAAACCAAGCGAAAATCTTACCAAATTCTTACAAAATGGATAAATTCTATTGTTTTTGGCCGTAATGCATCTAAAAACACCACAAAATTTCCCTTGGAACCATCTATTTCACTTGCTTTGTAACCTTTTTTTTGTAAGATCTTATGACAAATAAATTAGGCATTTGTGGGTCCAACGTATTTTAAAGGCAAAAGGAACATCGCATACTAAAACTTTCTATCCAGCACTGACTCACTAGCACTTTTTGTTGCGAAATGAAAATAATTTTACCAACTCTATTGCCTCATTAGAAATATAAGCTCGCGATTTTTCTTTGTTACGCCCAATCACTTGAAATAACTTGTCAATTATGCGTACCGCAAAATTCAATGACGCCAAGAACACCGTTTCATAGATTCTTTATCTAAGATGGACTCACTTGCACTTCATGTACCCATATCAACTTTTTGTAGTGAAACACAGAACCAAAACTACACGAAACGACAACAAATTAAACAAAGTAAGCATAAATTCAATGTCAGCCTGCCCGCTAAGAAAATTGGTAGACGATTCACAAGTAAGTAGATGCTTAAAATTACTGCAAAAAATGTCTCAAGTGTACTGCGCTGCGCTCGTTGCACTGAAATACGACTGCAACCTAACAATGTAGCAGTGTTCTTGGAAATGATCATGTTGCCGTTCAATTAACCGTTATTTATTCCAAGGGTGAAGCGAATAACATAAACGACAGAAAGTTCTGCTGAAATAACAGGTGATTTTAACAGATGCGTCTGTTGAAATAACAGAAAAACATTTGGAAAACTGTACGAAATATAACACTGTTGGTACAAGAAATCACCAGTTGATTTTCAACAGACATCTATTGAAATGACAGACACATTTGAAAGATGTGGCCATTGAAATAACTGAAAAAATCGTTTTGGCTAAATATAACGTCATTCAGTTTGAAATTAATACAGTTGATTCAACAGTTTTTGATAAAAAATTGACAGATACCGGAATAACTGTGGCCAACTGTAGATTTTACAGTACTTATTTTTCTGAGTGTAGGCCTTTAATGTGTTTGCAGAAGCTTGGGTCTCACAACCTGGGTTGTCGTTTGTACTCCGATCGGAGTTTTTTTCTCCGTTTTAACAAAGGGTACTCCGGTACTCCCCCTTAGAGCTAAATACTCCGATTTAATAAGAACAACAAAATATTTCGTTTTAAATGACTTTTCTACTAGCCTGTACAAAAAATGATGTACTGTTGTGTACTGTCTGCTGCGATTAATTGGCAAGACTGTGCGTTGTCAATCTGTCAATGTCAACTGGATGTGGATGACAGATTTTCGCACAAATAGTTTTGTAGTGGATGCTGATAAGTGGCACTTGGGTTGAATATCACGACCATGAGTAAGCAACCTCTTGCCGAAGTGAGGATAATTGTATCGGATCAAAGTGTGCAATTATCTGAAGAGCAGCGATAGTCATGAGTAATCAATCTCTTGCGAGAGCAAAGATAATTGTACCGCATCAAAGTGTGCAATAACTGGAAAAGCACCCTGATTTTCAACAATTGCAGTTAAAATTAAAAATCAAAAATGGACAAGTAAATGCCTTGTCGCACTATTTCTCTGGGTATTCTTAATTTTGATTATCAATTTTAGATGGATAGTAAGGAAGACAAAGGACAAAGGCGGACCCACGTACCTCGAAGCAGGATGAGTTTCGCAATGCTTCTGCTTTTTCATCATCAGCATTTTCAGATACCGCTAAAAGTTCTCCTAAAAAGTACAGTAACAGCAAAGCTTACTGTTAAATATGTTTGAAATCAATACAAACAACATTTCTCATATTAAAAGGCATGAAACCTCAGAAACACACAAGCGAACACTTTGCAGTTTACAAAATCAGCCAGAAATGACGACAAAGCAGTTTGGGGATTTTCAAAGTAAAATCATGGGATATGATTGTGAGTCACAACCATAGCATAGCATATCTTATCACAGATTTGTATACTTGCAAGTTTGTTCTCCAGCATATGTAGCTGGTTTCAAAATAATCAGAACCATAGAGATACAAGACTGTAGAGAGGACAATCAACAACTTTTTTGTCCAAATTTCCCCTTAATTTACTAATACTTATATAAATTTACAACTACCAAACAAATTTCTTCAGAGATGAAGAAAAGCAGGGGCAATAATTCATTCATTTTCATTGCATTAACACATAATAAATTTAATGTGGATTGTTTCACTAAAATCAATACTTTACAATTTATTATGCTGAGGCTAAATAATTTAACAAGTTTTTAATGTTATAAAATTTCAGACTAAAATAATAGCATCCAATTTCTATACATTAGTTTTTTTGCATTACTGATATTGATGATAGTTGAAATCATCTAGCTGAAAAGCAGTTAAAAGCATAAATAACTTCTACATATTGATTTATGTTAAAAGCATAAATAACTTCTACATATTGATTTTCAGAATTTCGTACTAACTTAAAATGCCCTTTTGAAATTGGGTCTTTCTGTCCATTCGTCCGTCCATCTGTATGTCACAGCAGTTTTTATGCGGAACTATAACAACTATGAACACCAACATTTGTAGGCGTTTCATAAGTGATGGCCTCTTCAAAGTTTGCGTGTCAAAATATTTTTCAAATGTATTAAAGGGGGTCTCCCTAAACGGGAAAGGGAGCCTTAAAAATTGTGTTTACCAAAGGTAGGTATATGGGGCATCAGAAGAAAATTATTGATTAGAGCTTTCCAAATCAGGACTTTAAACAGTGCTGCTAGTCTCATGGTGCGTAGGGGAGGGAAATGTACATTAAATATGTATCTTCTTTATGCCTGGACACCGTTGATCTTAGAACTCTGAAAAAAATCCTGGAGATAGCCCTTTATAAGCACAACAATAACAAAAACCTTCAAAGTCAAAATTTGCCCAGCTTACATTTTCCTCAATAAAGTTTAAGTAGTCCTATGCAAGGTCCTTTTATCCTGTAAGTTTCATGAAAATCTATAGACATCTACGGAAGCTATGCCGTTTGAAATTTCTCCAATTATAACAATTACTACACATGATTTTCCTACTATATAGGCTTTCCATCGAACTGGACACTACAGTTTTGATTGGATGTTCTCAAAATTTTCAGATAATATGAATAACATATGTAAATATATTTATGATTACATTGCATCAGTGATGTTAGTAGTAGCGCAACAACACGACAGCCTCTTGCAATGGAGTAACGCTAGTTTTTTACAAAAACCAAAAATTTAATGTGCATAGCGTTGCAGAGTTTTCTAAATTCAAGTATTTTTCATGACTGCATACCAAGGTATCGGTACAAAACCCTTCGGACTAGAATTATAGTCTATCTGCTCGAATGTTTAATGCAATTTGGTAATGGACACCTCTTATGCTGTCGAGTGCCTCCCTCTTCCTTTTACCGGGCTGAGCCATAAAGACCTTCTGAATTCGTCTTCAAGAAATCTGTAATCGTTTAAAAAGTATAGTTAAATCATACACTTGATCCCGAAATCAAAGATTTTAATTTTCAGAAGCGGCACAATCATTTCTCACAAAATTACTAGCGAAAAATTATTTGCTGCATCCGAAACTTAATAACGTACAGGAAAATTAAAATTAAAAATTACTTGCGGCGTCTGGAACTTCAAAAAGTAGCAAGCAAAATATTTCATACAATACCAAATAACAAAATTTTAAATTTCAATTACCCCCATCAATATATCCATTTGACTATTTCACTGACTCTTGGGGAACAAACTAAACGGGAATATAAGCTGAGAACGAAGAATATAGCACGAAGAATTAAGCCACGCCCACGTAAACAAACGGATGAAGTACTGATTGATAATCAAGAAAACGCATGTAATTAACACTAACTAAATCAAAATGTTCAAAAATATACGCGCACTCAAAAAATAAAGCAGTAATTGCCAACTTACCTGTGAAAAGATGTTCCTGGCAACCGGCATTTCATATTATTTCCGCACGTAAACACTATGCACTTCATTATTAGTTTTCTATGTTTTTAACTAGTGTCACTATCACTGAATCACTTCACTATGTTCTTTAAACCTCACCTCACGTATTACACGATATTAAAATCAAATAAACACTTTCGATTTGAAATTATTTGATCAAATTCGACGGAAATCCCGACGCGTAAAATGTTTACTCATGTCTATCAGTCGATTTGACACAAGTGCAACTTCGGGTTCAATTTAAGAGACACGAATCAGCTCAGTTGCTTCGGATGGGGAAAATGAATTTTTAAGTAATGACAAGTTCACGCTAAGTGAGTTATCTCATATCATCAAAAGTTGGTTAATGAGTTGCGTCCTAACTGGTTTAAATATGAATTGAATGAATCAGAGTTAACGCTATCAATAATATGCGGCAATTTTCGTTTGCAGTTAATGTACTTTTATCAGTTTTGTCGTTAAACTATAATGAAAGTTAATAAAACTGAGCAAAAGCGTGACCATACCTTAACACCAAATACCTTCCTAACTGCAATGTAAGCTGAGTGACAGTTTCTAGCCCGAGTGTGCCCGAAAATGTGCACAAGTGTAAATTTTAATTTGAATTTGATATTCATGAATTAAACAATTGATTTTCATCTGAGAATATGAATTTGTAACTTGTATGTGTGTGTATGAAGCTGATGTAACGAATATTTATCCCTTACGGTTTATTTAATAAAAAATATATCAATGCAAATTTGAAAGTGAAATACAATAAATTTTTCAATTAATTTTTAAGTTTTCTGACGAAAATTAGAAAATTTCTTGCGCTAAAGATTTGCATTAGACTTCTAGGTAATGAGTCATTATAATTTTGAACGCCATAAGTACTGTCCGCACTCATAAATCTACAAAAAACCATGAATAACCAGGCTAGTTTAGTTTATACCTATCTACAATACCCACGAAAAGAGCCGAAGGTGGTAACAGCTAATGAGGGGAAAAACTGGTAAAATCAAATTGTTGGGACGCTCACGGACAGGCATTTATACGGTTACAGCCCCTCTAATATCTTGTTCCTCTAAGATCTGAACAGAGTAGAAAAGATTTGTAGTCAATTATTTTGTTTATTTGATATCCGCAGGCCAAACCTCTTTTTTGAAAAAAATAAAAAAATATTTGTTTATTTAGTATTCCCAGCAATGACCGTAAACAATTGATCTACCATTGGCCTTACAGCTCTAAAGCCATCTTGATACTCTCCAATAAGTTTGTCTGCATATGTATATATTTAGATGAATATTTTGAATGCTTTATGGTGCAGTGATATGTCGCTATAGTTTTTGCACTAATGCTAATCTTCTGTTTTGCAGATAGGGAAAGTTATAGACTGGCTGCACTTCCTCAGTATTTGCTCTTGGTCTCATGTTTCATCCCACTACTGCTATATTTAAATATATCTCATTGATTCGTTATTACGTTTTCGTCTTTCGATGGTGGACAAACTACTTGCAAATTCGGAGGGACCAGTTCATAGATGTATTTATGTGCCTCTAGTGTTCTGGAGTTGTGCGAAGGTTAATGGGCTATTTACTGAATGATACTACTGATTTCGTTATGACATAGCGAGGTCTCGAGCTGATAAACCTGCGTCAAACTTTTCAGTGTTTTATTTGCTTACCTTGCATTATTGCTCGCTAAACTATCATTCATATTTTTCAGTTGCTTGCAATAATATTTTCCTTTCTTATTTTGAAAATTTTTATTCGTTACTTATTGTAGATTCTCATATTCTTCCCTCTTTGTCTTTGTATTCTTATTTATAAACGTTTTATACACCTGATTTTCCTTATTTAATGCCCACCAGCATTTTATCGAACTAATTATTTCTTTTGCACCAGGATACATAGCCAACCATATTTTCCACTATCGCTACCGTCACCACTTTCACTACTATTAACAGCTAGTCACTAGTTTTTGCCAATGTGCTTTCTAGCATGGAGGCCAGCTGATTTTCAACGTTTTAGTCAAAATTTTTATAACTGATGCCATTTGATGCTTCTCTATGTTGAATTTGCATTACGTTACTTTTTCTCATAATTCTTTTCCATTCTTCAAAAGTTAATTGGTCCGAAACTATGGCAGGCATCGTCTTCCTCCCCTGGGACCGTTACTTACCAATCTTGTGCAGGTAAGACTGAAACCATCCATGCCCGCTCAAAACCTGTCTCAGATAGAAGTCAGTCTCACCATGCCTTCAACCTTCCGTTCGTGCAACTCCCCCAAGACTGGTGCCAATTGTTGAGTGAGCGCTTTCTCTCATCACAGGCAACCGTCTCCCTAGCGTCCTCCTCTCGACGCAGGTAAATAGCGTGGCGCTTTCTAGCAAAGTGAGCATTCGGTATCCTGCCTGCAATAACATTCGCCGTCTGATCAGAGACTGCCGGATACGAAGATGCAATTCTCAGTGCTCCTCATTTCTGTAGCTGTGCCAAGCATTTTCGGTATACCTTCTTACTGAGAGCGTCGCCGCATATTTCTGCTCCATACAGTAGCGTCTTTCTAATGGGTTGGGTCTCTATACGTTGGCCATAATCCGACTCAGCACCGATACTCTCAAAGCAGCCTTCTCAGCCGTTGCCTTGATTCACTCAGAGAAACTCATCTTCGAGTCGATCAGTAGCCCCAGGTACTTCACCGCTGGCTTCGATTCGATTAGTATGTCTCCAATACTGATCATCTTTATTCTAGGAATTCTTTTTTTGTCAAGATGACCACTTCGGTTTTCTCCAGTGCTAAGCTGAACCCGCAAGTCCCTCACTCGGTGTATTAGTATACCAAGCCTAAATTGCACTTATTCAATTGTGAATCCAGTAACCAGAGCCGCAACATCATTGACACAGCCGATGAAGCGCGACTTATCTGGTATCTACTGTCTCAGTACCCCATCACAAGATATGCTACAGGTGTGGACCAAGGATAGATTCCTGGACAACACCTGAAGTAATGTATGTCCCTCAGAAGCCGCATTAGATATTTTGGAACTTGAAAAGGATTTTCCATCGTATTCAGAATATCCACCCATCAAGCAGACGTCGAGTGTCACCAAGAGAACGATTCGTTGCTTGGTGCAGCTATATGCGTCTACCTTTTGAACCACACACCACCTCTGAAATCGCATCAATGGTGGAACGTTCTGCCGAAGAGATAGGTTCCCAAAAGCACGAATTGAATAAGTGAGTCTTCCCTTAATCAGAATCTCTAGAACTTCCTCAGCAATATCTAGCACAAATAATAGGTGGTGATCCGGGATTTCTCCTCCCCTTCCTGATCAGCACGACCTTTGCTACCCTCCATCGTACCGGGAAAACCCCGCTCCGTAGACAAGCAGTGAATGTACTGGGGAGCGAGTTAGGATAATGGTGATAGACAATTTGCAACATCTGGAACTGTAGACTTCCTCGCTTTCAGTGAAAGGGCTGCTTCTTCTTGCTATGGCAGCGTGAAGGCTGGACACTCGATTGCTATTTCACCATAGACAGTGTTAACATGGGCGTGGAAGAGTGTCAACACTATCTCGTCGATCTTTTCCAGTTCATGTATGCAAAGCGTTCTAGGGCAGCAAGTTACCGCATCACAAGCTTGTAGCCAAGACCCCACGGATTCTTGTTTACATTGTCGACTAGATCTTGCCAGCAGTGGGCCTTGTTTTTGTTAGTCAATTTGCGCAGACGTTCCCTGGCCAACTTATATGCCGCTACCCAGTTGCATGGCTCGTCGCGGTTCCATGCCCGTTGAGCCTCACGCTGAAGCTTCTGACACTCCCTTTGTTTTTCAGAGATTTTAGTTGACCATCAGTACACAGGGATTTGCCGGGCCAGGGTTTTCGATGGGATATAAAAGCGTTGCAAGCAGTCATGATCATGCTCATAGTTGAATTCACAACATCTTGAGCTGCCAGTTCTTCCATCCCTTGTCAATTTCCCTGCAGCGGAGCACCTGCTGTGATCACCTAGCCGAATTACTCGATGTCCATCCTTTGGATATTCAACCCAATTGTAGAAGGTCGAGACAACATCACTGATCTCAAGCAAAATGCACTGGCTGCGTAATTCTCTAACACTCTCCAATTGTATATCCTCCATACTAAGGACACCAAGGGGTATGTCACGTTCGGTATGGTTCCTTCACCACCAATACGGTGGAAAGTTTGTATATTATCGGTGTTTAGTACGATGACCGCCATCCGGGCAACCATTTCTAGGATTCATTTTCTCCGCGGAGCTGTCTGAGACATGCTCCATTCGATTCCTGTAGCGTTGAAGTCTCCCTCAATGAGCACGTTGCCGTGTGCGTTCGAGACAGCGCCCTCCAAAGCATTAAGCAGGGCTTGGAAAGATGATATAGGTTCGTATGGCGTTGGGTATACACTAAAACAGGTGGTCCCTGGCAGCCGAGCCTACATGAAGCCATCCCCCCATCCACAGCTCTCCGTCTGGAAATCCCTGCTCCGAACCCAGATGGCGAGTACCAGTTTCATCAGGATACCATGATGCAGAACTTTTATCATGGTATTGCTTCCTTAGCAGCAAATATTCTCTGATCCTAAGTCATGTCCAAGATCCAGTCTTGGATCAGCATCCTTGCAAAGAATACAGTGTGCCTTTTTCGTGCACTCTTTTCTTTTATAACGCATTTCACCGTATTTGTAACAGAGAAAGCTCCTATTGGATCCTTTGCATACTTATGTGGCGTGAATATAGCCAAGGCATTTAAAACATTGAAGAGGCGCTGCTCTTCACAGTACCCTGTAGAGAAATCCACCCTAATCTGACTTTGCCTTTATTCAGAAATTGTTCGGCGTTCTTTCCGGTCAAGTCAATGATTGCCATGCATTGTCTTCTATGTGTTTCTCGTATCAGCCTCACTTTGATCCTGCCCATGCTAGGGAACTCCCTTTGGATGGCCTTTTCTACCTCGTCAAGGTCCGAGACGCAGTCAATGTCTCTTAATTCGATCGTTACTATCGGTTTGAGCGAGGTGATATTTACGCTTTTGCCGAAGACTTTCTTTACTGCATCGGAGAATGCTTCTTTATTGTCGGCCTATGCTCTGAATTCAACCAGTATGTGGCCCGACTGCGTTGGTCGTACTGCTTCAATAGCAGTATTGGTGTCTTCAGGCCTTACATTTCTCATGACATCTCGTAGCATTTCTGCGCGCGAACACATACCTTGTGGTTTTACGAGCAGTGCCTGCTGCTCGGGTCTTCGTCGGGGCTTCTTTTCTATTGTTTCGTATCAGATTTTTGTCTTGTTTGGCATCTGACTGAATTTTATTTTCTGGCACTTTAAGAAGGAGTTTCTTTGCGGCTTTCTTCGCTTCTTTTATCGGCACCGTTTGAAACCCGCAATGTGGCATTCCATGCCCATCAAGTGCCTATTTCTTCCTTCTTCTATTGCTTTTGGTCCGTTATTCGTCCATACGATTCATATGGCCAGTCCATTACAGCTTCCGTATTCTTACAATCGTTGAGACCTCTAGCTCGTTCAAAATTTGATACAGCCCATGGTTGTTTCGAATTCGCGATTGGTCCCCTTCTTGTTTCACTCCGATTGTTCGCCTCAGGACCCGTTGTTCGTCTCTTTCATTACTAGTTTTCGTTATTTTCGTGCCTAGATACACAAATTCGCTAACATTTCCGATATTGTATTCGCCCAGTCTGATATTTTGTGTACTTGAGGTATTTTTACTCGACTGCGTCATGGGCTTTGTTTTATGTTCATTGATTTGTAACTCTACTAATTTTGCTTCGCTGTCGAGTTTCAGGAAGAGTTCTTTGGCAGCTGTTAATCACCATCATAAAACGTTGATGTCATCCGCATAGGCTACTACTTGGCTCGATTTGTATAGTAATGTACCTCGTGTATCGGCAGGTAGCTTCCTTATGACGCCAGCCCGACTCCCTGCTTTAGTCCGATATTTGTGTCAAAGACATAGGTGAGTTGGTTATTGATGCAGACCATAGTTTACTCATGTAGTAACCACGCTCCATCAACCCTGAGGAAAAATCCGAACACAAGCCGAACGGCGAGCCATAAATCTTCGGTAACAGGTATATAGGTAAATGCTGACGCGACGATTGGCGCGAATATAAACACCTGCTTCGATGGGAGATTTCAGAAAAACCATATCTCAAAAAATCAATAACTTTGCAGAAAAACAAACTCGTTCCATGCAATCTTCTAGTTTTGAATTAGGATTTGGCAGCACTCCCATGTTCTGAAATGCGTAAAAGAACACGTGCGTCGGAAATTTTATTTGCTTTTTGCTTTGTTTCTTGAACGCGCTAGGCTTGGGCTCAGCTGACGTGCTCCGGATCAGCTGACCAGCCCCTGGGAAAATTCAGAAAGTGTGCAACACAGGGTAAATGGAAGGTGTGGGTACTAGGTGAATGTAATATGATGCAGACTTGGGAGGTCGTCGAAGTTATTGTCATTTTGGTGAGAAAGACTAATTTGGCTGCGATACCCAAGCAAAGCATTATTTGCTACAGTACGTCAAGATCAATACTGTTGTATGCCTGCTCAAAATCAGCGAAACTTTGGTATACGTCTTTGTTGGATTTGGTATACGTCTATGTTGAACTACCTGCTTGACTGTAAACAATTGTTGGCATTTGATCTGATTTTATTTTGTAAGGTCTTTGAAAACATTTTGTACGCTGTACAAAGTAGTGATATGCTTCTATAATTTTTGCACTGTAGCTTACTAAATTTTTTGTGGATACGGAATATAATTGAATGAATCCACTCTTTCGGCATATGTTCTTGTTGTCAAATGCGCTACATGACTTTTTAAATAGCTTTATAAACACTGCTGCCACCATATTTGATGAGCTCCACTTGATTTCATCGATGCTCGGCGCTTTATAATTCTTTTAAAATTTGATGGTGGAGCAAACTTCATCCGGAGTTGGTGGGGCCAATGGAAGCTCTCTGTAGATCTTTATAGGTTCCGATGTTTTGGAGCTATGTGGAGGATTAAGGAGTTTCTTGAAATATGATGCCCATCTTTCCTGAATCTTCTTTACTTCTTTGCTGATTTTCATCCAGTCGCATTCAGATTTTACTCTTTTCAGAGCATCTCCCGCTTTTTGGATTGGCCTTTGTTCTGTATGTCTCTGAGTGGTAATTGTATTTGCGACCACCTTTCTTGGGAGAGAGGTTATCGGCCTTTGATTCCCCCACCACATTTTCGGTGGTGGCGATGAAAACCATTCAACTTATGCTTTCACGTAAAGCCAATCTAACCGATCCTTTATCAGATTCCTTTCCATCTCTGCTTTTCTCTTTCCCGCACTTGGTAGCTGGATCGTCGTTCTAATCCTATGATTCCTAGATGTAAACTTAAACTTAAGGCACTTCTTTAAAAACTAAATGTACTCGCTAATCCTTCCCTGGACCTTCTTCATTTTCAGAAAATATGTTAGTAGAAATCGAGATCAGACTCGGTTGTCCTGTTATAATGTGTGTATTTTCGCATGTTTCGCGCTTCCAAACTATATTCAGCTTGTATTATCTCCATCAAAACGCTATTTGTTTTTCTTTCTGATATATATATACATACTTCGGAAGTAAGTTGCTCCCTTCTTCAGTGTCAGCTATTTTCTG
Source organism: Odontomyia ornata (assembly GCA_963969285.1). Taxonomy (NCBI): domain Eukaryota; kingdom Metazoa; phylum Arthropoda; class Insecta; order Diptera; family Stratiomyidae; genus Odontomyia; species Odontomyia ornata. The sequence goes on along the minus strand of OZ017738.1, from coordinate 347,074,951 downwards.
ATTTTACAAAGTCTTTTTAGGGATATTTATACTAAGTTCAACCAAATTCCAATTGTCTAAGGCTTTCCGTAAATATGACTTGATCTTCCTGAAATTTAAATAACAAAAGTATCTTTAATAAGACTGCTTAAATATTGAATTTCTTTGAGTTTACGATTTTCTTAAGGAAAATGCTGGATTTGAAAACCATACTATTATTAACTAAGAACCTCCAGACGAAATGCTGCGACACACAGCGGCTGGATAGATAAAACCAATTTCAATTACGATTTGTAAGTAGTACGAACTCCTAAAAATCAAAACTGAGTTAAAAAATGAAATTCTGCAAAGATTTATTTTTAAAATTAAACATCATCTAAGACACATTGCCGTACGTCATCTAATTAAATTTGGAATGAATCACTTCAGTTTTTAATTAAATCGTTATTAGAGATAGCTAACACAAAGTTTCATAACGTTTTCCGCTACGAGAGAGGCAAAATTAAAATAACCATAATTTATATCTTTTGGTTATTACTACCCAACAGCATCGTGTTTAATATCCGTAATTTATGTGATACACTGCAATACAGTTGCAATTATAATTCACCTGAAAATATACATTAAAGTGTGGTCAGTCCGGAAAACATTTTATGAATTGCAGACATCTATCAAATCTTCACCAAAACGACTAAATTAGTTCACTTGTAACAACGACCTATGATTTAATGGCCTACTTTTTGCGTAAAATTTAATATAAAATCTTGAAGATGCTCGTAACGTGCCTGAACAGCGTTGCGAATCACTCACTTTGATACTTTGTAGACATAATCTAGCGGATCTAATAAACACTTGCAGATTTACAAGATTGTTTTGCAGGCGTTTCCAGATGAAATACTGTATCTGGAGTCGGAAATTGACAAATTGCTGGCAAAATTAGCGCTAAATTTGATGATTGTTGGTAATCACTAACCAAAACGAATTTAATAGAGACCAATGAATACTATTCAAATTGCAATTACATTCATATCGAAGTCTATTCAATTGCGGTTAGTATGCTAATTCAAGTAAAAGGCGTAATGAATTATTTAATTGTTGCAAATGCATTTTGCTTTCCTATGCTATAAATTATTTTATTCCAATGCACACTGACTATAAATTGCTTTAGTTAAAAGTCTATTTAAATATTTTAAATATAACTTGTATAGGAAAATTCGGCAGTCCAACCAGATCTGATGCTGAGAGACTACTAACTTATGTATATTGTTTGTCTTTAGTACGATTTTAGCTCTTTAGCCTCTTTTGGGCCTTCGCTAAGAGATAGTGTATTAATCGAGCAGTTTCATAAGCAAACTGCTCGAAAACCTTCCTTTCCCCTACTAGTGATTTTGTGCGGCAGATTTAGAAAAGCTATGTCATAATTTCCATTGTAATCGTAATTTGTAAAATAATTTTTCTTCTTAATATTTTTATCAAATGTAATTCTATATCAATTTTCCTTTATATTAAATTTAAGTGTTTCCCTTTAATTATATTCGTTATGAGATTTAACTTTCATTGCTAATTCAATCGTATTCATTTTTCTTTACTTCGTTTAAGTTTAGTTCATTTAGTACGATTTAAATCCGCCACATAAAATTTACAGTGCATGAACACCTAACCGGTGTACTAAATTGGGAATGAAATGAGATTGATACAAGGTGGGCAATTGTCAAATATTTTGTTGGTTAGGATGGGTGAGGTTTTGCGTCCGTAAGGTCTGCCGGTTGAATATTGTTTGGTTTTTTCCTACCAAATGAATGGTTTTGCATTGAAGCCGCGCTACACCACCGTATTTGCTTATGTCAGCGTATGTATTCGTGAGTATAGTTATTCGTTGAAGTGGATTTATAATTCGATCCTCGATTTCCATTAGATACGGTAATTTAGATTTTGATCGGCTAGTGAGTGATCCTGTGTAATGATTTTAAGATAAACGTCCACGTGCGAACGAGGAAGCGACCTCTCATCGGTTCTAGACTTTAAGTCTGAGTAGTGCTAACGGATGATACCCACCGGTGGCTGCTTGTCGGCCAGCTAGATCGGAGAGGATTTCGGTCGCGGGTCTCCGAATGGATTACGCTCATCTACAATCTTCAGCCACCAATACATGCCCGTTTTCAAACGCGTCTCAAAACAAAACCATACGGAGAGGAAACCTACTTTACGTTACTCCGTGTTTCTTCATTTACTCAGTCAAGGACAAAAATCTGATTTTTACTTCGCGTTCCCGAATTTCCGACGTGGTACCGAAAAGTATACTACGTTAACTCAACCCGACGAAAGCTACGTTAATAAAAAGGCAAAACAACAAAGGTACCGCGTACCGCGCGCGACGCAAAACCGACCTTAGCGGATTTTCTCAAACCCTACCCTCGCGATGGCATACCTACCCTGCACCTCATTCCCCGCTGAAAATAGGAACCACTGGAAAGGAAAGTAGTGTTTTAATGTTTTAGCAATTCATTTTATTGTTAAATTCCCTTTGAAAAGCGTTTGAAATATTCTTATAAACAGATCTATATAATCAATAAAGTATGTGCGTTGCCTAACAAAAACTATTTCATATTTATATATTGTAGAGTTAATTACACTAAATGAATTACCAAATCTACTCTCTAGTCTTATGTTTATTAATTTTTTGTCGTCTAACGTTAATGCATATTTTATTTTTAATGGTTCGAATGAAAATGTGTATAACGCATCAAATCAATTCTTATTGTCAACCTTGATGTTCATAAAATACTTCTTTCAGATTTCGAGCGGATTCATACAGAGTTTGACATCTTGTTGATGAATTACATTGAAGAGTCTTTGTTGATTTGCAATACATACGATCGTCGAAATTAACGAGAACGTATCTATCTATTGGTTAGCGCGACATAACATAAAAATTATTTTCAATTGAAGGAAACAAATGGGGCCTATCATCTCACGCGTATGGTATGGTATCGTTAGATGATTAATGTTTAAATAATTTTATTTTATAAATTAAGACTGGTATTAAGACATACACTGTGTGCGTTGAATATTTCCTGTTTTTTTTTGTTTTGCTCATTCCAATATAGGATATTATATTGTTTTAGAGATTTACTCTTCAATTTAAGAGTCTTAGGAGTATAAATTATTTCAACATGATGCCATTACATCCACACCTTAATTGCTATCTTAATCTAAGTCTTAAATATTTTATACATGATATTTAAACTTCATATACATTAAAACCTAATCATATCTTACTTATACCTCCCCCTTTTGTAAATATTTGGTTATTGCTTAGGTAGATTTAATAATAGTTTAATCATCTAGGAAAGTATAAAGTATTGATTATTACGCACTAATCTGATTTCTGTGTATTTACACAATTCAAGGATCCGTTAAATTCGTACTGCGTTCCGTTGAGAATGTTGTGCGTTTTGTTATATTTTCATTAATAACTTTGAAGATCGTTGTTATGATCAATTTTCTATAGCCAGACCTACTTACTTCAACTGTAATGCATTTCTAATTTCATGAAAATTTTCGTTTACGAGTACGATTCGCTGTCGCAATATGTCAGTTCCTTGCATATAAAAATTTTACTATAAAAATTTGGTTGAGCTTTTTTTTTAGTCCCGTTGAAAATTATAAATATGTTATTACAATGTTACTAGTTCTCTTCAGTGTACCACATGCCTTTCAATTTGATGGTCCTAGTTTTAATTTTTTTCTTGGGGTTTGATTTTCAAGTCTTATTGGTTGTTTAAGTAGTTTCGATTTTATTCAATTAGGCTCAGAAGGAGTATGAATAAAAATCGTTTGCATGCATTATTTGGCCACGTTTCATTTAGTTTGAATAATGTTTATTGAGGGTTGAATGAAAAGCAGCTCAAAATCTTTGAAAAGTTGTGATGTAAAACTCAAACCTGGTTCGTTGATATTTGATAGCTTAAAGGATATCCGATTTCTTTTGTTTACTTCTGCTATCACTTTTTTCTACGTATGTACTAGTTACTCGTTCGGTAGTCCGAGTCATATTCCTGTATTTATTTGAAATTTCAGCATTATCATTGAAAATTTCGAGCAAACCATAGTCCATTAGAACTGGATCCAAGTTTTGCCGTAAGGATTCCTCTAGCTTTCATTATTATTCTAATAATCCTATTTATTATTCATCTCTCAATGTTGAGAGGCTAGCGTACGATCAAGATTTATTCAATTGTTCATTTTCAGGACGTCGTTCGGCTGCCGTTGTTAATAAATTATTAAAATCCAGCTCAAGACTTTGTCGTGCCTGTGAATTTTGCGTTGGAATTTGTAAAGCTAACGCCCTTGCATTTGCATCGAAACTTTCATCTAATGCTGATTCCGATCTTTTCTTTGCTGATGCACCTTTTTAAGGAATTCGGATGTATTCGCGGTCCTTTTGCGAAAATCCCCCCATATATGGTTATCATATGATTTCAGTTGTAAATTATCTTATCATCACCGACCGCTTTGCCTCAAATTACACTAGTTTAAATACACTTAATTTCTATTCACAAAATTCCGTCACCTTTCCACTGGCAGCCGAACCTCCGCGCGCTCACCATGTGGCTGTCAAATCGACTTTTTCGTTGAATTTTCTGGCAATTCCCAAATATACAGTTGAACCCTCACCATAGCGGGCAGGGACATTATTAATGTTATTTTGAAAAAAAATGTATAACACTGCTCTAGCACTTTGAGGTCTGTCAGTAAAATGATATGTATGCTAGGAGTATGAACTGCTTGGATGACCATAGCTAATGCATCATACAATCTATCTAATTTTGATGTGATGCTCAACAGTTTGGTGGCAAATTGTTCATTCAAAGTACAATCGAATATCTTCTACGTACCCCTGATAGCTGATTCAATAAAACACCGGTGAATAATCTCAAGACGTGAGTATCAACCGTCTTTAAGCCTTCAGGTTTTGCAAGTGTTTCCAACGATAACTGTAATCCGTTATTGATGGATTGTGTCTCTGCAGCTCTGACGAAGCAGCCAACAATCCAGCGAAAAGTGATCCATATTCGTCCATTTAGTGATGATCGGATGCCTTAGGAGGTGGTTGGAATTGAAGATATGCAGCTTGCGACGATGGCGACTGTGTTGGATGCATTTATTTAAATTTGATTATAATTTGGATTGAACTGAACATCATACCTTGGTATCCGCACACACACTTCCTGCTTCTGGTATGCTGAGCTTAACTAAATCGGCTGCTTAAATTGATTTCGCCGATTTTCTCAATTGTTGAGTAGATAGCAGCCGCGCTACTCACAACAAAGACTCTGCCACCATGTGGCTGTCCATTTCCCTTTTGACATCCCACGACAAAATTGACGTGGGATGTGCAACCGTCACAACCGACATGAGATGCCAAGCCACATGGTGGCAAGGTGTGTTAGTAGTGGTCGCCAGCGGCATCGCAAGATTCATTGCACCTGTTTTCGTTTTGTATGGAATTTCTGTTACTAATAAGAGCCAAACGAAATTCCAGCATTGCGGGATTTTATCTGCGCTTCATTTCCAACGTCTGTGGCTGCAAAATCCGCGCATTGTTCAACTGGATACATTATCGCGGTAAATGGATCCGCGAAGGAGATTATGGTCCATTTGCATCGGAAGCAACGGGAAAAGTCAACATAATTTACATGCAATGCTGACAAGTGACTAAAGCACTCCTTATTTACGTGATCTCTACGCATTATCATGTTCAGATGAGTTAGTGCGAAGAAGAGCCTTCATCTTAGTCGAGAGAAAAATAACTGTATATGTGTTTCTTTGTTCGCTGTGGTGAGGGCTGTCTCGATTAACCGTGAATCGCTGTGTCGAAGTTGGGGCGCGTTTTCCGACGAAGAAGAGGCGACGGTGCACTGATCGAAATAGCGGTGACCATTAACACCTGGGTGAAATCGGCAAGAATCGTTTGCTGTGATAGAAGAAGTCTCCAACAGCCGCAAAAGTAGGTATAACATCCAAGGATAGCCCCGTTGGAGTTAGCTGAGACCTAGCAACATCTGCATGAACAAATAATTTTTATTATCGAGCAACAGAAACACATCTTTCGGGTTAACAGTCCTGGTAGAAATTTTCGTAGATATAAGGCTCTGCCACGAGATAAGTAGATGCATATTCGTAGTTTGTTCGATGAACGAACGAAAATTGCTGCTATTTAGTACAATTTTAAATTAAAATCAAATGTACTTTTCGGTTTTTCGAACATTTATGAAGAACCCTTTACTGAATTCGGGCAAAATCAAGCATCGCTTTGGGTTATAACGTTTCTTCTAGCCAACAACTCGGCATTTTCATTTCGAGTTGACTTTTGGCACGCATAACTTGCTGTGCAAGTAATATTTTGAGACGAGTTTATTGACCTCTTTCGGATTTGACTATCGATAAAACCGATTTCAGCAATTGTGCGGCTGCTCCTCTCTTTGCTACCACGGATTATAGGTGCTCGAGACTCTAGAATTACGGCTAGTACAAACCGAGTTATAATTTACCCACTTTTGTTGCTAAATTTTTGGTTTAGCTGATAAATGTTATATATACTGCCCTACTTACCTTCGCGTCCAAGAAAATTTCGCAACGCGCTGGTGGCATGAAATATGCACGCAATGAATGTGCAAGTGATCTGCATTGCAATCAAGTCGTTTGAATGCATGAATTAAATGCATTAAGATATAAAAAACAAAAACAAAAAAAAAACTTTAAACGCGAAGTGAAGGTGTTACCGATCAAAAATATCGAGTATAAATAAATAGCCTGTTAGCGGTTTAAGGATCCGAGATAATTGACAAAAAGTAAAAGAGAGTCTCGTCACTATTTAATTTACACCCGGTAATGATTTTCAGTCAAATGCGATATATTATATCTAATATCTTAGCTAATACGAGTGTGAATGCGCTGAATGCGATTGTGTTGAAAAATTGTTTGAATAGTTCAAATAATTGTTGATGTTCTTGTTTCTCATTTAAATGCTTGCTAAGATTTCAGTAACTTGATTGTGTTTCTCAATTAGTTTCATTCAGACAAAATTCAATAATTTCACGAAACCCTAATTGAGATCCAGAACCAATAATTGAGCGAAGATTGACGTACAATTCCATTAGCTCCTTCGGTAATGAATTACTGTTTGATAGGCTTTAAATATTCAAAATTCAGTCGGATTTTAAAATTTGTAGTTTTAGTCAAAAAGCTAGCGTAGACCTTTTTAAAATCCTATCATTTTATTTGTCTTCTAGCTTGAAATTCAGTAATTATACGATTGTATTTATAGAGATAGATTTTATTGGTGCTAATGTAACTTATCATAATTCCGAATTATATTCTATTACAAACGTTTGTTATACAGGGTGGGCCAGAAAGAATTGCGAATTTGAAAAAATCATTAAAAAAAACTGAGTACAATTCACATACAAATTTTTATTTCTATAAAAATTGACATCTGGGAAATTCATTTTTTAAAAATAACGTCATCCAGGTGTGCACCATCCCGCTGCAAACATTCTTCGAATCTGACCCTCAAATCGGTAAAAACTCGCTGGCACATTGCACGGGGAATAGCTGCCATTTCTTCCCGGATATTGGTCTTCAACTGGTTAATCGTGGCTGGGTTATTGGTGTAGACTCTACTTTTTAGGTATCCCCACAAAAAAAGTCCGGTGGCGTCAGATCCGGACTTCTAGGAGGCCATGCAATGTCACTTCGGCGCGATATCAGTTTCCCAGCAAACATCTCGTTTACGACCGCCAAAGAGGCATTAGCTGTATGGCATGTCGCGCCATCTTGTTGAAACCATGTCACACGATTATAGGCTTCAAATTGTTGCAGTTGTGGAAAGAAAAAATCCCTTAACATGGCTTTGTATCGGTCAGAATTTACAGTGACAGATTGGCCTTGTTTTTTTGAAGAAGTAGGGTCCGATAATTCCGTTCTTGTTGACCTTGGGCGTCCTGCAGGCTTCTGTTTGAGAGTTGAACCAGTCTCTTCGAACTTTCTGACCCACGATCGAATCACACTTTCTTTCGAACACTGATTTAGGTCATGTAATCCAAACTCACGCCAAAATAAACGCCGAACAATAGCGCACGAATTGTGATTTTTAATAATGTTTAACGCAGAATGCACGTTGCGCTCCGGTGAAGTGATCCATCGCGACTAAATTTCCGAGAACCGAGCTACTTAACCCCACCACCCGCGCAGTCCCCTCTCTAAAGCTTCAAACGCAAGAGTGTTTTTAAAATCGTACGCCTTTCTGGCCCACCCTGTATAATGATAAGTACAAATCTTGACTTGGTTTTATATAAGCTATTTTGATTGTGTTCAAACAATCAACTTTTGTCATCAAATATCGTTTCTTACATTAAAATCATTCCGATGATATTCAATTCCTATGTCTGCAATTGTTCCTGCACTCGAAATCGTAAATTCATTTTGTACCTATCTCATAGAATAACTCTAAATGTAATTGGAACATTGATTTTCTGTTTTTGCATATTTTCTTTACATGCGCGAATCAATTACCGAAATTCGCGGATCATTTTTGCTGACCACATAGCACGTGCAGTAAAAGTTCATAAGAAATATATGACAAATAATTTGCTTTGTAAAACAAAAATATTGTACTTAAAAGATCATGGAAATTGTCATTTAATTATTATTAAAGTTGTTATCAGAAGAAGCAGTTGTTCTCATTAGAAAGGTAACAGATTGCGTTCTATGTTCTGTCACCCTTACGCCTCAAGGGTAGACGCGCGGTCCAGCCTTGCGGGCCCGGTTCGCTCCGTCGGAGACGGCGCAGGCGCCAACTCGCTATCCCTAGGCTGGATGGATTCAACAATAGGATCGTCAGCGAGTAGACGATCCGTCCGCGCACGCACGAGGGTTAACCCCTAACACCTAAAGGGAAGGAAAAGAAATGTAAACGTTTCACTTACTCTCGTCCCTAACCTGTACAAACTACCCTGTGTAACCACACCACGACCTCCTGAAAGAAAAACTGTCGAACCGAACGAGGAAAAGAAAACCTCCCCGCTTGAGCGCCGCGCACAATCCAAAAATACCTTTTTCCAATAATAATAATCAGAATATTTCCGGGTTTATAGTTCGATATATTCACACAAAACGATTTCAATGAAATTAGTATAAAAAACAGATGTAATCTAGAAAAAAAAACAAAATAAATAGGTACCTTTTCCTAATCTCGCTAAACTATCTTTTCTTGGGGCCCCAGCAAACGATCGCCAGATTATTTTCGCCAAATTTGGGAGCCGGATTCTCGTTTTGTTCAGCTCCTCGCTGAACGAAATTGTTCTTCTGTAGTTTCGCTAACTGCCGTGGTGACGATGACAAATTGTTCCTAGTTCCAATCACCTTCTCGCGCTGCCAATCCTGTATCCTCCGAACTTTCTGCCTTGAATTCCAATCGAAAAAAGAGAGCCTCCGTTAGTCCTCAGTCCTTTAAATTCGTTCGCCTTAACGGACATCCGCTACATTGGAGGTGGTTGGCCTCCCATTCATACGACGAACTCTTTCTTTCCTTTTGGCGCGGTTCGTAGCGCGGCCACCAACCATCTTCGACACCTCGGCTCCGCACCCATGGTTGCTGCACGCGAGTTGGACTGTATTACCCATTATTTTGGGATCAGCTGAGCAGTCCCAATATGTGGGTCACTGGATCATCCTAGAATGACATCGCCGAATGACATTTTGTAGTTGTCAGCAGAAAGTGTAAATAAACGCGATTTCGGTCAATTAGCTTTCGCCATTAAATCTATTTCCCTCCTGAAAAACGTGTGTTTGTCGGTAGAGTCGCACGCCCTGCATTCAATCGCTTGTTAGTTCATCAGTGTAAGTGGTTGGCTCGCAAGTCAGTGTTCCGATTGTTAAATGAATGACGGAATGGCGTCCCCGAACGAAATGTTTGTCCGCTTCATTACTTATGTGTTGTAGGTGATTGGTTTGTACGTTGCGATAAAGTTGCATGTCGGGAATTAGTGAGATGATTAAGAGATTTCCGAAAGTCGACTTGGCGTGGTACAGGTGATATGTGTACCTGGTCGTGATGCCTGCATTACATCGCGAGTGTTGTTCAACTTGGGATTCGCCTCGTCTTGGCGTCGCACCAGAGACGCCGTCAGGAAGGTGTAAATTGGAGACGGCAAGTTCCCCGAGGTAAGTCTTTGCATTCGTAACGACACTCCTTGTATTTTACAGTAGCCTCGCCGGTGTATGTTTCCGTTTGGCGCGCTGCATCCCTTCTCGGTTTTGCTGTTGACATTACCATTGATTGCGGTGGATCCATCTAGTGCGGTGACCAGGAGTGGGCCCCCTTAACGCCTTCCGAGTAGGTGCTAGCCTTTGTGGAGCGCTTGCGTTAGATGCGTTGCCATAGGTTATCCTTGTTGGGAAGAGTGATGGTCGACCGGCCCCCTTCTGATGTCGTTCGTCATCCGTTGCGGCCGTTTGCTCCCTAAATTAAACGCCCTACTCTAGCTCGACGGATAAATAATATTGTTTATCATACAAAAATAACACTTTCCTTCTGAATTATATAACAATATGAATTATATAACAATAACATTTCCTTCTTTTGTATGAGAGTAGTATTAGTGTCAAAAGAAAAATACAATGGGTCAACTGCTACCTCGATGCTCAAGCGGGTTTGGGGTGTGTAAATGACATGCATCCCGATCTCCTTAGAGTCGTGGTGTGGTCCCCGGATGGAAGCTGGTCACCCGTAACATTCCCCCCCTACTTCAAGTGAATTTCCCTGGAAATTCACTCCTTAGCTATGCCCAACTGCTACCGGCTGCACTTCTAAAGTAACAGGTTACTCGCAACTTACTTCAATTTCCAAACCTATTCCCATATACTCCAAAATCTTAATAAAATTCCAAAACTGTGGCCAATTCCCTACTCCCTACTTCTTATCGAGCTTTATCCCTATCTCTATTTATGCCTCCTCTCTACCTGGGCGTCTAAGTAACACGGTATGGCTATATATATATATATATATATATATATATATATATATGTATATAGTTTTAATGTGATAATCCTTCTCATTATAGGAGCCATACCACTCATTGCCACTCCAACCCCAATGACGCTACCGATCTACTCCTAACAAGTGCTAATCCTATATCCTTTTATGGTAATTACCCTCCACCAATCATCCCTAGTCCCCTATCTTATAACTGCCTGCCTAAATAACTATCCCTCCACCAATCATCCCTAATTCCCTATCTTATAACTATCTGTCTAAATAACTATCCTTCCACCAATCATCCCTAATTCCCTATCTTATAACTATCTGTCTGAATAACTATCATTATTCTAATGTCTCACTACTCGTTTTAGATCGCAAACTCCATGTGACGGAAAAGAAAACTAGCGACTCAGGACCCCACAAAGCCAGCGGATAAAATAAAAAAAAAGATAAAAGCACCCACGCAAATGGAGTTCGCGTGTCTTGCATGTGGCGGTCCCAGCGACGCGCAGCGATCGGAACAACACGCCCCGACAACGCGGACATAACCCGGACGGCGCGGAGCAACGTAATTACTCCCGAAAACTTAAATCTAGAGGTAAACATTTGCATTTGGAATTACATGTCTTTTGTGTCGTTAAATCCCTTTTAATTCTGCTTTCCTCCCCCTTCCTCTGGTGCTTAGCGTCTTAGCTTTGTCCCGCTATTCTATGAACGGCTTCAAATCCTTGACGTGCCAGGTACCCACGTCTCTGCCTTTCTCTTCCCGTAACTGGTAAGTCCAACCGGACACTTTCTTCCCTATCCTAAACGGACCCAAGTACTCAGGAGCCAACTTGGCTGAGTAGAATTTGGATGCGTCGGAGATAGTATAATTCCTCCTCCATACTCGGTCCCCCACTTGGTAACCCATATCCCGCTTCCTGAGGTTATACCGGTTAGAGTTTTGTTCGGCAGCTGCCTGCATACGCTGCGATACTTCCGTCCGCAGTCTCTCTAGATCCCTGGCCCGTTGCTCAGGATCCATCTCCTCTTGAGGTCGCTCTGGCCCTTCACCCGGTTCCTGCCGAAACCGCATTTCCGTGCCAAAATTGAAAAAGTAAGGGGTGACTCGCATAGTTTCGTGCCTATACGTTCGTAGCGCGCAAGCGATTTTTGCCAATTGTCGGTCCCAGTCCCGATGATTTTCCGACACGTATGATCGTAACATGCGTTTGATGTCTTGATTCCTACGCTCGGCAGGGTTCGCCTGGGGATGGTATAGCGCAGTAAACTTAATCCGCATTCCGTACCCCTCGACTAATTGTTGTAGGCCCTTCCCGCGAAATTGAACACCGTTGTCGCACACTAACCACCTCGGAACTCCAAACAGCAGGAATACATGTTCCTCCAATAACCGGCAGATCTCCCTTGCCGTGGCCTTCCGTAGTGGGAATAGTAGAGAAAATTTACTCACGTAATCCAGAACGGTCAGAACATAGCAGTGTCCGCGTGTAGATCGAGGTAGCGGGCCCACCAAGTCTACACAAATCATCTCCAACGGTTTTGTCGCTTCTCCTGCACGCGAAACCATAAAACCAGGCTGAACCTTCCTTTCCACCTTGATTGCCTGACATACCTTACATCGGTTCACATAGGTACGAGCGTCAGCGGACATCTTCGGCCAGTAATAGAACTGCGACAGCCGATGAAACGTTCGGTCGATCCCCATATGACCCGCCGTTGGTTGGTCATGGCAACGCATGAGGGCTTCTCGCCTTTCACCCTTGGGCAAAACCCTTTTCCACGAGTCGGCTCCTTCTAACGCAGGATATCGTCCCGGTACATGTTTCCACAGCTCTTCGTCCTTGATCCTCCAGTCGGGGTATAGCTCTCCGTTAGCGCGTACCCGCGCCTTCATTCGCTCGTACCAAACATCCCCTTGGTTCTTGGCCACCTCCACCGTTTCCACAGTGACTGACCTCGATAGTGCATCCGGAACCAAATGCTCGCTGCCTTTGCGGTGCATTACCTCATAATCGAACTGTTGCAGACGGACAGCCCAGCGAGCCAACCTCCCCGTAGGGTCCTTTAGATTGTTGAGCCAAACCAAAGAGTGGTGATCCGTTATTACGCGGAAATGCGAGCCCTCGATATACGGGCGTAGCTTCTCCACCGCCCAAAGGACTGCCAAGCACTCCCTCTCGGTGGTTGAATATTTTCGCTCCGCTTTGGTCAGGGCGCGGCTCAAATAACAGACCACCTTCTCCCCCTCCGGAAAAGTTTGGCTCAACACGGCTCCCACACCCACATCTGAGGCATCCGTCTGCACATTGAATGGGATGCTGAAGTCAGGACACGTCAAAATAGGTGCTGAGGCCAGTTTCAATTTACAACGTTCGAAGGCTTCCTCACATTCGGTGGTCCAGTCAAATCTCTTATGTTCGCGCAGTAAATCGGTTAAGGGTGCTACCAAAGAGGCATGATCCGGAATGAATCTCCGATACCACGATACCATCCCAAGGAACTGTCGGACCTGCTTCACCGTATGAGGCCGTGGTATTTTCAACATGCTCTCGACTTTCTCAGGGTCGACATTCAACCCGTTCTCGTTCACCACATAACCCAGATATTTCAGCTCGGCTCGGCAAAAATGACATTTTTCCCGCGATAGCCTCAGTCCCGCTTGCCGCAGACGCTTGAATACCTCGGCGAGAACCTCCAGGTGTTGACTGAACGTGGGTGTTACGATAATAATGTCGTCGAGGTATGTGAACACGAAAGGTTCCATTTCCGGGCCCAACACTTCGTCAATAAGGCGCTGCCAGGTCGCTGGCGCATTCGACAGGCCAAACGGCATTCTCCGAAATTGAAAAAGACCCCGCCCTGGGATGGTAAACGCGGTGAACTGACGTGATTCTTCCGCCACTGGGACCTGCTAGTAAGCTGATTTAATATCCAAGGTGGATAGATACCTTGCATCCCGTAGCTTATCTAAAGTGGCGGAGATATACGGAAGGGGATACGCATCCCGTGCGGTGACTTGATTCACCTTACGGAAATCTACGCAGAATCTGTACGACCCATCCTTTTTCTTCACCATTAATATCGGGGAAGACCATGCGCTCGTAGAGGGCTCCACTACGCCTAGCGCCAACATCTCGTCCAGCTCCGTATTAATGTTCTTCTGCATGGTGGGCGAGACCGGATAATAACGCTGCTTGATGGGCGCTGCATCCGTCTTGATGACGTGCTCCACCAGATTAGTGCAACCCAGCCCCTCCCCCATGTTTTGGAACTCTATCCCAATTAACTGGCCTAGCTCCTCTTCTTCAGACTGGGTCAATACAGACCTACTGTGTAGATGTCCCCCCAACATCACCGCCTCATGGCATGCGAAACCCCACCTGTTGTCCCGCAGGTTCAAAAGAACCCCAAACTGCTGCAAAAAATCTACCCCCAAGATAACTTTGTGAGCAAGAGCCGGTACCACCAATACCTCCAGCCACTTCACCCTGCCCTCCAACCGAAAAGGTACCCAAGCCCTCCCCTCTATCGGGCACTGGCCGTTGTCGGCTAGGCTCACCGCCTGATTCTGGGCAGTAATCATCTCCACCCCCATTCCCCGCATCTCGGACCAACCATCTTCGTGATCCTTTCGGGAGGACCTGCCTTCAGCCCGGGTGCATCGTTAATTCTGCCTCCCGGCTAAGTGCTGGTTTTTTCTTCCGTTAACCTCGCTTTCGGAGTAGATGTCCTGCCTCTGGGAACGGTTTCCTCCTCCATCTCCTCCAAGTTGCCACCTGCTGTTATATCCAGGCCGCCTAACGCCATCATAAAATCCTTTTCCAATCTGTCCACGATCTTTTCCTCCTCGGGATCCTGAGCTTGGATATTCGCCAACCTTCGCTGGCAAAACTCGATCTTGGCCAATATCTTCCAATATTCTCCCGACTCTCTATCACCCGAGAATCCTTCCACCAGGGAGTTGACTTCTGCCCATTTTTCCTCCAGCGCCTTGATGTCCTCTGCGGGTGTGAAAGGGTACTCTTTGATATTCACCATACTGGTGTTTTTCAAATTCTCCGCCCGTACCGCCACCCGCAACTTCGCTCGCATCTCCTCCACTGTGCCAGCAGGCAGCCCCCTAATTGCCAATTCATACTGGAACTCGTCGCTGGCCACACGATTTATCAATATCCTGCCCTTCCCGGCCATATTTAACTTATTATTATTAATTTAAATTAAATTTACGCTCTTTTTATTTTATATACCTCTATATATGAATTCCGCTACTATTCCCACCTGCACTATACTAACACTCGCGAGAGAGGAAAAACAAAAAAAAAAAAAAATCACTCCTCCGTTCCAATGGTTTACTTTTACTTACTTCACCGCTAACGCCACATTCACTCCGCAATCATTCATTCCACAGTCAGACCAAGAAAAAAAAAGAAAACACTCACTTCCAAACAGCCCGCAAATTCGGATTTATTTTACGCCCTTTCCCTCACACCGACACTCACACTTCTCTTCCAACGCACCCCCGCAAACTCACACTTTCACCAACACTCGCACTTTTAACACGATACACCCCCGCAGATTTACAATGTCACCCACACTCGCACTTTTACGCCCTTTCCCTCACACCGACACTCACACTTCTCTTCCAACGCACCCCCGCAAACTCACACTTTCACCAACACTCGCACTTTTAACACGATACACCCCCGCAGATTTACAATGTCACCCACACTCGCACTTCCGTCGCAACACACTCTCGCAAATTCACACTGGGAAACAACACACTAACACTCACTGAATCACCCTAAGAAAAACACTCCCGCAATTCCACACTAAATATTCACTATCACTCACTGATTCACCCTAGAAAATCACTCCCGCAAATTCACACTAGATAATTCACTATCACACAAATCACCCTAGAGAATCACTCCCGAAATTTCACACCAATTAATCACTTTCACTCACTGAATCACTCTGCACTTCCGCGAATTTACACTGACTTAACACTATACTGACTTAACACGTTGGGCGCCAATTGTCACCCTTACGCCTCAAGGGTAGACGCGCGGTCCAGCCTTGCGGGCCCGGTTCGCTCCGTCGGAGACGGCGCAGGCGCCAACTCGCTATCCCTAGGCTGGATGGATTCAACAATAGGATCGTCAGCGAGTAGACGATCCGTCCGCGCACGCACGAGGGTTAACCCCTAACACCTAAAGGGAAGGAAAAGAAATGTAAACGTTTCACTTACTCTCGTCCCTAACCTGTACAAACTACCCTGTGTAACCACACCACGACCTCCTGAAAGAAAAACTGTCGAACCGAACGAGGAAAAGAAAACCTCCCCGCTTGAGCGCCGCGCACAATCCAAAAATACCTTTTTCCAATAATAATAATCAGAATATTTCCGGGTTTATAGTTCGATATATTCACACAAAACGATTTCAATGAAATTAGTATAAAAAACAGATGTAATCTAGAAAAAGAAACAAAATAAATAGGTACCTTTTCCTAATCTCGCTAAACTATCTTTTCTTGGGGCCCCAGCAAACGATCGCCAGATTATTTTCGCCAAATTTGGGAGCCGGATTCTCGTTTTGTTCAGCTCCTCGCTGAACGAAATTGTTCTTCTGTAGTTTCGCTAACTGCCGTGGTGACGATGACGAATTGTTCCTAGTTCCAATCACCTTCTCGCGCTGCCAATCCTGTATCCTCCGAACTTTCTGCCTTGAATTCCAATCGAAAAAAGAGAGCCTCCGTTAGTCCTCAGTCCTTTAAATTCGTTCGCCTTAACGGACATCCGCTACATTGGAGGTGGTTGGCCTCCCATTCATACGACGAACTCTTTCTTTCCTTTTGGCGCGGTTCGTAGCGCGGCCACCAACCATCTTCGACACCTCGGCTCCGCACCCATGGTTGCTGCACGCGAGTTGGACTGTATTACCCATTATTTTGGGATCAGCTGAGCAGTCCCAATATGTGGGTCACTGGATCATCCTAGAATGACATCGCCGAATGACATTTTGTAGTTGTCAGCAGAAAGTGTAAATAAACGCGATTTCGGTCAATTAGCTTTCGCCATTAAATCTATTTCCCTCCTGAAAAACGTGTGTTTGTCGGTAGAGTCGCACGCCCTGCATTCAATCGCTTGTTAGTTCATCAGTGTAAGTGGTTGGCTCGCAAGTCAGTGTTCCGATTGTTAAATGAATGACGGAATGGCGTCCCCGAACGAAATGTTTGTCCGCTTCATTACTTATGTGTTGTAGGTGATTGGTTTGTACGTTGCGATAAAGTTGCATGTCGGGAATTAGTGAGATGATTAAGAGATTTCCGAAAGTCGACTTGGCGTGGTACAGGTGATATGTGTACCTGGTCGTGATGCCTGCATTACATCGCGAGTGTTGTTCAACTTGGGATTCGCCTCGTCTTGGCGTCGCACCAGAGACGCCGTCAGGAAGGTGTAAATTGGAGACGGCAAGTTCCCCGAGGTAAGTCTTTGCATTCGTAACGACACTCCTTGTATTTTACAGTAGCCTCGCCGGTGTATGTTTCCGTTTGGCGCGCTGCATCCCTTCTCGGTTTTGCTGTTGACATTACCATTGATTGCGGTGGATCCATCTAGTGCGGTGACCAGGAGTGGGCCCCTTTAACGCCTTCCGAGTAGGTGCTAGCCTTTGTGGAGCGCTTGCGTTAGATGCGTTGCCATAGGTTATCCTTGTTGGGAAGAGTGATGGTCGACCGGCCCCCTTCTGATGTCGTTCGTCATCCGTTGCGGCCGTTTGCTCCCTAAATTAAACGCCCTACTCTAGCTCGACGGATAAATAATATTGTTTATCATACAAAAATAACACTTTCCTTCTGAATTATATAACAATATGAATTATATAACAATAACATTTCCTTCTTTTGTATGAGAGTAGTATTAGTGTCAAAAGAAAAATACAATGGGTCAACTGCTACCTCGATGCTCAAGCGGGTTTGGGGTGTGTAAATGACATGCATCCCGATCTCCTTAGTGGTCGTGGTGTGGTCCCCGGATGGAAGCTGGTCACCCGTAACAGTTCTGTTTCTGAATAGAAAATATTACAATTATTAAAAATCTTATTGTGATTTTTTTTAGATAAATATACACATTAAGAACATAACCATAGGTGTTTTCTATCCCGAAGAAGAGACCCTCGTGTTAAATACATTTTTTATATGATATATCTTTAAGGAGAAAAGGAGATAAATATGATAGAAAAATATACAAAATTGTCAAGTCCACTTTTTTTGAAAATAGATTATTTATTTATTTAATAACTATTGTGTGCGAATTGTGAATTAATTTACGTAAGTCCCGCATACACACAAATCACGATATACGAGAATATGTTAAAGTAATTTGCATTTATTCATCATTTAATTCGGAAATTTTCAATTATTCGAAGTGTAAAGAATAAATAAAAATGAATTGGTAAACCGTAACCGTCAGTCTTTCCTTTTCATTTTACCGGACCGGGTATAGGACCCACAACGATGGCAGGCTCCTCCTACATCATGGGCTAGCCATCGAGTGCGCTCCCCCATTTTTTCTTGTTTAACACTCAAATGGGAAATATATGGCCACGTCTACGTTTGGATCTTGTTCCGGTTGGGAGGGCGCGAAGGGGCATCACCTCCATCTGGATGCCTCACTCTTATTTGAGGGCCATAAGAATCGTCGGGTAACAGCGAAGTCCCTTTAAGTCTATCTGTCTTCCCCAGGTCCCGTTTATCCTTTTTCGGCTGCAATTTCTAACCCTCAGCTATTTCGGTCGACTTCTATTTGACCCCGGAATTCGTGAATGCGAAATACTTTTGTAGTGGGTCCTTGTGCTAGGGGAAGAACCCGCCCCACGACACCGCAACGCTAGCCTGCCAGCGCATTTACGCGTCCCCAGACAAGGCCAATCTCGGCGGATCCCAACATCCTCTTCTGTTGAGGCAGCAGACCATCGCTGCAGCTCTTTACGGACATTCATCATATCTTATTTCACTACAATAGTTACAGTTTATCTTCTGATTCATTTTGCTCCATATATTGAAGGACTTAAAGGCCAAAGCCCAGTTTGAGCCGGTTCAACATAACTGAACCATTCAGGGAGCACTTCTTACTTGACCTGCTTCAATTTCAAAGAACAATATGATTCCTCATGTATGAATTCCATTTTTGTATAACAAAATATTTTTCTCATGCCATCAATACAAAATCGAAGACTTAAATAATAATATAATGTATTTACTTATATCTATCTTCATGTTTAGCAGCTAAAACGATGCCTTACTTACTGTCAGGGATTTGTTAATCAATTGTGTAAATGACTAGTTTAATTTGCAAATTTATTATTGCGCGATTATCAAAAGTTCGTTTCAAGTTAGAGTGTTAGTCATTAGCGAAAACATAAACAATGAAGTGAGCTCCTTCTTTGATACAATTTCTTCTTTTATGCTGACCTCATATTATTTGACTTGGATACTCGTAATAACATTGAAGCCAATATATTAGAACGAAATTATCTAACCGTGCATATCAAAGAATTTTGCAATACTATCAATCAACGTTTCATTGGTTATTATTTGATGTTTTGAACTCTCCATTGAGTTGTTTATTTCACTTCTCATCTAATAATTGACAAATAATAGCAGATTATCTTGCAAACGTGATAACATGTCTGCAATCGAGATCAAGAGTATAACATTTAGAGCAAAGGCTTCTTAAATCGCACAATTGGGTTTTCGATATTTTTGTGGCAGGAAAATGA
Organism: Odontomyia ornata; assembly: GCA_963969285.1. Classification (NCBI taxonomy): domain Eukaryota; kingdom Metazoa; phylum Arthropoda; class Insecta; order Diptera; family Stratiomyidae; genus Odontomyia; species Odontomyia ornata. Next base: position 347,055,142 of record OZ017738.1, on the reverse strand, counting down.
AGGCTATTTATGTTCGAAATTTGGGACTCCCAGGTGTATAGAGCTACTAAACTAGCTACAATTCAGCTCTCGTGTCAACTCGGAACGCTAGCTTGGAATTTTTTGATACATTATTTTGATCTTGGGCTCGTTTTCCTATACCTTAGACCTTGCAAGACGGATTTTTATTTTTTTTTTGTTGGACTGTAATTGAACTTGTGGCTTCATATTTCAAAAGTAGAAGTCTTTTTAATATGTTTGTAGTTTTTCTAGATTTTTTCGAATATTTTTATCAATTCTTTTAGTGGGCGATATCGTTTCATTAGTCCACTACATTGGGACAACATTTCCCATCAGGTCTAAAATGAAACACATGAATAAGTTGAATAAATAGTTTTTAGCAATCTTTTACATAATTTTACATATGGAAACCGGTAAAACCTTCATTACACAACGGCACATAACCTATTCTGCAAACAGATTTTGTTCACTTCTCGATCTTCCCTTGTGAAAATATTGTACATCTTCTCCTTTTCTGCTGAACAATCAGCATATGGTCACAAACATTAAATATTGTTTTTTGCCTCTTTGATGGCCGTCCAGAAGTCGAACGTCTCTTCACCTTGGCTTTGCTTTTCCCTTGTTCAATCTTTCTACCTCTGACTTCATTGTAAATTTTAGGAGCGTTTAAAGCAGTTTTCATCAATATTTTATAAAATATTTTTTTCCATCACTTGGTAGACTTGCGATCAAATTCATACACGCCAGATAAATGATCAGTCAAATCGACCCCTCCCATTTCCTTTTTGTAAAAGGAAATGACCTTGGGACATGCAGCAGCAAGTTTTTCGCCAATAAATGTAAGCTGATACCCATGACAGTTGCTAATTGCCAATACTTCTTTTGTGTCTTGTCATATAGTAAAGGTTACTCCATTATTTGCGTATAAAAAGTTGATTTCCCCTTTCTCTAGTTTACGCTGACTTTTCGGTATATTTTTTCGCGATCCAATACAAGTACCTACTGCAGCATATGGCAATGTTTTCATCAATGTTATCGATGTTAAAAATCTATCGAAGCAGATCATAACATTTGTATTCCTCATTGAGCTGGTAAGTTTTCTCACCTACTGTTACAGCTACTTGTCCATCCTCGTTTCCACTGTACACATTGATGTCATATACAGAACCGGTAAGAGAGTCGCTTCTTACCCATAACTTAATTCCACGTTTGATGGGCTTATGGGCATCATCTAAAGATTGATTAATTGAATCCGTTCTAGCTTCTTGATATTTACCTTTGAAACACTCCAAGAGCGCTATGATGGAGAAGAAGAGATAAAGACTTGTGCTTCATATTTGGCAGGATAAACAACAAAAAATTATTTGGTCTTGACGGTGTTCCCAATATATGTAGTGTTATGAAATTATTCCGACGTTGTTATCAGAAATTATTAATTATTAATACATCCCAAATCAGTGGAAAAAGACCAAGGTATTTCCGATCTTGAAGAAAAAAAATCCTACGTACCCTAAATCTATCGCCGAATCAACTTGTTTTTGTACTTTGTTTATTTCCAGTACTAGCATGCATGGTGCGTTTAGTAATTAGGGTTTTGTAAAATAATTTTACAAAACCCTTCTAAAATCGCGTCCTGTCTGTCCGTCTGTCTGTCCGTCCGTCCGTCCGTCCGTGTGTCACAGCAGTTTTTCTCGGAAACTACTTAAGCTAGAAGCATCAAATTTTGTACGTAGGTGTAAACTGGTGCTCTCTTCAAAGTTCAATTACAAAAAAATTTTATAAAGTATTTAAGGGGGGGGGTCTCCCAATATAGGGGAGTGACCCCCCCAAAAAAAATTTCATTGAAGGTAGCCGATATGGGTATCAAATGAAAGGTCATGATGAAAGCTTTTCAAAACAGGTCTTAGTTTGGCAAAGTTTGCTTCGAGGGGCGCACAGGGAGGGGAAATATATGAAAAATTTGTGTCCCCCCCCCCTCGCGATTGGACACCTGTGATCCGAAAAATCTGGAAAAAATCAGGAATGTAGGCCTTGGTGAGTACAACAACAGCAAATACGTGAGAAGTCGCAATTCACTCAACTTTGTTAGTAATAGTAAGATTTATCGATTTTATGTTTTCTTGAATAAAATATTTAGAGGACCCTTAAATTCAATGAAATTCAGTACACAGATGACTATTTACAAGATTGATTTACCCTGCAAGTTTCATAAAGATTGAATCATATTTAGCGAAGTAATAGCGGTTTGAATTTTCCTGTATTACTATGGAACAATATGCGCTGCATGTATTACTATGGCAACATATAGCTTTTTACCGACTCAGCCACTACAGTTTTGCTAGGATTTGTATGAAAATTTCAGAAAAGATAGGTGTCATGTATATCTTTGAGAATCGGTTCAACTAGTGGTATCAGTAATCGTAAAACAAAATGGTGGCTGTGTTAAATGCGAAGATTGAATAATTTTGAGTTATTTTTTCCCAACTTCAACGTTCAAGGTCCATGCTTTGAACACTTGATTCAATTTAATAAATGACTGAAGATGAGTACCTACGATTATTACTCAGAAGTGAAACAAGTCAAAGAGGCGGGAGAGAGCTCCTAGTAAAAGGGCTTTGTAACAACTCTAGGATTCGAAAAAATGGCCATGAATCGATGATAACAGTAGAGGAGAGTGGCCCCTGAAAAAAAATTCATCAAACGTAAAATGAAATGAAAGTTTCCATGGGAGCTTTTCAAAACAGTTCTTAAACTGTCAGTTTCTGCTTCAGTGGGGCACAGGGGGGAAATACATGAAAAATGTGGTTTCCTCCCTCACGAATGAACATCTGAAATAATTATCAAGGGAGATATTTATGAGTATAACAATAACAAAAACCTCAGAAGTCTAAATTCGTTCAACTTTGCTAATAATAGTATGATCTTCGAATTTCATATTTTCTCCAATAAAATCGTCATTGACATGCTTCTTGACTTTATTCAATCTGATGACTGCATTTTGAAAATTGAATACAAAACCCTTCTGACATGAGCGTAGGTCTGTTTACCCAACTTGTTTTTCTTTAGTCATATGTTAGCGTTAAACGTTCCTTGTTCATCCACTGTAATAATTAATCAATTAAAGGATTACACAAGCAACATATTTGTTCTGGCCGAACTATTTTGTTCACAAATTTCAATCGTTAACTGCTCCGATCAATATTGTGGCCAAACTTCTTTCAATCAAAAGTCCTTTTTTAGGGTTTTGTACAGAAATACAAAACCCTATTGCAATCACGTTGGTCCGTTCGTACGTCTGTCCGTCCGTCTGTCTGTATGTCACAGCACTTTTCCTCCAAAACTACAGAAGCTACAGACATGAAACTTTGTGAATAGGTCAGAATTGATGACTTCTTGAAAGTTTTGAGGTGGAAAAATCTTTCAAAGCGGTTTAAGGAGGTCTCCTCATATAGGGAGGTGACCCTTCGAAAAAAAATTTTCACCATTGGTAGTCGAGTAGGATGCCATTGGAAAGGTCTCAATGAGATCTTTTGAAAACAGGTCTTAAAATTGCCTTAGCACTGTGGGGGGGGGCAGGGGAAGGGGAAATGTACGAACTTTTCGCGTATCCTCCCTCGCGATTGGACACCTTTCATCCGAAAATTCTGAAAAAAAATCAGGAATGTTGGCCTTTATAAGTACAACAACAACAAATACGTGAGAAGTCGAAATTCACTCAACTTTGTTAGTAATAGTATGATTCATCAATTTTACATTTTCTTGAATAAAATCTTAACGGTACCCTTAAATTTAATAAAGTTCGACATACAAATGACTTTTAATAAGATTGACCTGTCCTGCAAGTTATACAAAGATTAAACAGTATTTAACAAAGTTATACTGGTTTAAATTTTCCTGTATTACTGTGGAACAATATGCGCTGTATTACTATGGAAACATATGGCTATGGAACAATATGCGCTTTTTACCGACTCAGACACTACAGGTTTGCTACAATTTGCATAGAAGTTTTAGGAATGATAGGTATCATGAATATCTTTGAAAATTGGTTCAGCTATTGGTATCAGTAATCGTAAAACAAAATAGTGGCTGTTTTAAATGCAAAGATTGAATAATTTTGAGTTTTTTTCCCAACTTCAACACTTAAAATAAATGCTTTTAACACTTAGTGCCTACAATTAGTACTCATAGGTGAAACAAGGCACGGAGGCAGGAGAAAGCGCCTAACAGAAGGGCTTTGTAACCATTCTAGGGTTCGGAAAAAATTTTCTGATGCCTTGAATCGATGCTTACAGTACAGGGGGTGGCTCCTGAAAAAAATTCATCAAAGCTAGCCACATTGAGTATTAAATGAAAGATCTTTATGAGAGCTTTTTAAAACAGTTTTCCTTCAGTGGAGGCACTGGGGGAATACAAATTTGAAATAAATAACCAAGGGGAATTATTTAAGAGCATAACAATAACAAATACCTCAAAATTCGTTCAACTCTGTTAGTAATAGTGTGATCTTCAAATTTCACATTTTCTCCAATAAAATTTTATGTATGCCTTAAACGCAACAAAATTCGATATTTAAGCGGCCTTACACAAGGTCCTAATACTCTGTAAGTTTGATAAACTTCGTATCATATTCACGGAAGTTATATGTATTTGAAATTCCTCCGATTACAACAACAATAACACACTATTTTAGTGTTTTATGGACTTTCCATCGAACCAGGCACTGCAGTTTTGATTTGATCTTTTGAAAATTTTCAGATAAGATTTCCTTTTACTCAAGCAAATCTCTTTGACATGTTTCTTGATTTTATTCATTGCTGGTGATTCCATTTTGTAAGTTGAGTTCTGACGTGAGCACAGGTCTATCCAATTGTTTTACCCTTCAAAGCTGTTATTAAAACTTTGTATCACAAATACTTCTATAATCAGAAGAAAAATCACTTTATAACAAATACTTTTGTGACCGAAAGCATAATTTTAAGTTTAAAGTTATTTTGATTTACAATTTACAACCTACAACCCTGACACGCATTCATCCGCTCATTGTCTGCTACTGCTCCAACTTATCACTCCACACATGGGTTGAGTCTTCATTTTACATAATTTGCCGTCGTCACATCATGTGAATATGATGCGTTTCCACTGTCGCCAGACGCAACGCCAGCCCATGTAAGTTATCGCCATTCGCGCGAATGCTTCATACGCATTTCTTCATTTCTTGACCTAATTAATTATGCACACCGGTTTTGCGTAGACGTTTGAGCTAAGCAGACGTTTGATTTACATAGTGACTATGAAGTGTTTATTATTCCGAGTTTCACAGTAACTTTTTCTTTATTGACTACGTTTTTGGTGTTAATTCAAGTTGCATATTGAGTTCTTGTGCATCTGAAAGCTCCAACCCTGCTTAAAGCAGGAAAAGAAGCCGGGAATCTGCTACGGCTAGTAATTTTCTCCGTGACAAGTTTAAAATGTTGCGAATTCCCGCATCCAGCTCATCCAACTCCAACAGCTTCTTACCATTAGCTGACCTTCTGGATAAAAATGGAAGCGATCAACAACTCAACGCTGAAGTAAAAACTAAGGTGAAAGTCTCTCCAATAACATTTACAGATTTGCCTCGCATCACGAAAGACGCCATTCTTAAAGAATTGAATATAACGAATTTTTCAATTAAAATAATGTCAATTGGTATGAGGCTTTTCCTTACCAATCTGAAAGATTGCGAAACCATGAAAATATATTTAAAAGCGAAGAAAGTGAATTATTTCACATTTCAATGGGCAGATTTACGACCGCTGAAAGTAGTTTTAACAGAGTTGCATAAAATTTCTCCGGAAGAGCTAAAAAAGCTTCTCGAAACAGAACATAAGTTTAATGCTATTGATATTAAATTCTTCAATTCCAAATCAAGAGACCACGTAACATAAACAACAAAAAATTATGTGGTATTGACGGTGTTCCCAATATATGTAGTATTATGACTTATTATCTCTTAAGGATACGAAAATGAAACAAAATCAAGACGATCATGCACACTTTTGTACAATGCAGCTTCTCTGCAAGCAGCCGAAAAGGCTCTACACAATGTAGAAATTGTGTGCGCATTGGTAATGGGACATCTTACTGCTATTCTCCCACAAGATGCGCTATATGTAGTGGTGAGCATGATTATAGCAAATGTACGCCAAAAGAAGAGCAAAGTAATGAAATTCGTTGTAGCAATTGCAAAGAAGCACACTTCACAAGAATAGACTATATACAGCTGAAACAAACGCTGAATAGTTAGGGAAAAAATTCGAAAAGTTCCCCGAATCCCTGCTCAGAGAACTGCAAGCAGCTTCGATATTACAAGCACAAATTTCCCTTTGCTGGTAAAAGCCCCAAAATATACGCCAACCCTAAGCCGAGAGAGCAGCGATGCTACATTAATGGGAACAAAGACGGGAAATTTAGAGAAGTCGACAAGCACTCCACCTTTGTCCTGCAGTATGGCTACCAAGCAAAACCCACAATCTAAAAACAGTTTATGCGACAACCTCTTTTCACCCATTTCTCATCAACTAATTACTATTTTAAGTAAATGTATTGGGTCTATAACTTAATTCGTGCGGTTTTTTTAAAATTTAAAGATTTATTTAAGAAAAAAATTGTACAAAAGTCTTATTCAGAGTATTGCCTTTCTGAAGCTATGACCTTTTCCCATCTTTCTGCCCATTTGTGGATCCCATCCCAAAAGAACTGCGCCGGCTTGGCAGCCAAGAATGATTCAAGCCAATTTTCGATATCCTGCTCTGATGTGAACCGTATTCCAGTGAGGGCGTTCTGCATCGATCGGAAGATATGGTAGTCAGAAGGGGCAAGGTCTGGGCTATATGGTGGGTGGGGTAAAACTTCCCATCCACTGTTTTCCAAATAGCTCTTAACCGGAAAAGCAACGTGGGGCCGAGCGTTGTCATGATGGAAAATTGTTGCCTCGTGCCTGGTCGCATATTCCGGGCGTTTTTCGGCTATTGCTCTCTTCAAACGGATTAACTGTGTTCGGTAGCATGCTCCATTGATGGTTTCACCTGGTTTTAGTAGCTTTTAATACAGCACACCCTTCTGATCCCACCAAATATAGAGCATCACCTTCGCGCCATGGATATTCGGCTTTGCCGTTGATTTGGCTGGTTGGCCGGATTTCACATATGATTTTTTGCACTTGTGGTTGTCGTAATGGATCCATTTTTCATCACTAGTAACAATCCGATGCAAAAATGACTTCCTTTTTTTTGCAATTCAGCAGCATTTTGGACATGCAAAACCGCCTTTCAACGTCTCTCGGCTTGAGTTCATGTGAAACCCAACTTCCTTGCTTTTGAATATATCTAGCTTTTGCTTTTGAACGTTTTAAAATGGCTGCTTGAGTGACACCCAAATATTCTGCGAGCTCTTCTTGTATTTGGCAACAATCTTCATCGAGTAATGCTAAAGCACCACTTTTAAATCCTGCAAACCACTTTTGGCAGGTTCGCTCAGCTAGAGCATGTTCACCATAAACTTCCACCAAAATACGATGACTTTCGGCAGCCGTTTTCTTCATATTAAAGTAATGAAGAAGAGTTCCCCGCAAAAACAATTTTTCGATATATTTGAGTGAATGAAAATTATTGTTTTCAACGCTTCAAATGAATGGCATACACTGAAAAGACGTACAATGATAGTAGCTTTCCAACGCAGGTTCGGAATATTCGAACGATGTAATATTATAGAAGTTACGGCATCTCTTAACAAACCACACGAATTAAGTTATAGACCCAATAGAACAAAGCAAGAGCAGTTTATTTTAATATGGATAAACAATTAAATGTACTAGTTTGGAGCGCACAAAGCATTAAAAATAAACATACTGAAGCGTTGAATTTCGCTGTTTAAAATAATATAGACATATTTGTCATAATGGAGACTAAGTTAAGGCCAAATGATAGTGTTAAGCATCCCTATTTTTATACATACAGATATGATCGCGTTGATAAAAGTGGCGGAGGCGTAGCCATAGCCATTAATAGAAAAACTAAACATTCTGTATGCCTAAAAGTCCAACATCGATAATTGAAAATATTGGCGTTATTATTAAAGAACGAAATATAAAATTATACGGTGTCTACCTGGGACAAAATTAAGCAAGGGAAAAGTCGAATCTTTCAGAATAGATCTGCAATAGTTTAGCAAAGGTAACCAAAGGTTTCAACTTTGCGGAGACCTGAACGCTAGACATTGGCACTGAAATTGTACACGAAACAACAAAATGGGGCGCAATCTCACCAGAGAGGCAAATGTCTACATGCATTTCCCTAAAGAGCCCACGTTCTACTCTCTTCGTGCAGTTAGTTCCATTCTAGATCTGGTTTTTAGTGACCAAAATATTACTCCCATCGAGCTGAGTGTCTTGCAAGCCCTCTCATCTCCTCATCTACTTTTACTTTTTTTCCTTCGAAACGAGGAAAAGTAAAATTGATGCGCCAAAAACATACTACTGCTATTAAAAAGCAAATTGGTCTGAATTCTGGAGTTTTCTTAATGAAAGAGTGACCTTAACATCAAGAACTCCCTCAGTATATGAGGAGCAAATTGAAGAATTCGCAAACACTATCTGGCAAGTTATCGAGTTTAGTGTCCCAAAACGATCGAAAGCTACCTATAATTTAGAATTTGATGAAGAAACTTACAATCTAATAAGAAAGTGAAATCCTTTGAGGCGGAAATGGCGAAAAACCCGCATTAGGTCTCTCAAAATTGATGTTACACTAGCAGTTAAAGGCAAAATTAAGGAGCTCTGGAATCTCCAATGGAACAATATGGTATCAAATCTAGACTACAACTTACGGGAAGTCTGGTTTTTAGATAGAATTTTCAAACGAAACTATCATGTGTTACCATCTTCGAAAACAAATAACAACACTTCGGTAATATCTCTAATGGGTTCTGCTACAATCTAGCAGAAATGACGGTGGCTAAAGCTTTGGAATAACAACCTAAACAAACATCTTTACCTCCTGGTGCATTAATAAAAACCAGAGAGTTAATAGGTTAACTTAAAAAGTTAAAAATGACAAAGCTCCAGGTATCGATGGCCTGGCGAATATAGTGCATAAAAATTTACCCAAAAAAGGAATAGCCTTCATATGCCTCTTATTTAATGCTTGCCTTAGGCTCTCCTTCTTCGCATCCATCTGGAAACAAGCTCTAATTATACCTATCACGAAGCCTGGAAGAGATCCACACCCTCCCGATAACTACAGACCCATGAGCTTACTACCAGGTTTAGGTAAGCTCTTTGAAAGAGTAGTCCTAAAAAGATTAAATGATTTAATGGCTAACAATAATATCCTACCTGATTTCCAATTCGGCTTCAACACAGATATTCGACAGAGCATCAGCTTTTCCGTGTTATGAAGTACGTCAATGCAGCGATGTACACTAAATTGTCTGTAGGTTTGGTGACGCTGAACATAGAAAAAGCCTAAGATACAGTCTGGCATAAACTTCAGAAATATAACACCCCCATACTTGTTGAACCTTTTACAAGCATTTTTAGCAGACAGGAAGTTCCAGGTTAATGTAGGGGAAAGCATTTCCCCAGTGAAAATTATTACTGCCGGTGTTCCGCAAGGCTCCTGCCTAAGCCCATCACTATATAACATATATACGTCTGACTTCCCTTCCTTATCAAACTGCCACGTTCCAGCTTTCGCAGATGTAATTTGCATATGCAGCATAGGCGCAGATCCAAAGTCCATTATTACCAGCCTTGAAACGGCGTTAGAACATACTTATCAATACAACCAAAGATGGAAAATTAAAATTAATGTTGCAAAAACGAAGTCAATATTCTTCACCAGGAAGCGTAAGCCTGCTCGGCCACCCAAGCGACCAATAAATTTTTTATGGCAAACTATTCCCTAGAGTAAGGAAATCAATTATCTTGGGCTTATATTTGACAAAACACAAACCTTCAGAAGTCATATTAGCTCCAAATCGTTTAAGGCCGGTCTCTCCCTTTACTCCCTTCTTAATCGTAATTCGCGTCTCAACACAGAAACAAATGGTACTTAATAAACCGTTTTAGTACTTCTCTTCTAAAAACCTACACAGCCTTGCTAGCGTTAGTTCAATTTATAAGCTCGCTGCACAGTGCCGTGATAAATTAATCGCGAAAGCAAATGACTCCTCAATCCGCTAATTCGTGCTCTGGCGAACTGAAAACCTGCAATTGCTACCGCCTATCTCTTTGGCCGTAACTTAGCCTTATCGATTTTAACTAGTTATAAGTAGATAGTTAAGTTGTGTTAAGCTAATAATCAGTTCGGTAGTAATAAAGAAAAATTATAAGTATCCATATTATGTATAATAATTATGCACATATTGCTGATGACAATGATTGCAGTTCTACGATCATTACATAATATGTTACACTATTGCTTAATTGCTGGCGAGTGCATTGATAAACTTTGGTACGCAATACAATGCAAATGCACCTATGTAACCTATTTAATTTATTATAGGTAGTAGAGAGTTTTTGAATCGAATGCTTTTTGTCCGCGACTATCGAAGAGTAAATTCTGTAAAATTTGAAAGCAAATCGTGAGTGAATAAGTTTATTATAAAAGTTAAAACTAAATTGTGAACCAATAAAAGATTGTTAAAGAAAGTGCTCGTTTTTTTGTTTTTGTTGACATAGTCGCGGTAAATAGTCATAACTTGCATACCTGGAATTATGCGCGAATCATGAATTTAATGTATTTGCAGTAGAAAAAAAACAAAACCTTTCGATACGCAAGTTTAAATTTTATTGATCATCAATTCGAACTAACAAATGAACTAACTAAAATTATGTTCTTAGTTGTATTTATAATGTTACAAAATGTTTAATTTGAAAATTTACATTTCATGAACTAGATCTTGCAATTATGCTTATTTTGTTTATTGTGCAAATTTATTGGAAAATGATTTAGTAATATGATTATAAGTGATTGACATGATATTGCTGATGGTATGGCTTTGATGTGCGACACGTTTATAGGTGATTGCTCTTTGGGTGCATGATATTGATGATGATATGGTTTGATGTATATGGTGAAATACTATTGAGGACGTAACTCCTCCCTCCTAAGAGGGCGACAGCTGGATGAACTTCTATTCAGTTGGAGCATGATCCGGGTGGTGATGCTGGTTTTGATTTTTCCGTTTGCAGTGGAGGTATGTGCTGATGATTATGACGGCACTTAACAAGATTCCAGATACCGGCAAAATACAATTCCACACTTGGCTGGGAATTTCTTGACTGTTGCTGGTTAGTTTCTCTTTTGCAGTAATATATTCCCTCGATTTTTGGGCATTTATTGTCAAAAAATTGAACACTTTGGGTTTCTAGGATGGCGTAGGATTTTGTAATAATCTGTGTTATTTGTTGAGGAAGAGGTATGATATGGAAGAATGGGTAGGTTACGTTAGATACGATTGGTATTTGTACGTTAAATATTATATTCGAATTACTGTAGTAAGCTTGAAGATTAAGGAGTTCATAGATATTTTCATCTGATTGGATTTCTACTGATTGACTTTGGAAAATTCTAGATATTTCCGTAATTTCCATCGGACTTAAAATTTGTTTTGAGATTATGTTCAGTCGGGCAAGTATGACAGCTTCAGCTATGTCAGAGAGGTGATTGTTAAGTAGATCTAAATTGTAATTTATCTGGTTTAAATATTGGATGTGAAGCATGGAATCGTGTTCCCTTTTAATTTTATTTTGTGAGTGCAGTAAATATTTGTTAATGATTTCCGTTTGGTTGTTTATGTGGTTCGTAATATTATCAAATCGTTCCATCATGAGTTTGTTCAATTTAGTTTGCTTAAGAATCATTGTTCCCAAATTGGATTGATTCAACATTAGCTTTTCGATATTCTTATTTATTTGTACAGCGTCATCAGCATCCATGTTACCCGTAATACCCTTTATTATGGATCCAAGTCCGTTAATCAGTCCTCTTTTCGGTCGGAGTCTGGGCATCAGTGTTTGTAGTTTGTGTGCTAATTCTTTCGTTTTTAGTTCCGTAACCGTTAAGGTGTCTATTGCTTCGGGTGTTTTTTCGAATTTATTTACAGAGTCTACAATATTGCCAATAGCTTCCTCGTAGTTCTTGAGTTTTACTATGTGTATTAGATTTTGATACGTGATGATGGTTCTACCCATCCCCAATCGCAGCGGTAGAAGTCCCTGGTTGTTGTCCAGCGTTTGTATTTCCATTCTCTGTCCTTGAGTCGTCAAAATTACCCTGAAATTTACGCTTTCGTTTATTCTTCGATTTATGCAGTTTTTGATTTTTGGTGGTAATTAGTGTAACTTTCGTGTCCTTCCTTACTCTATGCTTACTAAATCTAGGGATGGTTTTATTCCGTCTACATTCCTTTCGAAATATGGTTTCATTCTCTTCGAGAATTGGTGGAGCTGTTCTGGTTGCATTTAATTTCCCTAAATTATTCTTTACAAGTTCGTCGATCCTACTTTTTATTTCCGGATAAATTTGTGATCTGAATTCGTTTAATTTTTTAAGATAGTCGTGTTCAGTATTAAAAGAAAATTTTTTATTGAATAAATGTGTTCAGCCTGAGAAGACTTCGTAAGGGGTAAGTTTTGTAGTGGAGTGAATGGCGTTATTGTAGGTAATAAAAGCTTCGTTTAATATGTCTTCGTGGTCTATGTCCAGATTCTGTTTCTATCGTTTTTCCAAAATAATTCTGTACGTCTCGGTAAGAGTAGAGTGCCATCTTTCCACACAGGCATTGCTGCTAGATTGTTGATATGACGTATAGTGAACTTTGATATCGTATTGTTTGCAGAAGTCCTTGAATATACTGGCCGTCATCTCAGTACCTTGATCTGCAACCAACATTTTGGGGATGCCGTGTAGGCTAATGAAGTGTCGGAGTGATTTTATAATGTTTATACTGTTTTTTGTGTCTAGCGTATATGCAGCGGCAAATTTTGAGAAACGATCTATGATGGTCAGGATTGGTTTACCATTGATGGTGTATACGTCCGTGTACAAACTATCTAAAGGTTTTTGCGGACTTTCGGAGACTTGGTACTCTATTTTCAGGAGACTCCTGTCATATTTTTGGGTCTGACAAGTTTCGCAATTGTTTATTATTTTTGTAACCCTTTCTTTAAGATGAGGAAAGTAATAATCTCTCTTCAAATGTTGGACTGTTTCATTTATGCCCCTATGATTACTATTCATATGGTAATCATTAATTACTTTATCTTGTTCATCTGCGTCCGTTATCTCCTTAAGCATTTCCGTGCATCGAATTAACTTAAAGATTTGGGATTCAGAGAAAAATTTAGAGTAAACGGATTGGATTATGCTAAAAATTTCATCGGTTGTGTATATTGCATTAATTTTGTTTAGGGCTAGAAATCTTTTAAAAAGTTCTGTAATATTACTTTCGTTAAAATCATGCATGCGTATGGTACGTCTCTTTTTATTTTTGAATGGCATTTCCAAAGAGGTTTGTGGTGTCCTGGTGTTTTTTTCGAAAATAATTTGAAGGGAGAATTCATTTAACGGGCGTTCGGAGATCGGAATCCCATCATTTAAATTTTCTTGTGCAGAGTGTAGGGTTGAACCGTTTTCGCTCTGTAGTGAAGTATTAGTAGTTCTTCCAAGGGTTTCTGTGATATTAAATTCAACTTGTTCGTTGGAGATTGTACCAGGAAGCTTAATTCTACTTAAGGCATCCGCATTTAAGTTTTGATTTCCTTTTTTATAAACCACTTGATAATCGAACTCTTCTAACCTAAGGCGCCATCTTACCAATTTAGAGTTAGGTTCTTTTAGACTCATAATGTATGTCAGTGGTTTGTGATCAGTGACTATTTGGAATTTTCTTCCAAATAGGTAAGGTCTAAAATATTTCACAGCCCAAACAATTGCTAATAACTCCTTTTCTATAGTAGAGTAGTTGATCCCGGTATCTGTAAGAGTACGGCTGGCATAAAAAATAGGTTTATCGCTACCTATTGTACTCTGAGACAGTACTGCATCAATCGCGTAATTGCTGGCGTCCGTAGTTAGGATGAAGGGTTTGTTAAAATCCGGATATTGTAATATCGGATCATTCATTAGAAGGTCCTTGCATAATTCGAAAGCCTGAATATATTTGTCAGTCAGCTGGACAGTACGACCCTTTTTTAGGCACTCGGTGAGTGGTTTGGTCAATTTGGCAAAATCCTTGATGAATTTTCTGTAGTATCCCACCGAGCCTAGGAAGGATTTTATTTCTTTCTGGTTTCGGGGAATCGGGAAATCTCTTATAGCCTGCACCTTGTCGGGATTTGGTTTTACACCATCAGCTGTAACTATATGGCCTAGGAAGGCAATTTCCTTATGAAGGAACTCTGACTTATCAAGTTGCACCTTGAAATTGGCTTCACGTAACTTTTTGAATACTTTCCTTAAACTCTCTCCGTGCTCCTGAAGCGAAGTCGAGAATATAATAATATCGCCCAAATAAACTAAACATATTTTCCCTTGGAGGTCTTGGAGTATATTATCCATAACCCTTTGTAATGTAGGTGGGGCGTTCTTCAACCCAAAAGGCATCCTGACATATTCATAATGGCCCCTATCTACGGTTAAAGCAGTCTTCTTAATATCCTTGGGGTCCATTTCAATTTGATGGAATCCACTAGCAAGGTCTATGGTTGAAAAGTATAGACTTTTGCCCAATTATGTCGTTGATATTTGGTAGTGGATAGCGGTCGGTCATCGTTTTTTCATTAAGCTTACGATAATCGATGACCAATCTCCATTTCTGTTTCCCACTTGCATCCCGTTTTTTGGGGACTACCCAAACTGGGGTGCTCCACGGGGAATAGCTGGGTTGGATGATCCCTTGGTTGAGCATATCTGTGATTTGTCTCTTTACTTCATCCCTATGGATGTATGGATATCGATAGGACTTAGTATATATATGTATATCGTCCGTGGTTGGGATACTATGTTTGATTTTGTTGGTAAAACTAAGTTTCTGTCCTTCCTGGAAAAATATGTCGTCGTATTCTCGGCATATTTTTAAGGATAAGCTCCTTTTCTTCTTGGTTTAGGTGATCAACACGAATTAATTGGGAAATATTTTGGGGAGTCACAATGCAATCCACTTCAGGAGTACAGTCGATATTAAAATTGAAGACTTCATTAAATTTTACAGGGGAGAATTCGGAGACTTTTAATGGTTGTTCTAGGAAGAGTAATTTGTCGTCATCGGATTGATTTGTTACAGCTAGGAGGCTGAACCAGTCTTTGGCTTTGTATATCCCTTCTGAAATCTGAAGATCGGGTGCGATTTCGGTATTTGGTATATACGAGTATATGTCCCCTTCCCGAATGTCAACGGAGAGTTTCACTATGTATTTTGATTTAGAAGGCACTTTGTACCTATTCGAGATAATAGTTGGTTTAAATTCTAAAGGAATTTTAGCCTGGTCAGTAGTTAAAGTTCCATTTGCTAGATCAACTTCAGCTTTAAGTTTCGTTAGTGCGTCTAAACCTAGTAAACCATCAAAGTATTGGTGAAATTTAAAAATTAGAAATTTTATTTCACCTGGGTGCTTAAATTCAGTGAAGTTTGGAAGAGTAACCCGCTTATCTAGCATGTGTTGGTTTAGGACTGTGTTAATGATGACTGGTTTTGTTATTTCGATATCGTTCGGATGAACGAATTCAGGGTTAATAAAAGATGTAGAGGCTCCTGTATCGATTAGGAATTTCAGACCCCTTCCAAATGGAGAGGATATTTTTACATACGGGAGATTAGAACCATGTGTATTTATATCTATATATCCTGTTGGTCTACTGAGGCTTTTAGCAGAAAATTTCCATCATCGATCTCATGATAACTAGCCTCGCATTGTATTTTATTCGTATCGTAGCCGTTCATATCATAAGGAATGCTTGGTTGGGGTTGGTATACTGTGTTCTGTTCGTAACTAGCCTCGGTATCCTGAACGTTCTCAGTTATGTCGGGTTGTTCATAATAATAGTATTCGTCTATGTCTTGTCTGTATTTTTCGTTGGGGTCCGGTTGAAAATATCCGATATTATTTTTCTTCATAGAGTATGGTTCTGTATGATCAACGTTTCGCAATTCCTTGAAAGTAAATCTCGGAGGACCTGTAGAACGGAAGAAATTATTCCTCTGAGATTGCTGATATTGTGGTTGTCTATTCCGCAAATCTGTGTTACCGGAACTAGTATCCATTGGTTCTGGTCTCGGTAACGTTGGTCGTTGCGAGGGTAAACCGTGATTATTTGAGTTGAACTTAAAGTTGGGGATTCGATTTGGAAGATTCCCTTGGTGAAATACATTTTGAGATTGGAAAGGTTGGAATGGTCGTGACACTTGTTGGAATGGGTTTTGAAATTGAAAAGGTTGGGCTGGTCGAGTTGTCGTTCGAGGATATTGGTGAAATGGTTGGCTTTGAGAATACATGGGTTGACGTGGGTGGAAAATTGGTAACGTATTGTTACCGAATAGATTTGTGTGGGTTTTCCCGGTTGATTGATTTAAAGCTTTTCCCACAGAATCAGTTGGCGATTTTTTAAAGACGTTCGAATTCTCGTGTTTTGCATAAAAGATATTCTGTTCCTGTATGCAATATGCAAAGGCACTTGCTAAGGAATCAGGTTTCATGGCTCTTATTGTAGCACCGAAGGGTTCGCGAAGCCCAGTCAAAAATGTATTTAGGCACATTTCTGAATATAAATCCCGTTTGGCTTTTATAACGTTCTGGTCCGACTCATGTATTAGAATGTGATTTATCATTGTAGATAAGAGTTCGATAATTTCACTATAGTATTTTTCCACGGTTTTGTCATTCTGTTTCGTATTATGTAAATCCCTTATCAGTGAGGTCTCATTCCTCTTATCACTGTAGTGCAGAGTCAGATTCGTTTTGATTTCCGCCCAGTCTAATGAAGTTCCGTACATATTCAGGACTTCATTTGCGGGACCCTCAATTTCATTGCGTATAGCACGTAGTAATACCTTGTTATATGCAGGCGAAATACTACCGATAAGTGATAAAATTTCCTCCACATTATTGATGAAATCTCTTTCGAGTCTGGGATTGCCATTGAATTTTGGCAAGTCTTTAACTACATCAGGTACCCTGAGAGCATTAAAAACCTCGGTAACAGTAGCCATTGCTGAATCAATATTTTGAAAACAACCGAAATTATTAAAATCAATGGACCGATCTGATAAATTCGCGTGATTTAGCACTTCACTTAAATCACTTCTTCATATTTCTAGTGTTTCGGTTAAGGGTATTATTCTCAAATTTTCTCTATTTCTAATTCTTTAGTATGGTCTAAGTCTAGATTTTTTGTTCAAATATGGCATGTATGTATTAATATTAATATGAAAAGAAAGGAAATGTGTCCAAATTTATTTGACTTACATGCAAAAAATGATTATCGAGTTCATTATAGGTTCCAGGATTTCCTTGCGATGTTCCACTCGATAAACCTTCGATGATGATAATCGCTTCCCTGACTTTGATGATCCTTGCCAGTATCTATATCCTCTCCAATTCAACTGCTGGTTCGCCTTTGTAGCACTAAACGGATCGATTTTCCGAACACAACAAAATTTTCGCACTACGGTTCGTACTTTTCGCGTATACCACCGAAAAATTTATTCAACGCGTAGCGCAAAAATCCTACCGACTGCGCCAATTATGAATTTAATGTATTTGCAGTAGAAAAAAAACAAAACCTTTCGATACGCAAGTTTAAATTTTATTGATCATCAATTCGAACTAACAAATGAACTAACTACAATTATGTTCTTAGTTGTATTTATAATGTTACAAAATGTTTAATTTGGAAATTTACATTTCATGAACTAGATCTTGCAATTATGCTTATTTTGTTTATTGTGCAAATTTATTGGAAAATGATTTAGAAATATGATTATAAGTGATTGACATGATATTGCTGATGGTATGGCTTTGATGTGCGACACGTTTATAGGTGATTGCTCTTTGGGTGCATGATATTGATGATGATATGGTTTGATGTATGTGGTGAAATACTATTGAGGACGTAACTCGCGCATCATTATCATCTTTCACCAAGTTCCGCACACACACAATACATCCTGCCACATACAAATACAATGCGCGCATAATGCGTACTCGAACATTGCATTGTCGATAGCGCAACACACACTATGAGACTGATATGTGCATAAGATGATGATGATGCGGAAACACATATTCTTGCGCTGATTAAAGTGTGGGCAAAATTGGGTTGGGATGATTGCAAATTGAATTTCAACATAAATTGTGGAAATTGTTGCAATTGTTGTTGTTGATCTTACGTTTGCGACTTCTGTTGTTGTGCTGATTGCATGAGCCTTAACAACATTTTTCAAGTTGGTTATTACTGCCCAAGCAAGATGTACGCTTATAAATTATGAAAAAAAAAAGCACATAATTGTGGTTTCTTTGTAAAAAATTTATACAGCCACAACTAAATGAATTGTGATATCATCGGATTACTTTCTTGCATTTTATGGAGAAGCTAGTTTGATAAGCTTTTTCGGAAAGAGAATAATATCGTACGATTGTAATAATTGTACTCAGGCATAAAGTTGATATAGTGAAGATTTCAAAAATATCCAGAGGAATAAAATGTATTGCTAAGTGAATACGGCTTTATCTTCTTCCTTCTATTCTGAAATGGGCTTCAACAAGCTTATTTTGATATTTTTGGGGCTTCTATACCACGGACCATAGGTTCTTGAAGATGAACCTGGTCATTAGGATATATATCAGACTGGAATGGTACGAACGGCCGCCATTTCTGCTGTCTTTCTTTAAATATGTTGTCCATTCTTTCTGTTGAAAACGGAAGGATGACGCTTATCATCAAAAAGGTATGCAGGAAACACCTTTAGTTCTCTGTCAGGCTATAAAAAGTAATCATGATATTTGCATGCATGAAAATTGTCTTATAGTGTAAGTTTTGCGCTGGCGGAAAGGACCCGCCCCATGATACCGCAGCAGCTAGCTACCAGCATACGTGAGCTTGGCTCACGCCAAGCAGCCGACTATCGCTACATGCCCTTCATGGACCGACATGAAAACATACAAATTTTAAATTACTACAAAGGATAGAGCACCAGGTAGATATCCAGAAGGAAGACCGAAGACTCCGTGGAAAGACACAATCGTAGTAGAAAGCAGATCCTTGCTGGAAGTGATTCACTGGTAAAGGAGGTCGCAGAATCGTGATGTTGGAAGGAGATTAATCCTGAAGGCCATGTCCATCTTGGGCTATCACGCCATAGATGACGATGATGTGTATGTTATAGATGTCGTTAACGTTTTAATTGAGTTCATTCATTATTAATGTTTGCATATTTATGGTTGAGTACAAAACCCTTCTGAGGGGAGCGTATTTCTGTCTACCTAACTTGTTTTTCTAATGGCAATACTAATAGAAGAAGTGAATTGTTGAGTTAATTTAATCAAAAAAGTGAATGAAATAAAATAAAACAGTTTCGAAGACATATCGAGTTTTTACTCGTTTTCCAGCATATTTTTCAATTTTTTTCTTTGCTTATTCCGTAAGGCATAGTGTTTCGGTGTGCAGAAATGTTGTTTTTGATAAGCTATAAAATGAGCGAGTGTAACCCATGACCTGACTTCAGCGACCTATCGGAATTTAAGTGAGTCCTACCCATAGTGTTCTCACAGTAGACCATATACCCAGACTGATATGAATGTAGAAACTTCAATGATTAGACATATTTTCAAGCTGTGCAGACGTAAAATAAATGCAAAGAAGTCAAGGTAGAGGGAAGACGCACCTGCAATAAGGGAGTTCTTTAAATCAACCTATGCAAATGTACATCTCTATAGTATCACGTGTTCTTGAGGCTGTAGTTTCATTCAACTCTATTTAGCTGTTTGTGGCAAGTTGTTGAGGGATGGTGCATATACTTCACAGTAAGAAATTTAGGTACAATTTTCTGAAAAATTTAAAGGCCCCTTTTGGTTTTATAGGCAGTTCCATAAAATTCATAAATTTTGTGTTAATGATATTAACAAAGTTGATCAAATTTCCACCTTGTACTCATAAAAACTTGCTTTAGTCATTTTATTTCTAGTTTTACCGATGATAAATGTCCAATCGCATTTTTCATACATTTTTCCCGCTTTTACTCCTTGATTTCATTTCATTCGATACCCACATTGGCCACTTTGTGCAAAAATGTGTTTAATGGTTATTTTCATTTTATGTAGGGAACCCATCAAAACCCTTGCCCTTTTTTTGCATTGATAATGGCACCATTTTAGACCTGCTTTTTCAAAACTTTGTGATGATTTGAATTTATCAACAACTCGTATATGTCTCGAGATTTCCCGAAGGAAATCTGAACCGACCCCTCATCAGTTCTAGACGTAAAGCCTGAGCCGTGCCAACGAATGGTACCAATCGGTTAACCAGTCCGTGCACTCGTAATCCATTTCGCGGTGGCTACTTGTCGGCTAGCTATTTCGGAGAGGATTTCGGTCGCAGGTCTTTTAAATGAATTACGCTCGATTACTTTATGTCAGCTACCATTATATGCCCGTTTCAAACGCGTCTAAAATACAACCATACGGAAACAAAACCTATCTCTACTTTAGTCCGTATTTCTTCCATTCATTCAGCGAACAACAAAAAACTGTATCTAATTCCGCGTTCCTGAATATCACCGACGCGGTACCGAAAAATATCCTACTCTAACGCAAACTTCGAAACAATCTACTCTAACAAAAACCCCAAAGCAAATTACGGTACCGCGTACCGAACGCGACGCAAAACCAGCCATCCGCGGATTACACGAACCCTACCCTCTTAACGGCATACTCACCGTTCGCTGACATTCCTGCTGGAAAAGAAGGGTTAGCTGGAAAGGAAAGACGTTTGTTCGGTTTAGCAATTCATTTTATTGCTATCAACTTTAAATTACTTAAGGTTTAAAAATATTAAATATTCAAAAACTTATAGATCATAATTTCATACTTGCACATTAAATTTAGAATGAATTTTCTTGAAAAATATGCCTTGAGAGTTCAAACTGATCTTTAAGAGTTTCAGTTATGCTCATGTTAAATTATTTTCGTTCAATATGATTTTAATCTTATACATGATGAAATATTAAATATTATTTGGGGTATCATTCTTTGTTTCATGAAGTTACGAATTTTTTTTTAGAAAATTATGTTAAAATAAACTTGAAAATAGCTTTAACTTTTTAACTTAATTTTTTTTTCTTCGCAGCATAATATAATTGTACTATGCAGATAGAAATTAAAAAAAATAGTAGTTTATTATGATGAGATACATATAAATATTGGCTGGCTTACATTTGGGAGTTACTTTATATACTAACAAGTTGAGTAAGCAGGAGAGTGCTCCTACCAGAAGAACTTTGTAAACATCCTAGGGTTAGAAGCAAGTTTTCTAATGGCGTGAATCGATAACTTGAATTATTCATCCAATACTTAGATATGAAATCGTTCAAATTTATACAAAAGATGCACAGTTTCTTTCATAAGCACAGTGCAGCCGCCATTTTAATCCAGCTTAAATGATTTTTCTGAATGCTCGGCCGATTGAACATGTTCAAGTGAAACACTATTCCTTAAATTTTCATGAAAATTGAAAGAAAATAAAAGTACCTAAGTCAATTTTAAATATATATAGGGTTTTCCAATTAGAGGTGTTATTTTGAATAGATCTTCTGATTTAACACCTTGCGACTTCTTCCTTTGGAGCCACGTGATAGGGAAGGCCTATGTCAATAGCCCAGCGTCAATTCAAGATCTCAAAGATGAAATTCGTGGGTACATTTTGCCTTCCCGTGGACCCCCTAATTCATCAAATGATTTTTTTTATTTCAGATTCTAAAAGTTCTAATCAAGACCTTTCATTTGATACCCCACTCGACTACCTTAGATTAAAAAAAATTTTTTAAGGGCCAATTCGTTATTAGGAGGGACCCCCCTTAAACATTATTAAATTTTTGTTAAGGCCTTAACTTTTGAGAGACCATCACTTCTGACCTTTTTACAAAGTTTGAGCATTCTAGCTGCTATAGTTTCTGAGGAAATCAGCTGCGACGCACGGACAGATGGACGGACAGACGGACAGCCGGACAGGCGGGCAGACGGACGGACTGATGGACAGACAGGTCGCGAAACTAGTAGGTCTTTGTAAAAAATTTTTTTACAAAGACCTAAAAATGGTGTTCCAATAAATGTTATACATTTCTCCTTATTGCAATATTTATTTTTATTATTTTTAGGTCTTTGTAAAAATTTTTTTTACAAAGACCTACTAGTTTCGCGACCTGTCTGTCCATCTGTCCGTCCGTCTGTCTGTCCGTCTGCCCGCCTGATGCCCGTCTGTCCGTTATATGTTGACGCAGATAATTCATTGTGATGGGTTAACACATGCCTCTTACTGGTTATATTTGTCTTAAATGAATTCATGAAGTTCATAAGGGATAAGGTTGGACAGAGCTGTGCATCGCTTTATGCCTTTTCAATTCCGTATTTGAACGGGATTTTATGTCACATTCATCGCATTGTTTAGTCTTGGGACCCGCATGGATTTTCTGATCTGTATTCCAAGAACTTTTAGCTGTAAATTGGCTTTTGCAGGTCAAACACTGAAGGGGTTTCAACTCCGTAAGATTAAATTTGTGCTGTAAAAGATATGAAAATCGTTTGAATATCAATCCACAGATGGAACAATTAAATCTTCGGTCATTCACTATATTTTTGGGCTCATTTGAAAAATCGTCTTGCCTCATTGGTGATTGTAAACGGCTTAGAAACTCCTTCTTTTTTCTGTTATCGTACCGATGATTATATTTATGAACACGTAAATTATTGTTGTTGTGGAAATGTTTTCCACAAATGTCACAAGGGAATATATTTAAACCGACGTGAGTTGATACGTTTTAATAGAAAAATTGGAGAAGGTACACCATTTAATTTTCATCGCACGATTTGAATAACCCTAAATTCTAGACATGTGAAAATCACAAAAAAAAAACACTGTTACGAAACATAAATTAAACCCCGAAACCATTCCGAGAAGGGAAGGATTCCTTGCACTCCAACATTTTATTCGGAAGATTACTAAGGAATCACTCCACGCGCTGAAGTACTGGTGGGAAGGATTAAAGTAAGGTAAGGATAAACGATGTAAGTCATTAGCATTAAATAACGTTAGGTATTAAGTATTAAGCGAAAAAAAACAACAACTATAAGGTTCAATTGAAACTCAACATAGCAGCAATTAAAGCCGAAAGGAATGTATGCTGAAATAAGCACGATTGGTTTCAGAGAACCATCGAAAAAGAAAATGAAGAACGTATCATTTTATTAATACCTTTTAAATCTGCACTCGCAAATCTTATAATCTGACTGCAGTAGCTAGCCAAAATGCTGGCTTTGGGGAAACAAATGAACATAAGAGTAGCGCGTCTGCAGCAAGTAAAAGTGTATTTATTTTTGGAAATCAAACAGTCAAATCAACTCTCCAATCTTTCTAACAATAACTGTGCTTTGCTTACGAAGAAACCAGATATCCTGTCAAATGGAGGTTATGCATTTGTGTTCCAGGCTCCTATACAGGTGATCTCATCGACAATTTTGGCAACAAGGAAAATATAGCACCAAAAAGCAACTTCAATTCAGTGACCCCGTTCTTGTTGAAGAGGCAAGGAAATTGCCCAGTCCGGCTAATAATTTTGTATTTCAAGCTACTGGAGTGATAAATAAGCAGAAATCGTCACCCACAGCCAATTCTCAAAATAGTTCTGCAAATGTCAGTAAAATACCGGTCGCTGCTTCACAACTCAAGACTATTGGAAGCGTGTTAGATGGGTTTGAAAAGCCAATGGCAGCGGAAGCTACGTCAATGATTGCATCGTCTTCATCTTCAACTGCAGGCTTTGGTGCTCAGTTTAAAATGTCCAACGACAAGTGGGAATGCTCTGTTTGCATGGTTCGTAATGAAAATTCAGCCGATAAACGCGTGTCGTGTACAACTCCGAAGGCTACATCTGATCCTGTAAAACCTCCAGTGGAAATCGCAGCAAAACCACTTGAACCACTGAAAAAGTCTTTCGGTGACAAGTTCAAACCGAATTCGGATAAATGGGAATGTCCGACTTGTAGGATAAGAAATAAGATAGATTTAAAACAATGTGAACCCTGCAATACTGCAGAGCCAGGGGCAACACAATCTGCAGCGACACATGTCTTAGTGTCTTCATCGTCATCATTATTGCCAAACATTTCATCAGACTCTGGCTTTAAAAGCATAGTAGCACGAAAAGAGCGCGAGAAATCACTAGAATGAATTGATCAAAGTGTTTAGCTAGTGTTCAACTTCAAAATGATAAGAAAGAATATAAATCACCACCCGTACATGATGTAGACAATGATGCAAACACTTCATCCAAACATGTAAATAAAATAAAAATAAATTAGTAAGTACAAAAAATAGTTCGAAGGCAGTCGTTGAAGACGCTCCAGTGCAACCTACAGCTTTGCTCAATGTACGATTGCCTATAAAAGATTCGGACAGTTCAATTGACATCGCTGATGAAGCTGAGCTAATGTTCGAGGTAATGGGCGTAGAGGATATTAACAATGTTGTACTCAAAGAACCATTTGAAGAGTATGATGGTAGTAGCAATGATGATTTCAATCCTTCAGATCCAGATTCAGATGATCCTGATGTACAGGTGCCCGAAGCTATTAAATCAGATGATCGTTAAGCTGGATTAAGTGGAGCTGGTCCAAGTGCATTGAACGAAAATGGAGAAGAGGATGAAACGGTAAAAGCTATTATTGCTGCAATAAGAAAACCACGTTCTCATCTGCCTGAAATCAAGCTTGACGACTTCATAACCGACATTAGTTTTGATGTTGAAGAGGATATTCTAGCAATTGCTAGTATAACGGGCGATATTCTTCTATACAAATATGCAAATGAGGAAAACACTCTTTCGAACACATTTGAAGCACATATCGAAGTTACCTCACTCCGAGGATAAATCTGTAATGCTGACAGATGTAGAGACTGGAAAGTTTGTAGTAATCGAGCAGTTAAGGGTTAAAGAAAATTCAGGCCTAAAATGTCCTCGATCAACTAAACGATCGAACTGGTACGATTGCAGATTGAACTGGAACAATTTCAGATTGAACTGGAACAATTTGGGATCGAACTGGTACGATTTGAGATTGATCTGGGACGATTGAATATTTTTGACAGCAGTTGCCATTGGACGGAGGAGTGAGAAGAAAAGTTTTTAATGAAGTGCAGAAAACAGGCAACACCCGTTTGGGAAGTTGTGCCCGATATTCGATTAGCAGTTTTATTTCTTGCCTGTGTTTAATTTGTTTAGTGCATGTCCATTGAGAATTTGCAAAACTTTGACCCCATTGCTGATGCAATGAATTGTGCTGAGGATACGGTACAGGACGGACTTGCGCACATGGGAGTTCAGCTCGCGATATACTAAGAGGTAAGCGGAAAATTCAAAATTTCAATACGACTTACTGAACGAACACGCAATTCGCACATATAGGACAGTTCGAAGGTTCGCATCGCGAACGGAAGTGCACGCATATAGTGTGGGAGCTAGCCAAGACCCGCGCCCACAGCCCCAACGGTAGTTTAGTTGGTGGTGAAGTTACTCGCTGCTTTACGGTCTTCTACGTTTCAGTTCTTCCCTGGCGGTCGACAGTTTCGAACCCTCACCGCGAGAGAGGTGATCTGACCTACGTGACTACACGCAATCCGCATATTCCGCACCTCCGTGGTTCCATTGAAAGGCCAAAGGACTTGAACATCAACTCCGACCCACCCGACCATTTCGACCGGTTTCTTGGTTTCAATTTGGTTTATTTGTTTTGGCAGTGAACGATGCGCGGAATTCCTCGCGAAACGCGACTTGGAGCTTCCTGTCTTGCAAGGCCAAAATTCTAATTAGTTGAAAGCGTAGATCAGTCAGCATACTAGATCCTTTATAAAGGGTTCTCTGATAGCATTCGTGGCAAGACTTGCGAACAAGTTGTGCATTATATGATTTCTGCATTGAGATCAGTGCGACCGTGGAGGGGTTATTTGGATCTCGGGGAAAAGCAGGCAAAAAGTCGAGCGAATAATTCACCAACTGCTGTGTCTGCGCGCATAACCAGAGTTGACGTGAAAAAAAAGACGGGCGAGGAGAGCCCATTATATTTGCGGGCGATATATGCTAGCGTGTAACAACCATGTGTGGACGTAAACATAGGAGTTAAGTTGAAAGTCCCTACGAGCTAATCTCGTTTTCAATCAAGTTTTTTTTTTTGTAAGTCCTGCCATTTTATTATAAGGCGTGTTACATGTTAATTACTAAGCGAAACGTCGAAAGCAACATTTTACCAATATACCTATATTCTCGCCTATTCTATCAACGAATCGAATCCGCCAGTAACTGGAAGCTGTTATCCCGTTTTCAAGAGGCCTGCCACTCAAAACGTGATTTCCAAAAGTGATACGAAGTACAAAAATTTTTGAGGTTACCCACCAGGTAAACTCAGTGGACTTTCGATGAAAACAGGGATGGGTATATCGCGAAATAGTTAGTGAAAGTTGGTAAGAAGCCAAAATTCGAAGGGACTTTTTTGGCAAAACCATTGTTACATCTGCATTGATAAGGAAAAACATATGTGTGTTGTTAGTACGCTTATTACGATATCCCATAAGGTTTAGCGACATTTTCTTCACTCGTGTGTAATTGACATTAACCCCGTGCTGCCGGGGAAGTGTGTGCGCGGATACGAAGTATGATGTTCAGTTCGATCCAAGTCATAATCAAATCTGAATAAATGCAGCCAACATAGTCACCACCGCCGCAAGTTTCATACATTCCATCCCAATCACCTCCAGACCAACAACCACAGCCATATCATATCTTACAACAACAGAATCCTTCAGCGGCTATCTTGCATCAGCAGCCTCCTCCGGGCTCGCAGTCACCCCAGGCAGGACAAGGCCAACCAGGTCCAACACCACTATATGTGCCACAACAGGCGGGATACGCCATACCAACAGGTCAATCCATTCGCATGAAAATGGCAACAACCTAATATTGTAATAAGGCTACCCAAATTAATTAGCTCGGTCATTAAACCAAATTCGGGCTAGTAAGAAAAAGTACTCAAAATAATTTTCGAGCCAAATTTTCTACGTATCTCCTCTGTTTTGTTGAAATAAACCATCGGAAAAAGGAACAATATTATTGATTGGACATAGAACCAATCAACTCATAAAAACTAATCGAAAAGGGAGGACTAAAAGTGTGCGCGTCAATTTGGGTGTTCCCCTTCCTTGTTGAACTTAAAATTTAGAGCGTATATATCGTGGAGTTAAACAAAACCAAAATAACGGAAAGGTGTAGCTTTGAACTGAATTGTGTGGAGCTGTGAAAATCTATGACCATCCCAAGGATAAATTCCCTGAAGTAACTAGTAAATGCATTTCGAAACATCAAAGAAGGCGGAGTTTTGTTGTCTTTTCATCGCAGGTTGATGAAATTTACCGGAATTTTAATATATGGTGCACGCGAATTTTGGTTTAGCTTTTTAGCTAAGTTCGGAATAGGATGTCGAGTGGGACCCAAAGAAACAGTTGAATGTCTAATCGGGATTCGTGTAAAAGCAAAATAACATCCAGCTGAGCGAAAGACAATGCTTTTGACTAAAACCCCTCGAAAAGGTTAGATAGAAGGCAGTTTCGTTCATTTATAGATTTGTTCCGTGTCGTTTCGTGGTAAATTTTAAATTGTAGTTTGGGCCGGATTCTAGTGGGCAGAACTGTGAAGTCTCGCATTCCGAACTCTCTTCTTAGGGCCGTCGTAAGTATGAAGTGCTCGGGAACGTTGCGTTGCTCAAATTATTGTTATTGCTGAAAGCAAGCACTTATTAACATTACATAAATCTCAACAATTGAAGGAAGAACGGTACGAAGAGGCAGACGTAGTAACATTAAAATATTCCAATACACGGTGCCCCTAAATCATTTGGTAAAACTCGGAGCCAATTGCATTGTTTCTGTCGATTTGCCGCTATATATCGAAGCTCCATTGTATGCCCAAAATATCGGTGTCTTCAAAGGGGTAGGAAAGTCACTATTTCGTCAACTATTCCTATGGATGGAAATTAGCAAGGGTAGCAACGATCAAAGAGCAGCTGTTGGTCATTAACCGCCGATAATTTTGGTTGGAATTTTTATTGGAATCTCAGTATTCGTCGATGCATGTTAACGTTAGAAGTAAATTAACGGCAGTCAAGTTGTATTACAGGACCACCCACATCGTCAGCGGGCGCCCGACGAGGATGTTTGGTTGAGTACCCTTACATTTTATTATTTTTATATATATTTGTACCTTATATAATTTTATTATAATCTTTTTTATATATATATGAATTTTGCATGGGAGTGAGAGATAACTCATTGAAAATTTTACAAATTAGAATTTTAAATATAATTGTATTATAATCTTTTTTTATATATATAAATTTTACATGGGAGTGAGAGATAAATCATTGGAAATTTTATAATTCGAATTTTAAATACAAAAATATCAACATAATGTCAATGTTTATAAAGGAAGAAAAAATGAAGTGCTAACTCTCTTGAAAATCGGTCTTTCTTTTCCCGACATTCTGACCGGGTATAGGACCCGGTACGGTGGCAGGCGGGCCCCTAAAAACATGAGCCAGCCGCCGGGTACTTAATTAATCCTTTTTTTCATTTCAGGTGACATAGCGGGTTGAGTGGCCCAAGCAGAGTGCCTCTTTATGGCATAGCGTTATGCAATTACGAGATTCTTGGGCTGATTGCCAACAAATCCCTTCGCAAACACAACTACGATGGACTCAATCACTTAAAACTAACTCGCATCAAACGTAAACATACGGGCACGAAATCACAAGTATCAACACAACTGACATTTCGGTAAGGTTGTTATTGATAATACAGTACAGTGCGCGAAAGGAAGATGGCCACCAAGTAAAAAACTGGATTTTCGCGCGAGATAAACGCTGCAAAGTTGAGCAGCTGTGATGAATATTGTGGTCTTGAACTTGGGTTCTTCAACTTAAGTAAAAGAGCCGTTGGGCCAAGTCGATAAAAGGGGCAGCGACGATGAAAATGGTCTCTTTTTTTCACAGATTTCTGGCCAACGAAGGAGGTCTAGCGAACCAATAGGCAGCGATCAATCTATTCTCAGGAGGAGAAAGTAAACATCGTGCACATCTGGGATTCATCAAATATGAAATCAACCCATTGGGAGAAGGAAAAGAAAAACTGCTCGAGACAACCTACAAATTAAATTGGATCAGGCAGATTGAGTTGAAAAGCGAGGACTTCGATCATCGGCGGGGCCCCCAACGTAGTGTAAGTGTAAAGATTTGATAAATACTTTTGAATATTAATTTTTCATTAAATTATTTAATTACTTTGAATTAGTATTGGGTTTTTTTAGATAAAATTTTATGTTGTGCAAGTGTTACAGCAGTGCTTTTGCGCGTGGAGTGCGTAATGTTGATCGAAGGCTTAGCTTTGGTATGGACTGCGCAAGAATGCTTCCGTCTAGGACCTCAATCCGCGTTAGTTCTCTTCAGGTTTTCTTTCTTGTTGTAAGTCAGTGATTATCCTGATATATACTAGTGGTGTTAGAAGAACTCTGCGGAAGTGGTGGTACGCGGCTCGACGAGCCGAATAAGGGTCACCAGAGATTATCCTGGTGGAAGGACCATTTCGAAGAGCCAGAGCCTCAAGCTCGCCAAGTGGGTCCTGGGGGCAATTCTAGGGTTGGTGAGTGGCGCTGTCCATCCCCTCTCCACGGGCTAGTCAGGACCCAAAGGTCCCCAACTGGTATCGCTTGTGGCGGCGTAGCGCCCATCATTTCTAACGTAACAACACTTACAATTTGTTGTTCGAACTATGCCTGAACTGGTGAAACCTTGACGATGACATTCCCTCGGATGATATTTTACACTTTTACTCCATTTTATTACTTCTAAATAAGACTTTATTTCTTATTAAACCGGACTTTCTCACGTTCCCTCACTGATATTTTCTATTCAACTGGCAAAACGCAGTTCAGTGTTAGCGAGTGGTTAAAGAGTCGCTCCCGAACCGCCAACGTCAATAACGACCCACGGATCGTTGTCAGTGGCGTAGGGCTATTTATTACAATTTGCTGTGACATACAGACGCATGGAAAGATAGGGAGCAATCTAACAAGGTTTTGTAAATTATTTTGCTAAACGCTAGAAATGGGTTCAAAAACTTGAAATTGAGTTGACTCGCTAATTTTCAGAGAGATTAAATTATATTTTATTTATTTTGCTTAATATGATAGCTAAAATGAATTCGGATAACCTTACATTTTGTTATCCCATAAAAGTATGGAGGTACGCTGTTCAAAAAATTATCTTATTTCAATTCAATGCAATTGTATTATTTAAATTAATATGAGCATTTTGTTGTGGCTAGTTAACGGTGTAAAGGATGGAATCATTTTAAAATACTAAAAAGTATCTATCTTTTTCGTTTGCAAACTAAATTCAGTCTTCTTTGCTTTCTGATAAAAAATTTTTTACTCATTATTTGCCGAAAAAAATTTCTTTTGTCCCTTGTCGTCTTTTGTGTTTCGATATACCGGATTGCACTCAGCCAAAGGACAAAAATCGTTCCGAAATTCATTATAATAAGGCCCACTTAGAAAACTTGGCAAATATCACGAAGCAATCATTTGACCATAATGCTACAATCGCTAAAAGAATAAAATTGAGCTTATATTAGCGCTAAATTGATATTAAATTGAACCATCAGCCATCAAAATAATTTTTCTATTTCTACATATAAGGAGGTAGTCCGACTTCAAGTGCCTTTTCACTTGAAAATTATCATGTCAAAGTACATACAATTAAGCAATAACGACGATCATCGTCAGCCAAACAAATCATATCTTTTATCTGACATCTTATTTATGAAAAATTAGATTTGTTATGGGCCCATTTTCTCTCTCCCATGTCCAAATGTCTTGAAGCGTTTCATTAAAACGTCTCAAGATGAAATCATGAGCGAGCTGTGAAGTCATGTTGAGGTCTCACCTGGCTGATGGTTTCGACAACGGCTTTGTGATGGGGTCTGAGGGCAAAGAGCCACCGTCTTTGTCGAAATCGTCTGAGCTAGTCGGACTCAAGTGCTTGCTACTTCATGTGTAGCCGAGGCTGAGGTGCTACCCACGCGCAATTGACAACAAGTGCCACAGAAGACGCTAATTATTCCCATCACTTTTCCATTAGCAGTTGATGTCTGCATGAGTTATGTTTGGCCTGTTGGTAATTTATCACCTGCCAATCATTTCGACGATTTGATTAATAAATCGGATGTAATAAATACGGGCAAGTGGGCTGGGATAGGATCAATGGACGCGTTTAATTTGACGTTGGACATTTGAAAGAAAGTTGGGTTCGGTGGTTTATGCTGATTGAGAAAACCAATACATGTTAATATTTTTATAAGCTTAGTTTTGCAAAAAATCCAAACAATCATCCAATTAGATAGTTACTAAAAATAAAATCTGGAATTTCCCTCTGTAATAACAGTAAAATTAAATATAATATGTTTGGGTGTTGTATTTTTGGAGAAACAAGCAAGTAAAATAAGATGGGTAAACAGAACTATGATCATGTCAGAAGGGTTTCGTACTTAACCTTTCATACGCAGACATATGGAATAGATAAGCCTAAAAAAAGCTTCACAACATGCACAACATATATATTTTTGCTTTAAAAGAATAACCCGTGTTACTTTTTTTTAATCGCAATATTGTTGAATTCTTTGACTAAGTGGAATCTTAAATGTATTTTTGGTTATTCACCTTATTTGAAAATTTGACGATACTCCAATCAAAAATGTAGTGTCTGCTTCAATAGAAAGCCCAAGTAGTAAAAAAATTGTGTGTGATTGTTTTAATCGGAGAAAATTCCAATGACTATAACTTCTCTGAGTTTAATTAAAAATTATAGGATTTACGATAACTCCGCCAGAAATGGTCCCAAGCTCGGTTGAAAAAGAAAGCGGGATCCCGTTGTTTCCACAAACTACAGCTTCCACGATTTCTCATCCTAAATTTTTAGACCAAATAGCAGTACATAGTCTCGCGGTCGCACATTACATTTACTGGTTCCTCAATGAAGGGACATTAAATACCGAGAAATGCTTATAACTGTAAATACACCTACAGCTCTGCTACTAAATCCTACTTACACTTCCCTTGCGAGGACGGAAGAGGGTGAAAGCGAGTCTTCTGTACCTGATAATGGAATCGAAAGTCATAACAATACCGCTGGTATGGAAGCATCCATTGCAAACCCTTTATTGTTTCGAAACCTGCAAAAGATCCTCGGAATAGATTGGACCTATGGCAATGACCCGGAAAACGAAAAAGGACTATGGCATTGGATCCTGCAATATCAAATCACTGAACAACTCTTGTGCTGTTGAGAACTTTTTACAATAAGCAAATCATACTGGCAATCAAGGAAACGACTGCTGGAAGTGAGATTCAAGAAATAAGATCGCACATAATGTTCAAAAGTCGGACGCCTGCTGGAAAGCGAGAATTCAAAGTGGCCTTTAGTGTAACTACAGAGTACAAATCACACTTTATTATTTTCAGGCAGTCAGTGAACGAATAGATGCGATCCGTATCAAAGTGAAACTCCACAAAATTTGGCTGATAAACGTATACGCCCTGGCCTAAGAAAAGGACAAAGAAATGCAGAAAACATTTCAGAATTACCTGGAATGACTAGTTGACTTATTACACACACAAACAAAATAAAAATAATTTTATGTGATTTCAATGCCATATTTCACAATGAGCTATTCAATCGATGAAATGATCGGCCAGCGGCTAATTGACTTTGCATGTAGCAACAATTTAATCATACGTTCGACTTGCTTTCCACGTCGGTGCATACATAAAATCTCCTAGATGCCACCAACTAACAACACAAAACCAGATCAACCATATTCTGACCGTGCAAAGATGGGCCTTGAGCATACCAAGGACCCGATTGTAACTAGGTTGATTACTTGATCAAATTAACCTATTGATGTCTTTTGTCAAAGGCGTATTCAAAAAAACCAGCCTTTTACAAAAATTCAACGTCGGCGGTGTCTGTGGCAACAAAATTCACGAAGACCCTTGACAACCAGCTAGCTCCCATCCCATCAAACACATCGCTGAAAACAAACAACGAGCTAATAGTGGAAGTGAAAGCGGCAGTTGTGACTGTGGCAGAACAGACATTGGTCATCAAGCAAGGCGCAAAAGAAATAATTGGCTCGGTGATGAGTGCCAGAAAGCATTAGACAAAAAAAGAACCAGGCGTACAAACAACATTTAAGAAGGAAAACTACGACAAAGACAGAAAAATATGAAACCGGGTATAAAATAATTATCATTTAGAAAAGAAAATACTACGATGACATACCAAGAAGTATCAATGTAAGTGTAGCGAGCAACAACACAAGACAAGCATACAAAGTAGTGGAAAGTATGAAACGAGGCTTTCAGCCCAAAACCACACTCTACCGTCATGATATCAGCAACATTAGCGCTGATGAAAACAACCACAAGAATCTCTTAGACTTTCTGCCCATCTCTAGAACATCAGAGCCTATAGATATTCCCGGAGAGCTTCCATTGGCCATTCCTATTGTGGTTGATGTTTGTTTCAATATCATCTATAACAAAGTGCCGGGTATCGATCAGATTTCTGTGGAGCTCATTAAATATTGTGGTAATGGTGTTCAGAAAGCCATCCACAAAGTTATTCAGTACATTTGACAATAAAAACATGTCTCGAACGAGTGGAGCTAATCAAGTATGTTCCCTATCCACAAAAAGGGTGACAAGATACAAGTCGTGTATGATTAATGTGAGCACCTGCCGTTTAAGGCCTAACCACACGGCCACCATTAGACTGCGATTAGTTTAAGCGCCAATCATCACCTCCAAGTTTGGTACCAGTTTACATTGAGGGAATTCTCAACTTTCATACTGGTAAATCCGAGACTTAGCTGTATCTGACGCTTTAAGGTCAACGCCAACCTTTGTTTTTAACCATCAGCCACCATGATACTCCTGAAGGGCTGCAACCAATCAGCTGACTATCTAAAGATGTAGCCTCATCTGCTGCCTGTGGTATCTGAGTATACCTCCAGGGTTGACGTTTGCAGCAACGACTTGATCTTGTTATCGAACAATCACAAAGCCGTTATGTTCTGGATCAAGTTCCTGTCCTAGTATTTTTACTAAGCAATTTGGGCACCCCGGAAGCGCGAGTCCCCGTCAGCTTCACTGAAATCAGAGACGACACCCAACAATAGCAGTTGCACCCCTTTGAATTACCAGATCAGTTCCACCCTGGAGGGGCTATAGATGCATATCACTTCTTTGCACGAAGTACAAAGTACTTTCGAAGATTTCAGAAAGTAATATCATATCATGCGCCAACAGTATTATTCAGGAGTATCCAGGTGGCTTTAGAGCAAACAAATCGATGATGGACCAATTGTTTACAGTGAAGTAGGTACTTGATTATTACAGGAAGTTTAGCGTAGATGAACACCAAATTTTCGTTGACCTTAAGTCAACATATGACAGCAATGATCGTAACATGCTGTACCAAATAACGTGTTGTTTGCCAAATTAGTCCGTCGTGCCGAAATGACAATGACGTTGGCAACCTCCCAAGTCCGCATCAATATCCAACTCAACGATGCTTTTGACACAAATATCGAACTAAAACAGGGAGATGGGCTGGCCCCAGTGCTATTTAATTTGGTTCTAGAAAAGCGACCAGTTTTTCGCGAAGGACACGACTAATTTTGGCTTCCAAAGCGTCGATTAAAGCCGAGACTGTAGTAAAAGGTAGGTATATAAATGTCTGTGAAGGACTGCAGCGATGGTGTGCTGCCTCGGCGAAAGAGGATGTTGATATCTGCCGAGATTGGCCTTGTCTGAGGACGCGTGAATGTATTGGCAGGCTAGCGTTGCGGTGTCGTGGGGTGAGCTCATCCCCCCAGCACAAGGACTTACCACAAAAGAATTTCGCATTCACGAAAACTTGGGTCTCAGAATCAGGTCAACCGAAGTCGTGTAGACAACTAACAAAAGGGAAAATCACTTGCTCTGAGAACAAGTTGAAAAGGGTGAAAACGGACGGACTTGGAGAGACTTCATCATTACCCGACTATTCTTATGGCCCATAAATAAGAGTGGGGCAACCGAATGGATGTGGAGCCCCCTCGTACCCACCCAACCGGATCAAGATCCAAAAGCTGACCAATTTATGTCATAGGATTATGTGATCGGGTTAGATAACCCTATGCCATAAAAAGGGCGCTTACACTGGAGGCCACCCAACCCGGCAAGAGACCCTGAAACTAAAAACATTTGGATTGCGCCCGATGGCTAGCTCATTTTATCTTTGAAAAGGCTTCCAACGAGCCGGGTCCTGTACCCGGTCTGAAGAACAAAATGAAAAGACCGGCGTTCAATTTTTTAATATAAATGATCGGATATTTATTTATTTAAAAAGGAAAAGGTATGTTGTTAATAGGAAAAAATAACATCAAGCAAATGACCACCATGACCAAGCTTACAGGACCATATCCTTTTCATGAAATTGTCCATAGCCAAATCGCAAAGTGGCTGTCCTATGTCCTCGATAGTCTCACGACTTCCATCTTTGAGGTCTTGAATTGACGCTGGGCTGTTGGTGTGGACCTTCTCCTTTTACGTGGCCCAAAAGAAAGAAGTCATTAGGAATTAAATCACAAGACCTCGGTGGCCAATTGTATCCACTTCTTCAAGAGATAACACGATCCGGAAACTTTTCCCGTAAAAGATTAATGGTTTCATTGCTTGTGTGGCACGTAGCAACATCTTGTTGAAAGCAAACGTTGTCCAGATCAATACCATCCAATTCCAGCCATAAAAAAATTATTAATCATCTCTCGATAGCGCAATCCATTCACCGTAACTCTTGCTCCAGACTCATTTTTGAAAAAGTAAGGTCCAATGACCCCGCCGGACCATAAACCGTACCAAATAGTCACATGTTGAGGATAGAGAGGCTTTTCAACAATAACTCTTGGGTTTACCGAGCCCCAGATGCGACAATTTTGCTTGTTGACGAAGCCACCGAGATGGAAATGGGCTTCATCACTCAAGATGATTTTTCGATGGAATTTCGGATCATTTTCATGCATTTCAAGGACCCAATCAGCAAAGACATGACGTTGTTGATGATTGACCAGCTTGAGTTCTTGTGTTAACTGAACTTTGTAAGCCTTAAGACCCAAATCTTTATGGAAAATACGGTGTAATGACGTTTGTGGAATTCCTTATTCCAAAGAACGACAAGGAATGGACAAGCCTTAGTTTTCTTCAACACTTTCGGCTACAGCAGCAATATTCTCAGCTGTTCTTGAGTAACGTGCACGAGTTTCATTATTCACAGCTCTGATTTGTCCCAACAGCTCGAATTTTTCCGGTCCGACAAGGCGCTTCACGATGAACCAAAAATGTTCGAATTTTACGAACCGTCTCTGGCAAATTTTAACCATTTTTATAGTGAGTTTTAATAATTTCAATGCATTTTTGAAGCATGTATTGTTCCATTGTTGATAATGGAGTAGTTTTTACTTGTCAAATGTAATAAAATGGCAGCTTCAAAAGTGACATCTACTGGAACAGCGGGTTATTCAAAAAAACACCTCTTATTGGAAAGCCCTATATTTAGACTCGGGATTGACTCAGCGAAATCATGTGATTTCCTTAGTTAGAAAACTCCGGTTTCCACTATATATATTTTCTCGATTAAAGCGCAGTCGAAATAAAACTAAATTAGTATCAATTCATTACGCACTCTTTAATAGTATTGGCTCTTATGGAATAGCCGCTTGGGGTGGTGCTTATGAAGGTCATATAGCTAATTTAATAAAGCTGCAAGGAAACATATTTAAATTAATTTTCAAGAAAAATATCATATGAACTACCAAAAATACAGGGTGAAACTGGCAGGAAAAATTTCTGATTGATTTCATGTTAAGTTTTCAATTTATTACCTAAAGCGTTAAAAAATTAAAGCGAATCAAAAAACGGTACACCGGCAACTAAAAATATGGGTAAATGAATAAAACCAGTTGACCATTCTCAAAGAATTATGGGTCTTATATAAGTGGTATACAAATAACTAACAAATAAATTAACTCCGCCATAGACGATCCCAAGCCCGTTTGAGAAAGGAGGACGGAACACCTTGTTGCCCCAACCCGTAGCTTCTATGAGTCCTCATCCCAAACCCCCCCTGGAAAACCTTTAATTGCTTCGAAACCTGCAGATAGGCCTCGGAATGGATTGGACTCACGGCAACATCCTCGCAAACGAAAAAAGCACTATGGCATTGGATCCTGGAATGTCAGATCACTCAATTACCCTGGCGCTGTTAACGACCTTTTACAACAGACCAGTCAATATCAATTAAAAATACTGGCAGTCCAAGAAACGAATTGGACTGGAAACGACATTCAAGACATAAGATCGCACACAATATTCAAAAGTGGGAAGCCTACTGGGAAATGAAAATTCGGAGTGGCCTTCATTGTGGATAGGGAGTTCAAATCGCGCATTATTGATTTTGAGGCAGTCAATGAACGGCTGTGTGCGATCCGTATAAATGCGAAACTCTTCAAAATCTGGCTGATTAATGTTCACGCCCCGACCGATGAAAAAGACGAAGAAACGAAGGAATCGTTTTACAATCACCTGGAAAGGCTTATCGACTCATTGCCGACAAACGACACAAAAATTATTCTGGGTGATTTCAACGCTAAGTTTGGCAATGAGCTATCTCATTGGGGAATGACTGGAGGATATAGCCTCCACGATAAAACAAATGACAACGGCCAGCGCCTGATTGACTTTGCATGTAGCAGAAACCTAGTCATACGTTTGACTTGCCTCCAACATTGACGGATTCATCAAATCACCTTGGTATCACCGGATGGCAACACACAAAACCAGATCGATCATGTTTTGATCCAACAACGTTGGGCCTCGAGCATACTTGTCGTCCGTACATACCGAGGAGCCAATTGTAACTCAGATCATTACTTGATCAAATTAAACTATCGATGTCGTATGTCAAATGCATATTCGGTGAAGACCAGCCCGCTACAAAAATTTGACATCAAAAGGCTCCAAACAGCGTCTGTGGCCGAAAATTTCACGCAGACCCTCGACAACGAGCTGGCTCCCATCTTATCTGACACATCGTTAAAAACGAGCAACGAGCTCTGGATGGTAGAGAAAGTGGCTATCAGAACCGTGGCAGAACAGACGATCGGACATCAAGCCCGGCGCAAGAAGAATGATTGGTTCGATGATGAATGCCAGAATGCGTTAGATAAAAAGAATCAGGCGTTCAAAGACTACGTTGGTAGGAAAACCAGGGCGAATAGAGAACACTATAAAAATCTCAGAAGAGTAGCGAATAAGATAATTAGGACTAAGAAAAGAAAATACCATGACGACCAATTGAGAAGTATAGATGTAAGTTTAGCGAGCAATAACACTAGACAAGCATACAAAGTAGTGAAAAACCTGAAACGTGGCTATCAGCCCAAAACCACGCTCCGTCGGGATGACACCGGCAATATAATCGCTGATGAAGTCAAGATTAAGGAAACATGGGCATCATATTTCAAGAAACTCTTTAATCCTCCGCACAGCTCCAGAACATCGGAGCCTATAGATGTCTGCGGAGAGCTTCCATTGGCCTTACCAACTCTGGATGAAGTTTGCTCCATCATCAAAGCCCAAAAGAATAATAAAGCGCCGGGCATTGATGAGATTCCAGTGGAGCTCATCAAATATGATGGCAGTAGTGTTCATCAAGCTATTCACAAAGTCATCCAGTACATTTGGCAACAAGGACATATGCCGAAAGGTGACAAGCTACAGTGCGAAAATTATAGAGGCATATCACTACTTTGTACGGCGTATAAAATATTTTCTAAGATCTTAGAAAATAAAATCGGATTATACGTCAACAGTATTATTGGGGAGTATTAAGGTGGTTTTAGGCTACCTGCCCTACAACAGACCAATTGTTCACATTCAAGCAGGTACTTGAAAAATGCTGGGAGTTCAGCATAGACGTACACCAAATTTTCGTTGACTTCAAGCAAGCATACGACAGTATTGATCGCAACGTACTGTACCAAATGATGTTTGGTTTTGGCATTTCTGCCAAATTCGTCCATCTTACCAAAATGACAATGACGCCGACAACCTCCCAAGTCCGCATCAATAACTAACTCACCGATGCCTTTGACACAAATATCGGACTTAAGCAGGGAGATGGGCTGGCCCCATTGCTATTCGATTTGCCTCTGGAGCGCTCCATACGGAAGCTGCTTGTCGATACACGAGGTACATTACTATTCAAGTCGAGCCAGGTAGTGGCCTATGTGGACGACGTCAACTTTTCCTGAAACTCGACAGCGAAGAAAATCTTGTAGGGCTACAAATCAACGAAAATAAAACAAAGCTCATGATGCAGTCGAGGAAAAATACCCCAAATATCACACTTGGCGAATACAGTATCGAAAATGTTAGCGAATTTGTGTATTTAGGCGCCAAAATAACGAAAACGGGCAATGAAAGAGATGAAATATGCCGAAGAATACACCTCGCAAATAAAATATTTTATTCAGCTTTGACGATCTTGAAGACGGACTGCATACACAGGAAAACAAAGCTCCAAGTATACAAATCTGTGATAAGACCTGTGTTATGCTATAGGTGTGAAACATGGGCCCTAACCCAAGCATCCGCAAACATATTTAACGCCTTTGAACGACGGGTCCTGAGGCGAATAATCGGAACGAAGCTAGACGGGGACCAATGGCGAATTCGATACAACCATGAGCTGTATGAAATTTTTGACGAACTGGAGGTCTCAAGGATTGTGAGACTACGGAAGCTGCAATGGGCTAGACACATCAATCGTATGGACGAACAACGGATACCCAAGAAGGTATTCGTTGGGAGAACTGAAGGCCGGCGGCCAGTGGGGAAACCGAGGAAACGCTGGTCTGACCCGGTCGACGAA
The DNA here is from genome assembly GCA_963969285.1 of Odontomyia ornata. Classification (NCBI taxonomy): domain Eukaryota; kingdom Metazoa; phylum Arthropoda; class Insecta; order Diptera; family Stratiomyidae; genus Odontomyia; species Odontomyia ornata. The sequence continues at coordinate 347,014,758 of OZ017738.1, read as the reverse complement.
GACAGGTCATCGCTGCTCAGATTTCGGAATTGGATGACGTGGTCAACGGACCGAGACAGTTGGAGAATACCCTAAATATTTTTAAGGGAAGGCTTGAAGGAGGCTGCAGTGTAAAAATAAAGAAAAAACCAAATAACTGCCACAATTTATTTTTCCTAGATCAAATGAAGGGACATTCTAACATATATGATCCAATCTGCTGATATTCGAAGAAAATTATCTGGAGTCCCAATATAATGTAATTGCAAGCCTCCATGATAGGAGCGCTTTGTCGCTCATTCAACTTATTTTAATCTGTTGCCCATGATTATAAGTCCATCATATATTAAAAGTCCGAAAGATTCTTTGACTCTTCTTAACAATGCATTAATCTGAAAATCACAAAAAAAAACGTTAAATTCGCTCAAATCAAAATCTCCAATGATTTTCTTTACTTTACAGCATTCACTTATTTTTAATAATAAAAAATCCCCGCTGGTAGCACCAGCCGGAAAGGTAAATTTCTCGTACGTGGGTCATTCAACAAGTACTTAGCCTCACCGCCCAATGACGCTGCTATTACAAAAGAGTTTTACCATCGTGCAGTACATTCAACAAAACTAATGAAGGGAATTGACTGAAACTTTGACAGTAGGCTACTAAAAGAATGTACTGCACAATGGTAAAACTCTTTTGCAATAGTAGCGTCATTGGGCGGTGAGGCTAAGTACTTGTTGAATGACCCACCTACTACTGGACTTTTTACTGCAATTTTTGTAGCACTACATGGGTATTTATTAACAAAAAAAAATCTGCCGCCATTCGTATTTGGAGACCCTTCATAGAGGCACAAATATTTTGCCAATTAAATTGAATTGCACACGTATGGATCACATATTGAAAATCGGCGGGTAATAAATTGTTATAAACATATTTATACTGGTTTCGCCCTTTTCACATTTGCTGTTTATACATTTCACAGTGGTTACCACACAAAGGTGATAACTTTTTGGCTTAAATAGCTCAAATAGTTAATTTCCATAAAAGTTTAATCAGCACTTGCATTGCCATTAATATAAACATTTTCGATTCTTTTCTGAACCATTAGGGGCCGTCATTTTGAATTTTTATTGAAAACGGCTGTTAAAAATATTAAGCTGTAAATTTTCGAATTTTTTTTTGTCATCCGATTTGCATAATTAAATTAAGTTAACTTGCCTTAATAACCTATAATTTCAGGTTTTATCGGAATCTGTTGAGAAACTTGGCTGCTAGAGGGCTACAGAAATAAAAAAAATGTTTATGTTACCCCCCTGTATGGGGAGACTCCCTTAAACACTTTAAAATATTTTCTTACTCTGCAAATTTCAAGAGGCACCACTTTTGACTTACGTAGAAAATTTCCTCATTCTAGCTTATGTGGCTTGCGAGAAAACTTGTGACGCACGAACAAACGGACGGACGGCTGGACAGACAAGTCGCGGTTTTATAATTTTTTAGGGTATTGTTAAAAATATTTTACAATATTTAAAAAACAGTCTGATTTATAAATACTTTCAAGATAAGTCATTTCAAACGTTTCCATGAAAACAATTCATTATTTCAGTTGCTACTAAAATAGCGAATTGCGCTTGCCTCCTGACCTTTGGGGACCGCGCTTTTGAATGCATGCATTTGATTTTGGACTATTTTAAATCTTTGTGCCAAATCTCGTTCAAATCGGAGTTTCACTCTAGACAGGGCAAAATAATTCAATTTCATGTAATTCTTTAGATACTTGAAATTTCTAACTGCCGAGTTTCATGAAAATCTTTCTACGCTACCGACTTTGGATTTTTTATTGCAAGAATCATCACATACATAAGTGAACCTTTATACCGAATTTCATCCAAATCGGAGCTATACTTTGGTCAGAACAGAAATCACGATTTTTCGTCTAAAATGGCCGTCATTTTGTTTTTGCCCGGCCGATATAGCTGGTTCACGAGCTTGACTGAGATATTTCCTGAAAATTTGCTGAAAATCTGAGCAAAATCGCAACTTCTAGCGTGGTCACGAATTTCGTTATATACCATATATATATATATATATATATATATATATATATATATATATATATATATATATATATATATATATATATATATATATATATATATATATATATATATATATGTATATATATATATATATATATATATATATATATATATATATATATATATATATATATATATATATTTTTTTTTACCTCCATTCCCTTCCACTCTCTCCATCACACTTTCTTCGTCGCACTACGCTCATGCGATCTGCACTTCACATTTCGTCGTTTCCTCAGGTGTGCCACCCAGGCAATGTATAACACATCGGTATAAGGGGGCACACAAAAATATGTGAAGTCCTCCGGTTAATCTTGTCTTGTCCATATCGTGATCAGCTCTCAGAGATAAAAAAAATTTTATAAATTCGAGCCAGTAAAAAAAAACTCTGAGTTAAAAGAATAGCTGTCTCTTCAAGCATCTCGACGATAGGGTCAACAATGCCCTAAGATGCTATGTTGAAATTACTGGACTGATATTATAATAATAGTAGGTGTTTCTCGAGGCATCTCGAAGATAGGATCAATAATTGACCTAAGATGCTATGTTGAAAGTTTCAGCACTGAGATTCAATCGTTATTCATTAAATAGTTCCTAAGTCTTTTCTTGAAAACCATAAGAGAATTCGCTTCTTTAACTGATTCTGGAAGATTGTTGTATATACGAAGGGCGTCATTTGTAGCATCGTTCTTCAGGCAATCTGTCCTTGCAAAAGGAATTACAAATTGGTTTGCGTTCCTAGTACTGTATTGATTCTTTTGTGAGACTTTAATAAATGGTGTTTGTGACGACAAACTGAGATTTAAACTTTTGAAGATAAACTTGGCTTTCTCCATTTTAATGATTTGGTTAAAAGTTAATGCGTTACATGATTGATACACTATGTTTGTTGGTGTGAGCCTTGGGAGATTATGTATATTTTTATACGTCTTGGTTAATATCCTGGAAATTATATTTAGGTGTTGCTTTGAGGACTGACTCCAAATTACCACTCCGTAATGTACTTTTGACAGTACGAAGGCATTCAGAACAAGATGCTTGATGTTTTTTGGAAATTCCTCATATCTTCGTAACAATCCAATTATTGGTGCTAATTGCCTCCTTAAGTTGTTTATATGCGGGAGCCAGGTCAGACGGTGATCGATAGTAAGGCCAAGATATTTAAGTTCGAGCACTCTTTGCAGCTTTTCACCATTAATTTTTATATCAACATCTATGTCTTCCCTGTTCTTTTGCTTAAAGATAATATATTTTGTCTTTGAAATATTCAACGCTAGTTTATTCTCTTTCAACCATAAATTATATGAATTTAGATCCTCGTTGATAGCGTCTCCGATGTCATTTTTATCGCGTCCCGAGTAAAGAAGCACTGTATCATCAGCATATAAAAAGTAATTACCACTTAGCCTGCATGTATTTAAATTATTAGTGTATAGCAGGAACAAGGTTGGGCCAAGTATTAAGCCTTGTGGAACACCTGATTTCATTGGTGCCGGGTCACTCAGAACATTATTAAATGCTGTTTTCTGCAGTCTGCCTTTTAGGTAATTTTGAAATAGTTTATTTGCTGTGCCTTGAACACCATATGCTTCTAGTTTTCGAAGTAAGAGGTCATGATCGACCGTATCAAACGCTTTCCTTAGATCCACAAAAATGGCAACAACATAATCCCCTACATCAAGTCTCTCGTTGATGAATCGCGTTACCGAGAGTAGAGCGTCAAACGTTCCCTTGTTTTTCTGAAAGCCATATTGGCGGGAGTTTAGGATAGAGTTATCTAATATGAAGGATGTTAAGCGAGAGTTAATTACTTTTTCAAATATTTTACTAAATCCGGTCAAGAGTGCAATTGGGCGATAGTTATTGGGGTCTGATCGATCTCCTCCTTTGAATATAGGTACAATTTTTGTAAGCTTCCCCTCTTCAGGAAACGTTCCGTTTCTGATATGCTCATTTAAATAATTAGCCACGAGTTCTGCTATTTCATTTTTTACAAGCGCAATTTCCTCCATCGTGATCTGATCAATACCTGGAGCCGTATTTTTCTTCATTGCCTAAATAGTCTTAAGAACTTCGTTTTTATTGGTTGGATGAATATGAAACATGGAATCGGGTGAGATGTTAGCGTGATCTAGCCTACTTGTTGGGACATCACCAAGCTCTTTTGTAATTTTTTCGCCCACAGTTGAGAAAAAGTTGTTCAAGAAAGTTGCTGCTCCATCTGGTTGTGATAAAATATTAGGGGTCACTGGAGAAAACTGCGAATCCGGTATTAAAATTCGGGGGGGAGAGTTGTCTTTTACTTCATTTATTATCTTCCATATTTCATGATTGTTATCTGCCGCTGTCTCCAACCTTTTAGCGAAGTAAGAGAATTTAGCTTCCTTCACAAGACGTTTTGATTCCTTTTTCGCTTGTATGTACATGTTTTTTAGCACACGATCTTCCATGTTCCTTCTAAAGCTTATGTACGCCTTTCTCTTTTTAATACTGGCTTCGATTACTCGCTTTGTTATCCATGTCTGCTGGCGGCACCTAAGCTTTTTCTCGACGATGGAGTAACGTTTGGACTCTGTGATCATATTCGTAAGTTCCATTAGGTTTAGGGGACTCCGGACTTCTAATGACCTTTGCAGATGTGATTTGAAGAGTTCTTTGTTCAAGTGTTGGAATGTTTTGTATACAGGTTTTTGTTTTTGTGCGCTTATGCCTTGGATGCTTATTTTGAAGACACGATGATCCAGCTTTGGCCAATCCTCAAATATGAAATTGATTTTTCCCGCAGTTGACTTATCGTTTGTAACGATATGATCGAGGCACGTATGCGAAACAGGACGAGTAATTGTTTCGTTGTTGATGATAACAGCACCATTAGTATCCAGTACATCCTTGTAAAGCCTTGCTTCTGAGGAATCGGTAATTACATCAATGTTTGTGTCAGCTACTGTAAATAAATTATTTTCTGAGGAATATAGGTTGTCGAGTACCGAGCAGAGATCTTGCGCATTCAGACGGTTCGGGTTATAGAAGGTACCGATTTTAATTTTTTTGCCTACGAGGTTTAATTCGATTATTATAATATTATATTTATCAGGTGTATCGCGTTTAATGATGAAGTTTATTTTATCTTTTACAAAAATAGCTGTCCCACCACCTCTTCCAGGTCTGCAGGAGAATACCGAGTTATAACCCTCAATATTAAAATATTTCGATTCCTCAGGATAAATCCATACTTCGTTCAGTATAACCACATCTATCTCAGGATTTTGCTTCAAATAAATCTGCATGTCATTTAGTTTGTGCCGTAAACTTCTTATATTGGCATATAAGAGCGTTAATTTCGTCCCAATTAATCGATTTGCGTTGTTAAAAATCATTTGAACTCGTAGTCAATGCTCCTCCTAGCAATTGTGATCCTTCGCTGGTATTCTGCGCACTCCGTAGAGTCTGCTCTGTGGGAATAATCTACGTTCTTACTATTTCCTGCACAGTTACAGCATTTCTCGCACGAGCTCTTGCAATCCTTCGTTTCGTGCTTTCCTCCACACTTAGCACATGTTTGCTCTCCTTCACATTTTGATGTCTTGTGGTTGTATTTCTGGCACTTATAACACCTCGTTATATTGTAGTCTTCCTTCACAAGGTAAGACCCATAATCAATATTGATGTACCTATTCACCAGTCTTTGGTACATACTCCCATTTACCTGCAGAATATGCAACCATTTACCATTTTTTGTTCGTCTGGCATGAACCAATTCCAGTTTATCATTTTCTCCAATATTAGGGTTCAGTGAGTGAATTTCGTTAATTAACTCCTCATACGAAAATTGTTTTTCTAGTCCATTAATTACTAGCCTGGGTTGACGAGATTTTGTCTCCATGACATCATATTCATCCTTCAGGGTATCCTTTGCAATGTTGTAGAGCGAGGTTGTATTTTCATTTGTGGAAGTTTTTATGATGGCACCACCATTTCGAAGAGGACGCATCAGTTGGAGAGGAATTTTGCATTTTGAAGGCTTTATTTTCGACTTGAAGTCGATGAGTGTTTTTTCAGAGGATGAATGCTTCTTGGGCTTAATTATGATTCCTTTTTGCGAGGTAGTATTTGTACGGCGTTCGGGTAGAAAAGTGGAAATACTTTTCGTCATATCCGCATACGAAGGTTTTCGCGTGGATGAACTTTTATCAATTAAGGTGGCCACGGTGGTTTTCAGTTCTATTAGATGGTTTTCCATTTCTTTCATTTGGTTGAAGAGACGATCTTCTTTAGTCTTTTGGTGTTGTGACTTACACGAAGGACACATACATATCACATCCTCGGAAATGTCCATGATCTTCAAATATCTCTCCTCACTCATTTTGATACACTTTAGGTGGAACCACTTGTTGCAAATGCCTCCGCAGCCCATTCCTTTATGGTTCTCCTCCGCTTGCTTCCTACATTTTCCATATTTGTCTGCTGCTTGTGATGCCATGATTTATTATTTATCTCTATTCGCTTAGTTATATGGTATTAAATGAATTTATTTAAAAGAGAATGGATTTAAAATGAAAGTTATTAAAACAAGTGTCTTTAAAAAGCAAAACTATGGGTTTAGAAGATATATATGCAAAAAAAGAGAGAGTTTAATAAGTTTGAATTTAAAATTTATAAAATTATTAAAATTATTAAGAAATTATTCTCGCATGAGCACGAGAATCGCACTAATGAACAAAAGAGTTCAGTTGATATAATTTTATACCGTTAACGGCAATTAGAAAATTAAAATGAGAAAATTGTTCAAAAATTTCCACTTAGCTGATTTTCCTTTGATTTGCTACAGAAGCTAATATTTCTTAGCAACTCTCAAAGTCAAGAAAACAGCTGATCGATTTCCTTAATCACTTCTAAAGAAAAATTTTTTATTGCGAGCGATCACTTTACACTTGGCAACTTTGACACTTCACTTGTCATATATATATATATATATATATATATATATATATATATATATATATATATCTATATATATATATATATATATATATATATATATATATATATATATATGTATATATATATATATATATATATACGATACTCTTCGTAACATGTAAATTTCTCTCGAGAAATTTACCTAAAATTAGATAAGTACTTATAAATTAATACAATTTAGAGAAGCTTTCTTAAAGAAATATTGACTTTCAATATAAAAAACCCGTGTAACGTCATATGCTTAAACACGAGTGCGGGACGCATTAACGGCTGATTGATCTACGTTAAATTTGGCGGTTCTGATTTCCCTGTTAGCAAATATCACCAAATCTAGCAATTAAATTTAGCCTAATATTTCGGCGAAATTAAATGGAAGGAGAGCGCCACTAATCGTTATGAGAACATGAAATAACTTTTACTTTAATTACATATTGTCTTCATCACACCTGTCCTATCAACAAGAAATGGTCGCTCTCCAGTGACAAATCTTCGAATTTCCGACATTTGATTGTTTCCATAATCGCCGAAAATCATTGAAACGAGGTCGAATCGGAAATGGCACAAAGGCAACATCATATTAAATCTGAAGCAAGAATGGAAAAAATAGTAAAAGTGCAAGCGCCATTTCATGTGGAACGCGGACAAAAGATAAATTGATATATCTTCAAAGCTAACCAACCAGAAAATATCTGACCACACATCATTTTGATTACGTGGGAAGATTTTATCGCCGTTTTAATTTTCGATTGTGGTCAACGCATCTCTTGTTGACCTTATTTGGGACTTTTCTTGTTGGTTTAATTTTAATTCTTATAAACGAAAGCTTGCGAAGTCTCTTTCCATCTTTTGATCATATTTGAAAAAAATATGTCGCAAAAATTCTGCAAATGCGGGAACTGCTGTTGGCTTTGACCTGATAGCCGATATTGTATCAAATTTAAATAAGATTTGTTGCTGAACAGGTTCTCATGCTGACCGCTATGGTAATTACGAGTATCAGGAATATCTTTGGAATTAGTTACGCGTGAAATATAATCTGAAATGAAATGAAATTCCTTTATTGAAACGAAAGTTAATTATATTTGTTAGTTGGAAAAATATATTAGAAATTATGCTTAGAAGGTTTGGTAATCATTATATAATAAGTTTGACCTAATTCTAGTGTATGTAGTATAATTTTAATTCAAAAATATTTTGGGTGTTTTTAATAAAAAATGCTGAATAGGCAGGAGAGTGCCCTTACAAAAGGGCTTTGTTACATCCTGGGGCTCGAAATAAAGTTTTTGATAGCATGGTGACTTGAATTATTCATCTTATACTTGTATGAGAAATCGTTCAAATGAATCTTAAAGATGCTGAGTTTCAGCCGCCGTTTTGTTCCAGCTTAACCCATTTTTCTGAAGGCTTGGCTAATTGAATATATTCAAACCAAAAACTTTTTTTTAAATTTTCATGAGAACCCGATGAAAATAAGAGTGCCCTGGTCAATTTGAAATAAATGTTTCAACTATCAACACGTACTATTGTTGTCATAATTCCAATCAATTGAAATGGCTACACTGCAAATGGTGAAAGCGTTAAATCAACGCAGTTGACTGGGTTAGCTTTGTGTAGTCATTACGTACGTACTTTCAAGAACTCATGTGAGCCTTTCTACACACTTGATGTGTGTTTTTACCACGGATTGATTTAGTAGCGTGTTGAGAAAAAAATGGTGATGGAAAAGTTGTAACCGAGCAGTTACCTAAGCAAACTTCGAGAAAAATTCCCAGGCGAAAATACCATTTTCTTCTACTCAAAAATACTTAAATATAATTTGATTTTTATTTGCAATTTAAAAATAAAAAAGTTTATTATAAAAATAATATAAAAATAAAATCACTCTCGAATTATGCTATTAACAATAAATTAAAAAAAAAAAATCCAAATAATAATTTAATCTCCATTCTAAATTTTCATATATCTAGACGCATAATATAAAAAAAACAAATTAAATAAAAATCACAATCAAACATTTGATGAGCGCAACCTCCTTTGCAACTCAATTTAGAAAAGAATTGTAGTCTTATCTCGTGGGAAAGAAAACGCCGTTGCCGGTATGCAGAAGGCCCGCCAAGTAAACCTTCGTTGTCGGTATATGTGAGTCTCGTCGAGATAAGCAAAGTGGGTGCATAAGCTGCGGGAGAATTGTAGACGTTGTCGTGGCATTGTGTGTACGTTTCGCACATAGAACAACTTCTTGGAATCACCGATTTCGATTGCATTTTGCACCGTGCTCACGGTTGATGACTCGCATTGGGATCAATGGGTCGACTAGACGTCGCGTTAGTTCGTGCTACAAGTTCCAAAACAGTTCTCCTACGCTTAAAATTTCAAGTTTCCCAAAGTGAAAAGTGATACAAGTTGAAATTAGCGTGGATCAAAATCTTAACCATAGCCAACGGAGTTGATTTGAAGACGTTCAAATTGTACTGAATAGTACATATTTTGTAAATAGCATTCCAAACAAACAATAAATTGTACAATAAAATAAACAAAGAGCGAATAAAGTGCTGAAATTTGAATGCGAAATACGTCTGACAGATCAAGTACCTCACAACTGAAAATCCGTGAATTAATGAAAAAGTGAAAATAATCTTCAGTGTATAATCCTATTGAGAAAAATTGTGGTAAAAGTCGTAACCCCATTTACAGTGAAGTGTTATTTACTTCCGTGTTGGCCCCATTTTGCAAGACTGCACGATACATTTTGGGGAGTCCCGGTTGAAACGTCACCGGAATCGCATCTCGATATCCAATTTAAATTTTATTCTATTATGTATCTTTTTACGTATTAAAAAAATATATAAATTGCAAGACAAAAACGAAAATCTTTCCTTCTCAGTAGATAGCAGCCCTTTTTCAGGATCAGTTTGGAACGGTTCAGTAGTTTGGTTAAGAGCGTGGTGCCATAGTTTGCCTGCGCCTGTACTGATCTGACGAGAAAATCGGGACCACTGCGGAAATCGGACCAGTAGGTATGGATCCCCACTGGCGATGTTATCAAGTTAACCGTTGAAGTGCATGGACGTGTTTTAAATTCGCTCCGCCAAACACATTGCATAATTAATTAGTGACACGTTAAAAGCGAATAGTGTTAATTTAGTGGCTCTATTTATTTATCAACCAAACTTATTATCAATGTTCCATATTTTCTTCGGGTCGTTAATTACAAAATCAAATATAGTTACATTAAGGTGACCCAGTAGCGCCATAAATTTATTATCGGCGTTTTTAACCAGTGAACCAATTTTACGTAGCTTTTGTACAGCAATTGTGATTTGGTGCGTAGGCATATTCAAACGCATTTTAATTTGTGAAATATTTACGATTGATTTTATTGTTTTGTGCTAATTCTTCAATTTGTGATAATTGAGTGCTTGTTTTGGTGTTGGAAATTGTTATAAATCCTGCCAGTGCTGATAAACACGAAGCTGAGAAGCAGACATTGGGTTTAAACGTTGATACTCCCCCACGCTCTCGATTCAAGTTCCAATTATTCCATCTCAAATCTTTAAAATGGGCACTTTTTGGTCCAAAGATGATTGGAACAACAGAATCAGGAAACTGGTGTCTACCAACCAAGTATCCTGGGAAATTTTTTACCTAAGGAAAGCTCCAACTAATCTCGATACCATAGAATTGCAACGGACTTTGGAACAAGATCTTAAAATACAAGGCTACAAAGCAGAGGACTTGTTGCATCGGAGTAAACGTTGGCGCGCTTTCAAAGTATTTATACCAAGCAGATATGCATAGCTTTTTACAAACCTGAATTCCAAGTATGTCTGGAATGGTATGGTTTTCAGCAAATGGCAAGCGACAAAAACAGCAACCAACTTGGAACATCTAAGTATTTCTTCTAATATTTCTACTAATTTTAAGTTGAAAGAAGTATCGTGTAGCTTAAATATCAAAAAAACTAACATTGATGATAAGCATACACCAACTTGAATAAATCTTAATCTTAATTCTAAAGTAGATGCCAATCAACCAAGCCATTACTCCCCACCTGACTTCCCAAAGAATGATATCCAAGCACATCACTCAACTTCCAAAACACAAACTGATAGCAATATTAGAAGTTTACAACCAGTGAGCTCTAATATTTTGGGTGAAGATTCTATTATCTCTCCTTCAACCTCTGAAAACAACAGAATGGCGCATAAATATCATAATTTTGTACACGGTGGTGTACAAGTTTCTTCCATATCATCTCCTGGATCGAATTCATTTTTGAATCCACTTATACCTTCAGTAGTGAAAGCCACAATCAACTCCAGTAACGATATGGAAGGCAAATATCTCCTTTCCCGACTTAGAGATGATAAAATTTATGAATTAATGACTTTTTCTGGCATACATGTACAGTGCTCCTGACGCTTCTTGCATCGATGGTAAAACCAAAACAAACATACTAGTTATGATACAGCGGGAAGGCCTTCCCATAGATATTGGTACCCTCCGTAGGCTTTATATAAGATACCACGAGGAATTAGGTGTAATGTAGTGAATTAGATGAGTTTCAATGTCCGTGAAGGATTGCAGCGATGTTCTGCTGCCTCGGCAGAGGAAGGTGTCGGTTTCTGCCGAGAACGCCCTCGTCTGGAGACGCGTGAATGCGCTGGCAGGCTAGCATTGCGGTGTCGTGGGGTGGGTTCGTTTTCCCAGCACGAGGACCCACTACAAAAAAATTTCGCATTCACGAATTGGACTGCGGATCAAAAGGCGACAGAAGTCGCAAAAAAATTGTAGATAACTACACAGAGGGAATTATAACTTGTTACGAAAACAAGTGAAACCTGAGAAGAAAGGCGAACTTGGGGTGACCTCGTCGTTACCCAACGAAGTTCATGGCCCACAAATGAAAGAGGGGCAACTGGATGGTGGTGGAGCCCCTTCATACCCACCCAACCGGAATAAATCCATTGATAACTTGTTGAAATGGCCAGGTATTCCTCTTCTGAGTGGAAAACTCATACAACTTGAATTGTATGAACCTTCCCATCAGAAGGGGAGTACCCCGATGACCAATTTATGTCATAGAATTATACAATCGGATTGCATAATTCTATGCCATAAAAAGGCACTCGGCTTGGGCCACTCAACCCATGAAGTCACCTGAAACAAAAGAAGGAATTAGTTTGTACCCGGCGGCTGGCTCATATTTTGGGGTGGAAGCCTGCACCGTACCGGGTCCTATACCCGATTAGAAAAACCGGAAGGGAAAGACCGATTTTATGTTTAACTCATCATTTTATTATTGTTCAATTGGATTCAAAAAAAAAACATTGACAATTAAGATTAAGCAGTTCATGTGAAAAATAAAATGTAGAATTGATTTTCTTTGTATTCAGGATAGTTTTAGATAACCGAAATATGTATAAGTTTTTTGATTAAACACAATTTATTGCCCTCATTTATCTAGTTTATTAGGATGATCGTAGAAATGAGCTTAGTCGACAGTTATAATCGGTTGCGTTTTAATTTCCAAGAATTTCAATAAGGACGTATCGTTTCATAAACGTATGATTTATATGTACAATATCTAAAATACAATTTGTTTTGATTGATTCCAAGCAGCGCAGACGATTATAAAACATCGATTATGTTAACTCCTAGTTGATGTATAAGAACGGCATCATTGCATCAGTTTCTATGAATTTTCTTTCTAAACAGTTGTTCTATATCAATCACTCGTTAGTATGCCAATTATAATTATTTAATATCACAAATATAAAAATATAACAAATATAAAAATTTAATAAGGACATTTAAAGGTACTTACACAGCCTTTCCGACGACGAGCGCTCGTTGACGAAGTGGGGTGAGTAAGTCCTGGAAATTTTTCTTTGTTTTTGTATAAATTAATAATGGATTTATATTCATCTCCTAATTCTAGAGGCTTTGATCCACGATTCAATGTATTATGTGCAACATTAATAACATCACTAATTTTCAAGGGAATCATCTGTGATTTCTCCAGCCAAATATAAAGATGCAGATGCTATTAGAAATTCATCGTAACGAGACGTTGTATCAACTTCCTTCTTGAATCTTTGACCTTCTTTTTCCTGTAGTCTGTATGAATTACTTTTAATTTTTGATGTGTCACATTGTTGCGCGGACATAACGTCAACATTATTCATACTGAATTGAAGTTTGTTTCAATAAAATACACTGAATTATATTGTCCTTTTCATTAGGACATAGCAACGTAAAAAAACGTCGCCCACAATATTCACATCGATTTCGGAATTTTGATACCCAACTGTATCTCCAAAGTATTAACCCCCCCACGTTTTTTTTCTTTTTGCACGCTCGTCTGGCGATCTTCTTTACACTCACTCGTAGCCAGGACGTATTGTATCACGTAAGGCACTTAGGCGAATGAGGTAACACTCAGATTTTCAATGGAATGGGGAAATTAAATTTGCACTTGTACTCCCATAAGACTCATCAGACTTGGGCATATTTACGGGTGAATATTTCACGGTGGAATTTAGACACTTAATAAAGTTACAACTGTTATATTGTACAATTCACTCGTGGTATTGAACACTGATAATAATGGTGATATTATTCCAGACGATTTGGACGTCCTCAAATCGCAAAAAACACAATCCCCCTTTTTCACTGTACTCCGCGGTGCAAAATCCAAACCCACGCATCGTGTCTCCTCTATAACTCCGTCCGGGCACTTCCGCTATATCACAAGCATGTTCCTTCAAATTACTCCGTTCATTCTCGAGTAATGGAACTGGCACGCGAATATGCTAATTGTAAATCCTCCGTTCGTTCTGCGTTAATTCCACACGAAATTTAAAAGGGTTTTTCGAACAAAAATTCGCCAATTTATCACGTGGTTCTTCACGATCTCTCTATTTATACACCTAAACCGCCGACATTTCGCAAGCCACCCTCGTAAAAATTTCAATCACGTTCACAAGTAAATAGATTTGAAATATTCCTCAGCGACAGTATGCAGTTCTTTGGCGCTTCTTTCATTGAGTAGCATCGATGTCAACATAAACACTTGTATTCTTTTCACCCGAACTTAAATCACTTTCCTCGATAAGAGTAAAGGAATTCCCGTTATTGAACGGTGACTTCAATGACTATTCAACCCGCTTACACTATTTACCCTCTGGGAATTCAATGCGCATCACGCATCAAACCACCACACTTTGCAAACCGTTATCTTGCTCGTTCACACACACTTGTCTAGGACTAGCCAACATTCTTATGACACTTCAAAATATTTTGAACTCGGCTATCAGCGCTAGAAATCAGATTTCTAATTAATTCCCGGAGACAATTTTCATTTCTTCACTGAATAATGTCCATTTGTGTTTTTCCCACCTCGCAAGTCAGATTGCCCCGGCACACTCACTTCTCCCAATGCAATCTTTTTTCCCTTCAGTCGCGACGGAAGAGTCAATCGCTTCCATTAATTTTCACGGCTTGAAATCAAATCTACTCTGATCGATACGCGAAAGTGTCGAAATTGCAAAAACAGTATATTATTCACTCGGACTCCGCGGAGTGTGTCGATAGCTCCCGACAGCAGAACTTTCGTCACTCCCGTTGGTGTACTGAGAATGCACACACTAATTAAACTATTAGCGAAAGCCTTTAATGATAAATGTGAATAAACTTTCGAAACAAACTATGTAGAACTGAAAGACTTCTAAACCGCAGTAAAAACAAAACGCGACAATAGAATTAAAATCTCGCGGACACCACGCACAAAAGCAGTGGCTGTCTCGTACCGCCCTCTCTGCTGGTGCACTTTCGACCCCGCGTCTGTAATAGATCTCCCCTCGACGATGCACTTCGACGATTTTTCGATCGATGATGCGTACCATGGTGGATCCGCGATGGTGATAATGCACACTCGTTTCGGTTGATTTTAACATTTACGTCGTCTTTTGTAGATTCGCTTAAGTTATCAATTGGAAGCAATTTTCGTTTATGATGATTAGACGTAATTAAGTGGGAAAAATGCAGAGAATGATTTTTTTAAACAAACCGCTATTGAAATACTATGTAGAGCACAATGACAAGAAAAACGATTTAAAATGAATTTATATTTGAAAATGCTCTATAAGTCAAAGTTATTATTTCTTTTAAATTCTTATTTCGAAATTCACATTTATACTCTGCACTGTAAAGAATTAACACATGACATCATAATTATTAATACGAAAAATGAAAATTTGAAAAAAAACGAGTGTTGCGATGGGGAAGGCGACCGAATGGCCACTCATTGCTAAATTGAGTTTGTGCTGTGTGCCTGTGGCAGCGCTGGCTTTTAGAGCCATAGCTCCTCGGTTATTACAGTAACATCAGCACAAACTAATAAAGATCTCGAAACTTACGGGTCGCATGTGAGCTCTAATTATATATCAGCACTAGAAAGATCTAGAGAGAAACATAGTAAGTTTTTTCGTCCCCAATAACGCACTCACTTCTAAACGGCTCAGACTTTTTTACCACAATTGCGGTGGTATGAGAGGAAAAACTAATAAACTATATCTGGACGCCAAATCATGCCATTTTAATGTTCTTTCCCTAACTGAAACGTGGTTGAACGAGTCTTTTCTTGATGAGGAGATTCTCGATGAAAACTGGACTATTTTTAGAGACGACAGAGATTCTCATAGCACAGTACAATCACGTGGAGGAAGTGTCTTGATTGCAGTGCATAAGTCGTCTTTCAGTGAGTCCATAAGTACAGTCTCTAACAATTCTTATTAGCACAAAATTGTCCGCATCAAAATGGCAAATGTAAATTGGTATATGGAGGCTTTTTATATCCCTCCAAGATCTACTGAAGAAATTAACAGTAGTGCGTGTGATGTAATTTCTTCATTAGCTGCTTCCACCAATGAAGAAGACATAATTATCATCACCGGGGATTTTAATCGACCAAATCTGACATTTATGGTCGATGAATCTGATAGTGGTCTACTCCCAGCCAATCTTCTCAACAGTATAGACTTCAACATTATTAGCACCCTGTATGGCAATTATTTGCAGCAAGTTGCTCCGACCCCCAACCTTCATGGTAATTGGTTAGATCTCATAGTTACTAATGCATACGACGAAGTTGTAGTGAACCAAACAAGCGATGCGGAACATTTATTTTCCAATGGCCGCCACCATTCTGCAATTTCAGTTGAATTAACTATTATGGATAGCGCTTGCCATCTTTCGTACAATAATTGTATTGTATTTGACATCCTTAATGCTGACTAGGCTAGCATTTACAAACATCTCCACAATATTACTGGACTGGTAAGCTTTCAACGTTAGATACAAACGACCCAGTAGATTGTTTCTACAATATTTCCATGCACGCCGTTGAGAGATACGTACCCAAAATTAAAAAGAAAAATAAGCTCTCTGAGCCTTGGCTTGATGGCGATTTGCGCCACTTGCGAAATCAAAGAATAAGCTCCACAAAATAATTCAGACAAAATCAAACGTTAGCCAAGAAATTAAAAGTAAATATGAGGAGCTGGGTAAAGAGTTTTAACTAAAATCTCGGGAAGCATATAAGTCGTATATTAATATTATTGGTGAAAACATTATCCACAACCCAAAAAAGTTCTTTGACTTCGTTAATACCAAACTTAAGTCTCAAGGATTTTCCAATTCGATGGTGTATCAAGAATCAAACTCATGCAAGCCCGAGGATATCTGTGAATTTTTTGCAACCCATTTTCAATCCGTATATTGTCCAACTAACTCTTCATCCTACAGATCTTCTTCAGACATAAATTCAGCATCTCTCATCAAAGAGCTTGGCATTTCCGAAGATGTTATATCCAATGCAATAGAGACGCTTGATCTAAATAAAAGGCCTCCCTCCTCATTTCTTGTTTCACTGCAAAGTGCAATTGATTCCACCTCTGCATCATCATTTCATTACATTTTTAACAAATCCCTCACTTTTGGAATTTCCCCATCGATTTGGAAGAAAGCTCACTTGATTCCAATTGATAAAAATAAAGACAAGGCGTCAGTTGAAAACTACAGAGGCATCGCAATAATATCAGCAATTTCTAAACTTTTTGAAAAAATAGTCTGTTCAAAAATATCGCCCATATTTTAGCCTCGGCTGAACGACCAACAGCATGGTTTCCGAAAATACCGCTCAACGGTTACAAATCTCTCGGTGATGGTTTCTAGTGTCCTTTGTGAAATGGAAAAAGACCATCAAATCGATACAATTTACACCGACTTCAGTAAAGCGTTTGATCGTGTCAACCACAAAATCTTGAGAAAAAAATTTAAAAATTTCGGTATCTGTGGCCCTTTGTTAGAATGGCTCGACTCCCATCTCAAAAATAGGACGCAAACCGTAAAATTTCAAGGATTTTTCCTCAAAGAAATAAATGTCTTCTCCGGTGTACCTCAAGGCAGCCATCTTGGTCCCATACTTTTTAACATCTTTATTTCGGATCTCTCTGTTATCTTGTCGGACATTTTGCATCTATTTTATGCTGACGATCTCAAGCTATTCAAGGTGGTTATGTCTCCAAAGGATACGAAATCCCTTCAAAACAAGTTGAACTCTCTTTTAGATTGGTCAGAAAAAAACCTACTCTCTCTGAATTTCGAAAAGTGTCAGATAATAAGTTTTTCCCGTAAAACTCTGTCCTTGCCGTCGATTATTATCTTGAGTACCACAAACTTAAAAGAGTGGATAGCGTTGTAGACCTCGATGTTATTTTGGACAATAAATTACGTTTCAATCTGCATTATGATGAAGTCCTTGGTAGAGCCAATAAGCTCCTCGGCTTCATCAAGCGTCGATCCAAAGAATTTCAAAATATTTGGGTATCGAAGACATTATATCTCTCCTTAGTACTCCTCATTCTTGAAAACGCATGTCTTATTTGGGATGCTGTTTTCAACGTTCACATTGACCGACTCGAGTCTGTACAAAAACAGTTTATCTTATTTGCATTGAGATTGCTATATGATCCGAGGAATTTTGAAGTTCTACCCTACTATGAGCTTAGGCTGCGAATTCTCAATAGATCATCACTTGCTTCCCGTAAAACTATGATAACTTGTTGTTTCGCTTTTAATGTCCGCAGAGGCTGGATTAAAATACCATTTTTAACTGATAGAATAAAAGTGCATGAGCCATTGCGAGTCACTAGGCATTCTCGTCAATTAGTTGAAGAGCGGCATAATACAATCTATGCAGATAATTAGTGCATATTACTCCCCAAACATTTCCAGAACCCATTTTAAAGATCTATTATCAAATGTCCTTTCATCTTAATCCCACCACGCACCCTACCCTCACAACATATTTTATTGTAATAGCACATTGCATTTGTCACAATTTTCATATTTATAAATTAATTCTAAATTGTACTATTAAGAAATTATTGTGAATTTTTTATTTTAAAGTTAATTTTTTTTTATATTTCTTGTACCAGTGCCTCGCTTGGCTAAATAAATAAATAAATAAGTAATGCTTGGCTGCTACTACCACAGGAGCCAGAATGCCCAATGGATCGAACATTCTGGCTATATCAGATGCCATCGTCCTCTTGGAGAACTTCGCATCGTTTGGATCCAGGTTGATTTGGATCTGGCACTCGTCAGTCTTTGGACGCCAGATGACTCCTAACGTCTTAATATAGTATTCGCGTAAGCTACTGAAGCGCAACTGGATCTGTTGGCCCTCAGGTTTAATCTGCTTCAACAATAGAGGATGGTTGGCACACAATTTGCGCAAATGCATACCTGCGCTCGAGAGTATGGTGTATAGCTCCGCCTGTTTGCAAAGCGCTTCCTCTAAGCTGTCTGCCCCGTCATGACGTCTTCGATATGGCCATCCTTCTTCAACGTGCTGCTGCCCAGGGGACCTTTCAGCTGGTTCTCTTGTGCTAGAACCTGTTCACATTTTGTAGATAGATACCGGGCACACGTTGTGCCGTAGGTTACTGTTTTCAACTGATAGTATCACTCTGGTTGCATTAAACTATTTCTCCAAATTAAGCCTTGGTGCCGACGGTCTTCAGAATGGAGGATTATCTGCCGATACATCTTCACGATGTCGGCGGTGAATACAAAACAAGGCATTCTGAAACGCAGGAGTATCGAAAAAAGGTCATCCTGGACAGTAGGCCCTGTATGAAGGACATCATTCAACGAAACGTTTGTGGTCCTCTACTGGATGCATTGAAAACCACCCGCAGCTTAACACAATGATGTGGAAGAAAGTTTCGTAATTCCTCCCGCTGCTGTGACGTCAACTCCTCCATATGCCCAAGCTGAATATACTCCTTCATGAAGTCCTCGTATGAGAGTCTTAGATCAGAGTTCCTCTCCATGCGACACTCCAAGGCAATGGAATCACCTAACGTCTCAGGATCCTTACCAAGAAACTGCCATCGGGACGTCTTGTCATTGTCTGATAGAAATGTCCTTCGCAAGCCTTTTAAGTTAACGTAAGCTTGTGCTGCGGATCCTGTATTTCTTCGACCTCCCAAAATTGCTTGATGAGTCGATTAAGCTGGTTTTCTTCTACCGGGATGCCACATGTCACGGAAGACACTTGAGGTGTGATCACTCTTGCGGCTACAGTCCACTCTAGGAGCGTTTTCTGGAGCACTGGGAGCTGTGGGCCCAACTTTATTTGTCCAATGGCTAGCACCTCGTAAAAGCTTTCGGCTATCAGCAACATGTCGATGCGCTCCGTTGGAAGTCTGGATCTGCCAGCCTTATGTTCTTGGGAATGTGCCATACTGATATGTTAAAGTTCTGAGACGGTTGCGGTGATATAATTTTGTCCATGACGTAGGCTTCCAACTGCGCGGCGTATCCTGATAACCTAGATCATAGGCCGAGGTTCACCTTAAGGTATGCCTTCTTAGTACTATCGTCTACTCTTTCAGTGAGGGCAAGGTGTAGTGTCGACGATAAACCCAATTTTTAGATGATTCTTTTGGTGGCTAGGTTTATTTGTGAGCCCGGATCCAGCAAAGCTCGACAACCCGTCATCTTCCCATTGCTGGTGACCAGCTTGACGACGGCGGTGCCCAGAAGTAAATATCCTTGGGGTCGGGGCTCCATCAGAGTCGTTAAAGTGAGCGATGGCAGTTTTGCATTTGTTTGCAGTTTCGAGTCTTGATTCGGTGTTGTCGTGCTCGAGGACATTGTCTTAGTCTATTTGGGCTTGTTGTCTCCAGGCAGATCAAGCAGGATATTGTGATTCTTGAAACACTGCTTGCAACTTCTTGCTACCCAGCTGGAACCCTGATGTCCTTCTCAAAAGTAATTCACGCACAGTTTCTTAGAGTGCACAAAACTTAGTTTCTTTACAGTAGTGATCCTGAGGAAACCCGAGCAGTAGTAAAGCGGGTGATGCTGCTCACACATTAAGCACCAAAAAGCTGTCGTGGTGGTCA
Source organism: Odontomyia ornata (assembly GCA_963969285.1). Classification (NCBI taxonomy): domain Eukaryota; kingdom Metazoa; phylum Arthropoda; class Insecta; order Diptera; family Stratiomyidae; genus Odontomyia; species Odontomyia ornata. Next base: position 346,994,222 of record OZ017738.1, on the reverse strand, counting down.
CGTTCGATTTGGTGGCTTTCCTACGGTTGATCTCCAGTTCCTTTGTTTTATGGCCGAGTATCTCGAGGGCCTAGGAACGCGTTTCCATGAAGTACAACAAACTCTTCAAGAGTGATGCTCGCACGGGTTGGATAACAATTGTTCGTATGATGGGTGAGTCGTTGGATCCAATTTCCGGATTAGCACATGTATCAGCAACCCTTGCAGACACTTGCAGGCTCTCCAGGCCTCTGAGACACTCTTGTGTGGTGTCATGTAGAGCCTTTATTGCTGCCACTCCTTCATCAGGCCCAAGTGACCTCCTTCTGATCCAAACGGTCGATGATCCTACTCAACGACCCTGCCAGTACTTTGTAGCGACGCAGAATTCTGACCACACTGACATCTCTTGCTGCTGAGGTTTCTGCAGTGTAGTCCTTGTCCTCGCTATCCTGAATTTCAAGCCCTTTTGGTGACCTCGGTTGGCCTGTAAACTTGTGTTTTCATATGCATTTGATCACGGAAGTGCTGCTGGTAATGGAGGTAGTTGCCTTTGGTAGTATCGTATATATGTTGCGTAAAATACTCGTGCGACGGAGCGACCTCCAGTAGGAATCAGATGACTATCGCCTAGTTCGAAATCCTTCCACGCGGCCTCCAGTTGCCGCAGTTACTCTGCATAATATCCGGCTTCCTGCTTCCTTGAGGGCGAATCCTTCTTGCAGTTTGAAATGACGCCTTCGACGATTCGAGCCAATCCTTTTGGGTGCTCGACCAGGCAGTCCACATTCGCCATCGCGTAGAAAGTCGGAAAGCGGCCGGATACGGAAAGCACGGATACATCACGAAAAAATTATTGAACTATGTACGGCAAAATAAACAACGAGTGCGTCTCGCCAGGGCCTCCAGATGTTTGCGCCGGGACTCTTTTGTCCCGAACTTTGATTTTATTATTTTTATTTAATAATGGGGGTACCGGTGCGATTTTCTTACAGATAGCGTAACTTAATTCTTATTTCAGTGATTCACCTTTCCAAATATGTGTTGGAAAGCTATTGTCATATAGAGTCAGAGTTAGTATGTGTCATTTAGCTGAAGCGTAAACAACAATACTTTTTTCAACTCTGAAAATGTTGAATTTTGTGCCGAATAAAGTGTTTTTGCGGGGAGTACTTCTTCATTACTTCAATATGAAAAAAAGGCTGCCAAAAGTCATCATATTTTGGTGGAAGTATATGGTGTGCATGCTCTAGCTGAGCGTACGTGCTAGAAGTGGTTTGCATGGTTTAAAAGTGGCAATTTTGACTTGGAGGACGATGAACGGCCCGGATAGCCAAAAAATTTTGAAGATCACGAATCGGAGACATTGCTTGACCAAGATCCATCCCAAATGCAAGAAGATCTTGCAAAATCACTTAGCGTGGCTCAAAAACCATTTCCAATCGTCTAAAACTAATGAGAATGATCCGGAAGGTAGGCCATTGGGTGCCGTATGAATTGAAGCCAAGAAACGTCCAACGCCGATTTTTCATGTGTGAACAACTGCTTCAACGGCACAAAAGAAAAAGTTTTTTGCATCGAATTTTCACTGGCGATGAAAAGTGGGTCCATTAGAATAATCCAAAACGTCGGGCAACGTATGGGTACCCCGGCCATGCATCATCATCGACGGCCGTTCAGAATACTCATGGCCTTATGCTGTGTATTTGGTCGGAACAGCTGGGTGTGATCTATTATGAGCTGTTACAACCGAATGAAACAATCACAAGGGAAGTCTGCCGATGACAATTGATGAGTTTGAGCCGAGCACTACGCGAAAAACGGCTGGAATATGAACAAAGGCATGGCAAGGTAATTTTGCAACATGACAATGCTCGGCCACATGTTGCAAAGGTCGTTAAAACCTACCTTGAAATGCTCAAATGGGATGTCCTACTCCACCCGCCGTATAGTCCAGACCTTGCGCCATCCGATTACTATCTATTCCGATCAATCCAACATGGCCTGGCTGACCAGCACTTCTCCAATTATAAAGAAGTCAAAAATTAGGTCGGTTCGTTGATAGCGGAGAAGCCGGCCGAATGTTTCAGAGAGTGGATTCGTGAATTGCCAAAAAAAAAAAATGGGAACAAGTTAAAGCTATCGATGGACAATACTTTGAATATTAAATTTGAAACCATTTTTTCACAATAAAGCTTCAATTTTCGAAAAAAAACGCGTGAATTAATCGGTACCCCTATTACATTCAGTAAAAAGCTCAATAATTCGTTAAAAATCTTTTAATATACGTTCAGCAGCTATGATATAGACCAACTAATAATTGAACAATGAATAAACTTTTGTTTCAAAGTTTTGACTAATTAAAAAATGAATGAAAAATGGGTTACTCGATTGATTCAAATAAAAGTGTGTTGTTCGAAACTTAAAGTATTTTCACTTTGTGGCGAATTCAATTTGAATACGGTGAATTGAATTAAAATAATCGATCAATTGATAAATCAATCAAATAAATCGAATTCATTACGATCGGGCAAATTATTACAGTGCTAATTAACCTAACATAACTAATATATTGTTACATATACAAATGATTCTGCGAGCTCCTGTTGCAATTATTTACACAACCATTAAGAAGATCATGATCAACAAAACAAACGCACTCGAAAACCCACCAAGCATGATCAACATCTGAAAGTGACGTCACTGCTCCATTCATTAAGCTGCTCGAATATTCCAGATAGTTCGCCAATATACGAGAAATGGATTGAACGACTAGAGACCATATATAAAGGTGAGCTGAATGAATGGGCGACATTCATTACAACCGTGATATAGTAAAACTATGATAGAGTGGAGTGCGAATTAACGATATTGTGGAGTGCGAATTAAAGAATTGGAAAATAGTGAAATAAATTAAATAAACTCTTTTAACTTTATTTAAAAGACAGTGCGTTTTCACAAAAAAACAAAAACCGAAATAATAAAAATACCACGAAGCTAACATTAATGAATTTACCATGGCGAGTGAGCCCTCAGATGCGGAAAAAGGTGCAGATGGTGGAGAAGCAGAAACGCCTAAATAAAAGGAACCAGAAGATGCGTTGATGCAAATGTTGTTGCAGCAAAAGCAGCGACAGCAGTCATCTAATTTAACTGCGAAGCTAAATGAACAATGCCAGGTAGCCTTTGAGACCTTGAAGGAGAAACTGTGTGAATCACCCGTGCCGGCATATTCAAAACGCGGAAAAATGTGTGTAGTTGACACCGATGCGAGCAACGGCGGTATTGGAGCTGTATTCTCCCAGCAGATCGATGGCGAATAAAGAGTCTTTTCGTATTACAGTCGAGTTCTCTCAAAAAGTGAGAGGAACTACTGCGTGACCAGGAAGGAGCTATTGGCTATAACAGAGGCCACCAAGCAGTTCCACAAATAACTTTACGGCCAGAAATTTGTTCTTCGAACAGATCGTGCATCGCTGAGATGGATGTTTAACTTGAAAAACCCCGAGGGACAAGTTGCGAGATGGATCGAAAGATTGCAGTCATACGTCTATGAAAATGTTCATCGGAAGGGCGGAGTTCATGGAAATGCTGATGCCCTATCTCTACGTCCATGTCCAGCTAACTGCAAGCATTGCCGACGGATTGAGGAAAAGGAACCGCCCGTTGATTTGCGATTAATAACGGCCGAATTCGATGAAGGTTGGTCATCGGAGGAGATTCGAAATGCCCAGTTAGCCGATGAAGACATCGGACCATTGTTCGTATGGAAGGAAATAACTGGGCAACCTGAGTGGAAAGACGTTTCAATGCATGGCGCAACCCTGAAAAGCTATTGGATACAATGGAACTCCCTTCAGGTGGAGGGTGGCATACTCAAGTGGAAATGGGAAACGGTGGATGGTAGCTCCTATAGGATGCAAACTATACTTCCTGAAATCCGAATCCACGATGTGGTTAAGGAGATGCACGAAGGATCCTCGGGAAGCCACCTTGGTGTTGACAAGACCTTAGCGAAATTGTGGGAAAGGTTTTACTGGCTCCATGCTCGAGAAGACGTAGAGGATGGGTGCCGTCGATGCACGATTTGCGCTTCCGTCAAAGGTCCAAAGTGACGACTGAGAGGACAAATGCAAACTTATAACGTGGGCGGGCCACTTGAAAGGATTGCTGTTGACATCGCAGGACCCTTTTCTGAGTCCGAATGGGTAAATCGATACACGCTGGTTGTGACCGATTATTTCATCAAGTGGCCCGAGGTCTACCCCATTCCCAACCAGGAAGCAACTACTGTAGCCGAACAGCTAGTGTTAAATTGGGTCAGTAGGTACGACGTACCTTGCGAACTACATTCGGATCAAGGCCGAAACTTTGAGTCACTAGTTTTTAGCGAAATGTGCGAGCTGCTGGGAATACGGAAAACAAGGACAACACCGCTGCATTCCCAATCCGATGGAATGGCCGAACGTTACAACGGCACGCTCAATAAACATCCGGCCAAGATAATAATAAACATCCGGCCAAATGAGACCCAAAGGGACTGGAACCGAGACATCCCACTATTTTTGATGGCTTACAGAGCTGCCGCACATGCATCGACGGGCCAAGCTTCAGCCAAAGTCATTTTAGGAAGGACTATTCGTCTGCCAGCTGATATAAAGTTCGGAACACCTCCCGAGAAACCCCAAACCATCTCGGAGTGCGCAAGTGAGCTAAGGCAACGGTTGAACCAGATACATCGGACCGTGCAAAAACACCTCGAGTCGGCTACTGACCGCATGAAGAGTAGGTATGATCTAAAGGACAATTCTACTGGCTTCCAGCAGGATGACTTGGTGTGGCTGTATAACCCGCAACGGCGAAAGGGTAGGTCTCTAAAGTTGCAACATAATTGGGAGGGACCATACCGAGTTACAAAGCGAATCAATGACGTCGTATACCGAATACAGGAGCATCGTAAGCCGAGAGCCAAAATGAGATCATGCATCTGGACCGTCTTGCCCCATATTACACCCAGGGAGAATTGACTACATATGGCGACACATCTTTTCGGGGGGAAAAGAACTGAGGTGGGGGTAGTGTTACATGTATAAATAATTCTGCGAGCTACTGTTGCAATTGTTTTCACAACCATCAAGAACATCAACAAAATGAATTTACTCGAATCCACGAGAACCCACCAAGCATCAACATCTGAAAGTGAGTCACTGCTCCATTCATTCACGAAAGTTACCGCTGATTCGCCAATGTACGAGAACTGGGATGAATGACTACAGACCCTATATAAAGGCGAGCTGAATGAATGGGGGGAATCATTCATTCGACCGCGATAAGAACTGCGATAGTGTGTGGGAAGCGATATTGGTCAGGTCACAAAAAAAATGGTGGCCAGTTGAAACTCAAAACTTCAAAGGCTTCTAATAGTCGCAATTTTGATCTGACATATATGGGACTTGGATTCAAAATAGGCATTACTTAGATCTACAGACTTTGACATTTTGGTGATCATGCATGCGCAAATTTCAAAATAGCAGTGGTTAAAATATGCGTGTTTTTCAGGTTTTGTGGCCCTCTAGCGGTCACATTTTCCAACGGATTTTGATGAAACTTGAGACTATGGATTTCTGTACTATGTTCTTGTATTATGCAGAAAATTATTAAAATTGAATGAAACATAAAAAGGTCGAAAATATAATACCCAATATTTTTAGATGCCATTTTCACTAAAAATTGAATTATTTTGCCCTTTCTGGATTGAAACTCCGATTGGAACCAGATTTGGCACATTGATTGATGAGGTCCTAGCCCACGAAGATTTAAAATAGTCCAAAATCAAATGCATGCATTCAAAATGGCGGCCCCCAAATGTTAGGAGGCAAGCGCAATTCGCTATTTTAGTAGCAACTGAAATAATGAATTGTTTTCATGGAAACGTTTTAAATGACTTATCTTGAAAGTATTTATAAATCAGAATATTTTTTAAATATTGTAAAATATATTTACAAATACCCAAAAAAATTATCAAATCGCGACTTGTCTGTCTGTCCGTCCGTTTGTTCGTGCGTCACAAGTTTTCTCGGAAACCACATAAGCTAGAATGAAGAAATTTTCTACGTATGTCAAAAGTGGTGTCTCTTGAAATTTGCAGCGTAAGAAAATATTTTAAAGTGTTTAAGGAGGTCTCTCCATATAGGGGGGTGATATAAATATTTTTTTATTTCTGTAGCCCTTTAGCAGCCAAGTTTCTCAAAAGATTCCGATAAAACTTGAAATTATAAGTTATTAAGGCAAGTTAATTTAATTTAATTATGCAAATCGGATGACAAATAAAAAATTCGAAAATTTAAAGCTTAATATTTTTAAGCAGCTATTTTCAATAAAAATTCAAAATGACGGCCTTTGATGGTTCAGAAAAGAATCGAAAATGTATATATTAATGGCAATGCAAGTGCTGATTAAACTTTTATGGAAATGTTTTGAAATTAACTATTTGAGCTATTTAAGCCAAAAAGTTATCACCTACCACTGTGAAATGTATAAACAGCAAATAAGAGAAGGGCGAACCCATTCTAAATATATTTATAACAATTTATTACCCGCCGATTTTCAATATGTGATCCATACGTGTGCAACTCAATTTAATTAGCAAACTATTTGCACCTCTATGAAGCTTCTCCAAATACGAACGGCGGCAGATCCTTTCTGTTAATAAATACCCATGTAGTGCTACACAAATTCCAGTAAGAAGTCCAGTAGTAGGCAAGGCAAATTCTTTTTCGTAAACTTACGCTACATACGAGAAAATTAACCTTTCCGGCTGGTGCTGCCAACGGGGATTTTTTCAGTTGCAAGGCCTTTACCGTAGTTTTAATCCATTCTGAGGCTCTGATGCAGGTTTCGAAACAATGTTGGGTTTTACAGGGGGCGAGGAATCAGCCTTTTGCCCAACTTTCATTCCGGTGGCATGGTTAATACCTACTTTCAATTTCGTTATCAGGTGCGGAAGAAGGGGAACCCTTCTTCTTTCTCAAACGGGCTTGAGACTATCTACGGCAGATCTTTAATGTCCTTTACCGTTGTTCAATTTCCTTGTCCTTCCTATGACGTCTAATAGCGAGTGAGCCTAATAACAAGTTGGAAACAGGAATCCTATATCAATAAATATTCAAACGCTACGCATGGATACACACATAAAAACTTGTATAAATATATAAGTAAATATACGTGTGAAACTGACGATTTCTTAACAATACAATAGCAATAAAATGCGAATTGCTATAGTATCCATTTGTTTTGTCATAATTTGACCATGATGGAAACTTTACCAGCATTTGAGCCTATCTTATATTTGTTCCCAAATAAGATTGAACAAGATCTAGTGAAAACAAGTCGAAGCAGCAGGAGAGTGCTCCTGCCAGAAGGGTATTGTAAAATAATCAATAACTCAAACAACGGCTTCTGAATATTAAAATTTTAACATACATATGTTCGATAAAATGAGTTTTGAAAACTGCTTTATGGTTATTATGTATTGGAAGTCGCTGCCACTTAATGTTCAGTTGGTTGACCTCACTATTTGAGTAGTGATGATAACATATATAGAAGAAAACGTGAAATTCATAAAGTGTACAATTATTAACAAAGTTGATTGAATTTGGATTATTGAGGTATTTGCTGGCCTTATACTCATAAAGACCTACTTCTAAACTTTTTTTCAAATTTTTCGAATCGGATTTCAAATCGCGTGGGGTTATACATATTTTTCATGCATTTTCGTTCCCACTGCACCTGTTGAAGGAAAACATGTCAGTTTAAGGGCTGTTTTGAAAATTTTTCATTAATACCTTTCATTTGATATCCATATTGGCTAGCTTTGGCAAAGAAAATTGTTTAGGGATCACCATCATACATGGAGACACCTCCATAAAAACCTTATAAACATTGTTTATACTGACATTTTCAAGAGAGCATCGTTTTTGAACTACTCACCAAATTTCATCTCTCTAGCTTATGTGGCTTGCGAGAAAACTTGCTTTGATGCACGGACAGACAGGCAGATAAACGATTTTAGTAGGGTATTGTAAAATTGTTTTTATAATAACCTAAAAATTAACTTCCATGAAATATCAAAATAATAAAAACTCACTTAAAAAAATCAAATCATAATCGAATTAAATAACATGCATCCCAAAAGCTATCAACGAAGTGAAAATCCTTCTCAAATCAGCAATTTTATGAATTCACTTACAGTTGAAATTGACTTCAATATGTTCATGGTGGAAGAAGAGTCAAATTTCCGTATAAGCCTAGTTTGCAATACACATGGGTTACTGGCTTAAGTCTTTCGTTTTCTGTGTGGGTATGTATTACGTTCATTAACATATCAATTTATGTATGTTTCGGAATAAAATGTAAATACAATATGCAGACGAAAAATTGTATGATCATCAAATGTATTAAGGACCTCGGCATTAACTTGTCAAGTCAATTGGAAAAAAGTACCGTACTAACACCGTGTAATGTATTAAAACGTTATCCGTGTTTATAGCGTTTGCTCGATACAAATCATATTTTTTCGAACGAATCATTTAACACATCGCTTGTTCGTTTCGTGCTCAAACCATCATAAATTATTATTAGTATGATTATCATTAGCATACATGGTTTTAATGTTGCATGACATGTAATACATATATAGGCATAGATTGAGAGGTCATTGGTCAGGCAGCAAGCGATGCGGACGTGGATTTCATCTTTCATAGCAGCATCAACGAGTTTGAGCACACATCACCGGTTAAATAAAAGCGGAGTTATTGAACGTTGCAGAACCAAGCAACCGCAAAGTGATGATAGTATTTTAAGATTATCGAAATAATTATAACTCTTACCCATTGTCAATCGAGTAACTGATTCATGGATGGTGGAAGATACAAATGTCGCGTTAAACAAACTCTATATGACACTAAGGTGAACTGCTTGGAACAACACAGGAAGAATAATGAATATGCAAATCTTTGCTTTGAATTGAGTTACAAAGAAATCAATCGCTTACTTAATCGATAATGCTTTTCTATTGTATGCATAACATATTTATCTGAAATTCCATAACACTTGCTCAAAGGAAGCAATGTAGCGTGCAAAGAGCTTTAATTGGATAAATAGAAATCTGCATCGATTTGAAATTCGTTATGATCACAATTATGAATTTAAAATCGAAATGGATAAATAAAAAGGCAGGGCATGAAAGTGGAACTTGAATTACACATTCAGTCGTAAATTGGAATACGTTGTTGCACTGAGCCAATATTTTGTGCAATCACCTTGAATTGAGTAAGCCACTTATATTTTTAGCTAATGATAATTATTTTACCTAAGAATTATAAGTTCTAACGTTCATTCAAAATATTGGCCTCGATATAGAATGGAATCAATTTCAAGGTAGTCCAGGTGTTCCCATTTTTTTATAAATTTTAATGTTAGATGTTTAACTACAACACGGAAATCAGTCGGATTAATTCCAGAAAAACTTTCACCAGCAAAAAGTAGCAAAGATAGATTCTGAGCTGTCGTCATCCTATTAAACCAAGACGAAATTGGCACGCAAAATATTCTAATCAGATACGTTTTGGTTAAATATTTGATAGTATGCAAATCTACAACAGAATTGTTACTTTCATTCATATTTTATGAGAAGTTAACCCACTTTGGAAATAAGATCGAAATTTCCATACCATGATTTTACGAAGGAATCATCTGAAATTTTTGTCTGTGAATCATTTTGAAAATAATTCGGGGATGAAAATATTTCTAAGTTAATACAGGCTTAAATTAGTAATATGCTTTACAAATTGATAAGCTTAAGATGTATTTATTCTGAATAATTAAGTAGATATTTTAAATGCATTGTGTTTTTTTTTACTTTTTTAAAATGCTATCTCCAAAAGTATCCTACATATTATATTTTATAATTTTAAATATTTAAGGAATAAATAAGAAGGAAATTACTAGTTAGCCTTTTACACAACATAATTCAAACATCGGTCTGTGAAACCCAGCATGTTACAAAATCAAACAGTTTAGACCTTCTTTAAATGCTTAGTTTTGTAAAATAAATTCACTCCGTTTGGAGTACTTGGCGTCCTCAGCCAGTAGATAGAAGAGTAGCCTCATCAAAAAACCAGGTGGTAGATGGGAAATAAAATACCACTTACAATATTTGTAACTGGTTTCATTTCCACAAAATATTTTTGAATAAGAAGAAGGCCTTTCTTTGAATTTTGTGTGCTTTTTTTATTTTATCAGAATCGATTTTCGACCGTGGTCGTTCGGTCTTCTTCAGCGACTAAATAATTTTATTTGTATATTCTACTTATATAATAACTATTCTGAGGGTAAGTGTGTTTATTTAACAGGTATTAGAGAAATAGGGTCATTAGATCATTTTTTTACTGACTGGTTCTAGAAAGTTACGAGTTAGAAAGTGTAATTACTTAATGATTTTGCATTTACAATATTTCAATGCTCTTGTGGAGTAATTAGATTATCTTGAATAGCCATGATTTACAATTGCTCTCATCTTGATTCATAAATGTGTTCTTTTTTCTGTATATGGTATGGTGATTCATAAATGTATTCTTTTCTCTGTATATGGTCAGGCTCTCCATAGGATCCAGCTTTCGCATATCTCTCGGTTCTTTGATTGGGTTTACGTCTTCGATCGTTATCTCATGTCCTTTTACGAGGATGTGCTCCGCTACTGTTGATTTGAAGTTTGAGTTCTTACCTTTCCTTTTTGCTGTTGCTTCTTCAATGTGCTCTTTTATTCATGTACTTATGCGTCTCCTCGTTTGCCCTATGTATACTTCTATGCATTTGAACATTCGATACGGTAAATGCCCGATTTCTCCTGTTGTTGGAGTTTGTCCTTTGTTGACTCTAAAATATGTTTGAGTTGATTCCTGCCACTTTAGTCTTACAGATTGCAATTTGTTCTTCCTCCTTTTGTTTTGCTTTGTGATGCTTTCATGGTATGTAATTGCTTTCCAGAATGTCTTCTCCGAATTGAGATGTGTTGGATGCTGTTGCCTTTGTCTTGTTTTTGGGGTTTTGTAAAATAATTTTACAAAACCCTTCTAAAATCGCGTCCTGTCTGTCCGTCTTCTGTCCGTCCGTCTGTCCGTCCGTCCGTGTGTCAAAGCAGTTTTTCTCGGAAACTGCTTAAGCTAGAAGCATCAAATTTTGTATTTAGATGTAAAGTGGCGCTCTCTTCAAAGTTCAACTACAAAAAAATTTTTATAAGGTACTTAAGGGGGGTCTCCCCATGTAGGGGAGTGACCCCCCGAAAAATAATTTCATTGATCCAATGAAAGGTCTTGACGAGAACTTTGCAAAACAGGTCTTAGTTTGGTAAAGTTTGTCTTCGAGGGGCGCACAGGGAGGGGAAATACACGAAAAATTTGTGTGTCCCCCCCCCCCTCGCGATTGGACACCTGTGATCCGAAAAATCTGAAAAAAATCAAGAACGTAGGCCTTGATAAGTACAACAACAACAAATACGTGAGAAGTCGCAATTCGCTCAACTTTGTTAGTAATGGTATGATTTATCGATTTTATGTTTTCTTGAATAAAATCTTAACGGTACCCTTGAATTCAATGAAGTTCAGTACACAGATGACTTTTTATAAGACTGATTCACCCTGCAAGTTTCATAAAGATTGAAGTTATAGCGGTTTGAATTTTCCTGTATTACTATGGAACAATATGCGCTGCATGTATTACTATGGCAACACATGTAGGATTTGCATGAAAATTTCAGGAATGATAGGTGGCATGTATATCTTTGAGAATCGGTTCAGCTAGTGGTATCAGTAGTCGTAAAACAAATAAGTGGCTGTTTTAAATGCGAAGATTGAATAATTTTGAGTTATTTTTTCCCAACTTCAACGTTTAAGGTACATGCTTTGAACACTTGATTCAATTTAATGAATGACTGAAGATGAGTACCTACAATTAATACTCATAAGTGAAACAAGTCAAGGAGGTGGGAGAGAGCTCCTAGCAAAAGGGCTTTGTAACAACTCTAGGATTCGAAAAAATTGGCCATTAATCGATGATAACAGTACAGGAGTGTATGAAATGAAAGTTTTCATGGGAGCTTTTCAAAACAGTTCTTAAACTGTCAGTTTTTGCTTCAGTGGGGCACAGGGGGGAAACACATGAAAAATATGGTTTCCTCCCTCACGAATGGACATCTGAAATAATTATCAAGGGAGATATTTATGAGTATAACAATAACAAAAACCTCAGAAGTCTAAATTCTTTCAACTTTGTTAATAATAGTATGATCCTCGAATTTCATATTTTCTCCAATAAAATCATCTTTGACATGCTTCTTGACTTTATTCAATCTGGTGACTGCATTTTGAAAATTGAATACAAAACCCTTCTGACATGAGCGTAGGTCTGTTTACCGATCTGTTTTGCGATTGTTACTATCTTTGAGCGCTTAAATTCGCTTAATTTTGCTGTTTCCAAGATCTGCTTCATTTCTTTTCCTTTAGCTTCAGGGCTCAGTGGTAAGTCAAGCATGCGGTGGATCATTACTCTATATGCTGGCATTTTTATTTGATGTGCATGGTTTGATGAGGCCGGAATCGTTCGCTGCGTGTGAGTTGGTTTTCGGTATATTTCGAAATTCAACTTGTTTTCTGTTCCCATTACTAAAGTGTCCAAGAAACGTGGCTGCCGTTTATCTCTTCCTCCGTTGTAAATATTATGATTTTGTGCGATTTGTTTAACTCCGCTGATACTTCTTCCATTGTGTCCTTTTTTACATACGCAAAGGCAGCAGCTATGGTCCAGCCTGGTCATGAAAATTTCGCTAAAAAATGGCAAGATTGGATTACCTATGGCCAATCCTTGTGTTGTTTTGTAAAATTTACCTCTAAAAGTGAAGTAATTTTCAGTCATGCATAATTTCGCGAGCTGGGCGTGATGTCTTGTTTTGATCTTCCATGATCGAGAGCTTTACTGTTGTGATAGCCACTCTTCTATGTGTCCAAGTGTTTCCATTAATGGGATGTTGGGGAAGAGGGCTTTTACGTCAAACGATGCTATTATTTCATCTTCTATTGGTGGGCCAAACTGTAGGAGCTTTTCAGAGAATTGCTTGCTATTATTGACCGAATTACTTGCTGGCTCCTTCATACTCTTGAATTCATTTACGAGCCATCTCGTTAATTTCTGCGTTGGTGCGTTGACGGCAGAGATTATCTCTTTCATTTCATTCCCCTCTTTATGGATTTTTGGTAAGCATTTTATTCTCGGTAGAGTAAGGCAGCTAACTCGAACCTTCGATAACTCTCAAATTGTTTCTCCACAACTCTTGATCATCTTTTCGAACATTTCCATGGAGTCTTCCAAGATTCGAAGAAATCGCCACTGTTTAATTTTTTCCCGACCGCCTCCTCATATTTTTCTTTATCCATTATCACTACAATGTTTCCTTTGTCCGCCTTGATATAATAAATTAGTTTCTGCTTCAATCCAAATACAATGCTGGCATCCTTGCTGTTTATGGGTTCATTAGCTTCCCTTATCGTTCTCCCTGTTCGATTTCGCGCTAAGCTCTTCTGTGATTCATGTAGTCCCCTTACCGCTGCCTCCATCTCCACAATGATATTTTCTTTTGGTATTGTTGAAGGTTTAATGGCGTAGTTTAGCCCTATGTGTAAGAATTGCACTTCTTCCTCAATGAATTCCACCGTTGATTTGTTTACCCACCAGTCCGAGAATTTCTTACACTTCCAAACTTATTTTTGTCCTTGGGGTCACTTCCCCTAAGTTTTGCAAAATCTTATTGTGCGTCGTTTGTTTCCTTTCCTTTTCACATTGGTATGCCGTTTCTGCATTTTCCGACAGATCGTTCTATTAGATTTACAATTTCAACTTGATTTGAGTTTGTCAATTTAAACATAAAGAATAATATCATGAATTCTAACGTGGCAACCCTTCTATTTTGTACCGAACTGTCACATTATTATATTTAATAAAAGAACGTGAGTCCATAGCTGACCATGTGTGCAAACAATTCCTTTTTAGGGTTTTGTACTAAAATACAAAACCCTATTGCAATCACAACCTGTGTCCGTCTGTCCTTCCGTCTGTATGTCACAGCACTTTTTCTCCGAAACTATAGAGGCTACAGCCATGAAACTTTGTGGAAAGGTCAGAAGTGGTGACTTCTTGAAAGTTCAAGGGTGGAAAAATTTTTCAAAGGGGTTTAAGGGGGGTCTCCCCATATAGGGAAGTGACCCCAAAACATTTTTTTTCACCATTGGTAGTCGAGTAGGGTGTCATTGGAAAGGTCTCAATGAGGTGTCATTGGAAAGGTCTCAATTGCCTTACGAGTACCAAGGGGGCAGTGGAAGGGGAAATGTACGAACTTTTTGCGTAACCCCCCCCCCCTCGCGATTGGACACCTTCCATCCGATAAATCTGAAAAAAATCACAAATGTAGGCCTACATGAGTACAACAACAACAAATACATGAGAAGTCGAAATTCACCCAACTTTGTTAGTAATAGTATGATTTATCGATTTTATGTTTTCTTGAATAAAATCTAAACGGTACCCTTAAATTCAATAAAATTTGGCAAACAGGTGATCATTAATAAGATTGATCTTTTCTAAAAGTTTCATAAGGATCGAACAGTATTTACTGAAGTTATAGCGATTTGAATTTTCCTGTATTACTATGGAACAATATGCCCTGTATTACTATGGAAACATATGGCTATGGCGCCATTTGCGCTTTTTACCGACTTAGACACTACAGCTTTGCTAGGATTTGCATGAAAATTTCAGGAATGATAGGTATCATGAAGATGAGTACATACAATCGAAACAAGTCGAAGAGGCAGGAGAGAGCTCCTAGCAAAAGGGCTTTGTAACCATTCTAGGATTCGAAAAAATAGGCCATGAATCGATGGTTACAGTACAGAGGAGTGGCCCCTGAAAAAAATTCATGAAAGGTAGCCGTATGAGTATACACTGAAAGTTCTCCATGAGAGCTTTTCAAAACAGTTCTCAAACTGACAGTTTTTGCTTCAGTGGGGGCACAGGGGGGGAAATACATGAAAAATGTATTTCCTCCCTCGCGAATGGACACCTGTGATCTAAAAAATCTGGAAAAATTATCAAGGGAGATATTTATGGGTATAACTATAACAAATACCTCAGAAGTCAAAAATTCTTTCAACTTTACTAATAATTGTATGATCCTCGAACATGACATGTTTCTTGATTTTATTCGTTACTGGTTACTGCATTTTGTAGGTAGAGTACAAAACCCTTCTGACATGAGCATAGGTCTGTCTACCCAACTTGTTATTATTTTACTTCCACGCGACAGGCTATGGGCCCAGACACCCAGCTACCTAGATACAGAAGGTCCGTGCATCAAAGTTTATTGTTTTATAGTCGTGAAAAGTAAAAAGTTTGGCATGGCAGAGTTGATCCGTATAACGAAACTCAACAACACGAATTACCAAACTTGGAAATTCAAATTGGAGCTACTTCTAAAACGGGATGAGCTCTAGGCGGTTGTGGGGGATCCGAAGCCCGATACAGTTATTGACGCATGGATTTCAAGAGACGATAAAGCACGAGCGCACATCATTTTTAGGGTTTTGTAAAATAATTTTACAAAACACTACTGGTTTCGCGACCAGTCTGTCCGTCTGTCCGTCCGTCCGTGTGTCACAGCAGTTTGTCTAGGAAACTAATTAAGCTAGAAACATCAAATTTTGTGTGTAGGTGTAAAGTGGTGATCTTTTCAAAGTTCAACTACAAAAAAATTTTATCAGGTATTTAAGGGGGTTCTCCCCATATAGGAGAGTGATCCCCCGAAAAAAAATTTCATTGAAGGTAGCCGATATGTATACCAAATGAAAGGTCTTGATGAGAACTTTTCAAAACAGGTCTTATTTTGGCAAAATTTGCTTCGAGGGGTGCACAGGGAGGGGAAATACACGAAAAATTGGTGTCCCCCCCTCGCGATTGGACACCTGTGAACCGAAAAATCTGAAAAAAATCACGAAAGTAGGCCTTAATGAGTACAACAACAAAAAATACGTAAGAAGTCAAAATTCACTCAACTTTGTTAGTAATAGTATGATTTATCGATTTTATGTTTTCTTGAATAAAATCTTGATGGTACCCTTAAATCCGATGAAATTCAGTACGTAGATGTCTATTTATAAGATTGATCTATCCCGAAAGTTTCATAAAGATTGAATCATATTTACCGAATTTATAGCGGTTTGAATTTTCCTGTATTACTATGGAACAATATGCGCTGCATTTACTACTATGGCAACATATGGCTATGGAACAACATGCGCTTTTTACCGACACAGACACTACAGTTTTGCTAGGATTTGCATGAAAATTGCAGGAATGAAAGGTGTCATATATATCTTTGAGAATCGGTTCAGCTAGTGGTATCAGTAATCGTAAAACAAAATAGTGGCTGTTTTAAATGCGAAGATTGAATAATTTCGAGTTATTTCTTCCCAACATCAACGTTTAAGGTGCATGCTATGAACACTTGATTCAATTTAATGAATGACTGAAGATGAGTACCTACAAATTATGCTCATAAGTGAAACAAGTCAAGGAGGTGGGAGAGAGCTCCTAGCAAAAGGGTTGTGTAACCATTCTAGGATTCGAAAAAATTGGCCATTAATCGATGATAACAGTACAGGAGAGTGGCCCCTGAAAAAAATTCATCAAACGTAGCCGATATGAGTATGAAATGAAAGTTTTCATGGGAGTTTTTCAAAACAGTTGTTAAACTGTCAGTTTTTGCTTCAGTGGGGGCACAGGGGGGGAAATACATGAAAAATGTGTTTCATCCGTCGCGGATGGACATCTGAAAACAATTTCAAAGTGTCAAAACAAAGAAGTGTCATTTTCAGCTCTCTGAATTTCTTGGCTTAAGTGAAGTTTAAATTCTGTCATAAATTATAATTAGCTGTGTGAAATAAGTGGAGTGGTTACTAGTGTCGTTTTTATCAAGTTTTCGAGATAAGTAGCCATCTTTCAAGTCATCAATTTCATTGATTAAATTTTTACTTAGGCGAACGAAAATTAACGGAACCGGGAATTCTTACTTTGGTCTAGGAGTGAGATTCCCGTGTAGCTAAATTTATTCTAAACAATTTTTGAATTTAATTTTAAATTTATATTTTGATATTTTAAATTATTTTTTTTTTTTTGCAAGTACGGATTTCTGCATTTTTTTTAACTAACTATATTAAATAAATCAAGGATAATAAAACATTTTATAAAAAGCAAATAATTGAAAAAGTTAAAAATATAATGGCTACTAAACCAGATAAGTGTGGGAAGTGTAGGAAACCCGTGGAGGATATCCACTCGGCCATGGGGTGTGATGGCTTCTGCCTCAAGTGGTTTCATTTGAGGTGTATCAAAATGTCGGAGGAGAGATATCGGGCTATTATGGACATCACCGAAGATGTAATTTGGATGTGTGCCGGATGTAGAGCTCAGCACCGTAAATCTAAAGAAGACCAACTCTTCCAACAAATTAAAAACTTGCAAAGCCAAGTCGAAGAGATGAGCTCAAATGTCACCTTATTAATAGATAAATTTACGACTGCGAGCAAGCCCTCATATGCCGAAATTATAAAAAATTCTACTTCTCCTCCATCAGTGCATCGATCTAATATAATATCGCAAAAAGGGATTATTATTAAGCCTAAAAATCACTCTTCATCAGAAAAAACACTGATTGATTTTAAGTCGAAGATCAGGCCATCAAAATGTAAAATTCCTCTACAACTAATGAGGCCTATTCGTAATGGTGGGGCGATTATAAAAACATCGACAAATGAAAATACTACTTCGCTTTTTAATATAGCAATGGATGCAATGAAAGAGGAGTATGATGTTGCTGAGACCAGATTGCGACAGCCTAGACTTGTCATCAATGGACTAGAGAAACAATACGCAAATAATGAACTAAGAAATGAGATCCAGGCATTAAATCCCAATATAGAGGAGCGTGATTCTATGGAACTTGTACATGCTAGGCGAACAAGAAATGGAAGGTGGTTGCACATCATCCAGGTAAACGGGAGCATGTATAAGAGGCTTGCGAATAGATACATTAATATAGATTATGGATCGTATTTTGTGAAGGAGGACTTCAACGTAACGAGGTGTTATAAGTGTCAAAAATACAACCACAAAACATCTAAATCTGAAGGGGAGCAAATATGTCTAAAATGTGGAGGAAAGCATGACCTAAAGGACTGCAAAAGCACGATTGAGAAGTGCTCTAACTGTATTGGTAACAATAACAATGCTGATCATTCTCACAGAGCTGACTCTGTAGAGTGTCCGGAGTTTCAACGCAGAATATTGATCGCCAGGAGGAGTACCGACTACAACTTTGATGATTGCTAATCTTTCTAATCAATCAAGTGGAACAAATTTAACACTTATGTATGCTAATATAAGAAGCTTAAGACATAAGCTAAGTGATATTCAGATTTACCTGCAGCAAAATCCTGACATAGATTTGATTATTCTAAATGAAATCTGGATTTACCCAGAAGAAGCACGGTTTTACAATATTGAAGGATATAATGCGGTATTCTCCTGCAGACCTGGAAGAGGTGGAGGTACAGCAATCTACGTAAAAAATACAATCAATTTCATTACCAAGAGAGTGATGCCTGATAAGTATAACGTTATAATAATTGAAGTACACCATGCAGGTAAAAAAATAAAATTAGGGACGTACTACAACCCCAATCGAATGAATGCGCAAGATTTTTGCACAGTACTAGATACATTATTCTCAACTGAAAAAAATTTGATCACAGTAGCGGACACCAACATTGATGCGCTAACGGAATCACCAGAAACACGGATTTATAAGGATACGCTAGAAACGAATGGAACGGTAATCATAAACAACACCCAAATTACTCGCCCAGTGTCAAATACCTGTCTGGATCATATAGTAACCAATGATTTAAAAGTCGCTGAAAGCATGACATACATATTTGAGGACTGGCCGGAACTGGATCATCGTGTGATAAAAATTGCTATTCAAGACCAAACCCTGAACAAACAGAAGCCGACCTACAAAACGTTCAGATTTCTAGACAAGGAGCTCTTTAAATCAAACATACGAGAGTTACTGGAAAAGCGGAAACCAAATAGTATTATTGAACTCAAAAATATCATCATATCTGCTAAGCAAAGTTCTACAATTGGGAAAAAATCAGGTGTCGACAACGGACTTGGATAACGAAAAAAGTAATTGATGCAAGTATTAAAAAAAGGAAGGCATACATGGACTACAGGAAGAACAGTGGAAACCAGGCTTTCAAGTTTCTGTATATGTAAGCGAAAAAAGAATCGAAACGACTGGTGAAAGAGGCTAAATTCTTATATTTCTCAAGAAGAATGGAAAAAGCGGCTGACAACTCCCGCGAAATATGGAAAATGATAAATGAGGTAAAGGATAACTCTTCAACCCAGGGTATATCACAAAACTTTCAACTGAATCCTGATGGGCCCTCTAACACATCGTGTCCACGTGACGCGGCGAACTCATTGAATAATTTTTTTTCAACAATTGGTGGAAGAATCACTAAAGAAATCGTTGCCAGTTCAGCAGGCAATGTAAATAATACAAATATCGCAATAAATTCCATCTTTCACATTCATCAAATAAATAAAAGGGAAGTCTTAAATGTCATCAATGAATTGAAAAAGAATACGGCGCCAGGCATTGATAGCATCACGATGAATGAGATTAGTATAATTAAGGAGGACATAGCCCAGATTATGGCAAATTTTATAAACGTGCATATTAGTTCCTATATTTAAGGGTGGTGATCATCTTGACCCGAATAACTATCGCCCGATTGCGCTGCTGACGGGATTTAGTAAAATATTTGAAAAAATACTAAACAATCGATTAACATCATTCTTAGTTGAAAACTCTATCATAAGCCAACATCAGTTTGGTTTTCAAAAGAACAAGAGTACTTTGGATGCCCTACATTCTGTCACACGTTTCATCAATCTAGGACTTGACAGAGGTGATTATGTCATCGCAATTTTTGTGGATTTGAAAAAAGCATTTGATACAGTTGATCATGATCTCTTGCTTCGTAAACTTGAATCGTATGGTATTCAGGGTAGTCCTAAGAAGTTGTTTAAGAGTTACTTGGAGGGAAGATTGCAGAGAACTTTAATAAACAATGTACTGAGCGACCATGCACCTACGGAAACAGGAGTTCACCAAGGTTCAATACTGGGCCCAACTTTGTTCCTGCTATATACAAATAATCTAAATACATGTGAGCTGACGGGATATCACACATTATATGCTGATGACACAGTTCTACTTTATTCAGTACGAGACAAAACTGCCATTGAGAACACTATCAACGACGATCTAGGAAAATTCCATCAATGGTTAATTGGAAACAAACTAGTATTGAACACATCAAAGACAAAATATATTGTTTTTAAGCAAAAGAACAAAGGAGACATAGATGTCGAACTAAATATTAACGGCGAAAAATTGCAAAGAGTGCTAGAAATAAAATATCTTGGTCTTATCATAGAACATCGTATGACCTGGTTACCACACATAAATAGCTTAAGAAGGCAATTAGCCCCAATAATAGGATTGTTAAGAAGATATGAGGATTTTCCAATGCACATCAAGAAACTTGTTCTAAATGCGTTTGTCCTGGCGAAATTGCATTATGGAGTACTTATTTGGAGTCAATCAGCGAAGCAAAATTTAAACAGTATATCCAGGCTGCTGACCAAAGCGTATAAAAACATTCTGAAGCTGCCAATGCTTACTCAAACTAGTTTGGTTTACCAATTGGCAAAATCATTAACCTTTAGTAAAATTATTATTATGGAGAAAGCGAAGTTTATCTACAGAAATTTAAAAACTAATGGATCGGAACGAGCGCCATTAATTAAGGTATCACAGATCAACCCATATAATGCGAGGAATGCAAATCAATTCGTAATACCTTTTGCCAGAACGGATCGACTAAAGAACGATGCAACGAATGATGCTTTGCGTATATATAACAATCTACCAGAAATTGTTAAGGAAGCAAACTCACTTTTGGTATTTAAGAAAAGACTAAGGGAGCATTTAATGAGTACTGATTGAAGCGTGGACCTGTAATTCTGCTTTTATGAGCCCAGTATCTTAGGGCGTTCGTTTTGACCCTATCGGCGAGATACTGAAGTGACAGTTACTCAGAGTTTTTTTTGAATGCGTCGTATGATATTGCATTTTTTTTTATCTCTGAGAGCTGATCATGATTTTTTGGACTAGATGTTCACGAAAAGGACTAGTTCACATTATATTGTGTGCCCCCTTATACCGATGTGTTAAACATTGTCTGGGTGGCACAAAGGACCAAGCGACGTAATGTGAATGCAGATCGCACGAGCGTTGTGCGACGAAGAAAAAGTGATGGAGAGAGTGGTAGAGAATGGAGGTAATTTAAAAAAAAAAAAAAAAAAATAATTATCAAGGGAGATATTTATGAGTATAACAATAACAAAAACCTCAGAAGTCGAAATTCGTTCAACTTTGTTAATGATAGTATGATCTTCCAATTTCATATTTTCTCCAATAAAATCGTCTTTGACATGTTTCTTGATTTGATTCGATCTGGTGACTGCATTTTGTAAATTGAATACAAAACCCTTCTGACATGAGCGTAGGTCTGTTTACCCAACTTGTTCCCGTTTAGGATGACCAGCTCCCTCACATAAAATGGAAAGAGACTGCATTTGAAATGTGGAATGCTCTGAAAGCCTTCCATGAGAAAGTGACGTTGTCAAACAAAGTTCAACTTCTTTGTAAATTGTGTCGTGACATGCTGCTGCATTTAAACTGCATGGACGAAATCATCGACGAGTTGAAACATTGGGGGAGTCACTAGCCGACGCGCTGCTTGGTGCTATGTGCCTGAGTAGCTTGCCCGATAGCTACAGTACACTGATTATGGTATTGGAGTCTAGACTGGAGAATGATTTAACTACTACATATGTAGAAACCAAACTTGTAGAGGAGTACAATCGACGTCTCAATACGCATGAAAGTGCAAGTCTTGATAAGAATGCTGCATTACAAGCAAAATATAAAGGAAAGGAAGTAAAGTGTTTCTTCTGTAAGAAATTTGGAATACAAAAATAAAATGCAGGAAGTATTTGAAGTGGAAAAAGAAAATCTTGAAGAAGTCTCAAACAAGTACAGTGCAGAAGTGGAAGTTAGATTATGATGATTGTAGTCCGGTGTGTGTCAACGTTCTTGTTAGCTGTTCAACCAGCAGCGAATGGATTATTGATAGTGGTGCCTCAGCACATATGTGTAATAATAAAGAATACTTTCACGAATTGAAAGTGACCGATTAAGTATATTATTTCATATTTTTCATACAACTCTACAAACATTATAATACTGAACTATCGCGACACGATTTCAGTGGCTTCAAGGGCAAAATTTGAAATATATATGAGAAAAATTAAAGGCAAAATTTGAAATATATAAAAGAAAAATTAAAAGCGAAATTTCAAATATATATAAGAAAAATTAAAGGCAAAATTTAAAGTATATAAAAAAAAATCAAAGGCGAAATTCGAAATTTATATAGGAAAAATTAAAGGCAAAATTTGAAATATATAAGAAAAATTAAAGGCAAAATTTAAAATATATATAAGAAAAGATCAAAGGCAAAATTTGAAATATATATAATAAAAATTAAAGGCGAAATTTAAAATATATATAAGAAAAATCAAAGGCCAAATTCGAAATATATATAAGAAAAATTAAAGGCAATCAAAGGGTACTTACCCCACATGGTCCGTCGAGCGTTCGATGACAAATGCGGGTGTCCTCTAAAACTTTCATTTAATTAATTTTCAAAACAAAACATTATAAATTTATATCATAATTAGAGCGAGAGTTTCTTCACGATCACTTGAAGCTTTAAATAAAATTGAGATAGTTCACTTTTGAGAATTTTCAGCAAATGGCACTGGTAAAACAAAGTGTTTATTCCAATTAACATTCCATTATTATGTATAAGACCTCCTGACAATGTACGCTACTACATATTGCAGCTGTGAGCTAACTCGAAGATAATTGTATTGAATTCCGGGCGCATCAACACAAACCACCAACGTTTTCGCGAGCCACTTTCTTAAAAATTTCAATCACGTTCACAAGTTAAACCCGTTTGAAATATTCCTCCGCGATAGTGTCTAATTCTTTGGCGCCCCCTTCATGTGACTTGTTTTGCACACAGTTCTCATGCGAGAAGAAAAGTCCCAGCGCTCACCGTCTCCAGTTGTTTATTCCAATTGGAACGACGACGTACGTATGATAGCGGGCTCCGTTATCAATGGATGCGTGCCGCGCGTGACTGTGTTTGTGCGCGAATGCGATATATTTGACGGGCAAGGTCCGAATCCGAACTGATTTTTCACCTTGCCTATTCTTCACTGCCGCCCCGGCAAACACTTTTCAAACGATTACAATCGCCTGCAGTTTGATTTTCCGTCTGCAATTACGTTCACCGCACAACA
The DNA here is from genome assembly GCA_963969285.1 of Odontomyia ornata. Classification (NCBI taxonomy): domain Eukaryota; kingdom Metazoa; phylum Arthropoda; class Insecta; order Diptera; family Stratiomyidae; genus Odontomyia; species Odontomyia ornata. The sequence goes on along the minus strand of OZ017738.1, from coordinate 346,970,567 downwards.
TAATGGGGTACCTTTTGCAGCTGGGGTCTACCCCTGGGCCGACGTGTCTTCTACTCCCAACACCCGACAAACCCGCCGAATATCACTGCAAATTGCCTCGCAACGGGCAAACAATCGCAAAAATCCAGTCAATCCTTGCCACTTTACCTCGCGTCCGATTCGTTCACGCCTTGCACTCCTTTTTTTAGGGTTTTGTAAAATAATTTTACAAAACCTTCTAAAATCGCGTCCTGTCTGTCCGTCTGCCTGTCCGTCCGTCCGTGTGTCACACCACTTTTTCTCGGAAACTACTTAAGCTAGATGCATCAAATTTTGTATGAAGGGGTAAAGTGGTGTTCTCTTCAAAGTCCAACCACAAAAAAATTTTATAAGGTATTTAAGGGGGATCTCCCCATATAGGGGAGTGACCCCCCGAAAAAACAATTTCATTGAAGGTAGCCGATATGGGTATCAAATGAAAGGTCTTGATGAGTAGGTCTTAGTTGGGCAAAGTTTGCTTCGAGGGGCGCACAGGAAGGGAAAATACACGAAAAATTGGTGTACCCCCCCCCCCCCCCCCCTCGCGATTGGACACCTGTGATCCGAAAAATCTGAAAAAAATCATGATGGTAGGCCTTGATGAGTACAACAACAACAAATACGTGAGAAGTCGCAATTCACTCAACTTTGTTAGTAATAGTATGATTTACGGATTTTATGTTTTCTTGAATAAAATCTTAACGGTCTGATGAAATTCAGTACGTAGATGTCTATTTATTAGATTGATCTATCCTGAAAGTTTCATAAAGATTGAATCATATTTACCGAATTTAAAGCGATTTGAATTTTCCTGTATTACTATGGAACAATATGCGCTGCATTTACTACTATGGCAACATATGGCTATGGAACAACATGCGCTTTTTACCGACTCAGACACTACAGTTTTGCTAGGATTTGCATGAAAATTGCAGGAATGAAAGGTGTCATATATATCTTTGAGAATCGGTTCAGCTAGTGGTATCAGTAATCGTAAAACAAAATAGTGGCTGTTTTAAATGCGAAGATTGAATAATTTCGAGTTATTTTTTCCCAACATCAACGTTTAAGGTGCATGCTTTGAGCACTTGATTCAATTTAATGAATGACTGAAGATGAGTACCTAGAAATTATGCTCATAAGTGAAACAAGTCAAGGAGGCGGGAGAGAGCGTAGGTCTGTTTACTCAACTTGTTTTTTTTGTGAACGAAAAACGGATCTAATATTTTTCCCCCGGTACGTGAAACCGTTCAACCACATGTTCGTCACTCATAACCGACAGTACGGAACATTCCCACGATTCCGCTAAACGTTAGGTGCTGTAACTCTTCACTCTCCTCCACACACCACCATCACCAGCTGGTGCTCCGTTCATTCTCACGACTGAAATCTTTTAAATTACTTGGAATAAAAAAATCACAAACTTTCCAGGATTCCGCACAATCCTAACACTTCATGAAATTCCACAAATCCAACTTCACAAGCAAATCTTTAAAAATCGTTGCCCGCCACTCAACAATGTCGATCGTTCCGAATTCGATCTTTTCCTCCAAATGTCTCGCGGTAGACCCTCCCCCCCCACCCCCGCGTCATGTGCGGCGATTCAGAACAGACTCCCTTTATCTACGTGGCGCCCGCACTGTGTAGCGGTTTCTAGCAGACTCCCCCGCGCGTATTTCTTCCGCACGTTCAATCGTTTTTCCCTTTATACCAACTCGACTGGCGGCCAATTCCTGCCTTCAATTGCACTTTTCCGTTCTTTTCTCCGTCGAATGTACGCTGCAGCGCGGTTGCAATAGGACGTTGCATTTTCTCTTGCTGCTGCATTTGATCTTGTTAGATCCCCATACTGTTCTAAGTTTTCGTTTGTCATTTGGAGGCGCTAAAATTGGAATTGCATCAGCTGGCCGCCGTTAAGGCAAGACTACTGCCCTAGCTGTGGAATGTTGTTGTTGTTGCGAACTCTGTTGTTCTCAAGTAGTTGAGGGTATAAAATTTTCTTGAATGTTGAAGCGTTTTGAAACTCTACCATTTGAATTATTATGCAAATCAATATGCTGACTTTAATTTTTGCATTAGACGAAAATTTATTTTCTTAATCGCTAATTACAAATCGTGTTGTGATGACGAACTGCCGGTTTATTGGTTTTATCTGAGATATCTATGAAAACAGTTATCATTTATACTTAATTGCCTTCTTAGTTGTCTATAAGGACGCAGATATAAAATGAGACTCACTTAGATTCTTTCAAATTTACAGATATTAATATAAGTTTGTAAATATTTTCGAGTTTAAAAAAAACATCATAAAGGATTCTCACTTTCGTGTCTCTTTACTTTAAGAATTTCAGTGTTCAGCATACGTCGTAATTAAATAATTGCGTCGTTCTCTTGTGTAAGATTTATTTGCTCTTAAAATGAATTCAAATTTTCATATTTTTTCTTTTTTTACAAAAACAATAATTTATAATAGAACCTTATCGTACAATTGTGATTATTACAAACTGAATTTTATATGCTTTTTATTTGCTTAGCGTAAGAGACCAATTGAAATTTTTCTAAACAGTTTGCATGGAATTTTGTTACCTAAAGTAATGGAACAAATGAAACTGGTCTGGAATTTCCTATAAGCAGGCAATCACTTCAAAAATGACACGATGGACAGGAACTCGTTTTGTTAGTGTTTACGTATCCACCTAACGCTCGATTACTACAATTTGGCGAAAATCGAGGCAAAGTTGGCTCCAGGCACCATTTTTAGGGTTTTGTACTACAATACAAAACCCTATTGCAATCACGACCTGTGTCCGTCTGTCCGTCCGTCCGTCTGTCCGTCCGTCCGTCCGTGTGTATGTCACAGCACTTTTTCTCCGAAACTATAGAGGCTACAGCCATGAAACTTTGTGGAAAGGTCAGAAGTGGTGACCTCTTGAAAGTTCAAGGGTGTAAAAATTTTTCAAAGGGGTTTAAGGGAGGTCTCCCCATATAGGGAGTTGACCCCTCAAAAAAAAATTTTCACCATTGGAAGTCGAGTAGGGTGTCATTGGAAAGGTCTCAATAAGATCTTTTCAAAACAGGTTTTAGAATTGCCGTATCTCTACCGAGGGGGGCAGGGGAAGAGGAAATGTACGAACTTTTCACGTACCCCCCCCTCGCGATTGGACACCTTCCATCCGAAAAATCTGGAAAAAATCTTGAATGTAGGCCTTAATGAGTACAACAACAACAAATACATGAGACGTCGAAATTCACTCAACTTTGTTAGTAATAAAATCTAAATCCTACCCTTAAATTCAATAAAATGTAGCAAATAGATGACTATTTATAAGGTTGATCCTTCCTGAAAGTTTCATAAAGATCGAATAGTATTTAACGAAGTTATAGCGATTTGAATTTTCCTGTATTACTATGGAATAATGTGCCCTGTATTACTATGGAAACATATGGCTATGGAGCCATATGCGCTTTTTACCGACTTAGACACTACAGCTTTGCTAGGATTTGCATGAAAATTTCAGGAATGATAGACATCATGAGGATGACTACATGCAAGTCGAAGAGGCAGGAGAGAGCTCCTAGCAAAAGGGCTTTGTAGCCATTCTAGGATTCGACAAAATTGGCCATGAATCGATGATAACAGTACAGAGGAGTGGCCCCTGAAAAATTTCATGAAAGGTAGCTGATATGAGTATCAAATGAAAGTTCTCTATGAGATCTTTTCAAAACAGTTCTTAAACTGACAGTTTTTGCTTCAGTGGGGGCACAGAGGGGGGGGGGGGGGGGGGAAATACATGAAAAATGTGTTTTCTCCCTCGCGAATGGACACCCGCGATCTAAAAAAATCTGAAAAAATTATCAAGCGAGATATTTATGGGTATAACATTAACAAATACCTCAGAATTAAAAAATTCTTTCAACTTAGTTAATAATAGTATGATCCTCGAACATGACGTGTTTCTTAATTTTATTCGTTGCTGGTTATGGCATTTTGTAAGTTGACTACAAAACCCTTCTGACATGAGCATAGGTCTGTCTACCCGACTTGTTTTTTAGGGTTTTGTACTAAAATACAAAACCCTATTGCAATCACGACCTGTGTCCGTCTGTCCGTCTGTCCGTCTGTCCGTCTGTCCGTCCGTCCGTCCGTCCGTCCGTCTGTATGTCACAGCACTTTTTCTCCGAAACTATGGAAGCTACAGCCATGAAGCTTTGTGGAAAGGTCAGAAGTGGTGACCTCTTGAAAGTTCAATGGTGGAAAAAATTTTCAAAGGGGTTTAAGGGGATCTCCCCATATAGGGAAGTGACCCCCCAAAAAAAAATTTTCACCATTGGTAGTCGAGTAGGGTGTCATTGGAAAGGTCTCAACGATTTGTTACCGAGGGGGACAGGGGAAGGGGAAATGTACGAACTTTTCGCGTACCCCCCTCGCGATTGGACACATTCCATCCGAAAAATCTGAAAAAAATGACGAATGTAGGCCTTAATGAGCACAACAACAACAAATACATGAGAAGTCGAAATTCACTCAACTTTGTTAGAAATAGTATGATTTATCGATTTTATGTTTTCTTGAATAAAATCTAACCGGTACCCTTAAACTCAATAAACAGATGATTATTTATAAGATTGACTTTTCCTGAAAGTTTCATAAAGATCGCATAGTATTTAACGAAGTTATAGCGATTTGAATTTTCCTGTAGTACTATGGAACAATATGCCCTGTATTACTATGGAAACATATGACTATGGAGCCATATGCGCTTTTTACCAACTTAGAAACTACAGCTTTGCTAGGATTTGCATGAAAATTTCAGGAATGATAGGTATCATGAAGATGAGTATATACAATTGAAACAAGTCGGAAAGGCAGGAGAGAGCTCCTAGCAAAAGGGCTTTGTAGCCATTCTAAGATTCTAAAAAACAGGCCATGAATCGATGATTACAGTAGAGGAGTGGCCCCTGAAAAAAAATTTCATGAAAGGTAGCCGATATTAGTATCAACTGAAAGTTCTCTATGAGAGCTTTTCAAAACAGTTCTTAAACTGACAGTTTTTGCTTCTGTGGGGGCAAAGGTGGGGGGGGGGGGAAATACATGAAAAATGTGTTTCCTCCCTCGCGAATGGACACCCGTGATCTTAAAAAATCTGAAATAATTATCAAGCGAGATATTTGTGGTTATAACTATCACAAATACCTCAGAAGTCAAAATTCAAAAAAGTGTTCAAAAAGTATCACGGATTTTGAATTTTCGCGGGTTACGTATATTCGAATTTAGATTTTTTTGTGGCATTATGTTGGTACTCATGTCTGTCACTTATGCCGACAAGCTTGGCCATTTTGAATGTTCACTTGATTGGTGATAGCTGCTTTACTTGCACGTGTTTTCAATCGTCTTCTTGAACATTGCTAATGAGATGTTAAACTCTGTCCGCGACGAACCAAATTTGCTCCAGAGGGTCATAACTGGTGATGAATCGTGGGTTTATGGTTATGACGTGGAAACCAAAGCTCAATCATCTCAATGGAAGCTGCCGCATGAACCAAGACCGAAAAAAGCGCGCCAAGTTCGGTCGAATGTGAAAGTTTTGCTGACAGTTTTCTTCGATTGCAGGGGCGTGGTGCATCATGAGTTCTTGCCACAGGGAGGAACGGTCAATAAGGAATATTACCTGCAAGTTATGCGCAATTTGCGCGAAGCACTCCGCCAGAAACGCCCGGATTTGTGGGAGAACAAAAATTGGCTTTTGCACCACGATAACGCCCCTGCTCACACATCGTTGCTTGTGCGCGACTTTTTGGCCAAAAACAACACACTAATGATGCCGCAGCCACCGTATTCCCCAGATCTGGCCCCCTGTGACTTTTTCTTGTTTCCTAAACTGAAGAGGCCCATGAAAGGACGACGTTACGCTACGCTTGACGAGATAAAGACGGCATCGAAGGAGGAGCTGAACAAGATTAAAACAAGTTGAGTAGACAGACCTATGCTCATGTCAGAAGGGTTTTGTACTCAACTTACAAAATGCAGTAACCAGCAACGAATAAAATCAAGAAACATGTCAAAGACGATTTAATTGGAGAAAATGTGAAATTCAAGGATCATACTATTATTAACAAAGTTCAACGAATTTTGACTTCTGAGGTATTTGTTAAAGTTATACCCATAAATATCTCCTTTGATATTTTTTTCAGATTTTTTAGATCACTGGTGTCCATTCGCGAGGGAGGAAACACATTTTTCATGTATTTCCCCCCTGTGCTCCCACTGAAGCAAAAACTGTCAGTTTAAGAACTGTTTTGAAAAGCTCTCATAGAAAACTTTCAGTTGATACTCATATCGGCTACCTTTCATGAAATTTTTTTCAGGGGCCACTCCTCTGTACTGTAATCATCGATTCATGGCCTATTTTTTCGAATCCTAGAATGGTTACAAAGCCCTTTTGCTAGGAGCTCTCTCCTGCCTCTTCGACTTGTTTCAATTGTATGTACTCATCTTCATGACAGCTATCACTCCTGAAATTTTCATGCAAATTCTAGCAAAGCTGTAGTGTCTAAGTCGGTAAAAAGTACATATGGCTCCATAGCAATATGTTTCCATAGTAATACAGGGCATATTACTCCATAGTAATACACGAAAATTCAAATCGCTATTACTTCGGTAAATACTATTCGATCTTTATGAAACTTTCCAAAAAGATCAATCTTATAAATAGTCATCTCTTCGCTAAGTTTTATTAAGTTTAAGGGTACCGTTCAGATTTTATTCAAGAAAACACAAAATCGATACATCATACTATTACTAACAAAGTTGAGTGAATTTCGACTTCTCATGTATTTGTTGTTGTTGTACTCATTAAGGCCTACATTCATGATTTTTTTCAGATTTTTCGGATGGAAGGTGTCCAATCGCGAGGGGGGGGTACGCGAAAAGTTCGTACATTTCCCCTTCCCCTGCCCCCTCGGTACTTATAAGACAATTTCAAGACTTGTTTTGAAAAGATCTCATTGAGACCTTTCCAATGACACCCTACTCGACTTCCAATGGTGAAATTTTTTTTTTGAGGGGTCACCCCCTTATATGGGGAGACCCCCCTTAAACGCCTTTGAAAATTTTTTTCACCGTTGAACTTTCAAGAGGTCACCACTTCTGACCTTTCTACAAAGTTTCATGGCTGTAGCCCTTATAGTTTCGGAGAAAAAGTGCTGTGACATACAGACGGACGGACGGACGGACGGACAGACGGACACAGGTCGTGATTGCAATAGGGTTTTGTATTTTAGTACAAAACCCTAAAAAATGATTTTTTGAAGTGCTTCGAAATTTGGAAAAACCGTTGGCACAAGTGTATAATATCTCATGGGGATTACTTTGAAGGGGACAAAATAGATATTCATGAATAAATAAGTAATTTTTGAAAAAAACAAAATTCGTGATATTTTTTGAACACACCTCGTATATACATATAAAAAAAAAAAATATATATATATATATATATATATATATATATATATATATATATATATATATATATATATATATGTATATATATATATATATATATATATATATATATATATACGAGGTGTGTTCAAAATATATCGCGAATTTTGTTTTTTTTTTCAAAAATTATTTATTTATTCATGAATATCTATTTTGTCCCCTTCAAAGTAATCCCCATGAGATATTATACACTTGTGCCAACGGTTTTTCCAATCTTCGAAGCACTTCAAAAAATCATTTTTTTTTAATCTTGTTCGGCTCCTCCTTCGATGCCGTCTTTATCTCGTCAAGCGTAGCGTAACGTCGTCCTTTCATGGGCCTCTTCAGTTTAGGAAACAAGAAAAAGTCACAGGGGGCCAGATCTGGGGAATACGGTGGCTGCGGCATCATTAGTGGGTTGTTTTTGGCCAAAAAGTCGCGCACAAGCAACGATGTGTGAGCAGGGGCGTTATCGTGGTGCAAAAGCCAATTTTTGTTCTCCCACAAATCCGGGCGTTTCTGGCGGATTGTTTCGCGCAAATTGCGCATAACTTGCAGGTAATATTCCTTATTGATCGTTCTTCCCTGTGGCAAGAACTCATGATGCACCACGCCCCTGCAATCGAAGAAAACTGTCAGCAAAACTTTCACATTCAACCGAACTTGGCGCGCTTTTTTCGGTCTTGGTTCATGCGGCAGCTTCCATTGAGATGATTGAGCTTTGGTTTCCACGTCATAACCATAAACCCACGATTCGTCACCAGTTATGACCCTCTGGAGCAAATTCGGTTCGTCGCGGACAGAGTTTAACATCTCATTAGCAATGTTCATGCGTTGCTGTTTTTGGTCGCAATTGAGCAATTTTCGTACGAATTTCGCGGCGACCCGTCTCATGCCCAAATCGTTGATAAAAATCGAATGGCACGAGCCAATCGATATGTTTAGGTCCTCAGCAACTTCTCTAACGGTGATTTGACGATTGGCCAATACCATTTTCTCCACTTCATTAATTTTTTCGTCTGTTGTTGAAGTGCTCGGGCGTCCGGCACGCTCTTCGTCGTTCACATCTTCTCGGCCTTCTAAAAACATTTTATACCACCGATAAACGTTGCTTCGGTCCAAGGTAGCTTCTCCGTATGCCACAGTCAACATTCGGAATGCATCCTCGCACTTAATTTCGTTTTTCACACAAAATTTGATACACGTTCTTTGATCCATTTTTTTGAATAAGTAAAAATCGAAGACGATTGAAAACACGTGCAAGTAAAGCAGCTATCACCAATCAAGTGAACATTCAAAATGGCCGAGCTTGTCGGCATAAGTGACAGACATGAGTACCAACATAACGCCACAAAAAAATCGAAATTCGAATATACGTAACCCGCGAAAATTCAAAATTCGCGATACTTTTTGAACACACCTCGTATACATTTATATTTCCTTCTTAACCGCATCACTCGTTCACTTTTATTCGATACCCATCGCCTTCGTTTTCAGTTAACTATGGCACCTAACATTCATGAAAGTTTCAAGATAATTATACCCTATAGTTCAATGAAAACTCGGCTATGCATTTTCATCTTCATCTGCAAAGTCATGATCAGTTATAGAAGGAAAAGTATCTCCTTTCAGGTTGCGATTTTTATCGGTCTTTAATATGGAAATTGCTAATTTTAGATTTCTGGGCATATGTTATAATGTATAATATTAACTCGAAAGTTACGAATCAACCTATAATTTGTAATCACTCAGTCCTTATTATTCCTTCGGGGAATTTTATAAATCCTATGTGTAACGTTTACATCTAAGGATGTAAGAAGAATCTCTTACTAAGCTCATCGGTAAGCAGGGGATGAATTCGGAAGAGAAAAGCATCCTGAAATGCTCCCTCTAACTAGTGTTGAATTGTACTTATGCCACATTTAGAAGAAAATTATTGGTTATTTCCGGTAGAAATGATTTGCTAAAATATACCATTTATGCAAAAAATTAAAGATATTGATCATTTTTATCATCCGTCACCAAAGGACTCGGTATCTTCATCAAATCCTAGATGAGTGCCAACTAATTGGCACTTTTCGTGCGAAAGATTATTTAAATTCAATTTCTCGACCTCAATGTATCATATTGAACTGTTAGTATCTACAGAGTCCTTGGAAGGATTAAAATTCTGTTTCGAAACATTTTAGATCAATATGTTGTCCTTCATTTGAAACCTCTACAATCAAAATCCTTACACCCGTCGATTAGTTATGCTGAAAAATCGGGGTGAAAGTCAGAAATTTTTTAGTTTTAACGGTAAGAGTCCTTTGCCGTTACTTGAATTTCTCATCCTTTAAATGGGAACTAACTGGAAGAAATACGTATAATTTGCCAAAAACACGAGTCTTCTATCTATCTCCGTTCAAAAGTTATGCGTGAACATACAAAAAAAAGCAATAAACAAGTTGGGTGAACAGACCTACGCTCATGTCAGAAGGGTTTTGTATTCAATTTACAAAATGCAGTCACCAGATCGAATCAAATCAAGAACCATGTCAAAGATGATTTTATTGGAGAAAATATGAAATACGAAGATCATACTATTATTAACAAAGTTGAACGAATTTCGACTTCTGAGGTTTTGGGTATTGTTATACTCATAAATATCTACCTTGATGATTACTTCAGATGTCCATCCGCGACGGAGGAAACACATTTTTCATGTATTTCCCCCCTGTGCCCCCACTGAAGCAAAAACTGACAGTTTAAGAACTGTTTTGAAAAGCTCCCATGAAAACTTTCATTTCATACTCATATCGGCTACGTTTGATGAATTTTTTTATTTTTGAGGGGCCACTCTCCTGTACTGTTATCATCGATTAATTGCCATTTTTTTCGAATCCTAGAATGGTTACAAAACCCTTTTGCTAAGAGCTCTCTCCCACCTCTTTGACTTGTTTCATTTATGAGCATTAATTGTAGATACTCATCTTCAGTCGTTCATTAAATTGAATCAAGTGTTCAAAGCATGTACCTTAAACGTTGATGTTGGGAAAAAATAACTCAAAATTATGCAATCTTCGCATTTAAAACAGCCACTATCTTGTTTTACGATTACTGATATCATTAGCTGAACTGATTCTCAAAGATATTCATGACACCTATCATTCCTGAACTTTTCATGCAAATCCTAGCAAAACTGTAGTGTCTGAGTCGGTAAGAAGCGCATGTTGTTCCATAGCCATATGTAGCCATAGTAATAAATACAGCGCATATTGTTCCATAGTAATACAGGAAAATTCAAACCGCTATAACTTCGCTAAATATGATTCAATCTTTATAAAACTTTCAGGTTCGATCAATTTCATAAATGGACATCTACGTACTGAATTTCATTGAATTTAAGGGTACCGTTAAGATTTCATTCAAGAAAACATAAAATCAATAAATCATACTATTACTAACAAAGTTGAGTGAATTGCGACTTCTCACGTATTTGTTGTTGTTGTACTCACCAAGGCCTACATTCCTGGTTTTTTTCAGATTTTTCGGATTACAGGTGTCCAATCGCGAGGGGGGGACACAAATTTTTCGTGTATTTCCCCTCCCTGTACGCCTTTCGAAGCAAATTTTGCCAAACGAAGACGTGTTTTGAACATTTCCCATCAAGACCTTTCATTTGATACCCATATCGGCTACCTTTGATGAAATTTTTTTTCGGGGGTCACTCTCCTATATGGGGACACCCCCCTTAAATACCTCATAATATTTTTTTTGTAGTTGAACTTTGAAGAAATCACCACTTTACACCTACACACAAAATTTGATGTTTTTAGCTTAAGTAGTTTCCGAGAAAAAGTGGTGTGACACACGGATGGACGGACGGACGGACGGAAAGACGGACAGACTGGTCGCGAAACAAGTAGGGTTTTGTAAAATTATTTCACAAAACCCTAAAAAATATACGTGATGAATTGATAACCTTCTTTACTTAGGAAGTCGGTTAAAAATGAGTACCGTTTACAATGCACTTCTGATAAGAGCATTCTTTTGTCTAGACAATTTATTTATTTCACCTTGCAACCATTAGATTTGGTGTGAGGAAGCTGAATATTTTAAATGCTTATACTATCGCTTTTGTTTCAAACTTATTCAAAATCATGCATTGAGTTTTGTTACTTTGAATAAAATGTAGTTGATCGTTTCGTACATAGGTCCCTCAATCAGCGTGTCAAGGACTAGCTCTCTCCTACGAAATTGACTTGAGATTCTAATTAGGATGATTAAAATTAATAAATATCGAAGGTTTATCTTAGGTAATCCATCTTCAGTCCACTTATCGTTTGATACATGATTTTAACCAAAATTTATTGATTCTTTTCCGGATTTTTTCTACTTTTCGATACAAATGATTACTATTACTGTAGGAGGGCGTTTTTAAGTAAATGTGCATAATTTTTACGCAAAACTGTACTTAATAGCCATCATCACTGAGTATTAACTTTGCAAAATAAATTGATAAAAATTACTACGGTGATATTCAGGTAGCTTATGCCGAAAGAATATTTTATACTAAATATATTAACAACAATCAACCAGCATCTTAACCACTTAAATCGCTTCTTTGAGTTTTTTTCCGCAAAGCTAACTGCAACCCAACAATACTTTACCTATTCCCGCCAGCTTGCATGACTAAAATTTATATCTTCAGATTTCTGTTTGGCAGTTCCGGGCGATTCACCTGCACAGTTTTGGCTTTCCATATTTCAAGCAACATGTTGAAATTGAATGATATTCGTTCTACGAACTCCAACCTTGCGGAAACCAACGTGCATTTATCAACTCATGTAAAGTAGCGACCCAAGCTACCTTAGAAGCTTCCAATCTTTGTCAGAGATGGATAAGCTTTAGAACCTAAATCGATGGAATCTCGTTACGATTCGACGCTACCTGAGTCGACTCCTTACTTTTGGGTAAACACTGGTAAGAGCATGATTTTTCGCAAATTGTTCTTAATGATGCTTTTCATCTGAAGATGCGTTCACACACTCGGATATGTTTGTTTGAATGTTTTATGTGTCGATAATTGATTTAATGGCGGTTTCCTTCAGTTTATTGCTAAGACTGTTATTTCTACCTCAAACCGAATGAAATATGGATTGCGGAGATGTTTCTTGTGGTTTTTGCACGAGACCAAGCAAAAACTGGAGATGTGTATAGTTTTAAAATATTTACACACATGATTATTAATCTTATCCCGCTCGGGCTCGAGCAATGTTGTTAAGAAGAGTTTATCCATTGATGCCACACACAAAGTATTTAATTAGTTACTTAAAGACCATAATTTATGTTAGATATATCATTGTACAAAGAACATTGCAATCCAATGATGATTAGTTCTTCCATTCAACAAATTAATCTTCAAACAATTCTGAGATGATATCAAACAAAGAAACCCAATGCGCGTTTGATTGAGCAGCTCTAAACTATTATCCTTAACCCAAATGTTTCCCATATTCCAATACTAAATTTGAAAGAGCATTGAAAATTGAAAGTTTGTCTTAAAAGAAAATTTACATAAATAAACCAAATTCTTCTTAGCTTAGAATCTTTGATGGCCTAATTTTGGCAAACTATGCAAATTAGCCAAAGTATCACATCTACTGGGTCTTAAAAGCGAAACTCAGGGAAATTTCAGCTTTTTCCCTCCGCGCCTATTTTATCGGATATTATTGACTGTTCTAAACAAATTACCATATGAAGTGGGGAGAAAACCAGAAACACGGACTGTGCGATATAAGATAACGGGTCAAGTAAACTATTTCATTCAGGTGCCGACACGACGTGAAGACCTAAATTTGACGAGATGCTAAATTGATATTCAGATTCTATTGAATCATAATCTCTCAAAAGCATGTTTATGGGACAAAATTAGAATAAATGATGGATACTGAATTGGGAACCCAAGCGTTCTCCAGGTGTTTCGTCAGAGGAGATGTAATCCAATTACTCTTGATTTTAGAGTATTGTTCACTTTTCGGCGTTTGTTTCATCTATAAATTGATTTGAGCTAGGATTTCCGTTAGTTGAAATTCAAGACTATTGTTTCCAGATTGTTCACGTTCTTTCTTTTTACCTGTAGGTATTATTTGTTTCTTCAGGAAAGATAACATTTGTATATAGTTCACATACGTTTGTTTTATGCCTAGAAATATATGTTAAATTTTTTTTATGGAAGTATACATCCAACTCTTATTTTTCATACAAAAAAATGACACGAATTGAAATGATCAATTAGCATAAGACATTCATGAATGACCTAAATATTGCATACTTCAATTTATGCGAATAATAATCTGAATTGTAACGTTAATGTTATACGATTAACAATTTACAACCAATTTAGCAAAAAAAAAAAACATTTTGGAAAAATAAGGAAACCGACTTCAAAATGCCCTAAAAAGGATGAAATAAATTTTATGGAAGCGGTACCATATCAGTTTTTCCCTGTTTCTTATGTGATGCTGCACGTGTTGGAAGCTTTTATGTTGAAATGGGGATTTAAATTGGGCACCGCTTCCACAAAATGTATTTCATCTTTTTAGGGCATTTTAAAGTCGGTTTTCTTTTTTTCCAGAAGAGTTTTTACTTCACCCTTGTTAGCGGCAAATTTTTTCATTTCAAATCTATTAAAATTCAGTTTCTCGAATACATTGTACCATGTATATAAAAATTTAATTTCCTGACTGCAATACAAAACTTACTACTGCTCAAATCGGCAGCGTTCAAAGGAATCGAAATTAGTTCTGATACATTCTACTGCAAGATCTCAACAACTTCTACCTTGATTTTAGGCTTAATAAAAATCCAACATAAATTGTAGCTAGTGTCGTTTTGTTTTTTAAGGCTCAACCTTTTTTGACCTTGGGTGGCCGCTATTTCGTTTCAGATGGTTCGACTTTGTGTTTTTTATTGTGAGCCTTATCACACACTTGAATGAACATTTGCACCTATTTTGGTGCAAATTGGAGCTATACTTTGATCAGAACAAGAGCCACGGCCTTTTTTCAACACAGGAACCATGTTGTTTTCGCTTAGCAAATTTGAATGATTAACAAAAATAGCCGAAATATTTGATTTCTGAAAATTTAGCGAAAATCGAAGCAAAATTGCGATCTCCAGGCATAAATTTCGTTATATTCTATATATACGCATGTTCCTACATGTATATGCATATATATATATATATATATATATATATATATATATATATATATATATATATATATATATATATATATATATATACATATATATATATATGTATATATATATATATATATATATATATATATATGTATATACATATATATATATATATATATATATATATATATATATATATATATCTATATATATATATATATATATATATATATATATATATATATATATATATATATATATATATATATCTATATATATATATATATATAAATACATATATATATATATATATATATATATATATATATATATATATATATATATATATATATTGTAACGGTTTCCTACCTCCGTCTCGTTCGATCGCAATTAGAACCGACCTCTCATCGGCACGCGACGTGCAAGTCTTGGAAGTGACAACGGACTGTACCCTTCAGGTCAACAAGTCCGATCACACTTAGTCTACTCCGTGGTGGCTGCTTGTAGGCTAGCTAGTTCGGAGAGGAGTTTCGGTCGCGGGTCTTACGCAAGCAGACTAAGTCCGAGTTACGTAACTCAGCCACCGATTTACATGCCCGATTTACAAACGCGTCAACAACTACTCATCCAGAACAGGAAACCTACGTTACGTTAGTTCTGGATGTGATCTCTCCACAGATCTGAATTCAAAACACTACAAAATCTTAAACCATAGGCGCGTTACCGAATCACCGACGCGGTACCAGAAAACAAGCTAAACTACCTCAAGTCCTAAATAACCTGCTCTAATAAAAAAAAACGAGCGCAAACAAGGGTACCGCGGACCGTAACCGACTTGAAATCAATCATCCGCAGATTATAAAAACCTAACCCTCTTCAAGACATACTTACCCTCGGTCATCACTTCCGCTGCAAAAGAAAGAGCATGCGGAACGGAAAGGCTTATGGCTTCTTTAGTACTTCATCTTTAATTTAAATTATTTTTTCCTATGTACAAAGCAACAAATGTAGAGAACATATTCACTCAAAATTATTTTTTTGTTGATTTTTTGCTTTTTATAAATGGGGTATTTTTTTGTAACAATAGAATATATATTTATACATACTATAAATTTGATTCGTTCATATTTTCTGTTGAATTAAACATACTTTAATAGTCTTACAATGACTTTCAATAAAATATCTTTCGTTTGTTTTTTATTTTATATTACAATACAATATTTAGAGACGTCTCTTTTTTTTTCGGTCTGTGTGTATATAATCTAAATTTATATATAAGTGAGCTTTACATCAAGCTTTGATTTGGACTTTCTTTTTATATTAAAATTTACTGAAATATTGTTTTCGGACTTTTGATTTCATTGTTGTTCAATTTGTTTTTTTGTTGTGAAAAATTCAAGTTGTATAAATTTACAGTATTTTATCACTATTGTGGTTTTAATTTTTATTAATTCATGCATTAATTTTACGGATTAAAATTAAAAAAACTGAGAGACTGATTTTATCTTATTTCATATTTAATGGCATTAAGGCAACATGTATGCAATTTGGTTCATTTAATTCTAAGACTTAAAAAAAAAGTTATTTTGCGTTCTTCCTTTTTTTTTGAAAGTTTTTTTTTTTTTTTAGTAGTAAGATCATTTATTGTACATTTCTTATTGATTTATTTCTTTTTTTCAGTTAAATCATATCCTTCTTTTAATTCTGACAAATTGTTAATCACATTTACGCGCTAACTTGCTAAATTTCAACGATTTTTATTGAGTTTTGCATTCAAATTACTTTTCTTACAATAATAACGGAATGAGTTTAAATATCATTGAACGGAATCGCCATCAATTCAATTAATTAAATTTATTAACAGGGAGAAAGTTCAATTTTATTTTAATTCGAAATTAAAATGCCATGAATTTATAAATATACAGATAAAACTCGATTCTTGTGGAAAACCACCATCAAAACTTTACAAACAACAATAAATCCTTCTGGAATTGATTAAAAAGGAAATCCGCTATATAAAAAAAACTTATTTAGAAAATTAATTTTGACTCAATGCAACATTTAGTAAAAAGCAAAAAAAAAAATAATTCAATTCGAAACCGTTAATTATAGTGTTAAAAGAGCTCTATATTAAATTTAAGTTTAAGGCTTCGTGGTCACAGGACTCGCAATCTTCTTATTATCCTTCCTTGCATCAAATTTTATACATCTTTACCTTCATCTCAAGAAGGTAGGAACTAGGATTTTATTCATCTCAAATATTCCTCCCCAAACCGTTCAATTCCCAATGTAACCTATCCAACACAAATCTAGGAGCCGGCCTAGATCTGATCCTGATTCCCTCGTTCTTTTGTTATAGCCAAGAACAACAACCTTTACATACCTCGAGATCGCTTTATCTTCACTTCTTTTTTG
Source organism: Odontomyia ornata (assembly GCA_963969285.1). Classification (NCBI taxonomy): domain Eukaryota; kingdom Metazoa; phylum Arthropoda; class Insecta; order Diptera; family Stratiomyidae; genus Odontomyia; species Odontomyia ornata. The sequence continues at coordinate 346,953,466 of OZ017738.1, read as the reverse complement.
GTCAAAAGTGACCACTTATCAGAATTGACTTTTTTTCTTTCCGCCACCGCTGAAATTTCTAATATCGCTCGCTATGGGCGAAGTATTGTTCTCCCTTTCTTGTCTGACATCTCCGAGACAGCTGCTATAGTTTGATTTCGGTTCAGCTGTATAGAAGTATTAAAAGCCGAATAAGTCGATATTCCTAATTAAAATGACTTGAAATTCCAACAAGATTCACCCTCTCCTGGAAATAATTTTATATTGCGTTATATATTCATGCCACGCTAATTTTCTTCGGACTTACCGCTAATCCGCTAACTCTCGCCAGACTTCTCACTCATAAAGTCCCGTTAGTTGTCTAATCTACTTCATATCTAGAAAATTTTTATCTAAAAATCAATCTTTACTTATATTTTCTATCATACACAATTTCATTTATGATTTTTTTTCAGTAGTCAAACTCGATTGTTTAATCATTATGTACGAATTCTAAAACCAGTGTCAAAATAAAACCATTTTAACACTTTAAGCACACTCTCACTCATCGGACAGTTAACCGCGCACCTTCTGCCTCTTTGACATTTGGATGGCAACTGTGGGAGGCATTGCCAGATAGATATGCTTCGAAATGTATCAGAGTTTTACTTCAGCGGCTCACATTGACAGAAAATATTTCTCTACAAATATAAATATTTGAAGAAAAATATTTTCGGCGCAATGATAGCTGCACGAAAGAACAAGTCTGCTTGCATTTCGAAGTCATACATATCTGGCCGGGTGCCAGGGTTCGGGATCGGAATCACTCCGATTCACGGGCGTAGGCGTCACATTACAATATATATATATATATATATATATATATATATATATATATATATATATATATATATATATATATATATATATATGTATATATACATATAATATACAATCATCATTATATGTATATATATACATTATTTATATATATATAAATATATATATATATATATATATATATATATATATATATGTATATATATATATATATATATATATATATATATATATATATATATATACGAGTATACAGGGCAAGTATAGTAAGTAACCGGACTGACCTCAGGAAATTTTTTAATTGGCAAAATATGTACCATTTTTCTTTAGAAATCTTCAACGTAGTCCCCATTGGAGTCGATAACACGCTGATACCGGATTTTCCAATCCCCGAACGCTCCCTGGAAGTCGGCAACTTCGATGCTATCTAGAGCCCCCGTCGTAGCACGTTGAACGTTTTCCAGAGTCCCGAATCGCGTCCCCTAAAGGTGTCACTTGATCTTGGGGAACAGAAAGAAATCCGTTGGTGCCATATCCGGGCTGTAAGGAGGCTGTGGCAATGTTGCCCTCGACTGTTTGGCCAACTGCTCGGTGACGAGCAGGCAGGTGTGCGACGGAGCATTGTCGTGATTGAGGATCCACGAATCGGCAATCTCCGAACGGAGTCGGCAAACCCGGGCGGTTTGTCAACGGAGCACCTCTCTGTAGCACTGGCCGTTTACAGTTTGGCCGGGTGGCACAAACTCTTTGTGAACAATGCCCTTCACGTCAAAGAAAGCAATGAGCATCGACTTCACCTTCGATTTGCTCATGCGCGCTTTTTTCGGTCGTGTTGACGCCGATGTGTGTCGCTCCGAACTCTGCCACTTCGTGTCAGGATTTTATTCGAAAACCTTTAGTGAGTAGATATTTCAAAGTCCACGAAGGACTGCTGCGATGGTCTGCTGCCTCGGTAGAAGAAGATGGAGATATCCGCCGAGAATGCCCTTGTCTGGGGACGCGTGAATGCGCTGGCAGGCTAGCATTGCGGTGTCGTGGGGCGGGTTCATTCCCCATCACAAGGACCCACTACAAAGAATTGCATTCACGAATTTCTGGGGTCCAACAAAAGCAAGGCGACCGAAGTCGCAAAAATTGTAGGCAACTACAACAGGGGTAAATGACTTGTTCATGGAACAAGGGAAACAAGTAAAAAGGGGCGGAATCAGGGTAACTTCGTCCTTATCTGGAGGGGCTCATGGCCCACAAATGAGAGAGGGGCACTCGGGTGGTGATGGAGCCCCCGCGCACCCGCCCAACCGGATCAAAATCCATAAACGTTGTAGTGGCCAGGTATTCCTCTTCTAAGTGGAAAACTCATACAACTTAACTTGCATGAGCCTTCCCATCAGAGGAGAAGTACCCCGGTGACCAATTTATGCCACAGAATTATGCAATTCGATTACATAACCCTATGTCATAAAGAGGCATCTTGCACGGCCACTCAACCCGCCAAGTCACCTGAAACAAAGAGGTTAATATGTACCCGGCGGCTGACTCATGTTTGGTGGTGTGAGCCTGCCACCGTACCGGGTCCTATACCCGGCCAAATCCAACGTAATGGAAAGACCGAAAGGTAAGGGTATCGATTCGTTTTATTCATTTTAAATCGTTTTTCTTGTCATTGTGCTCTTCATCGTATTTCAATAGCGTTTTGTTTAAAAAAAAAAATCAATCCCCGCATTTGTTTTCGCCTTCTAACACTTTTAAATTACATTACAAAAATATACTCTATAAATAATAATTTATAAATATAATACGAACTTAATGGTCGTTACTTCAGTCCCAATCCACAGCGGCGTACAATTCATATACTCTTAACTATTTCAATTTATTTTCATAGTTGATTAATATCTTGAATAAAGGATTAACATCTTCTAGTTATCAATTTTCAAATTTGTTTATATATTCGAAAAGCAATAAACTCATAGTTAAGGCATTTCATCCTATAACCAAAGCTCGCTATCGCGCAAAACATGAACTTTTTTCGTATTTGTTGCGTTTCGGTTCTAAGAATAGTCTAAAGACTCATCTTCAATGTCTGCGAGCATGTATTCCACTGAAAATTTAAAATATGCAATGCAAATCACAAATTAATCTTCACGAACATGTTTATGTTAAAAATTATAAAGGAAGTTTCTCCGAAAACCTTCCAGTTTAACACTCTTCAAATGAGTTGAATTATCATTTGATAATAATTGAAGTTCAAGTATAGTAACGAACAAATACGAAAACGATAAAAACGTCAACATTGAACAAATTAAATCATTTCTTGAAGCTTCGATAAAGCTAAAATAAACTAAACTTCCTTTCATTTCATGTTTTGCTCGCAGAGAATACAATTAAAATCCGCTTTTCGTTCAAAATTATATGAAATATAAGCTATAAAGTAGTATGGACAATGCAAACAAAAGATACTCACATCTCCTTGTCCGGTGACGAGCGCTTGCTGAAGAAGCAGGGGATTCTACCAGATGAAAGTTCATTTCGTTTTCGCTGAAAAGATACTTAAAATTCTTAAAATCCTATTAACTTTTAATCATTGTTTTATCATTTAATGTTAATAATTATTTAAATATAAAAACAACTAGAAACTTTAATTTAACTTCACTCTTTAGAATAAACGTCCTTGTAGTGATTGTTTTCTTTTCTGTTATCTTGGGCTCAGGTCTGGCTCGATTTAGTACATTTAGGAAATCTGACGTTTTCTCGCTCGCATGCGTGAATGAATGCAAGCCTTTGAACACTTATACTCCCAATTTCCTTTTTGCTGCTGATCTCTTGCAAACAACACCGTATCCAATTTTGATTGAAAAATAAACAGTATCCAATAAATTCACTTCGCTCCGTAAATAATTGTACAAAATATATCGTATGAGATTATGGTTTAGTTCGCACTTCGATTTTCCACAGAAAGAATGAGTAAGATAATATATAAAGCTTCTAAAAACTCGTCTTTAAACATTCACACAAGCACAAAACCAGCATCTGGATTGTAGTGTCTATGCACACCAACAATCAACGGAAATGTTCCAATCATATTACATAACAGTTTTGTTTTTGCTATTCCTCTTTCTTTTTCACATCAAATTTTCGAAGCACATTTCTGTCTCCTCTTTACCGCCGTATAAATTGCCTTTAAATTGCATCCTACGTCGTTTGTATTCACAGCACTTTTCTGCGCAACTTTGCCAACAAATTTTATTTTTCTTCCCTCATTGGAAATAAACTTCAACATGAGAACTTCACTATCACTGTTCGGTGCGACACTCGCCCGTCCCCATTTTTCCAACCAATTACACGTGGCCGCATGCACGCCAGAGCCACATACTCAAGGGAGATACGTTACAGACCACTTTCTACACTCCTTTTCCGATCTCTTTCATAGGATTTTTTCACTATTTCCCGAATAGATCACACAAAAATATCACAATAAATGACGAACTCCTCCTCGTTTTTTCGCGGCGTCCGTGCTGGCTGGCAATCCAAACTTGACTCCCCCGCCGCAAATGTCTCGAGCCAGGTTGTTCAGCTCACGACGACGATTGCGACCAGCATCCTCGCGGTGTAGCATCCAATAGCATACCATCACTCTCTAGATCTGGATGCTGTTGATGTTGTTGTAGCTGTTGTTGACGTTGAATTGGCTCGAATATTTTCATTATGTGATCAATACAAACTGCACGCAAATGTATGGAGGCAGGTTTTCGAGCTTAAATGATTTGTGCGACATGCCTAAATGTAAATGTGCATCCGCTCATGGGATGCAAGGAATAAGAAGTTGCGTTGAGTAGATTGTTCACTCAGTCCCAACACTAGCCTGCCTTCTTGATATCCGTAAAGCGCTACGTCTTCTAGTATGGCAAAATGCTCTCATCTTCAAAATGATCAACCTCCACTTCCATCCGCATATTTGTAAACTTCTCCACAGTTTCCTGTCCAACTGTACTTCACTAGTTAAAGTCAATAATTCCTACTCCCAAATTTATGAAAACACTGCCGGAATCCCACAGGGTTCAGTTCTCTCAACCACACTTTTCTCAATTTTCACAGCCGACCTTCCTAAGCCCCCACAACATAGAAATCCAATCCAAACCCTACAATATGCCGACGCCATCATTCTATATGTTGCCTCACAAAATCTCCCCTTAACAATTAAAAGAATTAATTCTCATCTCAATTCAATGGCCGATTACTTCGAAAAGTGGAAGTTAGTACTTAATACTAACAAGTCCGAAACGATTCTCATCAAAGGCCGCACTCGCCTCACTAAGAATTTCCACCAGCATATCCCAGGGCTACGTCTAAAGATTAAAAATTCCGTTATTCCCACGAAAACCCAGACCTCATATTTAGGAGTCTGCCTAAGCCATAACCTCTCCCCAATTCCCCATATTCGAAAATCTTTGATAAAAGTGAACAATGCTTTCAGGTCCCTGTATCCACTTTTGAATCGAAACTCGGCACTGCCAGATAGAGTCAAAGTAGTCTGCTATTTAACACTGATCCGTCCCATCATCGCATATGGTTTCATCCAATGGTGTGATTTGTCTGCATACCAAATGGAAAAACTTCGCCAAAAAGAGCGCTCTTTCCTTAGACACTGTGTCAATACATTCCGACAAGAAGATTCAGACAAATATATACGCAATGATACTCTCTACGACAATGCGAAAATCCCGAGAATTGACCACTTCCTAGTAACCCACCTCCTGAAAACCCTCTACAAATGTAACCACCACCCCAACCCACTGGTAAGCGACCTGACCTCAATCAACCCACTGGCTATCACTAACCCCGCTAACAAACATCAGCTCCCTCAACTTCTCCCCATCCTATATGAGCAAAACAAACTTTTTGACGCCGAACAAAATATAATCTACTTCAGCTCCGTCAGGAACTCCCGTCGGTTATACTCCACCGCACAATATATAAAACCTAATGCGCTACTCCTACCTCCACCTGGTATATAAATTTTTGTTATTTTTTGATTTGTAAATAGTACTGCGTTCTCTATAACTTTTTCAACGATCGAGGGGTTTTCTTGGCTTTCCTCTTAATTTACTTTCAGGTTCAACATCAATTTTATGTACTTTGTAGTTACTTATTAATAAAGAACTTAGATATAGTGTTTCTGCTAAGTATTATCTTTAAGAATTTAATGTACTTCATGAAATATCGCCAATAAAAATTGTTGTGTTCAAAATTGTTGTGTTCAAGATTGTTCACTCATAAGAATTGTTACTAACAATTCTATGAGTGTAAATGTATTTTGTATTTGTCTAGGATTATGATGAGCGGAATGCGAGAATGTGTATTTTACATACTCTCAAGTCATAGTAGGATTTTCTACATGGAAATGGTTTGCTGGTTGTGTAGTGATTTAGTAGATCTGGTCTATATTATGCATGAATTTTCTTTAACCCTTTGCCTGCGCCGAATTCGAATCGAGCATTTTATATTTGTATTTAATACATAAAATTTAAATATATAAATTTGACATGAAAATAAAATTTGAAATTTATATAAAATTATTAAATAATTTAAACATAAAATAATAAATTTAAAAACACTGCTCTATTACTACAAACCCACGTCTCGTCTCCTGTAATAACGTGGTTAAAAAACTCTGGTTCGGTTCGCAGTTGATCAAGGATTTCCGTGCTACGACGAGGGCTCTAGAAAGCATCGAGGTTGCCGACTTCCAGGGAGCGTTCGGGGATTGGAAAATCCGGTATCAGCATATTATCGACTCCAATGGGGACTACTTTGAAGATTTCTAAAGAAAAATGGTACATATTTTGCAATAAAAAATGTCCTGAGGTCAGTCCGGTTACTTATTATCCAGGCCCTGTATGTACAGTTTAGGATTAAAAGGCAAGAAATAAATATTACTGATGCAAATGAAAAAAACGTGGACTTTATTTTTATATAGTTGATTACATGCGGAGTACTTACGGTGTGTTAACAAGACTGATATGTACAGGAATAGTCAGTTCGAAGTTTCTTCTTAGACAAACGTCAAACAGCTATTATTCTTATCTTGACATAGAGATGTCACGCAGATGACTTTGTTCTTTTAAATTGATTTACAGGCACGGTAATATAAAATGCCTTATGATTAATAGCAGGTTTAATACTGAAAAGCAAAAATCTCGAACATTCTCCCCCTTTTCATCCGTCACAGGATGAACAAAAAAAAATTAAAGGCTCTAAAATTCTATAGGTGAGGGTTGTAATACATATAGGTGATTGTACATTAAAATAAATTAATTTCATAGTTTCAATTCTCGAATATCTTAACTAGTGTGATAAATCCTAAAATTTTGTATAGATAATTATTGAACTTGTGCATTATGTACTCGAAGCTGCGCATTCCAGTAACACTAGCTTGACGATGGGGCACTTAAGCTCGGTGTCGGTGGTCTTGATCGTGCCAGTTCTAACCAGGCAATCGGTGCCAGGATGTGACTTTTTAACGATTACTAAAGGCCATTTCCCAGGGAAGGTTGTGTCGCTCTTTATATGAACTAAATTCCCGACCTGAATAGAATCTTGCCTTTGAGTCCATTTAGTACGATTATCCCAGAAATGTTGCGTTATTTGAGTTAATAACTCCCAGCATTTACTTACTGGGATCCTATATTGCGTCGGTTTGGTTCAGGGATAAGATACGAAGATCGTTGTATCAAAAAATGAACTGGGGTCAATGAGTTTAAATCGCTCATGTCATCACTGAGTGGTAACAGAGGTATCAAATTCAAAATCGCTTCAATACGACAAAGCAAGGTGGAGTATTCGATAAAAGTCAAAACTTGATCTCCAATCATTTAGTACACATGATACTTCATGGATTTCACCGCACTTTCCCACAAACCATCGAAGTGAGGGGCGCCGGATGGTTGACATGCAATTTAGTGCCACTTATGGATAGTTAGTTTTTTGCCCTTTCGGACCATTCTAAGGCACCTTGAAACATCTTGATGAGCTCTGAATCAGCGCCAACTAAAGTAGTTCCCTGGTCACTATGTAATTCAGAGCATTGACCTCTGCGAGATGTGAAACGATGAAATGCAACAATGAATGCAGCACTACTGTAGTCTTCGACTACTTCAATGTGAACGGCATGAGTAGAGAAACAGACAAAAATAGCAATCTAGTCCTTTTGAGTGGCATTGCCTCTAACTTTGGCTAAGCGAACTTTGATTGGTCCAGCATAATCGATACCAGAGATATTAAAGGGTTTGGATGGTAATTTACGATTTAGAGGTAAAGTTTCCATTAGTTGCGTACAACCCTTTTTTGAGTAAAGTATGCACTTATGACATGTTTTAATGCATAATTTCATAGCTACCCGTCTTCTTAAGATCCAATATTGTGAACGCAATGTGCCGAGGGCTAACTGGATTCCACCGAGAAAGGTGTCTAAATGCGTTTGACAAATTAGCATTTTAGTGAATTCATCATTATGATGCAGTAAAGGGGGAAATTTATTCTCAATCGACCTCCCACTCTGATTAAATCACCATCCATGAACAGATTCAATCTTAAAATTGAGCTGGGACTGGGCAATCGCAACCCTTTTCTCAGTGAAGATCGCACTTCAGCAAAATGGAGACTCTGATGAAGATAGACAATAAATAAGCAAGCACTATTTAACTCATTAGGCTGTATGTTTTTTGATGAATAAATGGAAGGAGGTTTCATGATCGATACCATGAAAAACTGAGACGATATATTAATTGTCAGACAAGGTTCGTCATTAGACATCAAAGTATGCCTTTTGGTGCCTTGCTTCACTGTGACATAGTTCTTTAGATGCTCTAAGAAGCTTTTGATTTGCTTTTTTCTTTTGTTAGTCACGCGACTTAAAAGGCGCACTATAAATCTTAGATAATACGAGATGACTCTCAAGAGTTTATTGACAAACGAAAAACGATGAAGCAAGTCGAACTCATAGTGAGGTCGTGTGATTAAATGGACTACAGGTTTTGAAGAGGTTTCTCAGGAGGTGGTTCTCTTGATTCTAGGAGTTCATTTTGAGTTGATACCTATGATTTTGAGGGTTGAGATAATCAACATGGTCCTTTCCACGATAGATCATTATGAGTTAGTAGAGTAACTTTACAACCCCGCGATACTATGTCAGCGGGATTATCCTTGGATTTTACGTAATGCCATTGAGCTTCAGGCATATCGTCGTGGATGCTAGAGCATCGGTTCGCTACAAAAGGCTTCCAACGTGAAGGGTGACCTTTAACCCACTGAAGTACATCAGTGGAATCACTCCATAAATGCGAAGATGTAATACCAATTTCAGAAGTTTTCAGATAATGTTTCGCCAATTTGGCTAGCAAGTAGGCAGCTGAGAGTTCTGAGTGTGGGATGGATAATTGCTTCAATGAGGCTACCTTACTTTTGGTAGTTACTAGTGCAACGAAAGCTAGACTTTCATGCACAACTCTGAGATATAAACAAGCACCATATGCGAGCTTAGACGCATCGACAAACTCATGAATTTCAACGACTTCTGCTTGAGGCGAGTAGCTGTTCCAACGTGGGATTTAAATACAATTTATTTGAGAAAACTCATCTTCCCATTTCAACCAGAAATTTTGATGTTCTGATGAAATTTCTTCATCCCATCCTTTTTTCTTGCCCTAAAAGCTGCATTAATATTATTGCATGGATAATGATGGGAGCTAACCATCCAAATGGATCAAACAGCTTAGCTGTGCGAGATAAAATGACTCGTTTAGTCAATTTTGGTGTGTTTCCAAACTGAAGAACATTGAATTAAAAATTACCTTCACAGGGATTCCATGACAGACCCAAAACTGAGGTTTGCATCTTGAAATTTTCGAATGATTTTGATCTTTCAGCAAGATAATCATCAACGATACCCTGGAGAGCTGCGGGATTATTCGATTGATATTTTTTCAAAGGAAAACCTCCAATAAGTAGAATTGCAGTGCAATCATTCTGTTTATCATTAGCTTCTTGAACAGTATGCCCACCATTTAACTCATAAGCCGAGATGGGCTCTAATGGACCGTATCTCCATAATATGCATTGGTAATGGCGAACGTCAAGATGTATCAGTATCTGATGATACATCTTTTCCATGTCAGCGACAAAGACATAACGATAATTTTGCCACCCTATGAGACAGATTAGGACCTGCTTGGAATAGGTTACTCATTGATACACCACAATTTGATTTCGAAGATCCGTTGAACACCGTAATTTGGTAGACGTACTTTTCTCCTTCCAAATACCACGATGCGGTATAAAGTTACGTTGTAGAGGTATATCAAATTATACGTTGGTCATATAACCCATGGTTCATACTCATTCAAGAAGCTCTGTTACATTTCTTTGAGTTTGAGATCGTTTTGAAAACGAGTTTCCATTTTCTGCAATATCTTCTCAAATGTGCGGTACGAAGGAGTAAAATCTATTTCATTGTGAGATACTGACTTTTTGAATAGTAATCTCAGCACATATCGACCTTCATCAGTACGACAGTGAGTTTGCTTGAGGTGAGCCGTAAGCTCTTGCTCATCAAGCGTAAGAATGGGTGCCTTGGGTACCTCTTCTTAAACTCAAAACTTTTATAAAGTCTAGACAAGATCAGCCTCATTGCAGATGAGGAGAGAGGTATCGTGTGAAGATGTATTACGAGGGCTCGGAGTATCGCCCGATAAGTACCGCCCTAATCTTGATTTGGTGGCGATAGGTTCATTACGTTGTCCTTTTATTAAAGTGTCTTCTACGATTTCAGCGTGGACACACTACAATCTACTTGAATAAGATGATGTGAAATGAGGTCTAATAGTAACCTCAGCCAATTTACGTATGGTGGTGGCAAGAGAACCTCCGGTGACCTTGAGAGGTATGTGCGCACGTCGAGGCTTCAATTGCAATCTCTGACTTAAAGATTCTGTGATAAGTGAGGCTTGGGAGCATAGGCCCATAAGAGCTCGATCTTTAACTTCTAATCTATTGTTTCCCTTTACTCGTATCAGGGCTGTAGCTAGCAAAACACCAGTGAATTTAGTAACATTGTGCGAATACTTGATTCCCGTGTGATTGGAAGATGAAGACGCGTCGTCCCTCACATAGTATGATTTTTCACGCTGCCTCAACTGAAGACTGTTGAGTTTTTGATTCGGGTTGGCCTTTAGATTTATGGATATGAGTGGTGCCTCTCATGGCAACAATGGCAATTATACTTTGATGTATAGTCTCTCATTAGATGTTTGCGGAAACAATTGAGATAACGTTGTTGTTTGATAATAAAGTCTTTTCGTTCATTAACATCAACAGTCTTAAACGAAGGACATAGATGCGATTTATGACCTTGCTTGCAAAAGAGACACACATCTGGTTTGGGTCCTGGTAGGGCCTGACTTGAAGCCTTTTTTGGCACAGTAGTGGGGTCAGGGTTGTTTGTGTGCGGCGTGTGTTCAGTAGACTCCAATGTCGTAATTCAACCGTATCACCTAACTCCTTATGCCAATCCATTTGTGTTTCAGGATAAAAATTACTTGATGTGAGGTACACTGCGAAATCCCATTTAAACGTTTCTATTGTACGACTTATTTTTGCTAGTGATTCGATAAGATCTATCACACTTTTTTGTAGTTTACTCAAAGGGGAAGATGTAGTGACTTTCATAGGCTTAACGGACAGAAGATCATAGAAATATTTGTTGGTTAAACGTCGCTCGTTTTCGTAAAAGGCTGTCAGGCTTTCCCATGTGTTGAGATAATTACTCGTAGAGATATCGTAGTCTTTTATAAGATCTACTGCTTTGCCCCGTTAGTAAGACTTCAAATAGTGGAATTTTTCAACATTATTCAATGTTTCATTTTGATGAATAACAGAACAATATAAATTGCGAAAGCTTCCCCAATCGGCTAGTTTCCCCGCAAATTCATACACATTAATCACAGGTAGTCATGATGTCGAATGTACTATATGTTGTTGGGAGCTATTCGATTGATTTAACTCGGTAGGAACCTCAACGGACGTTAATTCAGCTAAAAGTCTATTAAGTTTCTCGTAAAGGAATATCCTTCACGAAATACTTATCCTCTGCGATTTTTTGTTTTTATTTTTAAGAATTTTCTCATATGTTTTTAGAAAAGTATCTGAATATAATTGAAGTCTAGCCCTAAAATTATGCAATGAGAATCATCGTATTTTCTCCCTAAGCCTTTCAATTTCGCTAAGAGCTGGTTTTGAGCTTCATACAGGCCTTCCATCATAATTTGGTTGGTGATAATTAAAATTATTAGTGAAGTTACAAAAGAAAACCGTACCACAAAGAATATGGCAAAGGATTGTGATCAGCTTGTCAAAGTTTATTAATATCAGTAGGGAGATATTTTAGTGAAGTTATATCGTTTTGATATTCTTAACAAAGCAATTTGCTGCTATTGATTCCTATACTTGTTATGTGTCCGCTGCCACGATCAAAACACCAATCAAGAATAAAGGAATCTGCTCACTGATAGCATGTGAGCCTCGAATTACAATTTAACGCAATTCGAGTCCATAACCCGAATACTTTCTTTGTTATCTGTCTCACAAAATTTAACTTATCGTTACGCTTGATCTCGATATTAATACTGAATGACAATACACTTGCGTAATAATCCCCGAATTTTAATTCGTTATGCTTTGATTTTATTTGATCATGTCGGTAGACTAGATTCAATTCAAAGCAAGAATATATTTTGCGGCTTTTAAGATTTCAGAAAAAAAATTCAGAATGTAATTAAATTTTTAAGCACTTATAATTTAGAGAACTTTGCACGTGTTGACATGTATAAGAAGCGCCGAGACCACTGAGGGAAACGAGACAGCAATACCATCTGATGTATAGAACCGATAACGTAACACGCGCGAGGGATGACACTCTCCTTGATGTTTGCAAAAATGGCGCGCGCTGGCAATCCAATGTTATAGATAGTATAGACGTGCCAAACGCCTTTCTATACATCTATCGGTTAACAATCGTGGTTGTCCAAAATATCGAGACGATGCAATTGAGTTTTAATGAATTAGATTTCCAAATGTTGATTAGTATATTATAGATGCGCCACACGCCTTCCTATAATATAATGCTTGAATGTCGTGTAGATTAGACTCCGATGGTCGGCACCAGACGCGCTGTAATGTGAAAGACGTGCAAGAAGCGACGCTCTACGAACTGATGCCTAGAAAAATAACTGCGCGCCGGCAATCCAAAACTAGATATTATAGACGCGCCAAACGCCTTTCTGTAATATTGCTATAGTGTACCTCGTGTTAGATGAAGATATACTTGTTGAAGCGGGTCTTTACACCAGCTGATGGAAGTGAAATGCACTTGGTGACTAAGGCATAAAGTGTTCCTTAGTTTTGACGCACGAGCCAAACTCCTTTGCTCGCATAAATTACAGATGCGCCAAACGCCTTTCTGTAATGGAGTGTACTCACAGAAAAAGTACGCAGCGAATACTCGGCAAGGTTTGGCGATTGTGCAAGAAAATATATTTTGCACTTTATACTCATATTTTTATTCCTTTTCCTATCTGGCTCGATGGACAATGTTTAGGTTTAAAAGGTAAGAAGTAAACATTACTAATACAAATGAAAAACGATCGACTGTATTTTTATGTAGTTTATTACGTGCTGAGTGGTTATGGTGTGTTAGCAAGACTGATATATACTTGAATGGTCAATTCAAAATTTCTTCTTAGACAAATGTCAAACAGCTGTTATTCTTGTCTTGACATAGAGGTGTTGCGCAGATGGCTTTTCTTTTTTAAGTGGCTTACAGGCGCGGTAATAAAAATGCCTTATGACTAATAGTAACTATAATACTGAAAAGCAAAAATTTCGAACATATATATATGTATATATATATATATATATATATATATATATATATATATATATATATATATATATATATATATATATAGGAAAGTAACCAAATATGGAATAGCATCTTCATATCGAGTACCTTGATTTCTCCGAACAAATAATTTGCAAAGGCAACACGCGACTTGAAAAAATATTAATACAAGTTTGGGCGCATATGAAAATCCAAGTATGGACAGTCGGTGATGGCTAATTATGGAATAGTCCATAATAACTTCCTACTATATCAGATGGTAGGTACTTGCTATTATTTCTCTTGGTAATATATATTATTTGTATTTGTAGAAAGACGGCTTTACAATCGATCAAAAAACATGATCTGGAATGAAAAAAAAAAATGGCAGAAGCAATAAACTTGATTCGGGAGAAGTGAATGGGTTATTTAAAAGCGGCCCAGCATTTTCAGGTGCCTAGGACAAATTTGTTTCGTCCATGCCAAAAAGATTAACAATCCCCAAAAGAGGCAGTAGCCACTACTTTAGGAAGAAAGCCAGTATTGAGTGCAAAACTTGAATGTCAGCTGATAGAGTACTTCTTAACTATGGAGAGCAAGTTTTATGGTTTGACGTGAAACGATCTTCGCATAATAGCATATATGCTAGCAAAGTGCAACAACTTGCAGCATCCGTTTGCTGAATTAGTCACGGCAGAAAAAAGTGGTTAAAGTTATTTTCAAATCATCTTAAGACGAAGCTTTCAATACGAAAACCAACAGGTACGTCTTTTCCAAGAGCATTTGGATTTCAGAAGCAAAAGTGGATGCTTTTTCACTCTTCTCGAAGAAGTTTACACTGAATATAACTATTCACCTAACCGAATATACAACTTGTATGAAGCTGGTTTAGTAATTGTACAAAGTAAGATACCCAAAATCGTCGGGCATAGAGGGAAACATTAGATAGCTTCACTTACTTCAGCAAAACGAAGATCTCTTATGACAACAGTTATTTGCATGAATCCTACTGGTCATTTTGTAACACCTTTCATTATATTTATAAGGAAAAATATGAGTGCTCAGCTAATGAAGGGCTGTCCGCTAGGATCTGTTGAAGTTGCTCATCCATCAGGGTGGATTCAAATGAACATCTTAACCGATTGGTTCAAGCATTTCATTCAACACGCCAACCCGACTCCTGAGTCGAAAGTTTTACTGATATTAGATGGCCACTATAGCACCACTCGTAATATCGATATAATAGACATCGCGAGAGAAAATAACGTGGAAATTGTATCCTTACCTCCACATACAACCCATAATCCCAGCCGTTGGATAAAACATTTATGGTGTCGTTCAAAACTTACTACAGTGAAGAAATTTGTATGTGGATAAGAAACAACTATTCGGCAGATTGTACTTGAAAGCGCAAGCAGGTGAGATTGCAGCAAGTTGTTTTCGCATCACAGGACTTTGGGCTTTCAATAAAAATGTACTCAGTGATATTGACACAGACACAGAAATACCTGTAACAGATACAGGTCCCAGTGCAAAACCTGAAAACTTGACTTCCAGAGTTAACCCCAGTAGTCTAGATCTGGTGATCCCGCATGCTATATGTCCAGTACCAGACAAAAGAAGAAAAGTGTCTAACAGGGGAAAAAAATCTGCAGTAGCAGAAGTTATAACATCACCGTGTTACAAAAATGATTTGCTAGATAAAAATGTTAAGAGAAAAGCAAAAGAAATTAAATTGGCCAAGACTCTGAGGAACTGAGAGTTATCCAGTTTAACGCAGACAGTGAACCTGGTGAGTTTTTAGGCCAAAAATCTCCTGATTTTGCGGATGCAGAATACATGTTTTGCCAAGGACTTTTTTCCGAGGATAATAAAGGAGAAACTTGGATCAAATGCATAATCTGTGGGCTTTGGGCACATAGTGATTGCGCTGGTTCTGAGTTCGATGTATGGATCTGTGACTTTGGCAAGTGAATTGAGCTTTTTTACTTTATTGGCCATAACTATTTTGTTTTAAAATGTTTATACCAATTTGTTTAACAAAGCAATGAATTATGCTTATGTTCCATATTTGTGTACCTATTCCATATTTAGGTGTTCATTTGTTATTTTGTAATTGTATTCAATTTTACTTTGACAATTAATATATTTTAAACAACGCTGTTTATTTCTTACTTATTAATATATGATTGATTAGTAATAACATTAAAGTGTTTTCATTTCTATCTATGTCTGTTGCTATGTCCCTTAAACCATTTCCATATTTGGCTACTTTCTTTTATATATATATATATGTGTGGGTGTGTACAGATAAACATATACATATATATATATATATATATATATATATATATATATATATATATATATATATATATATATATATATATATATATATATATATATATATATATATATATATATGTAAAGAAAGTTTCTTTCTTTAAATTCGAATTTGCCGCGCTTCTCATGCGCCGCTCACCTGTTATTCTAACCTAATCTAATATTAATAAAAATATATATGCCAAAACGTAAAAATCGTAAATAGCCAATTTAAAGTAGAGAAATATTAAATTCGTGAATATATTAGAAAAGAATTAATATTGAATATTAAAGAAATATTAAAAAAGAAGCGCAGTGATATCATCGAACATTAATTGTCGTTTCATTATTTATAGGTAAGGTTGTAAATAACTGTTGTAACTATTGTAAATATAATAAAATCATTATTTATAGAAACAAATTTTGTTCGCTGAATCAACCTGCGTCTAAATTGTCTTAAATATATATGTATGTATATATATATATATATATATATATATATGCACTACTATGCAAAAGTTAGAATCCAATTGGAAAAAATTGGAAATTTGGCAGAGGCAGTTCGTAAAACTCGAACATTTTTTGGTCGTCGTGAAGCACTTTGTCAGACCGCAATACAGAAATTGGTGGAAAAATTCGAGCTGTTGGGACAATTTAGTGATGTGAAGAATAAAACCCGTGCACGTCACTCAAGAACAGCCGAGAATATTGCTGCTGTAGCCGAAAGTGTTGAAGAAAATCCAGGTTTGTCCATTCCTCGTCGTTCTTTGGAATTAGGCATTCCAAAAACATCCGTATTTTGCATCAAGGTTTGGGTCTTAAGGCTTACAAAGTTCAGTTAACACAAGAACTCAAACCCGTCGATCATCAACAACGTCGTGTCTTTGCTGATTGGGTCCTCGAAATGCATGAAAATGATCCGGAATCCAATCGAAAAATCATCTTGAGTGATGAGGCCCATTTCCACCTCGGTGGCTTCGTCAAAAAGCAAAATTGTCACATCTGGGGCTCAGAAAACCCAAGAGTTATTGTTGAAAAGCCTCTGTATCCTCAACGTGTGACTGTTTGCTGCAGTTTACGGTCCAGCGGAGTCGTTGGACCTTACTTTTTCGAAAATGAGGCTAGAGCAACAGTTACGGTGAATGGATTGCGCTATCATGAGATGATTAACGATTTCTTATGGTCGGAACTGGATCGTTCCGATCTGGACAACGTTTACTTTCAACAAGACGGCGCTACGTACAGCACAAGCAACGAAACCATTGATCTTTTACGAGAAAAGTTTCCGGACCGTGTTATCTCTCGAAGAGGTGATCACAATTTGCCACCGAGATCTTGTGATTTAACACCTTGCGACTTCTTCCTTTGGGGCCACGTGAAAAAAAGGTCTACGCCAATAGCCCAGAGTCGATTCAAGACCTCAAAAATGGAATTTGAGAGGCTATCGAGGACATAGGGCAGCCATTTTGCGATTGAGTTATGGAAAATTGCATGAAAAGGATATGGTCCTACAACCGTGGTGGTGGTAGTCATTTGCTGATGTTATTTATCACTATTAACGGCATACCTTCTTCTTGGTAATGAAATAAACATCTGATCATTTTTATTGAAAAATGGCATTTTTCTTTTAATATCAAAATAAGACCTCTGATTGGAAAACCCTGTATTTCATTGTATTCGATAAATTCGTGTAATCATGATTATGAAAAAACACTCGTCATTTTGAAAATTAGATTAGCTAGATGATATCTACAGCAACCTCTGTGTCAGTTTTCATTGAAATCTGTCAATAAATGTGGCCGTTACTAACCAAGCAAATGTTTCTCATGTTGAGACATTTAAGCAGCCGCCATTTTCATCACCATAGTTAAATCTGAAATTTGTTTGCTGAAAACTTATTCAAATATTTATGTTAGCGTTTGTACCAAAATTCATCTAAATCGGAGCTTTACTTTGGCCGGAACAGATATCACCGGTTTTTAGAAAAATTGTCGCCATTTTATTAATTCTCGGCCGATATGGTCGTACAATGAACTTAATTGAGGAATTTATACTTTACAAAAGATTGACACAAAATTGCGATTTGTTCTTGTTCTTTTCAAGAAAGAATTCTAACTAATAGGTGACATTCTTTATACATCACCCCTCTTATACCATGCTGCCTTTTTGATTATTCATAGAAAGGACCCTTTTTTGCCTGAGAAAGAGTTGGAGTAAAACTTAGTCGTGATTTCCCAGGAATACGAACCACAAGTTGTAATGTAGTACGAGTATGACATGTTTTAATTTTCTGGATTTCATTCTCGGCATTTTATTGAGGTCTTAGAAAATGCATCAGATTCAAACCACCAGTGCTTTCGACTAAAGTAGAAGTCAACTTTACAATCCCTAATAGAGAAACTTTATTATATTTTTCAGATACGATAATATCGATAAATTTTTGAATCAATTGTATCGTATCGTTACACTGAATATCGTATATCGTATCGAAAATCGATACTATATCGATATATTTATCAAATATCGTAAAGGCCTAGCTCGAGACCTCGACTCGACCGTGAAGGCCTAGCTCGAGACCTCGACTCGACGTTTTGATGTGCCTTTAAAAATGCCAAATAATAAAAATTGTACCACTGAATTAATTTTATAAGTATTGCTTATATTTTTGGCAACACTTGAAAAATTGTTTGAAGCATCTTAGAAGAATAATTTATTTTCATTTCAATAGCCATCACCTCGAAATGAGCTTTTCGGGTTTTTTACCTATTCATAGTTTTTATGGAAACACTCCGTAAATTCTTTTGTAAAAAACTATTTGAAAAATCAAAGCTCACCATTTTGGGTATACATAAATCACAGCTATTTAGAACCCGGTATTGCTACGGACTTATTACTTTTATGCAGATTCCCGCTACTGATGCACAATTTCGTGCAACATACGAGTATACTAATGCATGCTTACTTTTTAAAACACTGTATTCTTTTAGAAACCAAAGTAAATTAGTAAATGCAAACCACCCAACATGTTTGTTTGATGCACAGAACACAGATCCCAAAGGGAATAATTAATTCAGACAAAATATCTTCTATTCAACTAGGCGACTTTGTTGTTAATTGCATCTGAAGGCTATTAACATCTCACATTCAAATCTCCAAGGAGTAATTTATGCGACGTTGAAACTAGGCTGGCTACCAACTGATGCTAGGCGCCTATTTTCTTCACGTTTGGAAACGTTTCAATGCCATTTACAAGGCCACACCTGCAACGAAGAGGATACATCCCCAAAGATAATGACGGCATACTCGTATGTTAGCAGCACCTTTTTGTTCAAGTGTGTATCATTCCATCGACTTAGTTTTTCTTATTTAACACGTCCGTTCCAGAACACACGGACAACCGTGTTACGAGTTTTCTTACGTACTTGCTAACATACTCGAGCTCCAATACCTTGCGATGGTCATGGATTGCAGAATGATGTCCGAAAGCGGCTTGATAAGTTCTTATTAAGTCGTTTGCAAAACAACGAATTAATTGCACTAGTTTTCTGCAAATACTCTGCCTCATTTCTATGGCCATAGTGTAGCAGTTTGTTTTTCGCATGAGTGGAGAAGATGGATTCCTGCAAGCGTGCTGTGTTTCTTGCACAAACATGAATACCTTTTGTACCGTGTCCACATACATCACTTGCTGCGAAATACTCATAGCTACCTGAAAGAAGTCCTAATTGTCACTTAGAAGCTAGTAAATAGGCTAAAGTTGTTGAGATTCCTGCATCTTGTTCGGACGCCTGAAAAAGTTATGTCATCAATTGCCAAGAGATCTTATGCTATGAATTGTTTTTTAGGGTTTTGTAAAATAATTGTAAAAAACCCTACTAAAATCAAGACCTGTCTGTCCGTCCGTGTGTCATAGCATTTTATCTCGCAAACCATATAAGCTAGAAACATCAAATTTTGTATGTAGGTGTAAAGTGGTGCCCTATTCACAATTCAACTACAAAATAATTTTAGAAGCTTTTTAAGGGGGTTTTATTTAAGGTAGGCAATATGGGTACCAAATGAAAGGTATTGATGAGAGAGATCTTAAACTGACATTTGTTGCACCGAAGGGTGCACAGGGAGGGAAAATACACGAAAGATCTATGTCCTCCTTGCGGTTGCACGCCCGTCATCTGAAAAATTTGAAAGAAATCTTGGAGATAGGTGTTTATGAGCACAACAACAAATACCTCAGAAGTCAAAATTCGCTCAACTTTGTTAGTAATAGTATGATCTTCGAGTTTCACATTTTTCCCAATAAAATAGTACAGATACCCTTAAACTAAACAAAATTTGATATTTGACTAGTCTTATAGGAGGTCCTAATACTTTGTAAGTTTGATCTTAATCGAATGATATTCGCGGAAGTTATAGCCGATTACAACAACAGTAACAAACGATTTTGGTATTTTATAGAGTTCTCATGATTTCAGACACTGCAGTTTTGATTTGATCTTCATACAATTTTCAAATATGATCAATAACATAAATATTTCTGAAAACTCATGATTTGATTGATTTCTGTTAGTTTGTAACAAAATGGTGACCGTTAAAAATAGAGAAACAATGAATTTTCTTATAAACGTGTACATCTCTATGATATGTTTCTTGAATTTATTCATTGCTGGTGACCGCATTTCTTAAGTTGGGTACAAAACCCTTCTGATATGAGCGTAGGTTTGTCTACCCAACTTGATCTTGCCTAATTAGTGGAAAATATGGGTCTGGAACTATTTGCAGTTCCTATACTAGTCGTCCTCTGCTCTAAAAGTTTTCAAAAACTCAGTCTTTACAAGCAAATATAGAGTGGTCCAACCAAAACGCACGATGTTATTGTAATTGTAAATGAAACAAAAAGTGTTCAGAGAAACATTTTGATATTTTTATTACAATAGCAAGATCTATGACAATTATGTGTAAAACCAAATATTGCCTAAATGCTCTCCATGGCTACGGTGGCATACTTCTATCCAATGGTCCATACTCTGAGACATAATTGAGGTTCAATGTCGTTAGTGTGCTGAATTATCTCATCCTTTTACTCTTGAATTATTCTTGGCTTATTGACGTACGCTTTTTTTTAATATCTAAAGAGAAAGAAGTCCAATGATGTCAAATCACATGATCGTGGTGGCCAATTAACATCGCCACAACGCTTGTTAGCGTGTAAATTCATTACTTTATTCAAAATTTGCATCAGTGATGCTCGTGAGATGTTCTATAGTTGGGCACAGCTACGAGTTGAGGTTGACGGCTCTTCTGCCACACTATCGCGAACAACAGCAATGTTTTCCGCAGACGAACTGGGCGAGCATGCACAGGTGATTCCACATTTCCTTCTGACCCGGTTTGCTGAAATTTGCGCAAAATTCTCCCGATTGTGGAAACATTGGTCGATTATGTTGACCAAGAAAATCACGAAGTGCACGAAATGCATTTTGATTTGAACGCCCATTTTCGTAAAGGGCTTCAACAAACTCAACGCAATTTAAAATGGATGGAAAACTTGACGTTAAGGTGTCACTCACAATTAACATCGTGCGTTATGGTTTGGCCACCCTTTACATGGGCGTTCCATCGAATCAGACACTACACTTTTGATTGAATCTTCTCCGAATTTTCATATAAGATGAATAACAAAAATACAGTTTAGATTCAGATTAACCAATGATTTAAGTTATATTGGAACAAAATGTTGGCTGGTTAAAATGGAGTTCTTATAATGCAAGAATATATTTGTTGTGGATGTCATAAACGTTTTTCTTGGATTAAATCATTCAATTTCTCCACATATTGTAGGCTAAGTATAAAACCCTTTTGAGATGAGCGTAGTTCTGTCTACCCAACTTATCGTTTTTGTTTTTTGTTGCAGCACATTATTGTTGTATGATAATTTTAACATGTGGGTTAGGAATATTGTTACATTATTCTTTTTGTATTAGTTAAATTTGTTTATGATAACATTGATTAAAATTAAGATCACCTTTAATTCGCGCTCCACTCTTATCGCAGTTTTTACTATTACTCTTTCTCATTCATTCAGCTCGGCTTTATATAGGGTCCGTAGTCATTCAATCTTTTTCTCGTATATTGGCAAAGGTTCTGACGAGAACTATGTGGAATGTTCGAGCAATCCCGAATACCCGCAGTGACGTCCCTTTCAGATATTGATCATGAATCTAGTTGGTCCATTCTTGTGCTCGCGAGTACATTCATTTTCTTTTCTTGGTTGATCAATAGTTGTCATAACAATTGTGACAGTAGCTCGCGGAATTGTGTCTACATGTGACACTGCCCCCACCTCAGTTCTTAATTAGTCAATTAGCAGTCAATTCTCCCTGGATGTAATATGGGGCAAGACGGTCCAGGTGCACGATTTTCATTTTGGCTCTTGGCTTACGGTATTACTGTATGCGGTATACGACGTCGTTGATTCGGTTTGTAACTCGGTATGGCCCCTCCCAATCATGCTGCAACTTTGGAGGCCTACCATTTCGCCGTTGTGGCTTATATAGCCACACCAAGTCATCTCGCTGTAAGCCAGTAGAATTTGCCTTTAGATCATACCTGCTCAGAAGGCAATTCGATGTATTTTTGCACTGTCGGATGTATATGATTCAACCGTTGTTTTACCTCGCTTGCGTACTTCGAGATCGCTTGGGGTTTTTCAAGGGGTGTTCCGAACTTTATATCAGCCGGCAGACAAATAGTCTTGCCAAAAATGACTTTGAAAGGGGTTTGGCCCGTCGATGCATGTTTAGTAGCTCTATACGCTATCAAGAATAATGGGATGTGCCGATCTCAGTGCCTTTGGTTCTCGTCAACCATCTTGGCCAGGTGTTTATTAATTGTGCCGTTGAAACATTCGACCATTTCATCGGATTGGGGATGCAGCGGTGTTGTCCGCGTTTTTCGTATTCCCAGCAGCTCGCACATTTCAACAAAAACTAGTGGCTCAATGTTTCGGCCTTGATCTGAATGTAATTCACAAGGTATGCCATACCTATTGACCCAATGCAACACTAGCTGTTCGGCTACAGTAGTTACCTCCTGGTTGAGAATGGAGTAGACCTCGGGCCACTTGCTGAAATAATCGGCCACAATCAGTGTGCATCAATCTCCCCATTCAAATTCAGGAAAGGTTCCTGCGATGTCAACGGAAATCCTTTCAATCCATCCATCATCGCTTTGGTCCTTTGACGGAAGCGCAAATCATGCATCGATGACACCAGTCTTCTATGCCTTCTCGAATGTGGCGCCAGTAGAACCTTTCCCGCAATTTCGCTAAGGTCTTGTTAATACCGGGGTGGCCTCCCTAAGGATCGTACATATCCTTAACCACATCGTGGATTCGGCTTTTGGGAAGCATAGTTTGTATCTTATAGGTGCTGCCACCCGCTGTTTCTCATTTCCGCCTGATAAGCCACCATTCACTTGAAGGGAGTTCCATTGTGCCCAATAACTTTTCAGGGTGGTGCCATGCATCGAAACGTCCTTCCCCTCAGCTCGCCCAGTTGTCTCCTTCCATACGAGTAATGATCCGATGTCTTCATCGGCTAACTGGGCATTTTGAATCTCCTCCGAAGACCAACCTTCATCGAATTCGGCCGTTATCACTCGCATATCAACGGTCAGCTCCATTTCCTCAATTTGTCAGCAACGCTTTCAGTTAGCTGGACAAGGACGACGAGATAAGGCATCAGGATTTTCATGAGCTCCGCCCTTCCGAAGAAAAATTTTGTAATTGTATGACAGCAATCTTTCGATTCATCTCGCAACTTGTCCCTCGGGGTTTTTGAAGTTAATCAGCCATCTCAGCGCTGCATGGTCTGTTCGAAGAACAAATTTCTGGCCATATAGGTATTTGTGAAACTGCTTGGTGGGCTCTATTATAGCCAATCCCAGGTCACACAGTAGTTCCTCGCACTTTTTGAGAAAACTAAACTGTGATACGATATGACCCTTTCTTCACCATCGATCTGCAGGGAGAGTACAGCTCCAATCCCGCTGTTGCTCGCATCGGTGCCAACTACAATCATTTTCCCGGGTTTTGGATATGCCAGCATAGGTGATTCACACTGCTTCTCCTTGAAAGACTTAAAGGCTGCCTGGCATTCATTGCAGACATACGGACAATTTTTCTCGGTTAGCTGATGGAGACACTTAGCTATTCTGGCAAAGTATTTGACGAATGTTCGATAGTAGGTCACCAAACCCAGAAAACTTCGAAGTTGGCGCTTGTTGTTTGGTATTGGCCAGCTTTTCACGGCTTCAATTTTCTCAGGGTCTGCTTTGACCCCTTCTGCTGATACAATCTGTCCCAGGTATTTAACTTCAGCTGTAAAAAGGGAACACTTGTCGGGACAAAGTTTCAAATTTGCCAGGCGCAATCGGAAGAACACCTCTTCTAAGCTCCGCACATTCTCTTCGAACGTTTTCCCGAAAACAATGATGTCAGCTAGGTACACTAAGTAGGTCTTCTAGGTTAGGCCTAGTAGTACGTATTCCATCAGGCGTCCGAAGTTAGCTGGAGCATTGCAAAGCCCATATGGTATCACCACAAAGTGCCACAATCCGGTCCCAACTGAAAATGCGGTCTTCTCTCGGTCCTTCTTATCGATTTCTACCTGCCAGTAGGCACTCTTGAGATCGAGTGTACAAACCATTTTGCGTCGGTTAAGGTGGATAATTATCTTTCTTAGTGATATCCTTAAGCCACCTATTGTTGACACAAAAACAAATGCTACCATCCTTTTTCATCACTACCTGGCGCGTTCGTCCTTGGTCATCCGGGTTTGTTGGAAATATGTCACTGTACTTGTAACCAAATCAGAAGCTTGCTTGAGTAGCTGCACTGGCAATTTCTCGGGCTTTGTTTGTATCTTGCTTCTATTTTCAATGATGGTCGTGAATAGTTTCCAAAGAGGCAATGATGGAAACTAGCTGGAAGCTGCTGGTGACTTCTCCCGCTTTAACGCTTGTGGTTGAGTCTGCGGTGTTAAGGACTCTAACCAGCACGTATCCTTTCCTTAAAGATCTTACCACGCTTCGTCCTACAATCAAACCGCGCAATGTCGACGTCTTCGTTGGCTCTATCAGTTAAGATCGGTGATCTGCAGAATCAACATCAAGCTTGGCCCATACAATGCTCTCGGGAGATTTCAGTACATCAGTGTCGGTAAATATTACCACATTAATCTTGGGAACTCGGACGCTGAGATCCTCCAGCAATATTTTGACATTCCGCTATTTCAATACCCGTTTGCCCAAATCCAACGTGATTCGATGTGGCCGCAGAAAATCCATTCCGAGTATGCAGTCGCGACCAGAAAATTATGTAGAAACGCAAGGTCTCCCAACTGTATTTGGAGGTTGACCTCTCCATGGACAGGTGCAGTTTCTCCCGTAGCTGTCCATAGTGAGAAAATCCTGCACTTGTGAAGTAGTTGGTGCCTGACTTGATCTGGTCGGATAATTGATTGGGTTGCACCAGTGTCGATTTTTATGGTAAAATGTTCTCCGTCAACTTGACCTAGAAGGCATAAATCCGCTTCTCCGCGATGTAGTCTTGACACAGTAATGGTGGTGCTGGGGGCGTTGATCCTCCTAGTCAATCTCTGCCTCACGAAGTTGGTTTTTACATGTTTTCTGACCCCTCAGTTTGCAGGGCTTCCATTCTGGGCTCCTGTCTCGGTCTGGATCTCCTCCTACCTGCACACCCTGGACAATAGCTCGGTTCATATATATTTATATTTATATATATATATATATATATATATATATATATATATATATATATATATATATATATATATATGTATGTATACTCGTATATATATATATATATATATATATATATATATATATATATATATATATATATATATATATATATATGTATGTATGTATATATATATATGTATATATATATATATATATATATATATGTATATATATATATATATATACATATACATACATATATATATATATATATATATATATATATATATATATATATATATATGTATATTTATAAATATATCTATATATATATATATATATATATATATATATATATATATATATATATATATATATATGTATATATATATACATATATATATATATATATATATATATACATATATATATATACATATGTGCAAAAGTTGATTCATTATGAGGTTTGGCTTAAAATAGACTTTTTTTGACAGATTGTGGGTGACACCAGACAAACTGTAATGTAATTTTTAGTCAAGTTAACATAAAAACAAACTCAATGATATTAACAATAGTAAGAGCTTACTCAAATACACATGTAAAATTAAATTAAAGCACAAAAAGTCTAATATTTACTCCAATTGAGTTGTAAGAATCAGGCTTCTAAATCTCAATTAATAAACACGGTATGAGTCCAAGGACCAAGATCAAGCTTATCACGATTTCTTACCATTCGTATAATGGGAGTATGGAAACATAAATTTTTACGGGCATACGATGGTACGAAAAAATTGTTTGCCCGAGAAGAACGCGATGATTGGCGGAAACGTAAATCTGCATACAATGATAATGAAATTTGATTTTGATGGAGCTGATATAGAAAACACTGACCTAGATACATGCGACGGGACGACAGAGTAGGAAAACGTAAGAAGAATAAACGACAGTCAGAGGGTTGGTATGGAACTTTGAATTTGTAAAACAAGACACAAGTAGATTTTCGCTGGACATTCTCAAACGAGTTAATGTGCTAGGAGTGTCGGGGAGACCAAACTACAGAGCAATATTCAAGGTTCCACAGTAACTAACACAAAATATACGAGAAGACAGGTAAGAGTCTTTCCATGATAAGAGAGAGCCAGCAACCCCAAAAGATGTCAGTTTGTAACAGAGAAGTTGATGGTTGACCATGTCAAATACCTTAGAGAAGTCAGTTAAGATGACATCAACCTGCAATCGATTGTCTAGGGCCTTAGCAATATAATCGAAGAATTCAATTGAATTTGAGGTCGTTGTGAGACCTCTGAGAAACCCATGTTGTTCCTTTGACAAGATAGCCGGTTATGTACCAGACAGTCAAGTGATTTCGCAAAACAGGAAATTTAGGAAATAGGATGATAATTGGACACAGAGAAAGGATCACCACTTTTAAGAATAGAAACAACGTTTGCTCTTTTCAAATGAGTAGGGAAAGTACCAGTCTTTAGACTGCGGTTGAAGAGAAAAGCCAGACTTGACAAAAATATTCGATAAGCCATCAGGGCCAGGTGAAATATTAGGATTAAGTAAATTAATGAGGGACTCGACTTCAATATGGTCAGTGAAAAGTAAAGAAATGTCAATGGAGTGAAGTACAGGTTTATTAACTGATCGGAGACATGAGAGAGAATAAAAGTTGACGAAAAGAACTGAGAGAACAAGTTGAAAATTTTCGGTGGAGAAGAAGTAACGATATTATTCCATTGGGCTGAAGGAGGGACAGAAGAGGAGGATGACCAGAATGGTTTCGCATTATTCGTCATGAGGAAACTCTGCAAGCTATTGAAGTAGTTTTACATTGCAGTCTTTAGTTCTTTTTTGCTACAACACGCAGATCACAAAAGCTCCCGAAGGGCTTGCAAAGGTGTGAACTGTTTAATCAACTCATAGAGGTAATTATAAAACTTACCCAGAGCTTCCTCACATTCGAACTTAGCAAAAAACTCCAGCCAGTCAAACAAGTTCAGTTTGGAGGCTAGAGCTTCGTAGTTTGCTTTAAAGAAATTGAATTTTGGAGAAGAAACAAAAGTACGATGTGTCAAAAGTGCAATTGAGAGATTGAGGGATGATGGCGGATGATGACTATCAATACCCACAAGAGGATTCAATGCTATGGAAACAGATAAACCGTAAAGGGGAAAGTTGGAAAGAACAAAGTCCAGTACCCGACCATTAGCATTAGGGATATTATTAAATTTCGACAGTGAATAGAGTGATAGAAACGAGGAGAGAGATAAAGAAGATGCATCGGTTGATGAAACAGAGGAAGGTTGGTTCTTCATCCATTGCACTGTCCCCAAATTAAAATCACCGCATACTAGAATTGGAGATTGGGGATGATGCAATAAGAAATAAAAGGACAACTCGTCAAAAAATGTCTCATACACATACAAAGGAGAGTAACTAGATATGTAGACTGAGGAAGCTAATACAGATGTATTGTTAGCAAGGAAGATCTTGACAATCACACAATCTACAACACGGGAAAAGAAAAAATCAGCACAAAGAGAGCTACGTACTGTATTACTAACAGCTACAAGGACCGCACCTCCATCTTCTTTATTTGCAGAGCTCAAATCCTGATCACAACGGTAAATATCAAAATCAAGGGAAATTTCCGAGTTTAAGATGTTACTATTTAGCCAGGTTTCCGTAAGACATATAAATACATCTTTGCTGAGCTGTAATGATGAAAAGAGCTTATCAAGCATGGTCCTCAATCCTATGATATTTTGGTAATATACTAAAATATTAGAAGTTAAGCTACAGTCATGAAATCTTATACTATTTCGTAGGTTGCTGTCTTCCCGGTGCACGAACGAACTTCCTTCTTCTTGAGCTGAATGGTTTAATAAGTACTCCAGGTGGCCAAGCTTCAGAATTCAAGATAGTATCACAATTTGATGGCACTGTAAGCTTGAAAGTAGCTACCACTCCGTCCTCCAGATTATGCTTAGTCAATTTGTAGCAACTAATAACTTTTACAGCGGGCCCAACATTTTTGCAAACGTAGTTTTTTGTGTAGTCCGCAGTTGTATGGTAGCTTAGGCGTGAAATAAAGATCTCCTTTGAAGGGGATACGATGTCATATTACCGTCAATGGAGAGTACTATCGTGGTATGTTGGAAGATTATTTGTGACCAGAATCGGATGAACTTGACTCAGTGATATGTGGTTTCAATAAGACGGTGCCACTAGCTACACAGCACGCCTCACAATCGATTTATTGAAAGGCGAATTTGATGAACGCGTTATTTAGGGAAATAGTCCGGTCGAATTTTTCGAATTTCTTTTTTATGGGACAGTATTAAGTCACTGGTCTATGCCAACGAACCAGCAACTTTGAACGAGTTCAAAGACAACATCCAATGCGAAATTGCCAACGTTCTGGTCGAAATGTGTGCCAGAGTGCACTACACCAACATTAAATTTGAACTCGACATTTCAAACATTTCTGTATTTTATTAATATTTAGATAAAATCGTTATGTCCTCAATGGAAATCCCGTTATATAAATATGTATATATATATATATATATATATATATATATATATATATATATATATATATATATATATATATATATATATATATATATATATATATATATATATGGGTGAATATACAAAAGTTGATCAACTTTTGGCCCTATTTTGTTTATATAGTTTTTAAACATAATATGCATATTATTTCGTTCGAGTACATAGTTTATCCCATCAATATACTCTGCTAAGTCAGGCCAGTCACTTTTATAGATATTTTACGAGTTATTCGTATTCTTCTAAATTTGACTACCAAAGGACTGACGAGGGCTCCATAGTACTGATTAACAACAAAATTTTGTAAGACAATATAATATTTATTGAAACTTTTTTTTCAAGTTTAAATATTTTAGAATCCAAGATAAACGTAAATCTAATGAATTAAATCACACAAGTTACTCGGATGATTACCTCTAAAACAGTGATGAATTACTTCAGTTTCCAAAAAAGTCTTCTCAATTTATAAATTCTTGGGGGTATTTCCCTTACTATTATAAAATTCAGAAAAATCAACAAACTTAAAATTAGAACAAACATATTGCTATTTTCCATCTCTACGCGGAAATTCAGAATGGAATGACTATTAGATAAAATAAAACAAAAATAAGTTTTTATGCAGTAAGCAAAATAATAATTCTTCATGCTAAAACTAATTAAAGTATCAATAAAAATTACTTTTCGAAAACGTCAATCTTCTCTTTAAATTGGTAAAATACCCTTTTCCCTCTTATAACTCGATTTGGTACTGGCAGTTTTTTGATTACTTGATCCACTGGTACATCTGATACATCGCTTTCGTCAAGTTTGAACAGAGTACCATCCTCGTTACAAATTTTAAGAAAAGTTATTCTCAATTCACCATCTTCATTATCAACATACTCGTAAGTACAGGCTCCTGCATAACGATACTCTGTTCTTCGTACTACATATTTAATCAAAACATAATCACCACTACTATAATGATTTTGGATTTGGCTCTAACTTCTAGCATAGATAGATTACATTCCCAGTTAGGGTTACTTATGTTGTTTCTTACGTAGGTGGATAGTGGCAGAGTATCTTCTTCAGAGTCAGTGAATACGGTTGAACCATTAAAATGTTTATCTTCTCTTTCATACTTGATAGATCCTATATTGAAATGATCGCATCCATCGGGATCACAGAAACAACTGAGTGACTTCATTGTAAGTTGGTTTGGAAAATAAACAGAGCCAGTCACCTGATGCACCTTCAGCGTGCCTTTAAAAGCAACAAATTCAGAGGACTTCTCGTTAATTGTAGAGTTCATTTGCTCGATTTCATGATCTTCAATCACATACGCAAGTATACCTTGGCATCTCTCACGAATAACAGCAACAAATTCTTCTAAATTTGTTATGTCACCCCCCGTTGCGATTACATAATCGGCAGTCCGTTTACAGGTGGCGCCTACACCATCCGGTGCCCCCTTCCCGTGACCGGCTTCATGATAGTTCCACCTGTATCTCATAATGTTAGGATACATTTTTAACAGTTTACAGCCCAATACATAGAACATAGACTTGTTCCTGTATTGCGTTACAGGACCATCGCTAAGAAAGTGAATATGGTCAATATTTCCAGGGAATGAACTTAGCACTGGCTACAGATGGGCCAAAATTGCTCCCACATTATGAGACAAGTTTGATGACATAGTGCAATATGAAGTAACGGAGTCTTTTAGATATACAACAACAGGATGCAATGAAAGTTGCGAACGCGAACCGCCAAAATGAGAGGATTGTATTTCCTTGTTGTACTTAGTACAAAAATTTTCTAAAAAATCCATGTGCACCACGTCATCATTTTCAGATAAAGACTCCTTCAAGTGTTTAATTTCATTATACTGGTGAACTATGTAAAAAACATGACGGGAAAAATTCTTCATATCATATTCAAGTTTTGAAATCAGCTCTCGGGGTAAGATTTTCTGTGTTTCTTTTTTATACTTTGTAACAAATCGTTCTTTCTTTGTCTTGAGATCAATTATGGCTTCCTTTTTATTTACCCACTGTTCCAATACGATCGGCTTAGAATTGTCAAAGTCGTTGTATGTTAAAGTATTGACGCAACAATTATCACACGTTCTCTCCAGACATTTTTCAGCATATTGATCACAGCAAAGCGTTGCTAGCATACTTTGATGATTACTTACTGATGTAAGAATATTTGCATTTTTTAAAGCTGCAAGTTTGAGGTCAATGTTTTCGTGGATTGTGCAGGCACAGGTATCGCGGTTTGATAAAGTAGGTAGTACAACCCATAATGGCCGCAATCGATTACATAGGGCATAACTGATTACAAATGACACAGTTTTCAAAAACTTCTTGTGGAGATTTTTCAAGGTATCAAGCAAATATCGCTTTTGCTTTTTAATCTGTCGGCGAGATATAAATTCTTTCTTTCCGGCTGCTAGACGACTGTTAGCATCATCTTCTAAAAAAATCTTGAACTAATCGTTGCAATTTAGTCTTGCGATTCTTTGAGTTTGATTTTGAAAGATTCTGTCGAAATATTTTATATGTCACCACTTTGTTTTTGAATCTCCATAATTTGTATTTCTCTACTACACTTCCAGATAAAGCTTGTTTGAACTTTATTTTATCTTTATGGCTTTTGATTTTTGCGTAGTTTTCTTCTAGCTGAATTTTCATGACTTCACCGAAAAGTTCTTTCTTTACTAGTTCATTCTTTTTAGTCACATTCTCACTCATATGTTCAATTCTCGTTTTCGGCGATTTTTCGACAGATTTCTTGACTTTATGTAACTTTTTCTGAACTCGTTTATACTTTTGATGTTAGTATTTAATTTAGTTTTCAGCTTTGTAATAACGGCATTCATTCCCTTTAATTGCTTGTTTCTATCTTTTCTCTGTCTTTGGCTTCTTTTTTTGCTTCTTTCATTCTTTGATCTTTGTTCATGATGATTGGTCTATTATCTTCAACCGGCCCTACTTCGTTTCTGGCACTATCAAATTCAGCGATTGGTGGGCCATCTTCGTCACTTGTTGAAGGTGTATTCTGGCGTAAAAAGTTATTTGTATTTCGGTTCAAAGCAAGTTTTTGCCTATAATTGGATGAATATTGTTTCCACTTTTTTCTAGTTATCCGTTGCTCCCGAGGTGTCATTTTTTCAACAGATTTTCTTTGTCCTTTTGCTTTTTTCTTAAATACTGTAGCCTTTGTATTTCCTTATACTGTGCTCATTGAATCGGGTCATGTTTAGTTCTAAGCAAACGAGCAGCTTCCGTTTGTCTTTTATTTTTCAACACATCTTCCCTGGATAATTAGGGTTTTGTAAAATAATTTTACAAAACCCTTCTAAAATCGCGTCCTGTCTGTCCGTCTGTCTGTCCGTCCGTCCGTCCGTCCGTCCGTCCGTCCGTCCGTGTGTCACAGCAGTTTTTCTCGGAAACTACTTAAGCTAGAAACATCAAATTTTGTATGTAGGTGTAAAGTGGTGATCTCTTCAAAGTTCAAATACAACAAAAATTTTGTAAGGTATTTAAGGGGGGTCTCCCCATATAGGGGAGTGACCCCCCGAAAAAAAATTTCATTAAAGGTAGCCGATATGGGTATCAAATGAAAGGTCTCAATGAGAACTTTTCAAAACAGGTCTTAGTTTGGCAAAGTTTGCTTCGAGGGGCGCACAGGGAGGGGAAATACACGAAAAATTTGTGTCCCCCCCCCCTCGCGATTGGACACCTGTGATCCGAAAAATCTGAAAAAAATCAGGAATGTTGGTCTTGGTGAGTACAACAACAACAAATACATGAGAAGTCACAATTCACTCAACTTTGTTAGTAATAGTATGATTTATCGATTTTATGTTTTCTTGAATAAAATCTTAACAGTACCCTTAAATTCTATGAAATTCAGTATACAGATGACTATTTATAAGGTTGATCTATCCTGAAAGTTTCATAAAGATTGAACCATATTTAGCGAAGTTATAGCGGTTTGAATTTTCCCGTATTACTATGGAACAATATGCGCTGCATTTATTACTATGGCAACATATGGCTATGGAACAACACGCGCTTTTTACCGACATAGACACTACAGTTTTGCTAGGATTTGCATGAAAATTTCAGGAATGATAGGTGTCATGTATGTCTTTGAGAATCGGTTCAGCTAGTGGTATCAGTAATCGTAAAACCAAAAAGTGGCTGTTTTAAATGCGAAGATTGAATAATTTTGAGTTATTTTTCCCAATTTCAACGTTTAAGGTGCATGCTTTGAACACTTGATTCAATTTAATGAATGACTGAAAATGAGTACCTACAATTGATGCTCATAAGTGAAACAAGTCAAGGAGGCGGGAGAGAGCTCCTAGCAAAAGGGTTTTGTAACCATTCTAGGATTCGAACAAATTGTGTTTCCTCCGTCGCGGATGGACATCTGAAATAATTAGGAAGGGAGATATTTATGAGTATGACAAAAACAAAAACCTCAGAAGTCGAAATTCGTTCAACTTTGTTAAAAATAGTATGATCTTCGTATTTCCTATTTCCTCCAATAAAATCGTCTTTGACATGTTTCTTGATTTGATTCGATCTGGTGACTGCATTTTGTAAATTGAATACAAAACCCTTCTGACATGAGCGTAGGTCTGTTTACCCAACTTGTTTTTCTTTCTTTTTAGGCGGCAACATAGCCTGAAATGATTAAAACAAATGATTACACACCTTAACCTATCAGAAAAGAGATCTGACATAAATAAAAAATCAGTTCCCTGGCAACGCGTCAGTCCTTTGGTGCGATTTTAGACAACGGACTGACGACAAAGTACTGATGAATAAGTCATTAATTTGAAGGTATGCTTAAAATCTACAAACTTATCTGTATTTTCAATTATCAAAATGACAGATTTGCACATATCATATGTAGTTATGTATAAATTAAAACGAAAAGTAGGCATTGACGAAATAAAGACTCATCAGAGTACTGACAATTTGACACGCGATAACAGCTGCGCCAGCACTGGCCTTGTAGCCACTGCCGTCAATATGGCACGCTCTGTGCCTAACTTCACTATCAACATTCAAAGCTACAAACGAGATGAAGACTGATGTGTAAATATTATGACAAAGTTTGTTGATTTTTTTAAATAAAGTTTTTTTAGAAACTGCTAATATCTCTGTGGAATATGTCAATTAATATATTACATAATAGATCAAAATTATAAGATTAATAATAAATACGGAATATTTTATACAACCACATGATCAAGCATTTTTATGATTGTGACAAGACAGGGAACTGATGTTTTGAGAGTTTAGTGTGTTACTTTACTAATTTGTTTTTAGAATACGGGATTTAAATTGAGTGGACACATCAGGAGGATTTAGAAGTTTCAGAATATATTATCACATAACCAAGAGCATAATAAACTGACATATTATTTATTGGTGACAGCGAGTTGGACAACTTTCGTATATTCACCCATATATATATATATATATATGTATATATATATATATATATATATATATATATATATATATATATATATATATATATATATATATACATTTATTTATTTATTATTTTTGCCAAACAAGATATATCCTTATAATATAAAATTACTACACAAAAAAAACCTTGTAAGCAATACATTTTCATGATACATTAATTTTTACGCACAATTATACAAATTATATTGAGGAATGAAAGGATTTTAGGATGTTATTTTTATATGAGGCTTTGGAAATGGACGGGGAGTAATATTTACTAAACTTGTTGAATGCCTTACAACATCTGTTTATTGACTCATTGTCCGCATAAGTAGTGTGATGGCGACCTACGGTAAGCATTGGTGAAAGTCTTGTGATTCTTAGGGGTTCATTCAGAGTAATTTTTTTTGTTATATACTGAACCTTAATATTGTCTCTGAGGACATCGAATGCTAGACATGCAGACATCATCATTCTCCTAGAATCTAGGGATGCCATATTTAGCACATCGGGCCGATAGTTATATGATGGTAGGCTGTTGAAGTTCCTAGGGTCGTAAAGGGATCTGAGGGCAAAAAGAAGAAATTGTTTCCGGACCGATTCTAACCTGTCAGCGTGAATATCAAAAACAGGGCTCCAAATCAGGCTGGCACATTCAAGAATAGAGCGTACTAATGAGACGTATAGTGATTTAGTAACCCAAATATTCTTGAATTCTTTAGCTCTTCGTTTGATGAATCCTAGCATTTTATTAGCCCTGGATACTACTCCATCATACTGAAGTTCAAAACGAAGCTTTTGGTACAGAACAACACCAAGTTCCGCAATGTTATCGACTCTATAAGTGTTGTGTTGTTGATGTGATAATCAAACAGAAAAGGCTCCGTTTTCTTGAAAAACTTATCACTTGGCATTTTTCCAAGTTTAAAGAGAGGTGGTTGTTGTAACACCATTCAGAGAGAATGTTAAGCTTTGTAATGTGACGCCTACGCCCGGGAATCGAAGTGATTCCGATCCCGAACCCTGGCAACCGGCCAGATATGTATGACTTCGAGGTGTAAGCGGACTTCATCTTTCGTGCGGATATCATTGCGCAGAAAATATTTTTTTCAAATATTTATATCTGTGGATATAAATGTTTGAAAACTAAAATTAATTAAACACCGACGCATTTCGAAGCATATCTATCTGGCAATGCCTCCCACAGTTGCCATCCAAAACATAGAATAGAGGGAAAAATGGAAACTGGTTGGAAGTGTCAGTCATCATATAACCTTCAAAGTGGCGACTAACCCTCACGTGCAAAGTGGATTCGATAGTGGCACAAGTTCTGGTGTTTACTGGAGCAGTCTGGCGAATATTTCATAGGTCCGACGATTGAGGTCGAGAAACAAAAAAAGAAAAAAAAAGGTACGATTAAAATATTATACGATGGGATATTGATCTAAATGTTTACAGGATTGAAGAGCTACACAATCTGCATTTCCTACTTCAACGGGAAGGTTACCCCCTGTATCCACTTCCAAGCCGATGACTGTATCCAGTGGAGAATTGCTGGAAATCTTACCGGAGGAGAATGCTGTGCTGTTCTTGTTCGTGGTCTTAACCTTCTTCTGTATTTATAAAGTGAAACGTAAGTGTCAGGAAAATTGCTTGTTGCAATCAGAAAACGGAAAGGGGGATCCAGATAATGACGGAGAATCATCAGCAGTCTTGATTGAAAAAGGCGAAGACTCCGACGAAAGTGATTATGTTGGCAATCGGCCGAGTAACAACTGTGTAATATGCCAAGCGACCGCATTACGCTTTGATCATCACAGTTTTATATTGGATTGTTGTATTTCAAAAGCAAATCACAGGCACTATCTCTTTGGCTTAATTTTTGCTATTCTTGCTCTGTTGTTGGCTGCCAATTTAACCTTGACCGCGGTGTGCCATCCATTGTTGCTATTCCACATTTTCGGAGTGCATATCCTGCTACCAGGCGATTGCAGCGAGGTGTTCGATCAATATGAAATGGGGTTATCATTCATCTTATCGGTCTACTCCCTGATAATAGCAATTTTGGCAACAGCAGAGCTAGTCATCCAAATTTATTTTATATCGAAAGGAGTTACACTCAACGAATGGAAGAGAAATCAGCGAGTAGGAAATAGGAAATCATTATGCACAAATTGGCGAAATTTTTTTTATGTTAGTTGTAATATGTTAGTTGTAATAGAAACGGCCTAGCGAGAATCTAGCAGGTAGTTTTCGATAAGACGTGAAGGTAGAATTAATTTCACGGGAATAAATTTAAGGTAGGACAAGTAAAAATTTGCTTTAGTTAAAAAAGCATTACACGGCAATTATTATGAAATAATACGATTTCCAAAGTACCTTCATATTTCTATTAATAATTCTAACGTCTATTATCTATAGAATATTAACTTAAAGTTGATATAAATTACATGACATGTCAAAAATTTAATGTTGCAAAAAAGGAAGGTGGTGAACATTTTTTTTTTAAATTTCTTTTTCATAAACACCTGAAGACTTTCCACTTTGGAAGATCGTTTACAATAAGATACCTTGGATATAATATGTTTAGGTCATTTAGAGTAGTCTTTGCGAACATTTTTTTCTAAAATTTCTTGTCCACGATAAATGCCACTCGATATTCATGAAGATCTGACGACTTGCCATTTGTAAGGATAGTTTCCAGTGAGATATACCGGATATAATATTTTTGGGTACTCAGACTAGCCTTTCCGAACATTGTTGTTGGACATCTTTGACAATCACTTTTAAATTGGGTTTCAATAATGCCTCCACCATTTGATTTAGGTGTTTCATCATCTTTATACAGTCCAAATAGTTAGTGAAGGACTCGTCTGGTGCATTGGTTCGCAAGTCAAAGCTCCTATTGTGTATATTGGTTCTTCTGTCCGAGTAATGAGCTGTGAGGGGCTCTGATTGAAAAATCAGGCAATAAATTAGAAGCGAAATTACGAAACTCGATGTAAAGATTCAATTTAGATTAGTATAGGAGTCTATTATATGATTATCTATAGTAAACGTTAACTTGTTAACTCAAGGAGTTGTCACCACCTACCTTTCGGACTAGCAAGGATCTGCTACCAGCTTCTATTGAGTGGCTCCGTTATTTCCTCGGTTCCTCTTTATATGTTTTTCTTTGGGCTCTAGTCTTCAACGGTTTCATTGGTGAGAAGCAATTTGACCATTGCGTTACAAGTTGCGCGATTTTATGCTTTGGAGTTCAATACTTTGTTATTTGTGAGCCAGTGGATTAAAGTTGCGTTCAAGTCACCGATATATGCTCTCAAATGATCATGTTTCTTCTGATCCAGCTTTTGAGCCCTTGTTCAGTTCCCTGTTGCATTAAAAAGTAGCTTTGTACTTCTCTGGAAACCGAAATCTTTTTTTTTAGTCCTTGTTTTCCGTAAAGAGTCTTGCTACATCTTCGGTGGCGCTAAAGTCTAAATCTGGGATAGTCTTCTCGATCCATTGATCACGGCCGCCAGTTTAATTTCTTAGCCATATTTTTCCATCAGCGTCAACTGAGTCCTCCTA
This sequence comes from Odontomyia ornata, assembly GCA_963969285.1. NCBI lineage: Eukaryota > Metazoa > Arthropoda > Insecta > Diptera > Stratiomyidae > Odontomyia > Odontomyia ornata. The sequence goes on along the minus strand of OZ017738.1, from coordinate 346,915,027 downwards.
TCATTTGCGTGGCCGTTCTTGTGCCCGGTGAATTTCATGCGCCCCTTCATCACTTTCCTAGGTATCCTAGCTTCCAGCATACGCTCGACATGACCGGCCTGTTGTAAATTTTTCAAAATTGCGATGCTAGAAGCTCGTGGTTCGGTCAATATATTAAATGTATAACTCTCCTTGCTTAAATGAGCACGAATATTCGACATAATTACAAAATCCAGGGAGTTTAAACAATATAGATAGAGCGATGGTTGTCTTCATTTCCTAATCAATTCCTTACCATATGCGTCCATTTTTTTTATAGACTGTACTGCGCCTACCAATGCCTTTCAACCTTTTTATTAACTTAAACAAGTCATTTCTGATTTCCTACCGGCCGTATAAATATGATAAATATATTGTCAAATACTACGAAGTCATTCTTTAGATGTTAAGTTAAAATATTAAAATTTTTTTAAGAATTATTTGTTATTTGTTCAATTATCTTATTATCTTAGTTATTATTATTAGTATTATTATTCTAATTACTTTGCAAGAGTCTAACGTAGCTTTGACCTGTTTTTCTTTGAACAAATCCGATTTATAGTGAATCGCAAAGAAACTATTGAAATTATTGTTTTTAAGTTTGTTTATGCATATATATATACCTACATTTTAATGAATTGCTAAGATAACCACGACTTTCCTTTTCAGCGTTTCTTCTTTTTCAGTGGGAAGAGAGAGTGCAGGGTAGGTATGTCGTCGCGAGGGTAGGGTTTCGCCAAATCCGCTGAGGTCGGTTTCGCGTCGCGCGCGGTACGCGGTACCTTTGTTGTTTTGTCATTTTATTTAGAGTAGTTTTCGTCGGGTTGAGTTAGAGTAGTATGCTTTTCGGTACCGCGTCAGTATAATTCGGGAACGCGAAACGGAAATTAGATTTGTGGACTTTGACTGGTTAATGAAGAAATACGGAGTAACGTAAAGTAGGTTCTTCTCCGTATGGTTTTGTTTGATAACGCGTTTTGAAAACGGGCATGTTCAGGTGGCTGAAAATATTGTAATTGAGCGTAACCCATTCGGAGACCCGCGACCGAAATCCTCTCCGAACTAGCTGGCCGACAAGCAGCCACCGCGTGAATGGGTTACGGTGCACGGATTGGTTGACCTGTTGGTACCATCCGTTGGCACTACTCAGACTTAACGTCTAGAACCGATGAGAGGTCGGTTCCGCGTTTCGAACCTTGAAAGGTTGAAAATCATTACAGCTTGGACTTGAGAAACATCATATCGGATAGAGATGATATGACTTGGGAAACTTTAAGGTCATCTGCATGAAAAAGATGAGGTACATCATGTAAAACTGCTGAGAGATCAGATATGAAAACATTAAATAGAAGAGGCCCAAGATGACTTCTTTGAGGAACCCCAGAGAGGACATGAATTTGTTTCGATAATCGTCCTTGAAATTTGACAACTTGAGTGCGGTCTTTAAGGTAAGAATGGATCCAACTGAGTAAACGATCAGTAATTCCAAAATTATGGAGCTTGCTAATCAAAACTTCATGATTTACACGATCAAATGCTTTGCTAAAATCTGTATATATTGCATCAATCTGGAGACCCTTTTCCATCTCACACAGAATACTTGATGTCATGATGAGGAGATTGGTGGTAGTAGATCTATTTTTTCTGAACCCATGCTGCTCTTCATTAAGCCGCGGCTCTATAATAGGGGAGATCTTGTTGCAAAGTATTTGTTCAAAAATCTTTGGAATGGATGATAATATAGCGAAACCCCTATAATTTTGAATACACCGTTTATCATTCTTCTTATGTATTAGTATTAAGTAAGAAGATTTCCAGTAAGAAGGAAAGATGCCACTAGAGAGTGATTTATTGAAAATGATGGAGAATGGCCTGGTTAATTGGTCTTTGCATTGGATAAGAAAACTAGGAGGAATAAGATCGGGGCCAGGTCCCTTATTGGCATCCAAATTGGTTATCGCATGAGCAATTTCTTCCTCAGAAATTGAAACTTCGTTAATCAATGTCGTTGGAGCCATTTCCGAAACGGGATTTAATGGGTTCTCAGGGTTACAATAAACTTCTTGAAAGTGATTTGCAAAAAACTCACAAATTTCCTCTGGGGAACATGAAACTGAATCCTTGAAAAACATAGATGAAGGATAGCCTTGAGTCTTACGCTTGATATTTACAAAATCAAAGAACTTTTTTGGGTCTTTAATAATATTTTCACCGATCAAATTAACATATACTTCATATGCTTCTCGAGATTTTGTTTAAAATTCATTGGCAAGCTCATTATATGTTGATTTAATATCATTGCTGACATCTTTCTTGCTTTTGATCATTCTATAATATTTGTTCCTTTGATTTCGTAAATATCTAAGATCACCATTTAACCAAGGTTCAGACAGTTTATCTTTTTTCTTAATTTTAGGTACATACTTTTCGACGGCGTCAAGAGTTATTTGATAAAAACAGGATAACGCTTCTTCAAGATCTAACGTCGAAAGTGTACCAATCCAATCAACAGCGACAAGATGTTTATTGATACTTTCATAATCAGCATTGCGAAAGTCGTATACAATTGATTCATTGTATGAAATAGGGTTAGAAATGTCAGGAGTGGAAATATCAATATTAAGTGCAGAGTGATGAAGGCTGTTACAAAAAAGGTTCTCTTTGTCATCAGTTTGATTGACCACTACATCGTCATATGCGTTAGTAAAAACAAGTTGGGTAAACAGACCTACGCTCATGTCAGAAGGGTTTTGTATTCAATTTACAAAATGCAGTCACCAGATCAAATCACATCAAGAAACATGTCAAAGACGATTTTATTGGAGAAAATATGAAATACGAAGATCATACTATTATTAACAAAGTTGAACGAATTTCGACTTCTGAGTTTTTTGGCATTGGTATACTCATAAATATCTCCCTTGATAATTATTTCACATATCCAGCCGCGACGAAGGAAACACATTTTTCATGTTTTTACCCCCTGTGCCCCACTGAAGCAAAAACTGGCAGTTTAACAACTGTTTTGAAAAGCTCCCATGTAAACTTTTATTTCATACTCATATCAGCTACATTTGATGAATTTTTTTTTCAGGGGCCACTCTCCTGTACTGTTATCATCGATTAATGGCCAATTTTTTCGAATCCTAGAATGGTTACAAAACCCTTCTGCTAGGAGCTCTCTCCCGCCTCCTTGACTTGTTACACTTATAAGCATTAATTGTAGGTACTGATCTACAGTCATTCATTAAATTGAATCAAGTGTTCAAAGCATGCACCTTAAACGTTGAAGTTGGGAAAAAATAACTCAAAATTATTCAATCTTCGCATTCAAAACAGCCACTTTCTTGTTTTGCGATTACTGATCAAAGATATACATGACACCTATCATTCCTGAAATTTACATGCAGATCCTAGCAAAACTGTAGTGTCTGAGTCGGTAAAAAGCGCGTGTTGTTCCATAGCCATATGTTGCCATAGTAATAAATGCAGCGCATATTGTTCCATAGTAATACGGGAAAATTCAAACCGCTATAACTTCGCTAAATATGGTTCAATCTTTATGAAACTTTCAGAATAGATCAATCTTATAAATGGTCATCTGCATACTAAATTTCATTGAATTTAAAGGCACCGTTAAGATTTTATTCAAGAAAACATAAAATGGATAAATCATACTATTACTAACAAAGTTGAGTGAATTGCGACTTCTAACGTATTTGTTGTTGTTGTACTCATCAAGACCTACATTCTTGATTTTTTTCAGATTTTTCGGATCACAGGTGTCCAATCGCGAGGGGGGGGGGACACAAACTTTTCGTGTATTTCCCCTCCCTGTGCGCCCCTCGAAGCAAACTTTGCCAAACAAAGACCCGTTTTGAAAAGTTCTCATTGAGACCTTTCATTTGATACCCATATCGGCCACCTTCAATGAAATTTTTTTTTTCGGGGGGTCACTCCCCTGTATGGGGAGACCCCCCTTAAATGCCTTATAAAATTTTTTTATATTTGAACTTTGAAGAGATCACCACTTTACACCTACATACAAAATCTGATGTTTCTAGCTTAAGTAGTTTCCGAGAAAAACTGCTGTGACACACGGACGGACGGACGGACGGACGGACGGACGGACGGACGGACAGACAGACGGACAGACGGACAGACAGGACGCGATTTTAGAAGGGTTTTGTAAAATTATTTTACAAAACCCTAATTAGGTCTAACCAATTTCCATTTTGGTTGGGTTTCGGAGCGATTTGCTGCATATCGTTGCCATAAAAAGTGCTCATCAAATTAAAATCCTGACTGTCAAGAAGATTGATTGGCAGAAGACGATTATCGACTTCGTTAACTATATATATATATATATATATATATATATATATATATATATATATATATATATATATATATATATATATATATATATATATATATATATATATATATATATATATATATATTTATATGTATATATATGTATATATATATATATATATATATATATATATATATATATAGATATATATATATATATGAACGAACAACGTATACCCAAAAGGGTATTCGTTGGGAGAGCTGAAGGAGGACGCGGTCAATGGACCAAGACAGTTGGAGGCGCTATTTGCAGGAATTGAAGGCCCGAGGGGGGCTGTAGTGCTGCGAAGAAGGAAGAAATGATTTATCTCAACTATTCAAGAATGTGAGTATATTTTAGGGTTTTGTAAAATAATTTTACAAACCCTACTAAAGTCGCATTTGTCTGTCCGTCCGTGTATCACAGCGATTTTTCTCGCAACCGATTTAACTTAGAAACATCAAATTGTGTACGCAGATGTAAAGCAGTGCCTTCTTTAAATTTCAACTACAAAAAATTTTTAAAAGGTGTTTAAGAGGGATATCCCCATATACGGGAGTGGCCTCCAAAAAAAAAGTTTCATCGAAGGTAGCCGATTCCGGTATCAGTTGAAAGGACTTGTCAAAACAGGTCTTAAACTGGCATTTCTTGCATCATGGAGCGCACAGAAAGAGGGAATACCCGAAAAATTAGTATCCCTCCCTTGTGATTGGGCATCTGTGATCTGAAAAATATGGAGGCAAGTGTTTATGAGTACAACAACAAAAACCATAGACGCCAAAATTCACTCAACTTTGTTGTGAATTTCACATTTTCCCAATAAAACCGTATAGATACCCTTAATCTCAATTAAACTTGATAGTTAAGTAGTCTTACAAAATGTCCTAATACTTGGCAGATTTTATGAAAATCGAATCATATTCACGGAAGTTATAGCCGTTTGAAATTCCTCCAATTACAACAACAATAATACACAATTTTAGTACTTTATGGACTATCCATCGAATGAGATATGGCAGTTTTGATTTGATTTTCATAACATTTTCAGATAAAATCAATAACATAAATATTTTTGGGAATTCATTATAGAAATGTAGAAATGGAGGAACGATAGATTTTCTTATAAACGTGCACATCTCTTTGACGTATTTTTTGACTTTGTTCGTTGTTTGTGACTGCATATCGTAAGTTGAGTACAAAACCCCTCCGACAGGAGCGTAGGCCTACCTACTCAACTTGTTTTCTAATTTGTTTATCCCCAACGGACCAAATGATTGATGATTTTCTAAAAGTATTCTGAACGAAATCCAACCACCCATGAAAGGATTCCTTTTCACTATATACGAGTACTCGTAAATTCCCTTCAGGCAGGTCATCTTTCGTTTGTAATCAAAATGTTGACAGCGTTTGATGTGAATGTATTCAAAGTAATTCGGAAACATATGTATGTACATATTTCTTGACTAATAGCCCAGTCATATTAGGTAAAAAAAGGGGTCAACCTCGGAATGAAAGATAATAAGCTGCAAATTGGTATGAACCTTTGTTTTGTCATTCTAAATGTTGTCTCAAAAGTCACAATCGTTATCGTGTTCGCGTCTCAAGATATTCAAGGTTAAAGGTCACAAAAATCGGTTTTTCGCGAATATCTGGCTTCCTATCGGTTAAATGAGATTTGCATTTATCATAAAAGTTGTAGGCTATAAAATTCCCTACAACTTTTGTTTAAACTTTTTTTTCATACGACCAACCGTTTTGAAGGTAGAGCGCGAAGAGTGCACATCGTACAGTCATATACGGCCTAATGCAAGGTCAAGCGTGAGTTATGGTTATCAGTACGTTATAAAGTCAATTATTTACTTGGAAATTATAATTATTAAACAATGCCTATTATTTATGTACTAACTATTAATTATTTATATTTAATTAAAGTCAAAACACAAATATATTCTACTAAAAGTTTTGACCAAAATCCTCGTACTAAAAAGCACATTTTATTTTTACACGCATTCAGTGGCTGTGACACGACTTCTGCGCTATTTAAAAAAGGAAAAAAAAACTGTTACTAGAGCATTGGAAAAAATTCCTGATTTAGATAAACTGGTGGAAGTATTTCAACAAGAAAACTGCCCAAAACAAACATTATTAGAAAATGGAGTGCGCATCTTGTTGGCATTATATAATGCTCCAAAATCTGAGGACAACATTGATCATTTCCGCTACACGCAATTCATCAAATTTACAAAACTAAATAAACCTGTACAACTGTCAACACTTCCACCAACAAGTGTAGCAGCTCATCAACACATAAAACGTGTCTACTACCAGATTCAAACGTGGTTAGGGAAGGACTTAGAACCTAAAGAATGGGGCTGGATGCTTGAAAATGAAATCCTGGAGCCCATACGAACGTTATTACCTCCAGCACCAGCCGAACTACTAAACGTAATATTTTGCAATTGCAAAAATGGTTGTGGTTCCCGCTGTGGATGCAGAAAATCAGGGCTACAATGTTCTTTAGCTTGCGGCCAGTGCAACGGACAAGCTTGCCTCAACGCTTCACTGTATCCAAGTAATCCCGATGAAGAAAATACATATGATCCCGATATTCTGGAAGGTTTGGAGATGAACATGACAGATAATGAGGATGATGACAATGAATCGAACATTTTTGAGCGATAAGAAGAAGAAGACGACGAACAAGAAGAAGATAATTAGCTTCCATTTCCAATTTCATTACAATTAAAATCAACAAAGATACTTTTGATATTTGAACTCACATTTTGATAAATGTATATTATGCCGTATTTAATAATAAATAAAAATATGTGTAAAATATATACTCTTACTATCATTTTAACGTAAAATAAAACTAAAATATATAATCCAGAATTAATAATATTTTATACTTAAATAGTTAAATATGAATAATTATATATAAATAATCAAGTTACTTACTTTAATTAAATATAAATAATTAATAGTTAGTACATAAATAATAGGCATTGTTTAATAATTATAATTTCCAAGTAAATAATTGACTTTATAACGTACTGATAACCATAACTCACGCTTGACCTTGCATTAGGCCGTATATGACTGTACGATGTGCACTCTTCGCGCTCTACCTTCAAAACGGTTGGTCGTATGAAAAAAAAGTTTAAACAAAAGTTGTAGGGAATTTTATAGCCTACAACTTTTATGATAAATGCAAATCTCATTTAACCGATAGGAAGCCAGATATTCGCGAAAAACCGATTTTTGTGACCTTTGACCTTGAATATCTTGAGACGCGAACACGATAACGATTGTGACTTTTGAGACAACATTTAGAATGACAAAACAAAGGTTCATACCAATTTGCAGCTTATTATCTTTCATTCCGAGGTGAAAGCCCTAATATGACTGGGCTATAAATACTCGTACTAGTATACCAAGGGGCTCGGAAACACAAAAAGTGAAGTGGTCGAACGTTTTTCTGACTTCATTTAATCGTTGCGAAAAACATCGACTAGGAATAAATCGTTCGTAACGTTTATGTACAAAAACGTTCAAATATCTATATTCAAGAACTTCAAATAACATTTAATGAAGAACCCTCCCAGAGAAACTGTTTAAAATCCAATCTCCGAAATTTGTTCTAACATCCAAATTCTAAAATTAGAACTTTCGCTAACAGCACAATACTGGATCAAAGAACATGTTGAAATCGTCCGGCAAATTAGCCTCTGAAATGTAATTATAACTGGACCGTAGAAGGTAACTATTAGCTATTTCTATGGATTTGGATGGTACTAAAGTATTCCTTCGGACCCTATGTATGGCCGCGGTGGCTATGAGAAAATTATGCCAGAACAATTTTTATCTTTATCTACTGAATTAGATCCAAACAAACCGACGCCGATGAGTGCAATCATCTGCACATTACCGCACCAAGGCATTTAATTAAAAGTGATGTGTTGTGTATATTTTGTGGCTATTCCGATGAATACGCGGCGTTCCGCAACAATTGCTTTCCATTCAAATTATTCAAAAGAGTACGCGCCCAAAAAAGCTGCTTTCGGCAAATAGAGATGTAACGAAAAAAAACACAACAAACGAAAATTGCCTCTGCAATCTGGTCGGTGTGTAATCCAGAGATAAGTACTTCTGCGCCATACCAATTATTGTACTCGGGTTACTGGAGCACACAATGAATTCTATACTTGGCCCTACATGGAAGTTGGGAGTCGTAATGATTACAACAGTCGCAAGAAATTCCATTGAGAAAGTGATTTATGATTACTTGGAAGCCTCATCATGCTCTATTTATTGTGTTTTGCACTTTTCTAGGTACGGACGATTCTTTCGTGAATTAAGAGTGTATTGCCACATTATTTTTGTACCAAATGGAATTTCCGTTTAATGTTGCAGAATTTGTTGCTAGATATGAGTTTCATCCTTTTTCCAACCACTCCTAAGAGATTTCACTAATCAGAAGAAATTTTGGGTGAGGTGAAAGTTCCTAGTAATCTATTGAAAATTGTACTCCTTGGCTAATATTATTGATGAACAAAAAATTTATAGGGGCCATAGGAACAAGTTACGTCGGCAAATAAAGTGCTCCTACAGGAAGGATCCTAGGATTCAAAACAATTTTTCTCAGACATCAAGGTGCAACTTTGCCAATAAATAGTATCAATGAAATAAATCACCCGTATTTTTGATTCAGCATAGATAATTTTACGGAATGGGTTGATAATTTCATATATTAATTAAATTATACACAATTGATGATATACTGATGAAAGTCTGATTTGAACAAATGCTAACCATACTATTGTAAACACGTTTTGCTTTTGAAATTCCAAATAATTAAATATTTCAACTCATTTAATTAGGATTCGACATATATGATAATTTATAAACACAGGAATCTTACGTACATGTACGAGTATGTAGTTTGCATGTAAATTTACGGATACTATAAAGATTCTATAGCGGGCCTTACACGATCAGTCATAATGACATTATCTTATCAGAATGACATTAATAATGATCGTCTAAGGTTGACAATATTGGAATGAAGGGCAATAATGATGCGAATCCGGATATTCTGATCTCGGCACATCATTACTGAAGCCGGAGGAGATACTGTCATTAATACTGATAGTGTACGGTGTGCTGCGTCATTACTCAGTGCATTACATGCAGCCAAGATGTCAATAACAGCTCGCGAAATCTGTGAAATAAGTAGTGATAATATTGAAAAAGTGAATAACAATGTCGTGCTCTAAGCTTTCATTGAAACATATGAAGGACTACCTGAGTTGTGGAATCCCACGGATCCAAAGTACATTAGCAAATCGATAAGAAACACGGCACTAGACAAACTTCTCGCTATTTACGTGAAATCGAAGCCAGGAGCATCTAGAGCGGACGTTAGTTAGCAACTTTAGGAAAGAACTAAAAAAAATTGAAAATTCCAAGAGATCAGGGACCGGTGCCGATTAAATTTATTCACCAACGTCATGGGTATTTTACGCGTTACACTTTTTAAATAAGTTCGAGCAACCGGCCAATATTGATCTGGGGAAACAGCAAGTAAGTAATAACTATTCCTGTTTTTTAGTTTCTAATTCATATAACAAACTTGTACAGATATCTTACACAAATTGTAAATTTTTTTAATTCAAATGCGCTTAATTGATAAAATCGTTATAAAATTTAATAGAACATAAAGCTAATCAAACACAATACATTATTATACAATAAGAAAACTTAATCGTCAACTTCGCACTCTAAATTTAAACAATATTGATATTAAAAATTAATCTTTAAAAACAGTATTTAGAATTGATCAAATCATTATTATTCCATATTTTAAATAACACAATAGTTCAATAGCACTTATAGATATTAGATATTATTGTAGATATTATTCGTTATTGTCGTTTTTTGTTTGTCTTGAAAATGGACAATATGAAGTATCTATAATTTACCCTCGTTGTTATAATAAGTACAGAAACGCTCTCTGGTAGTTTTGGCATCTAAGCCACAATTTCTGTTGAGAGTGATTTGCAAACTAAGAAGCTCATATTCGGGTATTTCTGATGTACTGGTGGCAAAATATGATTGTTTGGATTCCTTCGCCAGAAAATTGTGCAAGTAGCAACATGCCATTGTAACTGTTGATGCCTTCTGCGGTTCTAAATTCATTGGCTTTTGAAAAACTCCAAATCTGGTAGCTAAAATTCCAAAAGCATTTTCCACAACCACACGAGCTCTTGACAACCTTTTGTTGAATTCAAGCCGATCTGGAGTTAGTGTTTTTTTAGAATAGGGCTTCATCAAGTTAGAACGCAATGCAAACGCTTCATCAGCTACAAAAATGTATGGGAAACGTTCAGAAGTATTAGCTAGTGATGATTTTTCTGGTGTATTTAAACCGTCTTGTTGCAAAATGGATCCAAATGTTGAGTAGTACAAAACACCTCCATCTGATATTCGACCATTCATCCCAGCATCAACCATGATGAACCTTATTTTTTGCATTCACTGATGCCAGTAACACAATGCTAAAGAGCCCTTTGTAATTGTAGTACAGAGATCCTGAATTGGCCGGTTTCCTAATAGCAACATGTTTGCCATCAAGTGCTCCAAGTGCGTTGAAAAATTGATGTTTGTTTCCAAATTCTTGAACTATCTTAGTCCACTCTTCAGATGTTTTTGGAAACTGTAATATGAGAAATACAAGAAAAATTTTGTAATATTATAAAATGAAGAGTAAAATGTATTTTTTTTCAGAGCCAAAACGATGAAGAGAATGAGGACAAAGAAAATGAAAATCCCTCGGCATTGCAGGCAACACCTACTGCATCACGGTCATCAATCAACATTGCATCAGCGAAGCCTCTCCAGCCCATAACCAAAAAATCAAGACTAAGTGGTCCTGTTGCTCGACAAAATGAGCTTTTACAAAAAGCGTGTCCGTACTTGGAGATTCTTCGAAAGTCTGTGAAAACCGAAAACCCCAATCATCGCCAAATCTTGGGGTGAAAAGATATTCCAACTAGAACCCCAGCAAAGAGCGTTAGCGGAGAAAGCTTTTAACGATGTACATTTTGAGGCCAGTCAGGGTACTTTAAATAGACATTCTGTCCAGATCAACTGTGAAGGGTTCTCACACATGAGTTCATCAGTTGTCTCACCAGCGGATACTCCCACTTATAGCGCATCGGCACAACAGCTGGAAACTAACTCCGAAGGACACATCAACCTGATTAATTATTACACTAATTTTGAATGAATTTGAAGAAAGTTACATACGTTAAAGTTTTGTTTCTGTTTTATTAGAATTTAAAATTCGTTTGATTAATTAATGATGGGGGTAATTTTGAATGAATTTGAAGAAAGTTTATGTTATAGTTTTGCTTCTGTTTTATTAGAACTAAAAATTCCTTTGATTAATACTATGATGTTTAGTACTATTTATATTAACTTTACACTACCATGATGGAACTTCGAAGAACACTACAAACCAATTATATCCCGACATTTTTAGTAAAATTTTAATTAAATGAAATTGACTACTAGTAAACAAGAAGCTTACAAAAGTTAGAAAATTATGGAAGAATAATTACCTTCAAGTAATCTTGCAAAACATATATAAGCACCTCACATGTCTCACTTACAGCAGCACTTAGTGACGATGGTGACATAACTGCGGTAACTGCTAGTCTTTCCTTCACTGCTAGTCTTTCCTTCACTGTCAAATATTTTCTCATGTTTGTATCTTTTCGGACCAGAGTCGGAGTAACTAAATTCAGCAGCTTGCCAAAGCTTATTTCATCCATACGGAAATAGTTTCTATAATCTTCGGGTTCAGTGTTTTGAATTTCATCCAATAACACAATATGAGAATAATGTTCACGTTTCTTTAACCAATTCTTCATCCAGCGTTTACGAGTCACTCTTTTTTTTTGTAGCTAATGCCATTATTATGGCTACGCAAGCAATTTCACGTGGATCCATTATTCAAACGTCTTATCTAAATAGAGACCACAGCTATACTGAAGGTAAGTAATGACATTAAAAATGATGGTGTAGGGTTGTAGATTAATGATGGTCTCTATTGAGGGGAATTTTGCAGCAAATATCATTACTGGTAATGTCATTATTACTGATCGTGTAAGCCCCGCTTATAAGCCAATAGTGATTCAATAAGCCAATAGTTTCCCCAGCACAAGATTCCCTTCAATAAAATTCCGCTTTTCAGAATTGAAAGGATCTAATACCGATCGACTGGTGTCGAGTCCGAGGTAACCTACTAAGGGTTGAAATTGCTTATAACCAGTAACAAACTGGGCCTGGAGAAAACAGACGGACTTAAGAGGACTTCAGCGTTACTGACGAAACTTATGGTGTAGTAATTGAGCACGGCACATTGTACATGTTTAAATACGTGCACAAAATATATCTTTTTCTTTTCAATATCAAACAAGGGACATGACATCATTATAAATTCTTTTCAATATATAAAATCATAATTTTTGAATATGTTCGAATTGTTATCCAATCAAGTATAATTAAAATCTCCTTTTAAAGCACCTTAAATTTTCATACAAAATAAATGTGTTCAAACTCAAATTCAATAATTAATACAAACGTGTGACACAAATTGCAAATCTACATTCTCCAATTTATCTTGACCTGTTTCACTTTAATTAAACCTGCAAAAATTGATTGAGCTAACCTTCATATTTTAGCGACAAATTTAAATAATTTAGGGTGAAACGGAATTCCATTCAATTAAATGATTTATCAGTAAATTTATACCAAGATAAAAAAACAAAAAGAAAAAAAAAACAGATAACCAAATTGAATTTCGCGCGTTTGATTGTATAAACGAAGGAACACAAGAAAAAGGCCAGTTTGACGATCAACGAACGGGAATTGCTGGGAGATTGAAGTTGGGTGAGCGCTCTTTGTGATCGGTGGTTCAAGTGCAAGTCAGAAAAATAGAAATTTCCCTGGTTTTTCACGTCGCGTAAATTTGTAGCTATATACAAATCGAAATTCTAGTTACAACCTAGCCGTGGCACACTAATAAATGTGAATTCCCAACCGCGAATATATCGTTTTCGGCATCCGAAATATCAATCGTCAAAGTTGTGTAAGAATTTTCTGCTCGTTTTTACGGCGGTCGTCATCGCAAGAAGCGCTTGTAGTTGCCGTTGCGAGTTACATTCGATGTGGAATCACCGAAGTTTTCCCGTAGTGCAAAGGAAATAGTGAAATCAGCAAATATGAGTGATTCTTTGGTTTATCTGAACACTTATAGCCATTCCCGGAGAAAATAGTTTTGGTTTTTTTTGGCTTTCGTTGATTTCTAATAAAGGCGGAAAAGAGTGTGAGTGCAAGCGTACCCCAACAACCGAGTGTGAGAATCAAAACACACACACAAAAGCGAACTATTTGGAGCCAGCAGCAAGCAGTGCCCTGTGAAAAACAGCTAGCGCTAAGCTAACTGTAAACAGCAATTTGTTTACTAACAGAGACGGAGGAAAGTGGAAAAAAAGAAACACATTATTCTGAGAGGTAGTGTTTTCACAGTGTGTTGAAGGACTGTAATAAAAAGCATTATAACCGCCACAGCACCTTGAAAAGAAATAAACTTTTTCTAATTTCATTTTTGCGTGATATCGAATTGTGAAGTGTCTTGTGATTTGACATTTTGAGCTGAAGAAAAGCAAACGCCCGCGCATGCAGCGATTAATATGGGATTAGTGAAAGTACAGTGATCACCAAGAACAACGGGTTCATTACAGTGCTCTATTTTGGTGATGTTTGAGAAAAACGGTTGTGTCACTAGCGTTTGCATTATTTTTTTGCCCGAAACGCTTGCAAAGTCCGACGAGATAAGAGTGTGTAGCTTGCTTGCGAAGTGAAGGATGTAATTCTGTATTTTGTGGTGCTCGCCTGTTTTGTGTGCGGAAATTGCGAGATTTCCAAGTGTACGCTCATTTTGTGGCTGTTTTGTTGCCAATTAATGTAGACAAATCATCTCCACGCGCTTTGTGCTTTAATTGCCATACACATTTCGTGAAGTTCGCATGGGTGTTGCAACCACTTTTCCTTTCTCATTGGCTACCTCGCACCCTATGCTTGCTTTCGCAGCCTTGGGACACTTAATCTTGTGAATACTACACCAAAATTTCGGTTTTGTTCTCATCCAGCAAGGACTTTGGTGTATTTGATGGTCTGCTTGGCAATTTGTTGGTTTGGACTTCATCGCGTAACAACGGCCGGTGCTAAACGAGGAACGCCAGTTGGGATTTGGTGCGTGCGCTCAAGTCAAGGACATGACGAATATTACGCTGGGATTAAAAAAATGGACAATAGAATGCGGAAATAGAGGCTAAAAGGAAAGGCGAAAAGGTAAAGTTTTAACTTATTAACTGAGTGAGTAATATTTCGCGCAAAATCCCAGCGAAAAGTGAAAATCGTGGCGCGTGCAGTTTTGTGGAGATTCAGAGACCGCCGAAGAATCGTCAATTTCAAAAAAATTCAAGCATCGTTGAGAGAGGTGTATGCGGCAGTTGATTAGTAATGAAACATGCAATTTATTGCTATTAGATAATTATCCTTTTTTTCACCGAGAGGAAATTTACTTGATGAACGATCAAAAATCTTAAATAGAAACCATATGACAGACTAAGCAAAATCTATAAAACACGAACTATTTAAAGACATTTTTTTTTTAAATTATTTTTTTATTTATAATTTCGGGTTTTTCTCTTAATAGCCTAGATAAGTCTCAATTTTTTTGATGAGTGGTACCACGTATCGAACCCAATTTTTTTTCTTTTTTTTGTCCATTTGATAAAGAATAGAGCTCACGCATGTCGGATTTATAATGAATCGCAGTTACTTGCTAAATCGCATAAATATTTTTGCATATCCATAACGGAAAGCGAATGCGACAATTGTCCAACTCTTAAATATCTCATATCAAGCTTATACTACTTTGAGCATGTATATTACCTGTAAAACCTTAGAGAATAAACGACAAATCATGAAATGTTAAATGTAAAACGTCGGTCTTTCCTTTCTTCAAATTCTAACCGGGTATAGGACCCGGTACGGTGGTAGGCTTCCACCTCAAAACATGAGCCAGCCGCCGGGTACTCATTAATCCTTCTTTTGTTTCAGGCGATGTCGCGGGTTGAGTGGGCCAAGCAGAGTGCCTCTTTATGGCATAGAGTTATGCATTCAAATTGTATAATTCTATGGCATAAATTGGTCACCGGGGTACTCCCCTTCTGATGGGAAAGTTCATGCAATTCAAGTTGTATGAGTTTTCCACTCTGAAGAGGAATACCTGGCCACTGCAACAGCATATATATGGATTTATTCCGGTTGGGTGGGTGCGAAGGGGCTCCACCATCGCCCGTTTGCCCCTCTTTCATTTGTGGGCCATGAACTTCGTCGGGTAATGACGAGGTTACCCCCCAGTCCACCTTTCTTTTCAGGTTCCACTTGTTCTCGTAACAAGCTCTAATTCCCTCTGTGGAGTTATCTACAATTTTTGCGACTCCGGTTGCCCCTGGATCTCCAGCAGTCAAATTCATGAGTGCGAAATTTTTTGTAGTGGGTCTTCGTGCTGGGGAAATGAACCCGCCCCACGACACCGCAATGCTATCCTGCCAGCGCATTCACGCGTCTCCAGATAGGGCATTCTCGGCAGATACCGACACCTTCTTCTGCCGAGGCAGCAGACCATCGCTGCAGTCCTTCACGGACTTATTGAACAATCTAATAACACTACAATGGCCCCCAAATAAGAGTGGGACAGTCGGAAGCGGTGCCCCCTCGCACCCCCTCAACCAGATCAAGATCCAATGTAGACGTGGCCATATATTTCCCATATAAGTGAAAAACTTATACAAACATAATTTGTATGAATTTTTTCCTTAAATGAAAAATATAAACGTGGCCAACTTATGTTATAGTATTATAAGATGGAATCACATAGCACTATACCATAAATGGGCACGTGAGCGGAAGACCACTCTACTCTGCAAGAGCATCTGTAACGCATCAGAAGGGGTGAGCTCGCCGGATGGCTAGCTCATTAAAGTGGCGGGGCAAGCCAACGTGGCGGGTCCCATACCTGGCCAGGTTTAATGAAAGGAAAAGCTGAGTTCGGATTTTGACTTATCTTTCCATTTTTAGGGTTTTGTAAAATGATTTTACAAAATCCTACTAAAATCGCGTCCTGTTTGTCCATGTGTCCGTCCATCCGCCCGTATTTTGCAGCACTTTTTCTCACAACTTACTTAAGCAAGAAACATCAAATTTTGTTTGCAGGTGTGAAGTGGTGCTCTCTTCAAATTTCAATTACAAAAAATTTTATAAGGTATTTAACCCTTCGAGCACATACCTCTGAATAATACTTCGAAGTGCACACGGGGTCAAATTGACCCCACTCTATTTTCTAATTATTATATCTCGAAAACTATACATTTTCTCGAAATTTCGGTTATAAGGTTTTTTGTAGCTAAAACGATGTTTCTTTCGAAAACATTCATTGTTAGTCAGAAACAAGTTGAGTAAGCAGGAAGGTGCTCTTACCAGAAGGTCTTTGTAAACATCCTAGGGTTAGAAACAAGTTTTCTAATGGCGTGAATCGATAACTTGAATTATTCATCCAATACTTAGTTATGAAATCGTTCAAATTTATACAAAAGATGCACAGTTTCTTTCATAAGCACAGTGCAGCCGCCATTTTCATCTAGCTTAAATGATTTTTCTGAATGCTCGGCCGATTGAACACTATTAGGGTTTTCCAATAAGAGGTGTTATTTTGAATAGATCTTCTGATTTAACACCTTGCGACTTCTTCCTTTGAAGCCAAGTGATAGAGAAGGCCTATGCCAATAGCCCAGCGTCGATTCAAGATCTCAAAGATGAAATTCGTGAGGCTATTGAGGACATAGGGTAACCACTTTGCGATTTGGTTATGGAAAATTTCATGAAGAGGATATGGTCCTGTAAGCGTGGCGTAGTAGTTATTTGCTCAATGTTAATTATTGCTATTAACGGCATATCTTCTTCTTACAATGAAATGAACATTCGATCATTGTATTAAAAGTGGCATTTTTCTTTTAATATCAAAATAACACCTCTTATTGGAAAACCCTATATCAACCATAAACACGTGTTATTGTTGGTGTAATTCCATATAATTGAAATGGCTATAACTCACTTGATTATGATTCGATCTCAATTAAATTTTGTGAACGTATATATCTTATGTTAGTCTATATTTTGATTTTATGGGCAAAAATGTAAAATCTACAAATCATACTATTATTAACAAAGTTGAGTGAATTTCGATTTTTAAGGTATTTGTTGCCCTTATGCTCATAAAGGTCCACGTTCGTGATAATTTTCAGATTTTTCGGCTGAAAGGTGTCCAATCGCGAGGGGGGGGACACAAATTTTGGGTACGTTTTGCCTTCCCCTGGACCCCCTAATTCATAAAATGATTTTTTTATTTCAGATTCTAAAAGTTCTAATCAAGACCTTTCATTTGATATCCCTCTCGACTACCTTTGATGAAAAAAAATTTTTAAGGGCCATTTCGTTATTAGGGGGGACCCCCTTTAAACATTTTTTAAATTTTTTTTAAGCCCTTAACTTTTGAGAAATCATCATTTCTGACCTTTTCACAAAGTTTGAGCATTCTAGCTTCTATAGTTTCTGAGGAAATCAGCTGTGACGCACGGACAGACGGACAGACGGACGGACGGACAGACGGACGGACAGACATGTCACGAAACTAGTAGGTCTTTGTAAAAAATTTTTTTACAAAGACCTAAAAAGCAGTTTTTAATAGTGAAAAAATCAATTAAAGTTAGAGCTATCTCCATAAATTAGGTATTTTACATAAAAAAAGCGTATCGACGTTAAATATACGTTAAAAAAATGGTTCCGGGGTTTGGAAGAAGAAAGTGCGGAGATTTTAGCTAGTTCATCCATTTTTTGTCAGTATAGAAAAAAGTATCTATAATTATTCTCTCATGTGAAAATGAGTATTTTTTAAAGTGAGAAATCAGAAAGAATCCATAGGTATCTATCATAATAATTACAAATATTGTTTATTATTAATATTTCTCTTTATTAAAAAATTATAAAAAAGGTATTTGTCCAATTCCGAGTCATTCCATAAATACGAGTACATGCGATGTTTGTCACGCATAGCACGCATACATGATGACCATAATGTTTATGTTTTTAAGTAATCTTTTCGTGGACATAGAGCGCAACGTACACGTTTTTCTGATTCTGGGCGAGAGTTTTTTAGATTCGAAAGCTGATCAAGATTTAAAATTTTTTCAATAGCTTTCCCCAAACCATGTCTTAGGAAGGAAGTGCCATCCAATCTTTTGTAAAGCCATGGTTGTGTCAAATAGACGACTATTTGCTTGTAACACTCTCGAGCGGACAATTTTTTTTCTTGTTTATTGGCTGAAATTTTGCAAGCATGAAGTATATGAATGTTGACAATTGCTTGATCAAGCATTCCAAAAAAATATCTATATAAACACGAAAAGGGCAATTCCCTCGAAACGTCTACTGTGCATAGCTCGTGCGCTTCATAGTTACTGCAACATAATTCAATGAATTTGTTCCATATCTCTTCAATACATGCAAAGCTTTTGCCTTATGGTCTCTTTGATTTGGCATCAAAACGGAGACACTTAGCCAAAAAAGTGAATCTACGAGTATTTTGTGGCATAGTACAACGAAATAAATTGTAACCTTCTTCATTAGACCGCAACTGTTCTTCTTCATTAGACCACAACTGTTTAAGAGCAACACGATTTGCCCTCCACATTCCAGCATGATATAGCAATCCAAAACAAGTTGGGTAAACAGACCTACGCTCATGTCAGAAGGGTTTTGTATTCAATTTACAAAATGCAGTCACCAGATCGAATCAAATCAAGAAACATGTCAAAGACAATTTTATTGGAGAAAATATGAAATACGAAGATCATACTATTATTAACAAAGTTAAACGAATTCCGACTTCTGAGGTTTTTGGTATTGTTATACTCATAAATATCTCCCTTGATAATTATTTCAGATGTCCATCCGTGACGGAGGAAACACATCTTTTATGTATTTCCCCCCTGTGCCCCCACTGAAGCAAAAACTGACAGTTTAAGAACTGTTTTGAAAAGCTCCCATGAAAACTTTTATTTCATACTCATATCACCAACGTTTGATGAATTTTTTTTTCAGGGGCCACTCTCCTGTACTGTTATCATCGATTAATGGCCAATTTTTTCAAATCCTAGAATGGTTACAAAACCCTTTTGCTAGGAGCTCTCTCCCACCTCCTTGACTTGTTTCACTTATGAGCATTAATTGTAGGTACTCATCTTCAGTCATTCATTAAATTGAATTAAGTGTTCAAAGCATGCACCTTAAACGTTGAAGTTGGGAAAAAAATAACTCAAAATTATTCAATCTTCGCACTTAAAACAGCCACTATTTTGTTTTACGATTACTGATACCACTAGCTGAAGCGATTCTCTAAGATATACATGACACCTATCATTCCTGAAATTTTCATGCAAATCCTAGCAAAACTGTAGTGTCTGAGTCGGTAAAAAGCGCATGTTGTTGCCAAAGTAATAAATGCAGCGCATATTGTTCCATAGTAATACAGGAAAATTCAAACCACTATAACTTCGCTAAATATGATTCAATCTTTATGAAACATGCAGGGTTAATCAATCTTATAAATAGATATCTACGTACTGAATTTCATTGAATTTAAGGGTACCGTTAAGATTTTATTCAAGAAAACATAAAATCGATAAATCATACTATTACTAACAAAGTTGAGTGAATTGCGACTTCTAACGTATTTGTTGTCCAATCGTGAGGGGGGGGGGGGACACAAATTTTTCGTGTATTTCCCCTGCCTGTGCGCCCCTAGAAGCAAATTTTGCCAAACTAAGACCTGTTTTGGAAAGTTCTCATCAAGACCTTTCATTTGATACTCATATCGGCTACCTTTACTGAAATTTTTTTTCGGGGGGTCACTCCCTTAAAAACCTTAAAAAATTATTTTGTGGTTGAACTTTGAAGAGATCACCACTTTACACCTACACACAAAATTTGATGTTTCTAGCTTAGGTAGTTTCCGAGAAAAACTGCTGTGACACAGGGACGGACGGACGGACGGACGGACGGACAGACGGACAGACGGGACGCGAAACTAGTAGGGTTTTGTAAAATTATTTTACAAAACCCTAAAAAGCGTTCATTTCAATTAGGGTCTGCGGTGTGATGGTAGGTTTGAAGAATGTGTCCCTTTTCTGTAATTTCTTTGAGTACTAATTCAATTTTGAAATTTGTATAATTAACTTTAAGTTGACGAATCTCTTCTGTGAAGAGAGTCTCCCAATATTCATTGATTTCATTGCATTGAGCAGCATCATTTATTGGTCCAGGTATTATTCTACGAATCGGCAATCGATGATGATCTGAAAAAAATTATAATTTAATTTAGTAATAAACACTGAGGTTAGCATCCATTTTATTATTTAGCTATATATATTATTATTTTATTTATTTATTCATTTAATTATTTATTTATTCATTTTATTATTTACTTATTTATCGATTTTATCAAACGCTTGGCTATAGAACTCATAAACATTGAGGTAATTTTTTTACCTGAACCCCGCTTCTGAATATGAAGAGACCAGGTATATCCATGTTTTCCTCTGAGAACAGAGACAGGTCGTCCCGCTTTACGTGAAGCTGTTTCTATTGCGCGTTTTTTACATGTAGCATTCTATATATCGTCGTCATTAGAATCCATTCTTCTTCGCTCATAACCACATATTCATCCTTTTCGTTATCAGTATCCGAGCTAAAATCTTCGTCCTCACCATCTGATTCTAATAAATAGTCGAAGACACGATTTTTCAAGGAGGTTGTAAGCAATTCTGTACGGAAATATTATGATAGAACTTAGAAAAGAGTAGTCGTGTTAATGTCATGTCTGTATACGAACCATATGGGAACGTGACATTAGCGAAACTACTCTTTTAAAAGTTTTAGTATAGTATAGGTTTTCTTTTTAAATATACATCGTGTTTATACAGCAATTTATACTTACGCGAATACTTCAGAAAGACAAATATTTTTTTTTATGAAACACTCACTAGCACACACCGGGGTCAATGTGACCCCACGACCTCTTTGCCTGAGTGTTACGACATATTATAAACACGGCAGACAGCTGCCCTTTAGGATACGTTTAGATTAAAGCTGGGTCTACGCAACCACGCACCGGGCGGGTAGAATATTTCTACTCATTTAATAGTATTAGAAATAAAAAAATTTTGGGGTCACAGAGACCCCCTATGTACTTCGAGGGTTAAGGGTGGTCTCCCCATATAGGGGAGCGGCCCCCGATAAAAAAATCATCAAAGGTGGACGATATTGGTATCAAATGAAAGGTCTTGATGAGAACTTTTCAAAACAGGTCTTCAACTTACACTTTTTGCTTCGAGGGGCGCAGAGAGAGGGGATATGCACGAATATTTTATGTTTCCCCCCTCGCGATTGGACACCTGTGATCCAAAAAATCTAAAAAAATTATGGGGGTAGGTGTTAATGAGTACAACACCAACAAGTACCTTAGAAGTCAAAATCCACTCAACTTTGTTATTATAGCATGATACTCGCGTCTCTCATTTTCCGCAATAAAATCGTATATGTACCCTTAAACTGAACGAAATTCAATTTTTAAGTAGTCTTACAAGAAGTCCATAAGCTTTGTGAGTTTAATGAAAATCGAATGATAAACACGGAAGTTATAGCTATTTGAAATGCCTCCAATTACAGCAACAATAGCACATGACTTTGGTATTTTATGGACTTTCCATCGAACCAGTCACTGCAGTTTTGATTGGATCTTTTTGGAATTTTCAAATAAGGTCAATAACATGATTATTTTTGGGAATTCATGACTTGAGTGATTTTTATTGGTTTGAAACAAAATGGCAACCGTTGAAAATAGTGAAATAATAGATTTTCTTTTAAACGTGCACATCTCTTTGACATACATATTTGTATTTCTTGACTTTATTCGTTGCTGGTGACTGTATTTCTGAGAAGTTGGGTACAAAACCCTTATAACATGAGTGTAGGTCTCTCTACTCAACTTGTTTATTTTAAAAATTAGGGACAGGCTTCAATATTTAGGATTGGTATATATTATGTTTATTATATTCAAGTTTAGATATAAGGCTTAATGCTTCAGTTAGGAATATTGTGTTATCCTACCATATAGAGACAACAAGACTACAAACCCTTTGGATGAGGGTCCATAACTAATATAGGGTTTTGCATTAGCCACATAACAATTTCGTATCTTTATTTGAACGCACTCTTAAACTTTTTTAATAAATTGCCAAAGTCAAAAGGTTAGCCAAAGTCAACATATTTATCATGGTGAAGTACACGAACCAGCAATATTCAGAAATTATCAAAAGTTATTATTAATTGCTATTATCGAATAATAATCTTCTGCGGTAGAGCTTTTTTTTGACTCAATCGCTTTGTTAATAAGCAAAATATGCATTATTGGCCCACAACAAACTCACATGTGCCTCTTGAGACACCGTTGCATCCGCAAAAAATTACTGTTTGGTGCGGTTTTCATGTCGGAGGTGTGATTGAGCCGTTTTTTTTTTCGTGGATGAAAGCGACCATCCCGTCACCGTCATTGGAGAGCGCTATCGTGCTATGTTGGCTGATTATTTGTGGCCACAATTGGATAAAATTGACATCGACAATATGTGATTTCAACTAAATGATGCCACTAGCTACGCAGCACTCCTCACAATCGATTTATTCAAATTTATTAATTTATTATTATATCCTCAATGGAAAACCCTATATAAGATAAAGTTATCGTTTGAATTTTATTAGAATTAGGTTATAACATATTAGCTGTAGGGTAAAAGTTGTTCACTGTTGTGCTGTAACTGTGTTGGTTGTTATTTCCAATTGAATCATAAAATATGTAATGATTTTTATTAACTTGAATTGGATATTGTTTTTTTGATTAGATGTTTTGATTGATAACAGGCTTGTAGCCAGAAAAAAATTTCGGGGGGGGGTTTTCTTGGAAGTCTTACTGAGTAATAAATATAGGTACTATGTTTTTTTATACGTAGAATATTTTATTATGCATTGTTTTTTTTCAATATAACTCGTACAAACCAATTTCTTTAACGATTTTTTTTATTCGCTTTAACAATGCGTGATAAAATTGTGTGAATGTTTAATATGGAAATTATAGAAGAATGTCCAACTTTCTCGATGATTTGGACATGTTAACTAAGATCTCGTCGCACTTCACTTCTAAATCTTGATGGATGTTCAAAAGAGCCAGCCCGTTCAACCTTTCTTTGCCCATCGTACTTCGTAGATAAGATTTTAATCTTCGAAGTGAAGAGAAAGATCTTTCGCTCGGCGCAACTGACACTGGAAGAGTAGCAGCGATTTGCAAATATCGATGAATTTCGCAGTTTTGTACGAGGTGACCGATATACTCCTCAGGAGCTGCCACATCAGTCACCTCGGGGCAGCTCGACTGCGGGGTTCCAGATGACCAAGAACCCATATATATATATATATGTTGCAGCATGGCAGTGCTGCAAGCTCTATCGAGCAGTAATTTCCACATTTACGCAGTGGTGGTGAACTTATAAGAAAATTTTGTTTGAGGATTGCTGGTTGTCCTAAGTGAAAGAACTACATTGTTCTTTCACCCGAGCATTTTAGCTATCAACATAATAGCATTATTCGCTCGATGGACTTCAGCTGGTTCCAGCATATAGGCTGGTTCCATTAAAAATCTCGCAGTTTCGTACGAGGTGACCGATATATTCCTCAGGAGCTGCCACATCTGTCACCACGGGGCAGCTCGACTGCGGGGTTCCAGATGACCACGAACCCATATATATATATATGTTGCAGCATGGCAGTGCTGCAAGCTCTATCGAGCAGTAATTTCCACATTTACGCAGTGGTGGCGAACTTATAAGAAAATTTTGTTTGAGGATTGCTGGTTGTCCTAAGTGAAAGAACTACATTGTTCTTTCACCCGAGCCATGCTGCAACATATATATATATATATATATATATATATATATATATATATATATATATATATATATGGGTTCGTGGTCATCTGGAACCCCGCAGTCGAGCTGCCCCGAGGTGACTGATGTGGCAGCTCCTGAGGAGTATATCGGTCACCTCGTACGAAACTGCGAGATTTTTAATGGAACCAGCCTATATGCTGGAACCAGCTGAAGTCCATCGAGCGAATAATGCTATTATGTTGATAGCTAAAATGCTCGGGTGAAAGAACAATGTAGTTCTTTCACTTAGGACAACCAGCAATCCTCAAACAAAATTTTCTTATAAGTTCGCCACCACTGCGTAAATGTGGAAATTACTGCTCGATAGAGCTTGCAGCACTGCCATGCTGCAACATATATATATATGGGTTCGTGGTCATCTGGAACCCCGCAGTCGAGCTGCCCCGAGGTGACTGATGTGGCAGCTCCTGAGGAGTATATCGGTTACCTCGTACGAAACTGCGAGATTTTTAATGGAACCAGCCTATATGCTGGAACCAGCTGAAGTCCATCGAGCGAATAATGCTATTATGTTGATAGCTAAAATGCTCGGGTGAAAGAACAATGTAGTTCTTTCACTTAGGACAACCAGCAATCCTCAAACAAAATTTTCTTATCGATGAATTGTCGGGTAGAACGATTGGTTGCAAATGTCCAAAGAATCGATGAAAGTCTTTTGCCGCTCTTCTTTTGAAGTTTTCAAAAAGTATCTGAAAAAGTTAGAACTCAACGAATCTACGTAATTAAACTATAATTGTAATTTTTTTTTGATGCAATCTTTTTTTTAGAAAAACTGAAAATCCATATGGGCAGGTATTTAGGAATGAAAAAGTGAAGGAAACATTTATACTTGAAGAATTGCAGAGTTTTATGAGAGCGAGACGAAAGCATACCTTTGCCACATTTTCATTTCAGCTTCAAACTCTTCTGAAGATGAAATGTTGTTGGGCCACTGATTTTCAAAAAATTCTCTGGTTGATTTGATCTTTTCAGTATCCAATTGGTGACATTTTGATGGCAATATATTTTCAATCTTCGAAAAAAGTTCTCGATGTTTGAGGAAACGAGAGTTCAATTCTTCTGAAAAGTGATCCAAAAATGGAATGAAAATCGACTTGCGATAATATTCTTCTGAGCCATCTTCAAAATTGTGACGATTCGTTTGCCGTCCAACAACTCGAGGGAAACATTGCGGGACGTCGACTTTTCAGTTCAAAAATCTTTTTAAACGTGATGTCTGCCTCACGACGCATCTCCTTAATTTCATCAAGCAAGTCTATTGCATAATCAATGCAGATACTGAGATCGCAGTTTTCTTTTTGTAAAAGTAGGCTCAATTTTTTTGTCAGTGTAAATATCGGTTTCAAAACTGTCAAAGCAATAATGAATTAAAATTTCTGCATGGGTGCTAGCAGTGCATGAGGTTGAATTTCTCCAACTTTTCATCCAGTTCTTGGAGTGTCAAGCAAACAAATTCGTATGAGCCTAGAAATGATTCCAAAGAATTGAGATGCTCAACCCATCGTGTTTCACAAAACTTTTGCAGGCGAGTTCGCTTTGCACCTGGAGCAATAGTTTCAATTCGATTTTTCAACATGACTCCTGCTCTACTTGACTGTCGAAAAAAAATTACTGTTGCTTTTATCGTTCCCAAGCAATTTCTGATTATTGGAATGTCGCATGCGTGGGTTGTGGCCAAATTCAAGCTGTGATTTGCGCAATGGAGATAAACAGCTTGTGACTGCACTTTTTGAACTTCAACGCCACAGCCTTTGATTATTCCACTCATAGCGCGTGCTCCGTCATAACCTTTAAACAAGTTGGGTAGACAGACTGTAGCAACCACGGAAGTCACCGCAGTTGCAGACATTAAGAATTAGCAGAGGGGTGTGTAGCCCGGGGTGGCATACTGAGGCCGGCTAGCGCTCAGTCGTGTCGTGGATCTTCCGGGACACCCTCTGCTCGTGCTGAGCCACCTTACATATAAATACTAGCACATAGGGAAAAGGACGGGAAAGGGAAGGTCATATTGAGAAATGAAAATTGGTTGTCTGAACGAGACATGGCCGTTTTATTTAATTAAAAAAAAAGTAATTTACACAGCAAATTCAACAATTAAGAGATACAAATCAAAAACAAACAGACCCCTAAATATTTATATTATGCACATATATTAAATAAGATATTAATAAAAGAATAGCAAATTACAATAAACTGGAAAAATAGGTAATAGATAAAAGAATGTCCAAAAAAAAAACAAGGAAAAATATTAATCATTGTATTTACTTACTCTCTTCTTTTTCTGTGGATCCTCGAGCGCTCGACGAAGGACACCGAAAACGAGAGGTGGGCTCACTGCAAATTTAATTGATTTGAACCTAAAACTCATTAGTTACAGATAAGCTTCATTCTAATATTTAATCCGTCCATGTATTTCCGTTAATTACCGCCTTAGTTTATATCGATAATTTCATTTACTTTTTCTTCCCCGTAAGTTATTCAATATTTCCGTTGGTTGTTAAATTTAAATCCACTAAGGGATTCTCACTTATTGCAAAGACAATCTTTTCTTGATACCAACTTTTGATTCCACACGTGAAAACTCACAATTCCTATCTTCATTCACTAAACTCCAAACAACTTTTATTCGCCGATTTTTCACAAAAAAAACTTTCTCCGAAACTGCCAAAGAATTCCACTCTCCTTCACAAGCCAAATATCAACTTCAATCCCTTTTCTATCCAAGTCCAATCTCTACTCCCTCATTCCTCACAACCTAATCCCGCATTTCACCTTTCCAAATCAGATTCCGCAATCCCTTTTCTCAATTACCGCTGCCACATCTGGGTAACGTAATCGAAGTTCATTACACTTCGATTCCGCTACCCACACATTTTTTTGTTCCCGTATCGACAATCACAATAGTTTCCATTGACTTGCATATATGGCAATTTACATCCCCAAGAATCGCTTGATTGAATGTAAAGTGTCACACATACGAGTACATTACGAAAACTATTGATTTTGCCGATACCCCAAAAAAGAGTGCTTCCGTGCGCCCGGGAGAACTTGAACTCAGGGTTCCAGCAGACCCAAGATTGAGGACTCACGACGTAACCAATGGAGCTATGCCTTATCGATCTCCCATTCATCAGATTAGCAACTTCAACGATGTATCTGGGCATGAGACTGAATTTTGTTAGTAGGGAAACGTGAATTAATTTTCGTTAGTAAGAAAAATAAAATTTGTTAATGGGTACTAGAGAATAGAATTTGTTAGTATGAAGGAAGGAATTAGGAATGAATAGAATGAAATTTTGTTAGTGGGAATTAATGTAGGGAGTGTTGTTAGTGGGAAGATTAAACTTCTTATTATATTACAAGGGTGTTCTAATTGGAAATCAGGGAAAGGATAGGATTGTGATGATGTGGACATAAAAATTAAAGGGAAATAGGAAAAATGTTAATAAAAATAAATAAATACACACAGGAAAAGGTAGGAGTGCCCAAAGGAAAGTGACAATGTTACGGCGGCAATTTGAAGTTGCGAATGGGAGGAAGTTGGTACGCCGGAATTCGCAACAAGACCTATGCTCATGTCAGAAGGGTTTTGTACTCAACTTAAAAAATGCAGTAACCAGCAACGATTAAAATCAAGAAACATGTCAAAGACGATTCTATCGGAGAAAATGTGAAATTCGAGAATCATACTGTTATTAACAAAGTTGAAAGAATTTTGACTTCTGAGGTATTTGTTAGAGTCATACCCATAAATATCTCCCTTGATAATTTTTTCAGATTTTTTAGATTACGGGTGTCCATTCGCGAGGGAGAAAACACATTTTTCATGTATTTCCCCCCTGTGCCCCCACTGAAGCAAAAGCGGTCAGTTTAAGAACTGTTTTGAAAAGCTCTCATAGAGAACTTTCAGTTGATACTCATATCGGCTACCTTTCATGAAATTTTTTTCCAGGGTCACATCTCTGTACTGTAATCATCAATTCATGGCCTATTTTTTCGAATCCTAGAATAGTTACAAAGCCCTTTTGCTAAGAGCTATCTCCTGCTTCTTCGACTTGTTTCCATTATATTTACTCATCTTCATGATACCTATCATTCCTGCAATTTTCATGCAAATCCTAGCAAAGCTGTAGTGTCTAAGTCGGTAAAAAGTGCATATGGCTCCATAGCCATATGTTTCTATAGTAATACAGGGCATATTGTTCCATAGTAATACCGGAAAATTCAAATCACTCTTACTTCGTCAAATACTATTCGATCTTTATGAAACTTTCAGAAAAGATCAATCCTATAAATAGTCATCTGTTTGCAAAATTTTATTGAATTTAAAGGTACCGTTTAGATTTTATTCAAGAAAACATAAAATCGATAAATCATACTATTACTAACAAAGTTGAGTGAATTTAGACTTCTCATGTATTTGTTGCTGTTGTACTCATCAAGGCCTACATTCATGATTTTTTTCAGATTTTTCGGATGGAAGGTCTCCAATCGCGAGGGGGGTACGCGAAAAGTTAATACATTTCCCCTTCCCCTGCCCCCCTTGGTACTTATAAGGCAATTTTAAGACTTGTTTTAAAAATATCTCATTAAGACCTTTCTAATGACACCCTGCTCGACTAGCAATAGTGAAAATTTTTTTTTGAGGGGTCACCTCCCTATGTGGGGAGACCCCCCTTAAACCCCTTTGAAAAATTTTTTCACCCTTGAATTTTCAAGAAGTCACAACTCTTGACCTTTTAACAAAGTTTCATGGCTCTAGCCTCTATACTTTCGGAGAAAAAATGCTGTGACATACAGACGGACGGACGGACGGACAGACGGACACAGGTCGTGATTGCAATAGGGTTTTGTATCTTAGTACAAAACCCTAAAAATGGAAAAAATTCAAACAGTCAGAAGAAATCGTGACAGACAAAACGAAAATTCATTATTAACCAATTTTGAATAAGCTTGTAGACAAAAAATACAATGAAAACGTTTCAAGTTTATAACTGAATGAATATTTAATTGACGGTATACTTTAAATCAAATACTCATTTAATTAATAACTGAAAAACCAAAGTTAACTTTGAAAAATCGTTTACAGGAAGTATTCAACAGGTAATTACGAATAATTTTTTAAAGGTTTCATTTTATTGTAGTTCTTGATATCACACAGTGTTATACGCATTGCTGTTAAAATCATTTACAAAAATCTTCTGAAATAATTTACCTTGTCCAACCATAAGCCGAATATCAACGCCTAGATTCGTTAGAGTAGAGAGAAGTACTTCGGTGAGACCTTTCCCGGTGACATCCTGGACAGGTACAAAACACAAAAAATTTTCTTTTAATTGGTATTTTTCGTTTGCCATTTCAACGTATCGAGCACAAATCGAAAACTGCTCAATCCCACTGATATCCATGGTCTCATCTGCGATTACCGTGAAACATCGTGACTTGTTGATGTGCTCAATAATTTTTTGTTGAATGATATTTCCAGCAGTATTTATTATTTCATTTTGGATTTGTCGACTTAAGTATGTAGCATTTGCAGAAGCAGTATCTAAGTGTTGTTGTAAATCATTATCACCACTGTCCAAAGCAAAACGTAACAATGCTCTAAAATTTCCTTTATTTTTTTCTGCAGTTTCTCTCTCTATTAAGCCATAATCACGATGACCTCTAAGTGCAAGCCCCTGCCTGCCACAAAAAAGGACAGCTCGGATAATAGGAGTCAACTTTCGTCGATTCTGTTGTTGCACTTTTTTTCTTGGCGCGTCTATTTCGCTTATGATATCGTCTTTTTTATTCTCGAAAATAAGTTTGAAATTTTGTGCGTCTATACAAGCATCTTTGTGATACTGTTTTTCTTGATGTTCTCTAAAATATTGAAGGGCTTTCTTCCAGTTTTTGAACGGACTCTCCAGAAGAAATTTCAGAGTTTGATGATTCCCTTTTCCAACATTTTTTTGAGGAAAAAGTATGCAAACTTTACAGAAAGCGCCGTTCTCTGCAGCTGAATAAGCTAACCACGGAAAATAACGCAACCAAAAAAGTTGGAACCTTAAATTTCGATCACTTGAAGTTGGGAATTCGAAGTTTTCATCTGGTACCCATGAATGAACGAGGAATCCATTACTTTTTATGCAATTGTTTGCAGCTACATATAAATGAGTTGCATATTTTGAATAATAATTTTTCTGAAAAATTATTGGAGAAGAAAAATGTTAGAAGAAGGTGGTTTCGACGTGTGCACTAATTCTCCTCAGGCCATCACACTTAGATACACACCGGTGATGGCGAGCGCAACTCATTTATATGTAGCTGCAAACAATTCCATAAAAAGTAATTTAAAAAGCTATCGGAGCCACCCGAAAGAGTGTCCGATATCCGCGCGACGTTAGATAAAGCTTCAAATGTAGAGCAAATTTGTCGTATAGATTTACATTAAATTGATGTGAAAAGGGTGAAATGATCGAATTAAAAGGTTTAGAGGAATTCATATTTTTCATTATAATTCAGTTGTTTTCGACAAAAAGTTGCCACATCTTTTGGGGGAACCTGCAAAAACGTTTCCGATTTCGCTCATTAAACTATGAAAATGACAAAAATGCGGAAAACAGTAAGTTTTACGAACTTAATTTTTAAATATTGTATTGACCTTTACATTATAACCACAAAATTTTGAAATATTTCAATCTTAGAAATTTAAAATTTTCAATTTTTAATTTAAAAATCAGGCCGAATCCAAGGTTTCTGACATTTTAAAACATGACATTAATAAGTTTAAAGCCACAAGTAAGAATATATATGTATTTACCAGTGCAGGTTTTGGCTTGGATGACGATGATTCGACTGTTGGCAGTATCGAATTCGCAAATGACGGACCAGGCTCCTCCCGAATGTCCTGAAAAAGAAAATACCAATATTTATACCCCGAATTTAAAAAACGTATAGGGCACGAAAACTTTCTCATTTAACAATACACTTTGAATTTGAAATTAAATCAAAAAACTGTAATTACAATTAATACTTACGTCACAACTTTCTAATCGTGGTCTTTTTTGAAAGAATTTACGAATATCCATTTCCAGACAAAGATACTAGAATTCCAAAATGACACTTTTTATCATTGGAAAAAGATCAGTTCAACGACTTTGTTCACCACTAAAATTCAATAGATGAAAGTCGCATACTAACGATAAGCCAAAACAGGTATATATTTTTGTCTGCATCAAAGGTCGAAACGATTAGTTTTGGGTGTTTTTTATTTCATAGTCCATAGATATGCTCTGCATTCTTCGCTCATTGTCAGCTAGGATGCCACTATTCATCTTATCAGCAGATATTTGGGACTTACATGCTAATTAAGGAATTCCGGGGAAAAAGATAAAAAGATATTTTAAGTCCGTAAAGATAATAAAATAAATAAAACTTTTGGACCCTGCATATTGTGGAATATGGAAGAAAATTTATTATGCTCCAGAGACAAAAATGATGTTGGCAGATTCGAACACAAATTTCTAAAAAAGTCTAATGCGTCATCACTCTTTTAAAAAATCACATTTCCGAAAAAGTGTATGAAAAGATATATATATTTTCAGGAATTTCGGGGGAGGGGGATTCGAACCCCCAAACCCCCCGGCTACGCGCCTGATTGATAACGTATAGATTTAGAGGCGTTTGAGCCATTAAGTTTTAGTATTTTCTTTGTTTGGAATTTGCTTTATATTCTTAAAAAACCTATAATGATTAGTGTTGAACGAAGAGCTTTTGAACAGGAAGATACCTCCACGATCTTTAAGCTGAAACGAATGTATTTTTGCCATCACTCAACGAGTCTACGTACTATTCTCATCAAGGAAAAGGGTCAATATTGCATAAAGTCAAAGTCAAAGTCAAAAGCGCTTTATTTAATACTAATCGTTATAAATGTTAAAAGAATATAAAGCAAATTCCAAACAATAACAATAAAAAACTTAATGGCCCAAATGGCTCTCTAAATTTGTACGTTAGCATTAAACACATTTAAAAAAAAACTATAGCAAATTCAAATCAATGAAGATTATTATATATTTTTACAATTCAATTGGAAAAAGGAGAAAAAACCAACCAACACTATTTTAAAATTATTTATCATTTTAACACTACCGTGAACTTTGATCCTACACCTAATATGTTTTAACTTAATTCTAATAAATGCAATCCAAAACTTTATCTTATACTATAAAAAATCTATAACAATGTTCTTAACCTAAGCGTTAAACCTTATCTCTAACCTAATATAATAAACATAATATAAACATAACCTATACCTAATTTTTAACAAAAATAAACAACACTAAATGAAGCAATAATGAGCTGAAACTCAAAAAACTAAATAATGGAAACGTAAATGTGTCAGGACTTAGCGTCTTACAAGCTCTCGCATCCACAAATTTGCATGTATTCTTGGAACTGGTGCCTGACGCACATTCTCAAATCACACCAAAACGTATATTTTGCTTTGAAAACGCCAATTGGAAACACTTCAGAGGAAATCCAAGCGGTAAAATTGCTTTAAACCGAGATTACTCGAACTTCTTCTGAAGAGATGAGTAAAATTCATCAAATTATCAGGGAGGCTATAGCACAAGTATTCCCAAAAACTCACAATCTCACTAATATTTGCAACTAGATGAAGCAAAATTGAAGCTTAACCAGAAACTGCCTAAAGAGAATATGGCAAAGGACCAGATATCCAGAGACTAAAATTGTGCGAAACAGCCTAACACTAACCATTAACTCAAAAATCTAAATTCCTCAATCCTCAATCAGTGAAACTTGTTACTTGTAAGTCTCGATTATAATTCGAGAAAATTCTGGAAGCTAAATCCGAAATTCAGTTAGAATCCCTCATGCAATTAGAAGTATCGATGTAAGACTCGCAAGTAACAACACAAGACAAGCATGCAAAGTAGTGAAAAGCCTGAAGCGAGGTTATCAGCCCAAAACTCTTGGTTCTTTGATTGGGTCTACGTCTTCGATCGTTATCTCATGTCCTTTTACCACGATGTGCTCCGCTGGTGTTGATGTGAAGTTTGAGTTCTCACCTTTCTTTTTTGCTGCTGTTGCTTCTACAATGTGCTCTTTTATTCATGTATGCGTCTCCTCGTTTGCCCTATGTATACTTCTTTGCATTTTGAACATTCGATACGGTAAATGCCTGATTTCTCCTGTTGTTGGCGTTTGTCCTTTGTTGACTTGGGAATATTTTTAATTTGATTTCTGCCACTTGATTCTATCAATCTTACAGATTCAATTTTATTCATCCTCCTTTTGATTTGGTTTGCGATGCGTTCATGGTATGTAATTGATTTCCAGAATATCCTCTCCGTATTGAGATTTGTCAGTGTTGGCGCTGCTGCCTTCGTCTTGTTTTTTCGATCTTTTTTGCGATTGTTATTATCGTTGAGTGCTTAAATCCATTTAATTTTGCTATTTCTAAGATTTGCTTCATTTCTTTTTCTTTAGCTTCACGCCTCAGTGATAAGTCAAGCATGCGGTGGATCATTGCTTTATAAGGTGACATTTTCATTTGATGTGCATGGTTTGATGAGCTCGGAATCGTTTGCTGCGTGCGGATTGGTTTTCGGTATATTACGAAATTTAACTTCCTGTTCTCATTACTAAAGTGTCCAAGAAAGGTAGCTGCCCGTTTTCCTCTTCCTCTATTGTAAATATTATGTTTTTGTGCGCTTTGTTTAACTCCGCTAACACTTCTTCCATTGTGTCCTTTTTACGTACGCAAAGACATCATCTACGCATTTTATCCGGCATTTTGGTAATTTTCCTTATTTCCATAGTTATTCTTCCAGCCGGGTCATGAAAACTTCGCTAAAAAGTGGCGAGAGCGGGTTACCCATGGCTACTCTTCGTTTCGTTTGTAAAATTTACCTCTAAGGGATGCATCAGACTACGACTATTTAGCCGCACTTCTGTCGCAAGTTACACATGGTTAAATGGAAGCCCGCACACTGCGATTTTCGACAATTTTGTCCAGGTCGGCAGTCGCAGGAATTCGCGATTTTTCCTGAAACCAGTTTAGCAGGTAGTTTCTATGATACTCGCGCAGGCGCACATCATTTGGACATTTGACGCTGACGTGCATGGAAGTTTCTTGCATAGCGCAGAAATGAGTTAGCGCATGTGTTCCTGGCAAAGACATACCTTCAAATGAGCATTTTAGTTCTGCGCATGCCTGAAGTTCCTTCGGAGATCTTGTCGCAGTGACAAGCAGAAAAATCGCAGTGACAAGCAGAAAAATCGCAATGTGGCCGAACCCTTAAAGTGAAGTAATTTTCAGCTATGCATAATTTCCGGAGCTGGGTGTAATGTCTCGTTTTCGTCTTCCATGATTGAGAGCATTCCTGTTGTGATAGTCTAGCTTTCACGTCAAACGATACCATTATTTCATCTTCTGTTGGAGGGGCCAAACTCTAGGAGCTTTTCAGAGAATTGCTTGCTGTTATTGACCGAATTACTTGCTAGGTGCTTCATACTTTTGAATTCATTTAGAGCCATCTCGCTAATTTGTGCGTTGTTTCATTGGCGGCAGAGATTGTCTCTCTCACTTCACTCCCCTTTTTATAAATTTTTGGTAGGCATTTTATTCTCGGGATAGTGGGGCATGTAGTGAATTTAAAATTTTCAAAAGTCCGTGAAGGACTGCAGCGACGTTCTGCTGCCTCGGCAGAAGAAGATGGAGGTATCTGCCGAGAATGCCCTCGTCTGGAGACGCGTGAATGCGCTGGCAGGCTAGCATTGCGGTGTCGTGGGGCGGGTTCATTTCCCCAGCACGAGGACCCACTACAAAAAAATTTCGCACTCACGCATTTGGTGGTCAATTGATCAAAAGGCGACCGAAGTCGCAAAAAGTGTAGATAACTACACCGAGGGAGAAAGTACTTGTTCCTAGAACAATTGGAACCCGAAAAGAAAGGCGGACTTGGGGTAACCTCGTCATTACCCGACGAAGCTCATGGCCCACAAATGAAAGAGGGGCAACAGGGTGGTGATGGAGCCCCTTCGCACCCACCCAACCGGAATAAATCCATATTTTGTTGCAGTGGCCAGGTATTCCTCTTCTGAGTGGAAAACTCATACAACTTGACTTGTATAAACTTTCCCATCAGAAGGGGAGTACCCCGGTGACCAATTTATGCCATAGAATTATACAATTCGATTGCATAACGCTATGCCATAAAGAGGCACTCTGCTTGGGCCACTCAACCCGCGATGTCACCTGAAACACAGAAGGATTAGTTAAGTACCCGGCTGCTGGCTCATGTTTTTAGGGGGCAGCCTGGCACCGTACCGGGTCCTATACCCGGGCAAAGGTTATCGGAAAGGAAAGACCGATTTTCAAAAAAATTTAGCACTTCATTTTTTCCTTATATTTCTTCACAAGTGTTTCTTCTTTTCTATATAATCTGTGGTCAATATACCGATAAAAAATTCAATAATATTCTTCTGACTCAAATTAACTGATTACATTTCACATAGTGTTTGTGGAATATAACGCAAAGCTTTATGTATAAACTGATCGCAACAAAAAAAAAAAAAAAATGGAAAAATATATGTATCTAAATGTGCAAAAGGGGGGAAAAAATATATATATATATATATATATATATATATATATATATATATATATATATATATATATATATATATATATATATATATATGTATAACAATGTGTGCCAAAAGAATATATGTATATGTATAAAAATGTGCAAAAGAGAAAATATATATATATATATATATATATATATATATATATATATATATATATATAACAACGTGTACAAAAGAATATATGTATATGTATAAAAATGTGCAAAAGAGAAAAAAAATATATATATATATATATAACAACGTGTACAAAAGAATATATGTATAAAAATGTGCAAAAGAGAAAAAAAAAGTATATATATATATATATATATATATATATATATAGATATATATATATATATATATATATATATATATATATATATATATTTATTTATATATATATATATATATATATATATATATATATATATATATATATTTTTATATATATATATATATATATATATATATATATATATATATATATATATATATATATATATATATATATATTTATATTTATATATATATATATATATATATATATATATATATATATATATATATATATAATGAAATATAAGGGTACTAACCCAAACATCCTCGTCAGGCGCCCGCTGATGATGTGGGTGGTCCTGAAATTCAAATTTTTCTTCCGTTATAGCTACTTTTTGATTACACAAATAGCAAGCCCGTCGGCTGCGTCCTAAAGCAGGCATTTACAACATTGAATGACTATTTTGCCGGTTTTACGAGTTGATCCGTCTTAATAACTTCCTGGCGCTCTTGCTGTACGTTAAATATTATTCTATCGATTATTTAAACAATTTTTTTGTAGAAATTAGTCGTCTCGATTATTTTGACAAGTTGTTTAAAGTAAGTATTAGAGTAGGAAATCCATTGCATATCCAGGCTTCCAAAATTTTAACAATAGTATTTACATAAGGGCCCCACACTGTTGTTGCAGACAGTCAGTCGACTGTTTTTGCGTCGCAGAAAATAGTTCCACTCACTTCCAACCGTCAATCTGCGCCAAAGACAAATAAGACTTATCACCTGAAGGCGAACACTCTGCTATCGCTGAACTACCCGAACCATAAACCGATCACTTAATGGACACGGAATGAAAATCAGATTCGGTTAAACAATTCCTTTGTTCTTTCGTTGACTGTGATATTCAAAACGTCAATCGTCAATCAGCACCAAAGGCAAATGAGACTTATCACCTGAAGGCGGGCGCTGTGCTATCGCTGAACTGCACGAACCATAAACCATAAACTTCATGGACACGGAATAAAAATCAGGTTCGGCTACATAATTCCGGCAATCAGTTTCGGTCTGTTAAAAATATGGTGATAGCTCCCCGCTAATACAGGAAGAGATAAAAGTAATAAAATGGCAGTAATAACAACTGATCAAACAAATAGCGGTATACGGTCGAACGTAATAATGCAATCAATAGTTGCTTCAGGGAATTTATCTTTGGGATGGATAAAGATAATGACGAATAAATTCTCTTTACAGTATGTCCAAAAATTTTGTTCGATCATACGCGCCTTCGTCTCGCTTAAAAAAAAACCGTGCACCTTGAGTTGATCTGGCTTCGCAAGTCCAGATATCGTTAGCCACTGGCAAATGTTCTCTCGCTGATTACCTTGAAGCTGTAAAACTTCACCGTATTCGGGACGCTCTATTACTGTGCCATTGCACGCAAATTCCTTTTTACACGCCCGCACAATTTTCTTCAGGTCATATTCCGAGGAAAGGCACTGCACCGTAGTTAGTGTTTTTCGACCATTCCTCTGCTGAATTCTTATGTGCACAAGTCCGTCCTGTACAGTATCATCAGCACAATTGATTGCATCAGTAAAGGAGGCAAAGTTTTGCAAATTCTGGATGGACATACGATAAACAAATTAAACACAGGCAAGAAATAAAACTGCCAATCGAATATCGGGCACAACTAGTCAAATCCAGATTCTGAAATCAAACTGCTCGCGTGTACGACGACTAGGCTCGAAAGGTCTCGTCCTCCTCATTCACTTGATTCACTAAAATGACAACAGTCAAATATCGAACAGATGGAAAAACTAACTACCGAATATTTCCTTACATACATCAGACGGATCCATATTCCATATCGCTGGAATTTTAGTTTTTTGCCTTTAAATGTTGAACATGATCGGGATCCTTTCGCAGAAGGCGATCACTTTGAACGAGTTATGAATGTCACAAATACTCTTCACCCCACGAGACTTAACCTCCTCCTCCTTCACTTGATTACCACACCTGCGCCCTGTCAAAAATCTTAAATCGTTCCAGATCAATCTAAAAGGGCTGCGTTCGTTGTGATCAAATTGGAGGGAAATTGATGTCCCATACAATTTGCACAAAGCAGCTGGTCTTTCGTTTGTTTAGTTGATCTGGGACATATTATGCCTGAATTTCCTTTAATCTTTTGCCGGTGCCGAATAATCGAGCAAATAATAAAAAAAATAAAATAAGAGAAATCTATAAATTGACATAAATAGAAATAGAATTTGAATTCTATGTGGATTGATCCCATAATTTTAAGAGAAAAAAGGAAGAGAAAAAAAAAGTAAATTTAACTAACTGCTCGATTACGACAGGCAGCTAACTCAAACCTTCGATAACTCTCCAATCGTTTCTTCACAGCTCTTGATCGTCTTTTTGAACCTTTTGATGGATTTTTCCAAGGGTCTCTGGCGAAGTTCGATGAAATTTCCACTATTTAATTTTTTCGCGACCGCTTCCTCATATTTTTCTTTATCCATTATCACTACAATGTTTCCTTTGTCCGCCTTGATATAATAAACTAGTTTCTGCTTCAATCCAAACACAATGCTGATATCCTTGCTGTTTGTGCGTTCATCAGCTTCCCTTAGCGTTCTTCCTATTTCATTTCGCGCTAAGTTCTTCTTCTTCATGTAGTCCTTTAATCGCTGTCTCCATCTCTACAATGATATTTTCTTTTGGTATTTAGCAGTTTAGCCCCATGTTCAATAATTGCATTTCTTCTTCATTGAATTCCATCGTTGATTTGTTTACCCACCAGTCCGGGGATTTCTTTCACTTCCAAGCGTATTTTTGTCCTTGGGGTCATTTCCTCCAAGCTTTGCAATTCTTATTGTGCGTTGTTCGTTTCCTTTTCTTTTCACATTTGTGTGCTGTTACTGCCTTTTCCAACAGATCTTTCATGTGTCCTTTGCCGCAATTCTCAGATTCACTCATTAGTTCGAGATGTTTTTCATATGTCATAAGTGTGATTCATTTAATTTTGAGTAGAGTTGCTTGATGCTAATTTTTATTAAATTCCTTTCCACGATTTTGTTTTGATTCGTTGCATGTTTTAATCCACTGTATATTTTTACTACATGGCTCTTCAGAGTTATTAGTTTTTCGAGACAAGTTTTCAAAAAATGTATGTCTTCCCTTGTTCTAGCTTGCGATTTCTTATACATATTTACCATACTTGAAAAACGTGAGTTGGTGCCTGGTAGCCACATCAATATTTGTAACTTGTTTCGTTTCACAAAATATTTTTGAATAAGTAAAAGGTCTTCCTTTGAATTTTGCGTGTTTTTCATTTTATCAGAATCGATTTTCGACTGTATTCTTCAGCGACTAAATGATTCAATTTGTATATTCTACTTATATAATAATATAACTATTTTAAGAGTAAGGTTAACAGGTAATAAACCGGTATTGGACAAATAAGGTAATTAGAAAATTTCTTTATAAACCGGTTTTAGAAAGTTACGAGCTACAAAGTGTAATTACTTAATGATTTTGCCATTTACAATATTTCAATGCTCTTGTGAAGTAATTAGATTATCTTGAATAGCCATGATTTACAATTGCCCTCACCCTGATTCATAAGTGTGTTCTTTTCTTGGTTTATGACCAGGCTCTCCATAGGATCCAACTCTCGCTTATCCCTTGGTTCTTTGATTGGGGTTACTTCTTCGATGGTTTTCTCTTCTTTTACCACGATGTGCTCCGCTACTGTTGATTTGAAGTTTAAGTTCTTACCTTTCTTTTTTTGTTGCTATTGCTTCTCCAATGTGCTCTTTTATTTGTGTAGAAATTTTCTAATTACCTTATTTCTTTAATACCTGTTAAATAAACACTCTTACCCTTAAAATAGTTATTGTATAAGGAGAATATACAAATAGAATTATTTAGTCCCTGAAGAATACAGTCGAAAATCGATTCTGATAAAATAAAAAACACGCAAAATTCAAAGGAAGACCTTTTACTTATTAAAAAATATTTTGTGGAAATGAAACCAGTTATAAATATCAATATTTTGTCACGGTCGATAACAAGTGCCAAAAAAATTTTCCTGAAAAATGGGGCTACTAATCAATGAGTATAAAACAAAGTCCTGACGTACTCCAGGAAAAATAAATCAAATACGCAAAACATCCCCATTGGTGAGTAGGATATCAAAAATGTGGGCAAATTTGTGTATTTGGATGCCAAAATAACGAGAACCAGTAACGAAAGAGATAAAACAGCCAATGAATACAGCAAGCAAATAAATTTTTGTATTGATACACAGGAAAACAAAGCTCCATGTACACAAATGTGTAATTAGACCTGCGTTATGATATGAGTGTGAAACATGAACTCTAATCCAAGTATCCAAAAATATATTGAACGCCTTTGAGCAACAAATCCTGAAGCGGGTATTTGGAGCGAAACTAGATAGAGACTAATGGTGAACTCGATACAACCATGAGCTACGAGTATATGAAATGTTTGACGAGCTGTAACTCTCAATGATTGTACGACTGCCAAAGCTGCAGTTAGCTGTGGGGGAGCAACGGATACCCAAAAAAGGTATTCGTTGTGAGAACCGAAGGGCAGAGACCAGTAGGGGGGGAAACGCTGATCTGACTCGATCGACGAAGTCAGTTCATCGCTGCTCAAGGTTGAAAATTGGTCAATGGACCGAGACTGTTGGAGACACTTGCTGTAGAAAGCGGAGGCCCGAGAGAGGCTGTAGTGCTACGAAGAAGAAGAAATCGAGTCCCTTAACGTCTTATTGATGATGGCAATGCAATGGCATCACATATTCAAATGATTGGAAAGCAGAGCTACTTGCGTATATTCTCACGTCACCATAATCTAACGTCTGGTTGACACAGCATGATCACAGATATGATGGTAGATGTGTCTTTTGAATCATTTCTTATGTCAAAATCTGTGCCACTTACTGGCAAAATTTAGCCCAGGGAAAAAGTAAAAGTTTTCCAAAATCTAAAATGTAACAAAACGTTTGGTATTGATTGTATCACCTAAAATGCATTGAAGAACTTATCCCGCAAAACCATCATGTCACTTACTTATATATTCAACGCTTTCTAGAACAACTTTTATTTCCTGACAACATGAAAACATGCTGTACTTATTTCGATTCGCAAGTCCGGAAAACGCCTATTTTATCTAGGCAGTTATAGACCGGTAAGTTTTTTGTCAGCTCTAGGCAATATTTTTAAGGAATTAATTCTGATACGAATGATCAGTTTCATTGAAGACAAAAATATGTTTCCAAATTTTCAATTCAGCTTTAGAAATGGAAAGTCGACTGACCTTTAGCTTGCTTGCGCGTCAAAAGATATTAAGTAGACGAACTCCGCCATAGACGGTCCCAAGCCCGTTTGAGAAAGGAAGAGGGAACTCTCTGTTTCCTCCTGTCTCCTCAGCTTCCATGATTCCTCATCCCAAACATCCCCCCCAATTAAATGGTAGTAAATGCTCTCGGGGTGCACATTGGGTTTACTGGCTCCCCAATAATGTAACATTAAATGTCAAGAAATGCTCAGACCTGTAAATACATCTACAGCTCTGCTACTAAATCCTAATTACACCTCCTTTGTGAGGACGTAACAGGGTGAAGGCGAATCTTCCGCACCTGATAACGGCATCGACGTAATAACCATGTCGCCGGAATGGAGGTTGGGCAACGGGCTGACTACCTGTCCCTGGAAAACCTTTAATTGTTTCGAAACCTGCAGATGGGCCTCGGAACGGATTGGAGTCACGGCAACGATCTCGCAAACGAAAAAAGGACTATGGCATTGCCTCCTGGAATGTCAGATCACTCAATCACCCTGGCACTGTTAAGGACCTTTTACAACAGGCCAGTCAATATCAATTCAAAATACTGGCAGTCCAGGAAACGAATTGGACTGGAAACGATATTCAAGCCTTGAGATCGAACGCAATTTTTAAAAGTGGGAATCCTACTGGAAAAAGAGAATTTGGAGTAGCCTTCATTGTGGATAGGGAGTTCAAATCGCACGTTATTGATTTTAAGGCAGCCAATGAACGGTTGTGTGTGAAATTCTTCAAAATCTGGCTGATTAATGTTCACGCCCCGACCGAAGAAAAAGATGAAGAAACGAAGGAATAGTTTTACAATCACCTGGAAAGACTGGTCGACTCATTGCCTACAAACGATACAAAAATTACTCTGGGTGATTTCAACGCTAAGGTTGGCAATGAGTTATCTCATCGAGGAACGACCGGAGGATATAGCCTTCACGATGAAACAAAGGACAACGGCCAGCGCTTGATTGACTTTGCATGTAGCAGAAATCTAGTCACACGTTCAACTTGCCTCCCACATCGACGCATTCATAAAATGACCTGGGTATCACCAGATGGCAACACACAAAACCAGATCGATCATGATCTGATCCAACAACGTTTGGCCTCGATATTTGACGTTTGTACATACCGAGGAGCTAATTGCAACTCAGATCATTACTTGATCAAATTAAACTATCGATGTTGTATGTCAAAAGTATATTCAGCGAAGACCAGCCTGCTAAAAAAAATTTGACATCGAAAGACTCCAAACAGCGTCTGTGGCTGAAAATTTTAACGGAGACCCTTGACAACCAGCTGACTCCCATCTTATCAGACGCATCGTTAAAGACGAGCAACGAGCTCTGGATGGAAGAGA
Source organism: Odontomyia ornata (assembly GCA_963969285.1). Classification (NCBI taxonomy): domain Eukaryota; kingdom Metazoa; phylum Arthropoda; class Insecta; order Diptera; family Stratiomyidae; genus Odontomyia; species Odontomyia ornata. The sequence continues at coordinate 346,871,760 of OZ017738.1, read as the reverse complement.
AATCGGCTATCAGAACCGTGGCAGAACAGACGGTCGGACATCAAGCCTGGCGCAAGAGGAATGATTGGTTCGATGATGGGTGCCAGAATGCGTTAGATAAAAAGAATCAGGCGTACAAAGACCTCGTAGGTAGAAAAACCAGGCCGAAGAGAGAACACTATGAAAATCTGAGAAGAGCAGCGACTAAGATAATTAGGATTAAGAAAAGAAAATACTATGACGACCAATTGAGAAGTATAGATGTAAGCTTAGCGAGTAACAACACAAGACAAGCATACAAAGTAATGAAAAGCCTGAAACGTGGTTATCAGCCCAAAACCATGCTCTGTAGTGATGACAGCGGCAATATCATCGCTGATGAAATCAAGATTAAGGAAAGATGGGCATCATGTTTCAAGAACCTCCTTAACCCTCCGCACAGCTCCAGAACATCGGAGCCGTTAGATGTCTGCGGAGAACTTCCGTTGGCCCCACCAACTCTAGATGAAATTTTTTCCATCATCGAAGCCCAAAAGAATAATAAAGCGCTGGGCATTGATGAGATTCCAGTGGAGCTCATCAAAAATGGTGATAGTACTGTTCATAAAGCTATTCATAAAGTCATCAAGCATATTTGGCAACAAGGACATATGCCAAACGAGTGGAGCTAATCAATTATATTCCCTATCCACAAAAAAGGTGACAAGCTACAGTGCGAAAATTATAGAGGCATATCACAACTTTGTACGGCGTACAAAATTTTTTTCTAAAATGTTAGAAAATCAAATCGGATTATACGTCAACAGTATAATTGGGGAGTTTTATGGTGGTTCTAAAGCAGGTAGATCAACAACAGACCGATTTTTCACAGTCAAGCAGGTACTTGAAAAATGCTGGGAGTTCAACATAGACGTACAACAAATTTTCGTTGACTTTAAGCAATCATACGACAGTATTGATCGTGACGTACGGTACCAAATAATGCTTGGTTTTGGCATCCCAGCCAAATTAGTGTCTTACCAAAACGACAATGACGTCGACAACCTCCCAAGTCCGCATCAATAACCAACTCACCGATGCCTTTGACACAAACATCGGACTAAAAAGTAGGGAGATGGGCTGGCCCCATTGCTATTCAATTTGGCTCTGGAGTACGTCATACGCGTGGTACATTACTATACAAGTCGAGCTAAGTAGTGACCTATGCGGACGACATCAATATTCTGCCACGATCATTAACAACTCCCAAAGAACTCTTCCTGAAACTTGACAGCGCCGCAAAACTAATAGGGCTACAAATCAACAAAAATAAAACAAACTTCATGACGCAGTCGAGGAAAAATACCTCAAATACACTAAATATCACACTTGGCGAATATAGTATCGAGAATGTGAGCAACTTTGTGTAATAAGGCGCCAAAATAACGAAAACGGGCAACAAAAGAGACGAAATATGCCGAAGAATACAGCTCGCAAATGAAATATTGTATTCAGTATTGACGATCTTGAAGGCTAGCTGCATACACAGGAAAACAAAGCTCTAAGTATACAAATCTGTGATAAGATCTGTGTTATGCTATGGGTGTGAAACATGGACACTAACCCAAGCATCCGCAAATATATTTAACGCCTTTGAGCGACGGGTCCTGAGGCGAATAATCGGAGCGAAGCTAGACGGGGACCAATGGCGAATTCAATGCAACCATGAGCTGTATGAAATTTTTGACGAACCGGAGATCTCCAGGATTGTAAGACTGTGGAAGTTGCAACGGGCGGGACACATGAATCGTATGGACGAACAACAGATACCCAAGAAGGTATTCATTGGGAGAACTGAAGGCCGGCGGCCAGTGGGGAAACCGAGGAAACGCTGGTCTGATTCGGTCGACGAAGACAGTTCATCGCTGCTCAGATTTCGGAATTGGAAGACGTGGTCAACGTACCGAGACAGTTGTAGGTGCTGTTTGCAGGAAGCGAAGGCCCGAAAGGGGCTGTGGTGCTAAGAAGAAGAAGGAGACGAAAAATGTCTACAGGGATGATCACAACCGATATCGAAAAAGCATTTGATACCGTGTGGCATCGGGGATAAATCTTTAAGTTAATAAAATTCAAAATTCTACACTGCTTAATAAATTTAATTTGGTCATTCCTCAAAGACAGAGCATTCTTTATCAAAATCCAGGACTCAAGTTCTAGTTCTTGCAACATACCAGCTGGAATCCCATAAGATTCATGTCTCAGCCCAATACTTTTCAATACTTGTATCTTCACGTAAGACTTACTTACTGAAAACAACTGTACGAGTACAGTTGCTACCTTTGCAGATGACAAATATTTTTATACAGCATTGACAGATCTGGCAGAACTAGTTACAAATATGGGGAGCATGCTCCATAAAATATATCAATGTTTTCATAAATAGAGAATCAAAATGAACTTTGAAAAAACTTGAGCAATTTGCTTCACTAAGTAGAGAATAACATGTCTAGGGCTCGCTTCAGACCAAAAACTAACATACAAAGATCAGATAGAATCTACATGCTCGAATTAACAATCCATTCTAGCCCTGTATCCGCTATTGAACCGTAGATCCTTCATGAGTCATAAAAATAAAGTTCCGTTAGACAAAACGGTATGAAGCTCCTGCCTGGGCCTTGTGCGCAAGGTACTTGAAAAGTAAGCTTCATTTCATGCAAAATAGATGTCTGAAAATAGCACTAGTTAAACCTTTTTAGGGTTTTGTACATCATAAATTAAAAAACTCTGTTGAAATCACGACCTGTGTCCATCTGTAAGTCAGAGCAGCTCTTCTGCGAAATTATAGACGCTAAAGCCATGTAACTTTATTGCAAAGGTTAGAAGTGTTGACTTCTTTAAAGTGTAGGGCTGAAAACATTTTTCACAGAGTTTAAAGGGGGTCTTCACAAATAGAGAGGTGACCCTCCAAAAAAAATGTCCACAATTGGTAGCCAAATAGTATATAATTGGGAAGGTCTCAATGATATACTTTCGAAACAAGTCCTAAAACTACCTTATCGGTTCCGAGGGAAGCGGGAAAAGGGGAAATTTAAGGAAAAATTATTGAAGTACGCCTTAATGAGCACAATAACAATTAATATGTGATAAGTCGAAATTTATCGCAATGTTTTTAGAAAAAGCATGATTTCGCAATTTTACATTTTCTTGAGTAAAACGCTAAAGGTGCCCTTAAATTCAATGAAATACAATAAACAAATGGCTATTTGTAAGAATGACCTACCCTAAAAGCTCAAAAAGTCAAATAGTACAATTTCCTGTATTCTTCTTCTTCGTAGCACTACAGCTCTTCTCGGGTCTTCGCTTCCTGCAAATACCACCTCCAACTGTCTCAGTCCATTTACAGCGTCCTCTGATTCCGAAATCCGAGTCAGGTCAGCGTTTCCTTGATTTTCCTACGGGTCTTTGGCCTTCAGTTCTCCCAACGAGTACTTTTTTAGGTATCCGTTGTTCATCCATACGATTCAGTTGTCTAGCCCACTGCAGCTTCCGCAGTCTTATAATCGTTGAGATCTTCGGCTCGTCAAAAATTTCATACAGCTCATGGTCGTATCGTATTTGCCATTGGTCCCCATCTAGCTTCGCCCCAATTGTTCGCCTCCGGACCCGTCACTCAAAGGCGTTCAATATATTTGTGGATGCTTGGGTTAGTGTCCAAGTTTCAAATGCATAGCCTAACACAGGTTTCGTCACTTATTTGTATGATTAGAGATTCGTTTTCCTGTGTATGTAGCAGGTTTCCAAGATCGTCAAAATTGAAAAAAATATTTTACTTGCGAGCTGTATTCTTCGGCGTATTTCGTCTCTTTCATTGCCAGTTCTAATTATTTTGGCACTTAAATACACAAACTTGGCCACATTTTTGATACTGCGTTCGCCAAGTATGATATTTTGTGTGTTTGAGGTATTTTTCCTTGACTGCGTCATAAGTTTTGTTTAATTTTCATTGGTTTGTAGCTCTACTAGTTTGCTTCACTTCGAGCTTCAAAAAAAGTCCTTGGCAGTTGTTAATGACCGTGGCAAAATGTTGATGTCGTCTGTATACGCTACTACTTGGCTCGACATGTATAGTAATGTACCTCGTGTATCGACAGGTAACTTTCTTATGACGTACTCCAGAGCCAAATTGAATAACGATGGGGCCAGCCCTTTTCCCTGTTTTAGTCCGATATTTCTGTCAAAGGCATCGGTGAGTTGGTTATTGATGCGTACTTGGAAGGTTGTCGACGTCATTGTCATTTTGGTAAGACGGACTAATTTGGTTGGGATGCCAAAGTAAAGCATAATTTGCTTAAGTTTGTTAGGATTAATACTATCGTATGCCTGCTTAAAGTCAACGAAAATTTGATGCACGTCAATGTTGAACTCCCAGCACTTTTCAAGTACCTGCTTGACTGTGAACAATTGGTCTTTTGTCGATATACATGCTCTAAACCTATCTTGATACTTCCCGATAATACTGTTGGCGTATGATCGCATTTTATTTTCTAAGATCTTCGAAATTGCAACTTATATGTACGCCGTACAAAATAGTGATATACCTGTGTAATCTTCGCAATTTTTTGTGATCTTTTTTGTGGAAAGAGGACATAATTGATTAGCTCCACTCTTTCGGCATATGTTTTTGTGCGAAATATGCTGAATGACTTTATGAAAAGCTTTATGAACACTTTTGCCACCAGATTTGATGAGCTCCACAATCTTATCGACACCTGGCGCTTTATTATTCTTTTGGGCTTTGATGATGGAACAAACTTCATCCAGAGTTGGTGGAGCCAATGGAAGCTCTCAATAAATATCTATAGATTCCGATGTTCTGGAGTAGTGTGGGGGAGTATGGAGGTTCTTGAAGTATGATGCCCATCTTACTTTAATCTTGGTTGCATCAGCGATGATATTGCCGATGTCATCACAACAGAGCGTGGTTTTGGGCTGACAACCACATTTCAGGCTTTTTACTGCTTTATTTGCTTGCCTAGTATTGTTGCTCACTAGACTTACATCAATGTTTCTCAATTGGTCGTCATATTATTTTCTTTACTTAATTTTAACTATTTCATTCACTACTCTTCTGAGATGTCCATAGTGTCCTTTCCTGGTTTTCTTACCTACGTAATCTCTATGCGCCTAATTCTTTTTGTCTAACGCATTCTGGGCCTCGTCAGTGAACCAATCATTTCTCTTGCACCAGGCTTCATGTTAGATCATCTGTTCTGTGACGGTCCTGATAGCCGCTTTCGCTTCCATTCAGAGCTCGTTGCTCGTTTTTAACGATCCGTCTGATAAGATGGGAGCCAGCTAGTTGTCGATGATCTCGGTGAAGTTTTTGGCCACAGATGCCGTTTGGAGCTTTTGATGTCAAATTTTTGTAGCGGGTAGGTCTTCGCTGAATATGCCTTTGACATACAACATCGGTAAGTTAATTTGATCAAGTAATCATCTGAGTTACAATTGACTCCTCGGTGTGTACAGACGTCAAGTATGCTCGAGGCCCAACGCTGTTGGATCAGAAAATGATCAATCTCGTTTTGTGTGTTGCCATCCGGTGATACCCAAGTCATTTTATGAGTGCGTCGATGTGGGAAGCAAGTTGGACGTATGATTAGATTTCTTCTACATGCAAAGTCAATCAGACGCAGGCCGTTGTCATTTGTTTCATCGTGGAGGCTATATGTTCCAGTCGTTTCTCGATGAGATAGCTCATTGCCAACCTTAGCGTTGAAATCGTCCAGAATTTTTTTTGTGTCGTTTGTAGGCAATGAGTCGACCAGCCTTTCCAGGTGATTGTAGAATGTTTCCTTCGTTTCTTCGTTCTTTTTTCCGGTTGGGGCGTGAATTTTAGTCAGCCAGATTTTAAAGAATTTCGTTTTTATACGGATCGCATACAACCGTTCGTTTATTGCCATAAAATCAATAACGTGTGATTTGAACTCGTTATTCACAATGAAGGCCACTCCGAATTCTCGTTTTCCAGAAGGTTTCCCACTTTTGAATATTGTGTGCAATCTCATGTCTTGAATGTCATGCCCAATCCAATTCGTTTCCTGGATTGCTAGTATTTTTAATTGATATTGACTTGCCTGTTGTAAAAGGTCCTTAACAGCGCCAGGGTAATTGAGTGATCTGACATTCCAGGGTCGAATGCCATAGTGCTTTTTCGTTTGCGAGGTTGATGCCGTGAGTTCAATCGATTCCGAGGCCTATCTGCAGGTTTCGAAACATTTGAAGGTAAGTTAGCCCGTCGCCCAACCTCCATTCCGGCGGCATGGTTATTACGTCGATTCCGTTATCAGGCGCGGAAGATTCGCCTTCACCCTCATACACCCTCACAAAGGAGGTGTAATTAGGATTTAGTAGCCGAGCTGTAGATTTATTTACAGTTATTAGCATTTCTCGGCATCTAATGTCACATTATTGGGGAACCAGTAAGCCCAATGTGCGACCCGGAGAGTATAGTCAAGTCAAAGTCAAAGTCAAAAGCGCCTTATTTAATACTAATCGTTATAAATTTGAAAAGAATATCAAGCAAATTCTAAACAATAACAATAAAAAACTTAATGGCCCAAATGGCTCTCTAAATTTATACGTTATCATTAATCACATTACATCAAAAAAACTATAGCAAATTCAAATCAATGAAGATTATTACATATTATTGCATTCAATTGGAAAAAGGAGGAAAAACCAACCAACACTATCCTAAAATTATTTATAATCTTAACACAACAGCGAACTTTGATTCTACACCGAATATGTTTCAACTTAATACTAATGAAATGCAATCAAAAACTTTATCCTATACTAAAAAATTCTATAACAATGTTCCTAACCTAAACGTTTAACTTTATCTTTAACCTTATATAAAAAACCTATACGTAATTTTTAGCACAAATAAACAACAGTACTATATATAGCAATAATGAGCTGAAACTCTAAAACTAAATAACGAAAAACACAAAAACTGGAAATAAACACAAATAATTTAGACAATGCTATTCAGCCACCAATACCTAGATTGCCCCGTCTCAATTCGATCAGCTTCAACGAATCTAGCAAATGAGTATCTCCATTGGAATCGTTGGTCTCGTAAACTCAGATTCGGAGGATATTTCATCTTCTTATCGGTGGGCCGTCGATATATGTGATATATGACTGGGGCGCCGTCAGAATCAAAAACGTATCGATTCATGTCCAAATACACGAATGCCTCTGGTGGAACGAAGCCAGTAGTGAGGCAAGTCGCAATATACCCGTCTGTAGGGTGGAACGGCTGTGAAATCCAAGGGTTTTTACTCACAGTCACAGATCTTGCGATATGATTCCGAAGAAGTTTCATTATGAAGATATTGACCCTCGTCACTTCAGCAGTTTGATAAATTCTTCTATTCGATGTATAATGTTTCCAATCCGTCTCAGGCTTTCTGTACAAACCAGTACATGCACGAAGACATTTCCTTTCGAAAACTCTTAATTTTTCCATAGTCCTAGCACTCTGGTTGTTCCAGATCTGACATCCATATGTTAAAACTGGTCTAACCAGGGTCTTGTAACAGATAATTTTGACCTTTTGATCAATGTGGCTGGAATGAAGGAGTCTTCGTTAGGCCATGACTACTTCTAGTGCCTTACTGAACATGATTTTCACATACTGATCGAGATAAACACCGACGTATCGAACACCGGATTTATGTGGAACTCGCTCTGAACTACCCTCGCCAGCCATGATATGGAAATCTTTCCAATTACGTTTCAGGTCTTGACCGACCCCCTGCAGCGTTGTCCGAAACAAGATTGTTTCACACTTCTGCACATTGATTTTCATTCGGAAATTTTCAGTGTACAGCTGCACATCATTGAACATTTTTTGGAGATTGCTCTGAACTATTGTAGCTTTTCGGTCTGCCGTATGGATAGATGATCAGATCATCAGCAAATGCTACCAATGATCGCGTTGGCGAGACGTTCAAATCAAAGCCGTTCAATGGCTTGCGAATGAAGATTGAGAAGAGCAGAGGTGCAGTAACTGTTCCCTGCTGTAGACCGTTCAAGACCTTGAGTCACGCATTGTTGTCAGATTTCCATCAGCTACAACAAACGATTTGCCATACAACATATTACACATCATGGCGACAAGGGGTCTGGAGAACTTGTCCTGAAGGAGTTTAAAAACTAGTCCATCTAACCACACCGTATCAAAGGCTTTCTCAATATAAATGAGACATGCTCCAACACATTGTCTATCATTTAGTTTCCAACAGATGTCTGAGGTTACTTTCGTTATTGCATGTGTGGTTGAATGCCTGGCACGAAAACCAAATTGGCGATTCGGCATCAACTCATATTCCTCCGCTGAATGCTCTGTTGAGTATCACTTCAAACACCTTGCTGATGTTAGGCAGCAAGCTGATTGGGTGATAGCTTTTAGCGCACGAAGATTCTTTTCCTTTCTTCAAGATCGGAAATACCTTAGCCTTTTTCCACTCATTTGGGATATATGAATTGCTCAACAAGTTGTTGAACAATTTGCAATAATTCCTAATAGCAACCTGAGGCAAATGTCGGAGAACTACATTTGGAATACCATCAGTACCACATGATCTCTTGTTGTTTATCTTGTGAAATATGAAACACAAGTCTTCATAGCCGACAAAATAATCAATGAGATTCAAGCTCGGTATGAGTTCAGATGTTAATGTTTCATTGAAATGAAGAATTGATTCATCGTTCAGGCTTGATTTGAAGTCGAAAACTTTTGCTTCAACGACATCTGAAAATATCTCGTTCCCTCTCTCAGGGTATTGTAGATGAACCAATTCAAGATGTGTTCCAATCAGGGCAAGTTTATCCAACCCTTCACAAATAATCCTGTTTCCATTTCTATCCGGAGTCGTACTATCAATTTCGATACCAGCCCTATCGAGAAGATTTATCTCATCACTAGTGATTTCAAGATTCGATACCTTCACTCGAGACTTATTGCAGAATATGCTATTCACTTTCGCAAAAACGCCGTCTGGGTCCTGTGGCCTAATACCCCTCAAATTTTTCGCCCATTGATTACTGACCTCACTCCTGAAGTATGACCGGATAAGTTCCGGATATTCTTCAGGTTTTAGTCCAAAAATCGTCGATAAATATTGTTGTCGCGGGTGACAAGAAGGCTTTTCAATCTTTTCGACCTTGCGATGGTTGGTGTTTCATATCCTTCCATATTGTTTCGATGTTTAATCTTGGGAACAACTTTCTCAATTGTTTCCAACGTCAGCTTCTTTAACTTCGACAAATAGACATATATTTCATCGTTAGTTAGATTCCTGTTATTAGGAACCATTGAGCAAGAGTTGCCACCATCAGAAGGGGGATATTGCTTCTGGTACTCCCGATTAAACTTCTTTTAAAACTTTCCCCAGTCTGTTTTTTTGAAATTCAACCGATGATTTTCATGTTGAATTGGAATGAGGAAGACATCATCCCTTTGATGATTTATTTCCATTACGATTGCGTTATGGTCGCTATCGTAAGGAAGCACCTGCAGTTTCCATTGAGGACTATTAAAGCTGAATTAAAGTATTGCGTCTGCAATGCAGAGGTCCAAATATGAATTTGTCCTAGCGTGTGTTGTGAACTCCGATCCATATAGATTGCACCTGTATTCAATTTTGCGTTCAGGTTACCAGCAAGAATATAATAACTATGCAGCCTGTTCAATTCGAGTATTTCAAACAAGGAATTGAGCTCCTCCTTGCGCTTGAGAACAGTTCCACCAGTTGCGTAGGCAGAGATAACAAAGAAGTTATCCCGCCTGGCAGTGCAATTTTGATAACGGACACTTCAAGAGATTCAAAGCTTTTGAATTCGACTTTTTCAATATTTTAGAAATAATAGGGTCTTCGAACCAATATTCCGGTGCCACCTTCCCCATCACCTATTACCCTATCGTTCCTTACGAATTCAAAATCCTTGAATGCCATGGAGTGCCATGAACTGAGGTAGGTGTCGGTGAGAAGCAGGATGTCAGGCTTCTGCTTGACAATGAATTCAAGGAGATAATTACGCCGATGTAAAGAAACAATGGAGTTGACGTTGATCGAGATGAGACGAATCCTGTCCATGGAAATGTGACTGGATAACAAATTATTTTGAGGCATTTGAAACCCCTAAACGATGAAAAACAAGATTAATTTTCGTATCTTGCTTATCGATTCTTTCCGATAGAGAATTTAATTGCTGTAAAATTTTGAGAAGCAGCTCATTATTGCCACTTACATTATTTACACTATTTACCGCATTTTCTGCTGGTCCTCTAGCGGCTTGTGCAAATGATACTCCGGGCTTAACGAAGTTTGGAGCTAAGACACTGCAGTGTAGTTGTGTTTGCTACTGGACAGATTTTAATCTTGCATCCTGATATGGGGAGCATCCTCGATATGATGCCGGGTGACCAAAAACACCGCAGTTTACACAATATAATTCCTCTTTTGGCTCCATCTGAGCCAATTTGCACTCACCGGGAGCATGCACGTCCTTGCATTTGACGCATTGGTAATGCATGGCGCAGTTTGCAGCCGAATGCCCAAATCGTTGGCAGCGATAGCACTGGTTGATTTCTCGTTTCTGGAGGCGTTTCCACCTCACCAATCGGAAATTTAAATATCTGATTTGCTGAAGAGCGCTTCGACTGCTCCTATTTGATATTTGTACTAAATAAAGTGGTAAATTTGTTGTTTTCTACCGTCGACCTTCTTGTCGCGAATGTTTTAGCTGAGATAAATTCGATTTATGGTGCTGCTTCCTTGAGAACCTGAAAAAGATCGACGGTATCTTCTCCGCAGTCCATGCCCTTCAACAAGAACGTCTAGTTCTTCTCGCTTTTTGGGGTATAAGTGAAGTCCGGAACCTCCCCAGAATTTAAAGCATTTTTTGCTGATTTGAAATCAACCAGTGGTTTCGTTCTAATAGATAACTTCTCGGCATTGATTCGTTTAACCATGTCATATCCGCTTTGACCGAAGACATTAATTGGCGGAACTTTCTCTGTATTCTTTACTTTTTGAGGAGAACCAGCAGAACTACGAGCTGGTTTCTTTTCCTTATTTTTTAAATAAATTATAAAATTATTATCTTTATTACCTCCATTATTTTCATTTTGTTGGAGTCCGTCCAGCGCTGCAAAGTAATTCTGGCTTTCGTTGTTGCCTCCAGCACTTAATACTTCTTCTGTGATGATTGGATTAGCGGCTTTCTTCTGCTTTGCTAGCGTATCAATTTTTCGTACCGGTTCAGTATCTTACACTTTTCTTGCTGTCTCGAACATATCTTTGTACGTTTTGATTCCTAATTTTAATTCTTCGATTTCAGTTCAAAGTCGACTCACCTCCTGCCTATCCTCGACCACTTCTGTCTTACTGCCGCCATCTGCGGTGTCCTGGCTGCTCGTGTGTCTTCGCTTGTTGACACTTGCCGCCAATTTCACATTGTCGCTCCCCCCGGAAGGAAGCCGTCGGGCTCCTCCATACAGAAGTCCCGCGTTAAGTCTTTGGTTTGTTGCCTTTTCTTGATTTATTGATATCGTTGGTCGATGTCTTCGACGATAAATTCTTCCTCAATAAAATCAAAACTTGCTTTTGACTGGCTCGTAAAAAATTATTTCAATTTTTGAAACTGATTTTTGTGAAAAATTAATTAATTTTTAAAATTAATGACAGGCACGATTAAAAACACGTCTATACGCCACGAGTGCTAGACGTAGAATGACCCGGAGAGCATTTACTACCATTTAATTTTGGGGTTGGGTATGAGGAATCATGGAAGCTATGGGTTGGGCAAGCAAGAGGTTCCCTCCTCCTTTCTCAAACGGGCTTGGCACCGTCTACGGTGGAGTTTACCCTGTCGAAAATTTAACAAAAATAAGAAAGAAAAAACTTTCACTGAAAGCTGTTTCATTCATAAACCCTCGCGTGGCAGCGCTTAAAAATAATAACATACAATAGCTATTGGTCCTTCTTAGCCTCGAAACCGCTGACAGGTTAGTTTAGTTAAGAGTTAAACCAAATTAGGATAGTATATGTTAACTTTAATATAAAACAAGGTTCTTTGCTAAAAAAAATTTTTCCTTGCGATCATGAAACACTAAATGAAAATCTTTTTGCACTGCTAAAATAAATTAAAGTATCAAGGTTGTAATAAATATGCGTTCCGATATTCTCCTACATTTTTGTTACTTATTGTAACTCACTGAATAAAGAATTAAATAAATAAATGAATACGTCTTGTAAGTTCAAGCAAAGCCATTAATTACATGGGTTTCGATAACCTGTCGCTTGAAAGTTGTTTAAACAAATTTATAAATTTTGAATAGTGCTAAAGTTACCACTTGTTACGAGCCACTGAGTAGGATGAATATTTCATTTGGCAGACTATCACAAACGACAGCTAGAATTACACGAATTTGAAAAAAAACGAAAAATAATTTAAATTAGCAATATTTATCTTCCTATATTTGAAACATTGTTTATTGCTTCCAATAACGTAAAAACCGTTTTCCCACGCTAATGATTGCCTCGATTTATCCACCGTGATGCATGTATTATATCTGCTGCACCAATCACAAAAAATTTAACAAGCTATACCATTTGTGTCAGTACAGGTCAGTCTTAACCAGGAAAATTATTCACCTTCGCCCAACGTATCTGAGAATCGTTCTCATGCGCGATTTCTTTTCCTTCATAAATCATTGTATTGTATCTCAATCAATTTGTTACGGAGCATTTCTCATTCCGCTTCTTGCAATTGATCTAGTTTGCTTCAACTTGAGCTCGAGTGCAAAGCAAACTCAATTATACCTTCGAGTGCTTCTTGAATTTCTTCACCCATCGACAAACCAGTATGAATTATTTATCAAATGAAATATTTATCTTCATCCATTTACTGTTCTAATCGAGCCAATTTGAGCATCTACAAGATTCTCGAGCATAAGTTAAGTGCTCTTGGGAATTGTAATGGCGTACTTTCTGGAGGCGTCCTTAGAATATTAATTTGGTGTGGCTCAAATTATAAAATTTTTATACACTACGCATCACCGAAGGCTCGTAGGAGTGTGGCGTTTATTTAAATTTGGAAAATATCCCACAGGTGGTCTCGCCGGGTAATGCCATTAGAATTCATGTATGCATGGTTGAGAACAAGTATCTAATTTGTTGGAGATGGGACTGTAGATGCTGAAAAGTGGGAAGATCTTAAATACGTTTACAAATAATAGAATTCTGAAAACACTTGAAATTGAAACAATGTTTCTAAGCATTTGAGTATTTTCAAACTAATATCTTTGCTACTTAAGTGAACTGTGGGCACAACCCGCCTGCTGAACTTGCTACAATTACCTGAAAAGATTTTTCTACTGCACCTAACTTCAAGTATCTTATTTCATGATCTTTCATTATATACTGCCAGACGGTCGAACACCTGAAAATTGCTCTCAATACGTTTTCAACGCTAAGGTTTTTCCCATGAAATGTTATGCCTGACTACATTGCTAAGATATTTGCCTTAAATGACTCCATTAATACTAACAGGTAAACAATAATTCAAGTCAAAACTATTTTCGTGAAAAATGAACGCTGCATAAATAGCTTCAAGTTAAATGAATACAACAACAAAACTTAATGTCAAGACCAGAAGCTTTGTTAACAAGAGGACCACGAAAAATCGATGTTCCTAAAAAATATTTTTAAACAAGTAATTAGCCCTCCGAAACCAATGAGTCTATTTTCGAAAATTGAACTCCCCTCGTATTAAATGATTTGATTGTTTGATTAAAATTTGAAAAAAATAGCCTTTTTATTTGTATCTTTATGTGTGCTGTCACAGGTGAATCTGTCTTCTTCCAATGGTCGGACTGCCAGTCGGTTCTTCAACTTGAAACAAATACAAGAAAAAAAATCCCCGTTGGCAGCACCAGTTGGAAAGGTAAATATCTCGTATGTAGCGTAAGGTTTCGAAAAAGAATTTGGCTTGCCCACTACTGGACTTCTTACTGCAATTTTTGTGGCACTACATAGGTATTTATTAACAAAAAAGATCTGCCGCCGTTCGTATTTGGAGACCCTTCACAGTGGCGCAAATATTTTGCTAATTAAATTGAGTTGCACACGTATGGATCACATATTGAAAATCGGCGGGTAATAAATTGTTATAAACATATTTATACTGGTTTCGCCCTTCTCACATTTGCTGTTTATACATTTCACAGTGGTTACCACACAAAGGTGATAACTTTTTGGCTTAAAAAGCTCAAATAGTTAATTTCAAAAGATTTCCATCAAAGTTTAATCAGCACTTGCATTGCCATTAATATATACATTTTCAATTCTTTTCTGAGCCATCAGGGGCCGTCATTCTGAATTTTTATTGAAAATGGCTGCTAAAAATATTAAGCTGTAAATTTTCGAATGTTTTATTTGTCATCCGATTTGCATAATTAAATTAAATTAACTTGCCTAAATAACTTATAATTTCAAGTTTTATCGGAATCTGTTGAGAAACTTGGCTGCTGGAGGCTGCTTTAAAATATTTTCTTACACTGCAAATTTCAAGAGGCACCACTTTTGACCTCCGTAGAAAATTTCCTCATTCTAGCTTATGTGGTTTGCGAGAAAACTCGTGACGCACGAACAAACGGACGGACAGACAGACAAGTCGCGATTTTATAACTTTTTAGGGTATTGTTAAAAATATGTTACAATATTTAAAAAAAAAAGTCTGATTTATAAATACTTTCAAGATAAGTCATTTAAAACGCGTCCATGGAAAAATTCATTATTTCAGTTGCTATTGAAATAGCGAATTGCGCTTGCCTTCTGTCCTTTGGGGACCGCCATTTTGAATGCATGCATTTGATTTTGGATAATTTTAAACCTTTGTATGCTACGACCTCATCAATCAATGCGGCCAATCTCGTTCAAATCAGAGTTTCACTCTAGACAGGGCAAAATTATTCAAATTTTAGTGGAAATGGCAGCTAATAATATTAGATTTTAAAATTTCTACTTTTTTATTTTTTAATCGATTTAAAAAAATTTCCGCATAATACAAGAACTTAGTACAAACATCCATAATCTCAAGTTTCATCAAAATCTGTTGGAAAAATTGACCACTAGAAGGCCACGAAACCCTGAAAAAGTAGCATATTTAAACCGCCCCCAAGTTTAAAAATTGCACATGCATTATCACCAAAATGTCAAAGCTTCTAGATCTAATTGATTTCTGTCTTAAAATTAAACTTCATATACATCGGATCAAAATTGCGACTTTTAGAAGTCTTTGAAATTTTGAGCTTCAACTGACCGCCATCTTGTTTTTTGCGACCTGACCTCCAGTTTTTTACATTACTCTTTAAATACTTATAGTTTTTATCAAAGTACTGAATTTCATTGACATTGGCTGAAAGCTTTGGTCAAAACTACTACAACAAAATTTTGTACGTTTTTCAACCTTCGAGCGGCCGCCATTTTGTTTCAGCTGTACCGACTTTGGATTTTTTTATTGTGAAACTCATCACATACATTAGTGAACCTTTGTACCAAATTTCACCCAAATCGGAGCTACACTTCGGTCAGAACAGAAATCAGGATTTTTCGTCAAAAATGGCCGCCATTTTGTTTTCGCCTGGCCGATATAGCTGCTTCAAAAACTTAACGGAGATATTTACTCAATACACCTTTCCTTAAAATTTGGTAAAAATCGGAGCAAAATTGCAACCTCTAGCGTGGTCACGAATTTCGGTATATATATATATATATATATATATATATATATATATATATATATATATATATATATATATATGTGAATAGCGGAAGGCTTAAATTCAATCAGAATTTCACAATCCGCTATTCACCGCGATGAAATTCGAACGATGGAACCGCGAGATAGTCGGTGACCAAGAATGGTTTAACTTACCCGATGGATTGTCGGTAAACTCACGATTCCTCCAGGCTGCGCAGCCAACTAGCGGGAGAATAAGGAGAGAATGGTAAAAGGAAGGTTTTGATGATGTGTTCTTTAGTGAAAAATTGATGAGCATCGAAGTAGAACTGGTTCATATGAGGATATCTGGTAGTCCCTCTGTTTCGCGTGATTCCCGAAACCAACTCATGAGATTTTACACAAATTCTTTTTCTCCTCTTATTTTCTTTTACGGTATTCTGACATGTGCCGAACAACATTAGAAGCTGTCCGTTCACTTCCGGCGAATTAAAAGTTGTAAGGAAGGCGTTGAGTACAAGTGACATCTATTGTCGAGCACGACAAAGTTATTTAAACTTAATTGGAAAATGAATCATGGCGATTATTATTAACAAAATGAAAAGAAGAAAAAGGGACGTGTGTTGCATCATGATAAAGTGAGGATTCACGTCCTCGGTCTCGCCTGAACATGCCACCTGCCCTGAAGTTTCACTTCAGATAAATAGACACAGAGGGCGTGACGGGGACGCAAAGGAAAATTATTTCAGACTGAAGCATGAGCCGAAGGAACGACAGAAGGCAATAGAAGAGGGATTACTGTAAGAGGAGGGAGGTTGTCCTCATGAATAAGCACAACAGTTCCCGGAGTGATAGGAGTAGACGGATGCTGCCATTTGCTTCGTTGTTGCGAGGTGTGTAGGTACTCCTGGCGCCATCGTTTCCAGAAGTCCTGTTGGAGTCGCTGAACGAGCTGCCAGCGAGACATGCGTTGGATGGACACAGAGGTAACATCATGATCGGGGGGTGAAGTAAGAGGACGAAAAATAAAATGACCGGGAGTGTGGGCCTCGAGGTCCGATGGATCCGACGATGGAATATAAAGAGGACGAGAGTTAAGAATGGCCTCAATCTGAGTGATGACGGTGAGAAATTCCTCATAGGTGAGCCGCTGCTCTCCAATGACTCGCATCAGATGATGGTTTGCAGAGTTAACCGCGGCCTCTCACAAGCCTCCAAAATGGAGACTAGCTGGAGGGATGAATCGCCAGTTAGTGCCAGATGAAGACGCCACGTCACAACGACTTTGCTGATGCTGAGGATTCGACAACAAACGCCCCAAGTCCCGAAGATAATTGCTAGCCCCCACAAAGTTAGTTCCGTTGTCCAAGAATATCACGGAGGGATTATCTCTGCGGGCAACGAAGCGTCGGTAAGCAGCGATAAATGCGGGAGTTGAGAGTTGAGACGCCGACTCTAGATGGGCAGCCTTGGTGGCAAAGCAGATGAAGACTACCAGGTAAGCTTTCGTACTAACAGCCCCGCGCAACCATGTACTGGTGACGTAGAAGGGACCGGCATAGTCCACTCCAGTGGTAGTGAAGGCCGCAACAGAGGAAACTCGCTCGGGAGGAAGATTACCCATCGGCTGAATTATTGGCCGGGGTTTACAGGTGAAGCACCTGTTGCATTTGCGCAGAGGATTCCGAATCACATTGCGTCCATCGAGGATCCAATATCGGCGACGTATGAACGAATCGGTTGTCCGCGCCCCAGCATGAAGCAGACGAAGATGAGCGTCATCAATGATCAGACTGGTTAGGTGATTCCCTTTGGCGAGAAAAGCAGGATGTTTGTGCTGATAAGGCAACAACTAAGACGAAAGACGACCGCCTACACGGATGATGTTATGTTCATCCAAAAATAGATGGAGTTGCATGATCAGACGATGACGCGAAGATGGGTTTTTTCTTCAGCAAAACATTGAGCTTGGATCAGACGGATAGCGGCGATTTCAGCTTCTTGAAGCTCAACAGAGGACAAACAACCAGCACGAGTTTGCGGCGGTTGCCTAGCATTGAAAGCAAAATGACGACAGAAGGCGATCACGCGTTCGAGGCGAAGAAAAGAGGAAAAACGATCGATGATAGAAGATTCTGAGGTGGTGGTGGCTAGCACTAGCGTGGAAACGGGTTTGGCTTTGGAGTCCACATCATCGGAGGAAGGCGAATCAACAGAGGAAATCAGCCAAGAGGATGGATTAGACAGCAGCCAACTAGGACCATGCCACCTCAAAGGATGGCGATGGATGCCACGAGACTGCAACCCGCGTGAAGCACAATCAGTAGGATTGTCCTCAGAAATGACATGCCTCCAGCAGCGGAGTGACACTAGGTCTTGGATCGATTGCCCACGAACGTCTTCCATTTGTGGCTTTCACCGCGGATCCAGGCCAAAGCAACAGAAGAATCGGAAAACGCGATGAACTCAGTGACCAAATGTGGAACGACACGGGTGGCCAGATGATGCATCAACTTGGCAAGCAGATGAGCGCCGCATAACTCGTGGCAAGGTGATCGCTTTACAAGGCGCTATTTTAGACTTGGCTGCTAGAAGATTAACATAAAGGTGTCCAGATGGTGATGAAGTATGCAAGTAGACGGCGGCGGCATAGCCGGACTCGGATATATCACAGAATCCGACTATAGACAATGTAGATGCTTCTGGGACGAAGCGGGGAGTTCGCAGATCAGCCAAAGACGGTAGTTGCGACTGAAAGTCCAACCAAGGTGCAGCAAGCTCCGAGGGCAAGCCTTGATCCCAATCCAGATGAAGCAGGCAAAGACGGGGGAAGAAGATTTTGGCTGAGAAGGTGACTGGCGTAAGTCAACCAAGCGGATCAAAAATCCTCGCTATTTGACTGAGCACTGTTCGCCTAGAAGAAATAATCAGACGATGGATTCCAACCTAGACCTAGGATTTTCAGGCCCGGATCACGATCAAGCAACAGAGGATCAACAGAGGAAAGTTCACGTCAATGATCAGACGGGATCCCTTGTAACAAGGGGGCGTGATTTGTAGCCCATTTCCGCAGCTCAAACCCGCCCGCCATGAGCAGATCCTGCACTTGCTGCCGCAAATGGATGACTTCAGCTTCCGATGAACTGCCCCTTAAAAGATCGTCAACATAAACCTCCTCCAACAGCACGTGCTTAGCGTAAGGATACTTGGCTCTTTCATCAACGGCCAATTGTTGAAGTGTACGGTGGGCCAAGAAAGGAGCAGACGATACCCCATAAGTGATTGTGTTCAGCCGATATGACTGAATGAGGTCGGATTCTGAAAAACGCCAGATGATTCGCTGATAGTCCCTATGCTCCGGTTCTACAAGGATCTGCCGATACATTTGTCTGATATCGGCGGTGAAGACAAACCGATGCAGTCGAAACCGTAACAGAAGAATGGAGACGTCAGCTTGAAGCTTAGGGCCAGTTAACAGAATATCATTTAGGGATTTGCCGTTAAAAGACGCACATGACCCGTTAAAAACCACTCGGATTTTGGTAGGAGGGTCATCTGGTCGATGAACGGGATGATGAGGAATGTAGTAGAGCTCATATGGAGAATTGGTTGACTCTGCCACCAATTCCATATGGTCACTATCTAAGTAGTCGCGCATGAGCTCATGGTACGCCGCACGCAGCTCAGGCTGTCTCTTTTTTTTTTCTTTTTTTTTGTGGTAGGGAGGTGAATGATATTTATGCACAGAGTGTGTCTGTCACTTGAGGCGATGTTCCTAGTGAGCGAATTGTCGCTTGGCCACATTGACCGACACCCCAAGGCTGTGGGAAGCAAGAGGGAGTTTCACGATGTATCGCCCAGTGGGAGTGCGAGATAAGCTGGAAATATACATTTCCTCACACTCTCTCTCGGCTGGAGTGAATGGAACGACATCGGCAACCCCATTCAGCTCCCAAAACCTATGGACGAGGTCGGTAAGATTTACATCAGGCAAATGAGCCTTAGCCGGAATATGGACAGCGGAGTTCAGAGCTAAAATCTGATGATGCCAAGACCATGGAGGACTCAGATGTTGTAGCCGCATTGGGTGATGGATGGCCAACAGATGAACAAAACGAATCAGCAGCAGGTACTGAGGGGGAGTCAGATGACTCAGACGAATCGATGGGGCTCTCAGCAAGCAGCTGAACATGGGTTTCCCCGGATTGGGAAGGCGATCCCGAAGCAGATGGCTGATGAGATGATGATCGAGGCAATAGCTTATGTGAATTGGAGGAGTTGATGCCAGATTTGGCGATTCGATTAGTTCGCCATGGACGACGGGTGTTGCCATCAATGATGCTAGGTGCGAAGATGACATGCTTAGGACGGATCAGAAAGCAGATGAAGGATCAGAAACGGAAGCACATCTGAACCTAGCAGGATATCAATTTTTCGAGAACGATAAAACAAATGATCGGCCAGATTGCGCTTAGTTAGCTCAAGCCAGTGGCAGCAAAACTCTCTAGAAGGCAGAGGATCGATGCGATTGGTGTCAATGACAAGTGCTTTGATCTTGAGATACGGAGGATCACCACGATGGAATAAAGTGACATATGCATATCCTCGGATACGTACCGGATTCACACTACTGAGGGTGCGCAGATGAATCGGCTCGGAATGCAGCCGAGAGGCACAGTCTGAAGTGATGAGAGTGGTTTGACTACCGGTGTCCAGAAGGGCACGAGACAAGGTGTGGAATCGGTCATTTTCGAGGCGGACAATGGCGGTAGGCATCAACTGCTCTGGGCGTCGGTTATGACGGCGAGCAGGGGGTGGTGTTGGGCAAGAAGAGAACAGACGATACGGCGGGAACAGACGCTGAGATGATGGTGAGTGAGCGAGTCAATCCGAACGCTCCCCAAAAGAGGGGGGTGATCGGCGAGGGTGCCTTCGTTGCTCCCTAGGTACGTAGGAAGCAGTGGATGCTTCAGAAGGTGAAGGCGAGATGGAACGCGTAGGCGAACGGGAGCTTGCACGCGATGAAGCACGTGCAGCCACAGGTTGAGCAGACGAAGAATTTCGAAGCGACGTTGGCCGTGATGACAAGTGGGATTCACCTTCTTGGCAAAGTGGTGGTGCGTCGTTTCTCGGATGCAAGATGGTGTGATGCCTCTTGCCGCAAGTATGGCAAGAATGCGTGGATTGGCATTGGTCAGCAGAATGATACACTGACAAGCAATTGCGGCAAATAGAGGTGCTTTCCATATAGTTTCGACGCTGTTGAGACGTCAAGGCTTTAAATGTTTGACACTGGCGGATGGAATGGTCGGGGCAAAACAGATGAACGGAATGGTGATTTGGAAGACGAGAAGCGTTGTTTGAAGGCAGAAGGCGAACGCGATGATGTGGGGGAACGACCAGGCGACTCGATTTTGGAGGGTTGAGGAGGCGCAGTACTTTCCATGACTCGCAATTGTTGATTAGCAAATTTTAAAAGCATGTCAAAAGAAGGAAATTCATCATTTGTCAATATCTGTTCAAAGCGCTGACGAGAGTCATCGT
Source organism: Odontomyia ornata (assembly GCA_963969285.1). Taxonomy (NCBI): domain Eukaryota; kingdom Metazoa; phylum Arthropoda; class Insecta; order Diptera; family Stratiomyidae; genus Odontomyia; species Odontomyia ornata. The sequence continues at coordinate 346,850,439 of OZ017738.1, read as the reverse complement.
CAAGATTTTGTACGGCAAGCGAAAATAGCAGGAAATCAGCCAAAGTGTCAATGGGCAATGATTTGAGCGCGTGAATGGCATTTTGATGGGTTGTGGCGAACCCTTCTATATGTTCAATAGAGGCGGTAGAAGATTTGCGATAACGTAAAATTTGCATTAAATACATCTGGGCCAAACGGTGATTATTTTGGAATCGTTGTCGTAACGCTTGGTAAGTGAGGGGGTAGTTTTCAGCACAGAAATCAAGGTTAGCGATGACAGCTACGGCTTCGGCTGTGATGAACGATCGCAGAAAATGAAACTTCTGAGCGTTTTGCAAAGACGTGTTTTTGTGGACTAATGAGTCAAACAATACGATAAATTCAGACCAATGTTCAATTTGACCATCGAACATGGGCAGCTGAATTCGCGGAAGAGGAAGATCAATGCAAGGAATCAGCGATGTAAGGGTTGGTGATCTGCTTTCAGTCAATTGACTGTATTTGGTACGTATCCCTAGACACAGATGGAAAAAGGCGGAATATTTAGAAGGATTGTCGGTTCGCTGATCTTCCGGCAGTTGGCAATTAGTGTGCACGTATTGATTGTCGACTTCGGCAAAGTCGGGTTGGAGCTTGTCCAGCTCACGGACGCAGGCCTCAGCTGTGCGATAATCGGTTGTCTGAAGGGTGGTGATCGTATCGTGAATATCTGTTGCAGCTGCGAACAGCTGTTCACGTTTAATTTGAAGAGCAATTAAAGTTGCCTTCAATTTCTCTACACCCGCTACCATGATGCAAAATCACAATAATTTCCGAGTTAAATGTTCAAGGGAGATATTATGGGAATTTTAATTTAATAACGCGGCAAAAGATAACCGATTGGATGATAAACAGGCAGTCAAACGACACTACGCCAACTGTACATGCGCTCAACCGAACAGACGCTAACTTGAGTCAATTAGGCGTAATGGGATGATCAATTCCCGGGTTTCGGCACCAAAATGAATAGCGGAAGGCTTAAATTCAATCGGAATTTCACAATCCGCTATTCACCGCGATGAAATTCGAACGTTGGAACCGCGAGATAGTCGGCGACCAAGAATGGTTTGACTTACCCGATGGATTGTCGGTAAACTCACGATTCCTCCAGGCTGCACAGCCAACTAGCGGGAGAATAAGGAGAATATGGTAAAAGGAAGGATAGATATGTTGGTGCCGCGGATGCCTGGTTTTGATGATGTGTTCTTTAGTGAAAAATTGATGAGCATTGAAGTAGAACTGGTTCATATGAGGATGTCTGGTGGTCGCTCTGTTTCGCGCGATTCCCGAAACCAACTCACGAGATTCTACACAAATTCTTTTTCTCCTCTTATTTTCTTTTACGGTATTCTGACATGTGCCGAACAACATAAGAAGCTGTCCGTTCACTTCCGGCGAATTAAAAGTTGTAAGGAAGGCGTTGAGTACAAGTGACATCTATTGTCGAGCACGACAAAGCTATTTAAACTAAATTGGAAAATGAATCATGGCGATTATTATTAACAAAATGAAAAGAAGAAAAAGGGACGTGTGTTACATCATGATAAGGTGAGGATTCACGTCCTCGGTCTCGCCCGAACAATATATATATATATATATATATATATATATATATATATATATATATATATATATATATATATATATATAGCAGCCTACGTAGCCTAGTGGTTAGAGCACTACGCCCGTAAGCCGAAGGTCTCTGGTTCAAGTCTCGTTGGCTTCAACGAGATTTAGCTCGAGTGGTTCTTCGGACGGACAATAAGTAATGTTCAGTAATGATACATACTGGATTAAAATCAGAAGATATCGCAGCTGGGTGAACGGACACACGACCAAAGTGTGATAATGATCATATCACCTTGTGGAAGTGCCGATACATTCGATCATGACAATGAGATACTTTAACTATCTCTAAGCGAAGGCCCGAAAGGGCTGTAGGGCTACGAAGAAGAAGATATATATATATATATATATATATATATATATATATATATATATATATATATATATATATATATATATATATGACACTGTCCGCAATAGGTAAATTTCTCTCGAGAAATTTACTCACTTTGCAAATTTCAATGTAATGTACTCGTAATGTACTTGTTAATTTTCTTATAAATTTACACCAAGGAAATTACTTGAATAACTCCGCCGTAGATCTCCCAAGCCTGTTTGAGAAAGGAGGAGGGAGCCCCATGTTTTCCCAACCCAAAGCTTCCATGATTCCTCATCCATAACCCCCCCCTAAATAGTAGTAAATGTTCTCAGGGTCGCACATTGGGTTTACTAGGGACATTAATTACCGAGAAATGCTAAGAACGGTAAATACATGTAAAGCTCCTCTACAGAATCCTACTTATACCTCCATTGTGAGCAAGTTAAAAGGGTGAAGATGAATCTTCCGCGCCCCATAACGGAATCAAAGCAATAACCATGCCACCGGAATGGAGGTTGGGCGACGGGCTAATTCCTCACCTCTGTAAAACCATACAATTTTTCGGAATCTGCAGAAGGGCCTCGGATTGGGTTTGACTTATGGCAACGACCTCACAAACGGGAAATAGACTCCGGCATTGAATCCTGAAATGTCAGATCACTCAATTACTCTGGCGCTGTTAAGGATCTGCAACAACAGGCCAATCAATGCGAATTAAAATTACTGACTATCCAGTAAATGTATCGGACTGGAAATGATATTCAAGACAAGAGGTCGCACACAATATTCAAAAGTGGTAATTCTACTGGAAAACAAGAATTCAGGGTGGTGGTCATTTCAAGGCAGTTAATGAACGGAAGTATGCGATCCATATAAAAGCGAAACTGTTCAAAATCTAGTTGATAAATGTTCTCGCCCGGACCGAAAAAAAGGACAAAGAAATGAAGGAAACGTTCGACAATCACCTGGAAAGACTAGTCAGCTCATTGCCTACAAACGATACAAAAATAATTCTGGGGAATTTCATTGATACGGTTAGCAATGAGCTATCTCATTGGGGAACGAGTGGAGGATGTCTCCTCCACCATGAAGCAAATGACAACGGCCAGCATCTGATTGACTTTGCATGTAGCAGAAATTGAGTCATACAATCGACTTCATTTCTACATCGATGCACTCATAAAATGACCTGGGTATCAACGGATGGCAGCACACAAAACCAGATTGACTATGTTCTTATCCAACAAAGTTGGGCCTCGAACATACTTGACGGCCATACATACCGAGGAGGCAATTGTGACTCAGATAATTACTTGATGAAATTAACCTATAGAAAACGTATGTCAAAGGCATATTCGGCGAAGACCAGCTCGTTACAAAAATTTTACATCAAACCAACCAGCTGGCCCCCATCTTACCAAACGCATCGCTGAAAACAAGCAACGAGCTCTGGGTGGAATTGAAAGTGACTATTAAGACTGTAGTAGAACAGCCGATCGGACATCAAGCTCGAGGTAAGAGAAATTATTGGTTTGGTGATGAGTACCAGAATGCGTTAGACAAAAAGAATCAGAGTCTCAGTAGAGTAGCGAAGAGAATAGTTAGAACTATTAAAAGAAAATACTGTGGTAACCAATTGAGAAGTATGGAAGTCAGCCTAGCGAGCAACAACACAAAACAAGCATAAAAAGTAGTGAAAAGACTGAAATATGGTTATCAGCCCTAAACCACGCTCTATCGTGGTGACATCGGCAATATCATCACTGATGAAATCAAGATTAAGGAAAGATGAGCATAATATTTCAAGAGCCTCTTTAATCCTGAGCACAGCTCTAGAACATTGGAGCCTGTAGATATCTGTGGAGAACTTCCATTGGCCCCACCAAATTTGGATGATCATCAAGGCCCAAAAGAATAGCAAAGCACCGGGCATCGATGAGATTCCAGGGGAGCTCATCAAAAATGGCTGCAGCTATATTCATAAAGCTATTCACAAAGTCATTCAGCACATTTGGCAACACAAACATATGCCAAAAGAGTGAAGCCAATCAATTATACTCCCTATCCACAGAAAAGGTGAAAAGCTACAGGGCGAACATTATAGAGGCATATCACTGCTTTGTACGCCACACAAAATATTTTCAATGATATGAGAAAATAAAATCGGATCATTCACCAACAATATTATTGGAGAGTATCAAGGCGGTTTTAGAGCAGGTAGATCGACTAAAATCCAATTGTTCACTGTGGAGCAGGTACTTGACAAAAGCTGGGAGCTTAACATAGACTCACAGTAAATTTTCGTTGGCTTTAAGCAAGCCCGCGACAGTATTGATGATAACGTACTGCACCAAATAATGCTTTTCTTTGGCATTCCAGCCAAATTTGTCCATCTTGCTAAAATGATAATGACGTCGACGACCTCCCAAGTCCACATCAACAACCAACTCACCAATGCATTTAAAACAAACATCAGACTAAATCATGGAGATGGGTGGGCTCCATTGCTATTCAATTTGGCTCTGGAGTACGTCATAAGGAAGTTACCTGTTGAGACACGAGGTACGGTACTATATAAGTTGGGCCAAGTAGTAGCCTATGCGGATGACATCATTTTGTCACGGTGATTAACGACTGTCAAAGAATTCTTCCCGAAACTCAACAGCGATGCAAAACTAGTAGGGCTACAAATCAGTGAGAATAAAACAAATTTCATGACGCAATCGAGGAAAAATACCTGAGGTACACAAAAAATTACACTTGGGAAATGCAGTATCAAAAATGTTAGCAAATTTGTGGATTTAGGCGCCAAAATAACGAGAGCGAGTAATGAAAGGGACGAGATACGCCGAAGAACAATAGCTCGCAAATGAAATTTTTTATTCAGCTTTCACAATCTTGAGAACCAGTTGCATACACAGGAAAACAAAGCTCCAAGTATGCAAATCTGTGGTAAGACCTGTGTTATGCTATGAGTATGAAACAAGGACCCTAACCCAAGCATCCGCAAATATATTGAACGCCTTTGAGCGACGAGTCCTAAGGCGAATAATCGGAGCGAATAATCAGAGCAAAATTAGACAGAGATTAATGACGAATTCAATACAACCATGAGTCGGAGGTCTAAGCGATTGTAAGAATGCAGAAGCTGCAAGGGGCTGGCCACATGAATCGTATGGACGAATAACGGATACCCAAAAATGTGTTCGTTGGGAGGATTCAAGGACGAGACCAGTGAGGTAACCGAGGAAACGTTGGTCTGACTTGGTCAACGAAGGCAGTCCATCGCTGCTTGGATTTCAAAATTGGAGGACGTGGTTAATGGACCGAGACAGTTGGAGGTGCTATTTGCAAGAAGCGAATGTCCGAGAGGGGCTGAAGTACTACGAAGAGGAAGAAAATATTTACTTGGATATTAACTTAATTGTTGTAAATTGAAAAATCAAAATTAAAGAAACCTTTCGAAGAAGAGATGTCATGGAGAGTATCGAACTTTGGCCTTATTTACCCCCAGCAACATAGGTTAACTTCAAAAGTTCAATGTTTGTACTCGAAAAGGATGGAGGTAGCACTACTATATGGTATCTCAATGAAAGAAGATCGTCGTAGTGCGTATTCCACTTGACTTGGCAGCCCCGCGGCATATTTACTCGCTTATGACAATTTCAGTCCATTTTGCCGCAACGACTCAACGTACTTACCTTCAATTTTACGAACTGCTTCTCGCATCAGGCCCTGAAGCATTTCCCTTGTTCTAGGTGGAGCCCTTGCATTGTTCAATAATGACTTCATTCATAGTTAATAAATTAATTCTAAATTAAGAGATTATTCTACGAGTACAATACGAACTGCAAGCATAAACATGCATTCACGAACGTCAATTTTGGGCATATCGCATTAAACTATTTATAATTGATCATGGTTCAATCAAGTTCAATTGCGATGATTTGGATATCGGTTTGAGTTTACCCTTAGCCCAAAAAGGCACGTTTGGGAAAATTCGGCGAAAAATCTTTGCTAATTTAAATTAAAACGATGAATGTGGATGGACCGTCATCGTCCGTTTTGAAAAGCGGACAACACCCTTTGCTGGCAGAAGATATATAAGTTGTCAGAATGGATGAACACTTTTTTATTTATTGTATATACTGGCCAGTTAGATCGGCCTAGTGGTGAGATATTGTCCAAAAGCCATGTATAGTTGCTGATGTAATACCCCCCTAATTCTGTTAAATACTATTCGATTGTTCTGAAATTTCGAGTAATTATTAAACTTGTAAATTGACATTTATATATTGAATTTAACGGTGTTCTTACGATTTTATTCAAGAAAAAATAAAATTGATAAATCCTACTACTACTAACAAAGTTGAGTGTATTTCAACCTCCGACGTATTTGTTGTTGTAATGTTCATTAAGGTCTAAACTCATGGTTTTTTTTTAGTTTTTCGGGTGGTAGGCTTCGAGTCCCGAGGAGGGTATGCCTAAATCTCGTGCATTTACCCTTTTCCTGCCTCCCTTGATGTTGATAAAGTAATTTTGAGACCTGTATTGAAAAGATCTAATTGACACTGCAATGATTTTTAAGTCTAAGTCACGAACGAGGAACTGACCTCTCAGAGGTTCTAGACGTTAAGTCTGAGTCGTGCCAACGAATGGTATCAACCGGTCAACCAATCCGTGCACCGTAATTCATTTTCGCGGTGGCTGCTTGTCGGCCTGCTAGATCAGAGAGGATTTTGGTCGCGGGTCTCAAAATGGATTACGCTCAATTACAATTTTCAGCCACCATTAAACGCCCGTTTCAAACGCGTCGAAAACACAATCATACGGAGAAGAACCCTACTTTACGTTACTCCGTATTTCTTCATCAATCCAGTCAAAGAACAAAAATCTTATCTCCATTCCGCGTTCCCGAATTTTACCGACGCGGTACCGAAAAATATACTACGTTAACGTGAAACCGACCAAATCTACGCTAAGAAAAAGGGCAAACCAACAAGGATACCACGTACCGCACGCGACGCGAAACCGACCTCAGCGGATTTTTTCAAACTCTGCCCTCTCGACGGCATACTTACCCTGCACTCTCCTTCCCGCTGGAAAAGAAGGACCACTGGAAAGGAAAGTCTGCGTTAAATTTAGCAATTCATGGTTTTTATTTGTTCTTCTTCATTTGCACGTTTCAAAGATATTGTTAATTTACATTTAACATTAATCGGCCTCAAAGTTATATTTTAATTTATTCCTAATCATTAATTTTACATGCGCTGTTTGTTTCTCATCTCTATGCCATCTAACCTTCTATAGTACTTATGTTTTGCTAAAACTCGTCCCTTGTCAAAAGAATTTCGTAACAAGTATCACTGCCTACACGTCTACAAGTTTTTTACTGTTCTATTTCGTACTTTAAAAATCTTCTGTGATCTCTAATTAATTTATACACCAAATGAAATTAAAAATATGAAAGAAAAAAATTCACATGTAATATCGAACATGTTGGTCAATTGTAATTTCTTCTTGCTAATCTACAATTATATATATTATATGAACAATTTTTAGTGAACGAGGTTTGAAATAGAAGAAGAAATAACAACAAAGCAGCACTTTAACTCGATTAATCTACCCAAATTAATTTCGAAACGATTTATCGCGAAAATTAGAAAAAAATAATCAACAATAAGTATGGTAACATCGTTATACAAGAAGGGTGAAGCAACGATATTTTGAACTAGATAAAATATAAGACATACGAGTATTATGTTAATCTAATTCACCTGATTTCTATGTCTCCAAAGAATTTCTTATTATGTTAGAAAATAAGGAAAAAAAGGAAAGGATCCCTTCGAACAAAAGGTTGCATTAAAGGAAACAATTTGGAAAAGATTTTACAAAATATAAACGCAGAAAATAAATAATTTCATACACCCTAAATTCAACATTTTTACTTCTTTATTTCCAAGCAAAAACGACAGAGAGGAAAGAGATGCAAGGGGCATATAATCATATATACTATATAATTTTTTTATTCGTAACGTCTTAATTTATAGTATATACAAGGGATTTCACTTGGAGGCAGGAAAGATATGCCAAGTTAAATGCATACCTTTTTGGTGTTTGGCGAAGCTTTTCGCATAAACAGAATACACAATGAGTCATTGATTTAAGCACATGAGAGGCAGAAATGAGCACAAAAACCATTTGTTTTGAAGATAAAAAAAAAAACAAAATAAATCGAATTTATATGCCTTTAGGCCCCAGTGAATGAACGTGTTTTCTAGTAGGTAGGGAGTACTAAACAATGATCCACAGAACAAAGTAAACAGGACTATCCCAAAGAATTCATTTTTCAAATTGAAAAGATTGTCATATTCAAACTAAACATACTACCTGTAATGAATCATGCGACGCCGCTGGTGACCACTACCAACACACTTTGCTGCTATGTGGCTTGTCATTTTGCGTTGGCTGTGACCAGCGCACATCCCATGTCTATTTTGTCGTGGGATGCCAACAGAATTTGACAGCCACATGGAATTGAAGTGTGGAGATAGTGGCCGCCACCCACGAGGTAGTCCCGGAGTGTGAAAATTAAAACGGAAAGTGCAAGACCTGATTCCACGGCGATTATAGTGCATGGTGGCGATGTCGTAACGTCGATAAGAAATTGCGATACGGAGGAGAAACGACGCGAACGAAGTTTTCAGTGCAAACAATGTGGGAAAACATTCAAACGCTCAAGTACATTATCGACTCCCTTACTTATACAGAGTGATACATGGCCATATCCTTGTTAATATTGCGGAAAGCGTGTCCATCAAAAGTCGGATTGCAGGAATTGGGAAAAAGAAGAAGAATACGAGTACGAGCCAACCGGAAAGGTATGTAAGGTAACCTAAAAAGTAGCATTTTAAATACGACTCTATTAGTGAGTTTTCGTTTCACCGCTCTAATAGTCAGTTTTTCCGGATTCTTCCTGCTATTTAGGAACAGACTATCTGTACAACGAATGGTGCCGTTTATTACGCCGCTACTCCACCGGCTCCAATAAGCAACATACCGAGGGATCAGTTAGCAGCAGTTTACCCACCAGCAGTTGTGCCAACAATATACACACCTTCAATTCCGTATCAGCCGTGTTAGCAGTACTACAGTGTGCAAGTGAATGTTCCAACCATTTGGCCTCAGAACTACCAAGGTAATTAGATTTGCTTGTATAGATGATACGACAGTTAAATTGGAAACGTGGGATACGGCCGGACAAGACAGGTATCACAGTGTAGCGCTAATGTATTATAGAGGAGCGCAGGCCACAACATGGATTTGTAAGGATTACCAGATTAACATTTGAACGACCCCCTGAACGATTACAAAATGGCGATGTCGAAGCATTATTTTCTTTAATGGAGTATGAATTTAATAGATCAATGTGGAATTATCCATTACGAAAACGTACCGATTAATACTACGTGTAAAAGAACTACACTTTCATATCGGTGTGTACAACCCTAGTAAGGACTCAACCTTTTTATTCAATTTACTCCTACATACCTACTTGAAGGTTCCCGAGGTGCGCCGATGCCAAATAACAGGTTTACACGGTTGTACACATATTGATAAGACTAGAGATGGTGCTACCTACCAAGAAGGTCGTGAAGTTGTTACAATAGGCAAATGGACAGATATAATATATCAACATACACCACCAGAACAACTTATTGTGAATGTTGTCTCCGGACGGAAGAGGAGGCTGCAAAAATACAATTTCCTCGACACAGTCATTTGGAATCCTTGGATAGACCAAGCCCGAGAGATAGCAGATTTTGGAGACGATGAATATCCAAATATGTTAGGCGTTGAATCTGGACATGTTTCAACTTCAGTTATTCTGCTGCCTGGAACAGCCTTTGAACTAGCTAAACCCTACAGATTATTATCGAAGGTAATGTCAGTAGGAAATCAAAACGGAGTCACTAACCATCGAGGAAAAGGGGCGTTCAACCGAGCTAAAACAGATTAATTATAGATTTTGCAGTTTGTTGATTTCTACGGTTCAACTTGGTACTGCAAACTGTCCGTATTCTTAGATCGTAAAACTCAACTATCTTTAGACTGAGCTTGATTAGCTCATTAACTCGCTCCAATTTCGGCTGATTCCTGATGGAAATCAATTATGACATTGTCAGCATACATAAATCGGAATACGTTTTTTTTATATAACTTTTAAATATACCTAAGGGGAAATTTGATTAATTAAATGCATGTTATAATTTAATCCCTCTACATGTTCGGGTGTTGGAACTTAGTTATCAAGAGTTGAAATAATAGTCTATTCATTATTTAGAAAGCAAATGGAAGCAATATTCCTTGAGAATACAATATGTGGTTAATAGATCGATAAATAATCAGTTAAAACAAAAAGAAAATGAATGAAAACTAGGAAAAATTGAGGACAATAGGGTTTTAGTTGTACTAAAGAGCAAATAGTTAATTTCTATTAAACTGTACAGTCAATATAAATATAACGAGGTCTTAGGACACAGAAAATGGTAGTGAATCAGAACTCTCACGTTAATTTTGAAAGGAAAAATTAGCCTCCCTAATACTACACATCGCTAAAACGAAAGAAGAAAAAATGATATAATTGCAATTGGCGAGAAAATTTAGGTTTGATTGTGTTATAATTAGTCACAGTTTTTTTGTGCCCGTTGAAGTTTTTAAAAGGGAAATTCTAGAGAATTCATTGTAGTGTAAATACGTAATGAAAAACTATTTAATGTAAGAAATGCCCTGTTTTGAATATTCGTAAATGTTTTAGAATACAACCTGCGTTGTATTCTTCCAATCGGCACCTTTGAATAGTTCACAAAATTCTGTTCATGCATTTGCTTAGATAATTTGTATATATTATTTTATATTGCCTATTCATAAGGTAGATTAAAAAAATTATGAACTGCACGTCTGAGAATGAGAACGGTATTAGCCCAGCACAAGTGTAATATCATCATGTTTGAATGCGAGGAATTAATCTTGAAAAGATCTCTTTCGGTAAAGTTTCAATACCGTAGAAAGGTTTCCACCGAATCAACTGCAAAACTTAAGTGAGCTAATTGAGGCTTTCATTTTATAAAAAAAAGGAAAAAAATCCCTACCATTCCTGCTGTATAAATATATTTTTTTGGAAACTATTATCTTTCTATTCCTCTCTCTATCAGTCAATTTAATAGTGGAATGCACCCATATCAATGATATTTTTTTTTTATTTCGGAATGAACTTAATACTTCAAATCAACATGAATATCCCCACCAGTAATAAATTCAATGGCGTGTTTTTCAAAAATTGTATATTTCTTTATTGTTAGCCGATAATTTTGATAAAGTGAAAGAAATCAATTTCCTTTTGTCTCAAAAACACAACAAAAAGAACACGCTAATTAAAACTGCAATTTAAGAATAAGAAGCTTTTAATATAATTATTACAAAAGAAAAGAGAGCAAGAGTTAACTATTTAGATTTACTTGATAATATTCAACAACTATTTTTATTATTAAATCACATTAAATTTTATGGTTTTCTTCCGTGATTAATATGAAAAGGATGAACTGAAGAAATTATTAAAACTTGAATAGAATTATTATAAAAAACTTAAAAGTTAAATCAGAGAATAAACAAGTTGGGTAAACAGACCTACGCTCATGTCAGAAGGGTTTTGTATTCAATTTACAAAATGCAGTCACCAGATCGAATCAAATCAAGGAAAATGTCAAAGACGATTTTATTGGAGAAAATATGAAATACGAAGATCATACTATTATTAACAAAGTTGAACAAATTTCGACTTCTGAGGTTTTTGGTGTTGTTATACTCATAAATATCTCCCTTGATAATTATTTCAGATGACCATCCGCGACGGAGGAAACATATTTTTCATGGATCTTCCCCCCCTGTGCCCCCACTGAAGCAAAAACTGACTGCTTAAGAACTGTTTTGAAAAGCTCCCATGAAAACTTTCATTTCATACTCATATTGGCTACGTTTGATGAATTTTTTTTTCAGGGACCACTCTCCTGTACTGATATCATCAATTCATGGCCAATTTTTTCGAGTCCTAGAAGGGTTACAAAACCCTTTTGCTAGGAGCTCTTTCCCATCTCCTTGACTCGTTTCACTTATGAGCATTAATTGCAGGTACTCAACCTGAGTCATTCGTTAAATTGAATCAAGTGTTCAAAGCATGCACCTTAAACGTTGAAGTTGGGAAAATATATCTCAAAATTATTCAATTGTCGCATTTAAAACAGCCACTATTTTGTTTTACGATTACTGATACCACTAGCTGAACCGATTCTCAAAAATATATATGACACCTATCATTCCTGAAAGTTTCATGCAAATCCTAGCAAAACTGTAGTGTCTGAGTCGTTAAAAAGCGCATGTTGTTTCACAGCCATATGTTGCCATAGTAATAAATGCAGCGCATATTGTTCCATAGTAATACGGGAAAATTCAAACCGCTATAACTTCGCTAAATATGATTCAATCTTTATGAAACTTTCAAGATAGACCAATCTTATAAATAAACATCTACTTACTGAATTTCATTGAATTTAAAGGTACCGTTAAGATTTTATTCAAGAAAACATAAAATCGATAAATCATACTATTACTAACAAAGTTGAGTGTATTGCGACTTCTAACGTATTTGTTGTTGTTGTACTCACCAAGGCCTACATTCCTGATTTTGTTCAGATTTTTCGGATCACAGGTGTCCAATCGCGAGGGGGGGGACACAAATTTTTCGTGTATTTCCCCTCCCTGTGCGCCTCTCGAAGCAAATTTTGCCAAATTAAGACCTGTTTTGAAAAGTTTTCATCAAGACCTTTCATTTGATACCCATATCGGCTACCTTCAATGAAATTTTTTTTCTCGGGGGGTCACTCTCCCATATGGGGAGACCCCCCTTAAATACCTTATAAAATTTTTTTGTAGTTGAACTTTGAAGAGATCACCATTTTACACCTACACACAAAATTTGATATTTTTAGCTTAAGTAGTTTCCGAGAAAAACTGCTGTGACACACGGACGGGCGGACGGACGGACAGACGGACAGACTAGTCGCGAAACTAGTAGGGTTTTGTAAAATTATTTTACAAAACCCTAAAAAAGGAAAGGATAACCTTAACAACGACTTTCCTTTCCAGTGGTTCTTCTTTTCAGCGGGAAATGAGGTGCAAGGTAGGTATGCCGTCGCGAGGGTAGGGTTTGAGAAAATCCGCTAAGGTCGGTTTTGCGTTGCGCGCGGTACGCGGTACCTTAGTTGATTTTGTTTTTTCTTAGCGTAGCTTTTTTCGGAATTACATTAACATAGTATATTTTTTCGGTACCGCGTCGGAAATTCGGGAACGCGAAGTAAAGATTATATCTTTGTCTTTTGACTGGTTATAGGAAGAAATACGGAGTAACGTAAAATAGGTTTCCTCTCCGTATGGTTTTGTTTTGTGACGCGTTTGAAAACGGGCATGTATTGGTGGCTGAATATTGTAAATGAGCATAACCCATTCGGAGACCCGCGACCGAAATTCTCTCCGATCTAGCTGGCCGACAAGCAGCCACCGCGTGAATGGGTTACGGTGCACGGATTGGTTGACCGGTTGGTACCATCCGTTGGCACTACTCAGACTTAACGTCTAGAACCGATGAGAGGTCGGTTCCGCGTTCGCAAGTAAATGTTAAATCATAACATACCTCCCGAAAATATTTATGTACGATTAGAAAATTGTTAGCATTGAAAGGATAGCAAATAAGATCAGGAAACAAAACATTTCTTACATTTTTGTTTAAACCTTATTTTCATCACTATACATACGCGTACTCTTTGCAAGTTTTTTTCAATATTTATTCATTTCTAATTGATGACTATTTGGCCTTGCGATTTATCATCCAAATTAGTGGAGCGACTTTTAATAAATAATTGTCAATTTCCTCATAACGTATACAGAGGTATATTTTAAAAAGGTTGCGGAAATTTTTTTTTCATTGCTCTAATTTTTTGTTTGTTTCTTCCATTACTAATAAATTAAATTTCTTTTCAATCTATTTACACAAACCAACTTTGTTTATAGAAAATTAATTTAAAATTTTACATCATTTCACTTTTATCCTTACATATACACATCTACATATGCCATTTTGTTGCCCTAACGTTTAATATTCATACGTTTGATTACTTCTACTTATTTTTTTCTGGGTTAAATTATTCATTCTCAGGGGAACTATATTTTTCAATTATGTTCAACAGTATGAATAATATAAGTTTAGACAACGAATTTCTTGTTTGTCTCAATTATTGGGTAAAACGTCTATTTAATGCGATTGGTATTAATTAAAAAAATATCCTACTTGGGTACTCACTATATGGCTGTGGACAACCACCGTAAATTGGCTCCTGTAATAGTGGAGTACGATTGTTGCTCAATTCTGTGGCAGCTGTGGCTAAAGTGTAATCCCAACTTGTATCTCCTGCATATATGTCGGCTCCATTTAAATTGTCACGTGCTCTTGTTGCTGATTCTTGACTGTCGAACTCAACCATCGCTTGTACTCCATTCTTTTTGAAGGTTACAATTCTCTGTGCAAACAATATGTCGCGATTTCCCACTGTTTTTCCTGTTTTACTCGCTAATAGGGCCGTCCATCATCATGGAAACCTCACCACAATCGCCTCTCTAACTATCTTCTAAGCATTAAGGTCGTCCTCTGTATATAAACCTGAAATGTTTACGTTTGGGTTTAGGTTGTAACACGGAATCTTCACTTTATCCACAAAACTCACAATAGAATTTGCACAATAAAGTCCACCTGCGATAAAAGCGAATAATCTCGATGGCACTCACTACCCACACACTCTGCTACCATGTGGCTGTCAATTGACTTTGACATCCCCCGACCAAAACTGACGTGGGATGTGAAGCCGTCACAACCAACATGAGGTGAAAAGCCACATGGCAGCAGGGTGTTTTGGTAGTGGTCACCAGCGGCGTCACATGATTCATTGCAACACATTTTGTATGGTACGCCATTTGACCACTTTTGATGAAAAAAATTTTTTTGAGGGTCATTCCCCAATAAGGGGAACCCCTTAAAACTCTGAGAATATTTTTTCGCCCCAAAACATTCTAGAAGTCAACCTTTCCACAACGTTGCATGGCTGTAGCTTTTATAGTTTCGGAGAAAAACTGCTGTGACATACAGCCAGACGGATGGATGGACGGACAGACGGACACACGTACCGATTTTAATAGGGTTTTGTATTTTAGTACAAAGCCCTAAAAATTATATTGATTTCTATAAAGACAACAGTTTGTTTTTTATTGAAGTGCATCAAATAAGCGGTGAGCCACTGTAGACAACATATTCACATATATTTCATTGTCAAACTCGGTAACCCAAACAGCTTTTAACGAATTAGTTGTTCATCCAAAAGTTAATATGCCGTCTTATTGATTGATGAATAATGAAATTGGTTTTGAAGTGGAATCAAAATAGAGATTTTCAGCTTTGTATTCTATTTGAATCCAAATATACATATAGTGATTGTAAATTTCTCATTTAATCATATTTTTTCCAAAGTTGTTATAAATTAGCTTTCGGTTTTGCTTTTTATAAATAATTGGCATAATTTGGCAGTTGCAAAAGAATTCAAACAAATCCATTCCGCGCTATTGAACTGCTAAATTTCTTCATGTTTCGAAATGTCGGCATGAGTTTAATGTGAGTGAATCGAATCAAGTGTTTTAATAAGCCAATTACCATCTGCGCCTTTATGACGTCCTTGGAATTTTTATCATACTGGGACCTTTTATCATTATATAGGAAGCAAATTAGTGTTCGTTATATTTGATTCCAGTGTTCGTTAATATGATCAGGTAGTTATTTGAAATTCAGGATTATTGGACGCGTAATGAACATGCAGAATAACCACTTTGGACAACAAAAATATCTGTTATTTAAAAAAATAAAACCTGTCATTGCAATATACAGTGACTCCCATAAAGATCCGCACAAGTAAGAAATGTTCCTTTTTTTTCAATTTATGCTTCAATCCATGACACAAAAAGAAAAAGGAAATATTATTAATTGAACAAAACATCAGCTCGATAGTTTTACTCAAAAAAATAGAAAATGTACCGCAAATTGAGAAGTAAAACGAAGGATTAAAAAGAAGCACAAAAATATGACGCCCCAAAAAGATCCGCACAACAAGGAAACTTGGGCAAACATGTGCATTTTTATGTAAAAAGAACACATTTGAGTGACCTCTTTATAGCATATCGCCTTCAGTGATAAAGTCGTAATAGATCCGAGCAGATCATATCTAATATTGATCACAAACCGCGTGTTGTTCGTAGCTTAAACAAGTTGGGTAAACAGACCTACGCTCATGTCAGAAGGGTTTTGTATTCAATTTACAAAATGCAGTCACCAGATCGAATCAAATCAAGAAACATGTCGAAGACAATTTCATTGGAGAAAATATGAAATACGAATATCATACTATTATTAACAAAGTGGAACGAATTTCGACTTCTGAGGTTTTTGGTATTATTATACTCATAAATATCTCCCTTGATAATTATTTCAGATGTCCATCCGCGACGGAGGAAACACATTTTTCATGTATTTCCCCCCTGTGCCCCCACTGAAGCAAAAACTGACAGTTTAACAACTGTTTTGTTTTCCCATGAAAACGTTCATTTAAAACTCATATCGGCTACGTTTGATGAATTTTTTTTTACGGGCCACTCTCCTGTACTGTTATCATCGATTAATGGCCAATTTTTTCGAATCCTAGAATGGTTACAAAACCCTTTTGCTAGGAGCTCTCTCCCGCCTCCTTGACTTGTTTTACTTATGAGCATTAATTGTAGGTACTCACCTTCAGTCATTCATTAAATTGAATCAAGTGTTCAAAGCATGCACCTTAAACATCGAAGTTGGGAAAAAATAACTCAAAATTATTCAATCTTCGCATTTAAAACAGCCACTATTTTGTTTTACGATTACTGATACCACTTGCTGAACCGAATTTCAAAGATATTCATGACACCTATCATTCCTGAAATTTTCATGCAAATTCTAGCAAAACTGTAGTGTCTGAGTCGGTAAAAAGCGCATGTTGTTCCATAGCCATATGTTGCCATAGTATTAAATGCAGCGCATATTGTTCCATAGTAATACAGGAGAATTCAAACCGCTATAACATCGCTGAATATTCAATCTTTATGAAACTTTCAGCATAGATCAATCTTATAAATAAACATTTACGTACTAAATTTCATTGAATTTAAGGCTACCGTTAAGATTTAATTCAAGAAAACATAAAATCGATAAATCATACTATTACTAACAAAGTTTAGTGAATTGCGACTTCTCACCTTTTTGTTGTTGTTGTACTCACCAAGGCCTACATTCCTGATTTTTTTCTGATTTTTCGGATCACAGGTGTCCAATCGCGAGGGGGGGGGGACAAATTTTTCGTGTATTTCCCTTCCCTGTGCACCCCTTGAAGCAAATTTTGCCAAACTAAGACCTGTTTTGAAAAGTTCTCATCAAGACCTTTCATTTGATATCCATATCGGCTACCTTCAATGAAATTTTTTTTTCGGGGGGTCACTCTCCTATATGGGGAGATCCCCTTAAATACCTTACACAATTTTTTTTTGTAGTTGAACTTTGAAGAGATCACCACTTTACACCTACCCACAAAATTTGATGTTTCTAGCTTAAGTAGTTTCCGAGAAAAACTGCTGTGACACACGGAAGGACGGACGGACCGACGGACGGACGGACAGACGGGTCACGAAACTAGTAGGGTTTTGTAAAATTATTTTACAAAACCCTAAAAACGTTGTGCTTTTTAAATTAAAATGGGCAAATACACGTCTTCAGAGAAGATCCAGTTGGTGGTTTCGAACCATATGGAAGGTAAAAATGTGGCAGAAATATGTTCGAGCCTCAACATGAAACATAGAACTGTTTACGACATTCTCCGGAGGTATAAAGAGGAAGGCAGAATAGACTTGAAGCAAAGTCTTGGTCACCCAAAGACTCTAACGACGCTTGAAGAACGCTCTATCGTCCGAAAAAAAAATCAAAACTGAGTGCTCCAAATATTGTGAGTGAAGTGTTCGCAGAATTTAAGAAAAAAGTAGGATGTGAAACAGTTCGCCGAGTTTTGAGAAATGCTCAATACAATGGACGTGTTGCACGGAAGAAACCATTCATCAGTGAAGTGAATAGAAAAAAGCGTTTAAATTTCGCTAAAGAATTTATATTAAAGGAAGTCAATAATTCGGAGGATGTGATTTTTGCCGATGAAAGCAAATTCAATGTTTTTGGCTCGGATGGATGTGTTATGGTGTGGCGCAAGCCCAATGAAGAATTGAGTCCAATTGACCTCAGGCCGACAGTGAAACACGGAGGTGGCAGTTTGATGGTTTGGGGATGTGTATCTACTCGTGGTGTTGGCGAATTAGTATTTATAGATGGTATCATGTATTCCCGTCGATACTTAGCCATTTTGAAGGAAAATTTGCGAAAAAGCGCTGCTAAAATGGGCATTTTGGATTCGTTCAAATATTACGAAGACAATGATCCCAAACATAAGGCACGCATTGTTCAAGAATGGCAGCTGTATAATTGTCCAAAAGTCGTTCATCCTCCTCCTCAGTCACCGGATGGTAGTCCCATTAAAAATCTCTGGGATGAATTGGACCGTCGAGTTCATAGCACGCCAATATGTTCAAAAACGGAGCTCGAGAAAAGGCTTCGCGAATAATGGGTGAAAATGGATGTGGAATACCTGTGGAAAATCATCTCCAGTATGCCAAATCGATTAAGATAAGTCATTGAACAAAACGAACATGCAACAAAATACAAGCTTACTAAAATTTTTGTTTACTTTTACAATTTAGCTCTTGTGCGGATCTTTTTGAGTAATGATATTTTCTATTTTTTCATGGAATTTCCTTTTTTTGGTATATTTAAAGTGAGAAACTATTTTATTTATGTGATCTGTAATACTGTTATGTTCTGCTCATAATAAAATGTTTAAAAAAATTTTCCCGTTTTTAATTGCCTTATAAAATGAGAGAGGAGGAAAATTTCTTACTTGCGCGGATCTTTGTGGGAGTCACTGTATCATCGATCGTTACTTTTATTGTAGGTATATTTTTATCAGGTTCAGTTTTTTTTTATTGGTCCCACAAGGATTGTAATGCTTACGGTCCAACAAAATTGTGCGTGTAAATATTTCTCGAATTCTTTTATTATTACTTATATCATTCAACGCACTTTGATGTAAGCAATTCGATGTTGAGTTGATAAAATGTAAGATTATCAAACATTCTGGCATCGAATCGATCCCAGCATGAGTGCGCCCCAAGATCAATCATCGATCTTCCACTTTACAACTCAATCAAATATCTTTACACCCACATGAACTGGCAAAAATTCATTCTCAGAGCGCTTTGTAGCACGTATAAATATTTGCAGTTAGATTGTGATGTTCTGTCGAACAAAGTAATACATCAAATCCATATTTACATGAAGCAACTGAGCAGCGAATAAAGGAATCCCGTAATGCTCCAAACAATACACCATACTCCACACTTTAATCATTCTATTATGGAGGCTTCCTATGCAGCAGATTTCCAATGAATGGCAAAAGATGCGCAACAAAAAGAATCACATCTGGAAGTTGGAGCAAAAACGATTGTCGGTTCCAGGTTTATTTGCTCAACTCAACTTCCAACCTTTCGCCTTTCTTTTATGCAGACATCAGGCACGAAGTGTATCGAATTAGAATTTATCGCGAAATTCACGAAATAATTTATCTACATGGAAATCTTACAATTGGCATGAAGTCTACTATGCGGCGTATCGTTCAGAATAGATAAAAGAATATTTGGCGAAAATTGATACAGGCATTCGTGGCGCGTACAACGGACTGCGATTCTTTGATAGAAGCTTTCATTCGGTACTACGTTGTGTAAATTTTTCAACTGTAATTAAGTTTGGATGGGAGTTCGTCAGGAACATGTTGTTACGTTTTGTTTAATAAAAGCCACCGTTAGGGTAAGATATGGTTAATTTTTACAAAAAAGTTTGATTTTGGGGAATAGTTGTTATTCATACTTAGTTCATGGGCGATTGGATGTAGTTATAAGAAATACATACATATGTATTTGTGGTAGCTCTTCGAGTTCCACTTTGTACTTGTTTCGTGTTTGGATACAAATTGTGGAATAAATTTATTGAAATAATACTGGGTTAATAGGACGAGTGCCCTTCTTTACAAGAATTTAAATAAAATCTTTTGAATTTGCGTTTCTTTGGTATAAAATAAACAAAATAAAAATTCGTGTAATTTAAAATAAAGATTGTTCTCTTCTGTTACACCCTCTAAGTTATCTGTAATTGGATCCAGCTCCATGATTTTTAAGGCTTTCTGAAAGAAATTTGCAAAAACCTACTAGTTTTCCATTCTATCTGTCCGTCCGTTCGCCGTCTGTCACAAGGCACGAACAATATTTGTTTCCTCCCTACACGCTTGGACATCTTTGAGCGGAACATCTGAAAAAATTCACAAAAGTAGGTCTTTATGAGTCCAAGGGCAACAAATACTTCAGAAATCAACATTTACTCAACTCTGTTAATAATAGTATGATTTGTAAATTTTACATTTTTCCCCGAAAATCGAGCCACTATTTTGTTTTACGATTACTGATACCACTAACCGAACTAATTCTCAAAGATATCATGAAACGTATCATTCCCGAAACTTTCATGCAAATCCTAGCAAACCTGTAGTGTCTGAGTCGGTAAAAAGCGCATATTGTTCCATAGCCATATGGTTCCATAGTAATACAGGAAAATTCAAACCACTATAACTTCGTTAAATACCATTAGATGTTCGTGAAGCTTCCAGAACAGGCCAACTTTATAAATAAGTATTCGCGTACTAAATTTTATTGAATTTAAAGGTACCATCAAGATTTTATTCAAGCAAATGTAAAATCCTTATATCATACTATTACTAACAAAGTTGAGTGAATTTCGACTTCTCACGTATTTGTTGTTGTTGTACTCATAAAAACCTACATTAATTCAGATTTTCCAGATGGAAGGTGTCCAATGGTGGAGGGGGGGTGGGGGTACCCGGAAAGTTCGTTGATTTCCCCCACGTCACCTTTTAAGACTTGTTTGGAAAAGTTTTCATTAAGACACGACATCCCATTCGACTGCCAATGGTGAAAAAACTTTTATGAAGGTTCACCTCCCTATATGGGGAGACCCCCCCTAAACTGCTTTGAAAAAATTTTCCGCCCAAAAACTTTCAAAAAGTCACCACTTTTGACCTTTCTACAAAGTTTCATGGCTATACCTTCTATAGTTTCAGATTTTACGCTCATTGAGCATCCATATATTTAGTTTATTAATTTTTAAGTACTGCTCAAAGGCAGCTGGTAGTACAGTTTGTAACAATTCTGCGACTGAATATCGCGTCCGTGCCCTCTGGTGGAGCTCCTGACTGGGGCCCTCGAACCCGGTTAGCCCAATGGAGAGGGGCCGTGCGCCACTCGCTTTGCCAATGGGCCCCACAGGATTCGCCAAGCGAGAATCACGACTCGCCAAAAGGCTCGCACCGACACTGTCCGCGACACGACGTGCAATGCACTCACGCACCGCTTATCCTCCCTAACCGCGACCACAACTAAGGCGGGGGAACGTAAGGTAAAGAATGAGCCCTGACGAACCTCGGAGTCACACCACGTGGCGGCGAAGCGCCCTCGAGCCTTTCACACACGGGGCGTCGCTCGTACGGGAACGCCACTTCGCTTCCCGAGCCAACTTCACAATTTCTAATTCACTGCTTCACCCAAATGTTTTTCTTTTTTTTTCTGAATCACTAAACAATTTAATTTCACGGTTTAATAATATACAAAGGATATTTAAAAAAGAAATATATGTAAAATTATACCAAGCTTGGACTCTTCAACCGGCTTGTTCGACTCGGGGGGCCCCCAATCTTGCTGCCGCCAACTTCCGCTGTCGATCCACCTCGGTCGTAGAAGACGCTCTTCTCGTTGATCCGTAAACCTCCTTGATTCCTCCGATCAATCCTCAAATTCGTTATAACCTCCAAAAATTCCGCCAAAAACTCGTGCTCCCTCTTGGGAAAATGCAAAGTGAAAGAGAGCTTCCCAAGCTCCATCCGGGGTCTTATATCACCTCTGGTGGCCACGCTTTCATACAAAGGAGCTTTTCGATGTTCCACCAGTTCATCGCATTCACTGCATTACCCGCGTGTCGTGTCAGCTGGCATCTTGCGAGCTTTAAATGTCATAATATGGTGATGGACGATGAAACATTTGATGAGCTATGACGCGATGATGGTTGATGTTGTTGTTGTTGCTGCTGTTGCTTCGATGCAGATGACAGATTCGATTAATGTTGCTCAACATATGGTATACCTGCTCCCCCACTTCCGCCTACATTTCTACTGCCGTCCTGATATCTGCTGGACACTTTTTCCGATTGTCCTATATTGTGTTTGCGATCGTATCCAAATGTGCTATATGTTGGCGGATGCTGTTGGCTTTGTTGATGTTGTTGCTGCTGTTGTTGGCTGTGCCTTGATAAATTCGATGGTTTCGCCAACGGCAGTGTTTGTGTATTATATTGTCGGTTCATGCGCGATAATTGTTGCTGATCGTCTTTGTGTCGATTCTTTGGCGGTAGCGACGGCGGAGTTGCTTTTGAAGTCTGTTGTTGTGGATAAGTGGAGGCATCTGACGATGCTTGCCTACTACTTCCACGCAATTGACTTCGTGATGGTCTTTGCAAGAATGGTAATTGTTCAAATTTGCAGCACATAGTGGTTGGGAAGTGTTCTTTGGTATATCTGGTAATTTAAGGTTGGACTGGGGAATGTCTGGAAGCGGTTGATTTAAAATTGAGATGCCTTTCGATGGTTTACCACTAGACGATTGATAATTTGATGTTTCAATGCTGTAACCAGTAGGCTGTCGAATAGGCTGCTGGTGATGTGATTGATATTGTTCCAGGCGTATGATTTGTTGTTGTTGGGCAGGTTGAATGATTTGTTGTTGCAACACTTGAATCTGTTGGGTGTTCTGCTGACCTGTCTGCTGCGGCGCAGCCACTAACTGCTGCCAAGGGCTCAACAATATCCTTTGAATAACTTGCTGTTGATTTCCAGTTTGAACTAATTGCTGAATAACTTTTTGACCTTGTTGGTTGATAACAATTTGCTGTTGCGGCTGGACTGCTTGCGCATTTTGTACAATGATTTGCTGTTGGATGGGCTGTTGAGTTTGCTGTTACTGTTGTTGCACTGCTTGCTGTTGTACCAATTGCGGTTGTTGCCTTTGTATTACTTTTTGAACAACTTGCTGACCGTATTCACTGTAATCTGAACTTCGGTAGCCATCTCAATTGCTTCACATTCCTCTTTTCTTTTGTTTGGCGAAGAAGAACGGGTGAAGAATTTGCGCAGGTTATCCATACTGTGGCGCAAACAGGATCCGAAAGATTGCACAGCAGCTAATTTGCTCTTGCTTGTATTTAGATTCGTAACATTAAAATCACTACGAACGCTTAAATTACTTGGCGACCGAGACCATGTTATGTTCTTCCTAAGTTTACATTTCTTCCTCTAATTTTCGCAAATTATATAAAACCTCTAAAACTGTTGCAATGCTCCAAGCTTGTGTTCTACAAGAGTCCCTACGCAAATTGCCTTTATCATTTGTCAGCTCAGGAAGACCGCGCCAATGTGATGTTTGCAATTCTTTCAGATGCGCGGTCAAAACATTCCAAGTCTCAGCAATCGTCTCCGTTAACTTTCCATTATGTTTCGCAAATATCAATCGCGCTCTTAGATAAAATCCAATTGGCCAAACCCACTCGGGTCCTTGATGGTAATTGGCACCGTGTGCTACAGAAGGATCGTCATCGTCATTGCTATTATCGTAGTCTCCTCGATAAGCCCAATCTTCAGGATCAAGTGTTTTCATACCAAGAGGCCCAAGCAGATACTTCTTGGCTTGTTGTAAAGCTTCCCAAGCATGTTTAGGTTCGAACATAGGTTTGCCACGACTTCCTGCTTTATCTGATGAGCCCATCTTATCCATCCAAGTTCCTGATTTGAGCTTGGACGTAAACTTGTCCATACGCTTATTTCCCATCACGCTCCAATGTGGCTGAGCTAGTTTCATCAGTATTTGCCGGTCCGATTCAGTGAAATTAATTGCACGCTTTCGACATTTCAGCACAATGATTGAATGCATTGTCAGCGAAGTGCTCGTTGATCCGCTTAGAGCCTACTTAATTCTAATTTCTAAGTGTGATACAAAATATAAAGCGTTACATACATCGTTAAACCTCGACTTCAGTTGGCTCGGGAAGTTATCCTCGCGGAGAACTTATTATATTTTTTTTGTTGTTTCTTTTTTTTTCGTTTGTTTGTTTTCTTGTGTGTGTGGAAGGCTCCCGTGACAAGTTGATAAAAGAGTTTGGTAAACCCAAATAAGCATACCTCTATTGCTCATATATGTCAATATAGGTGAATAATTTGGCGTTAAGCTGAAATATACATATAGTACCTTGTTGCTCAGTCCCATGAGGAAATCAATTAACGTACCCGACGTCACTTCGCGTACCAGGAGCAGCTGCTCCGTAGCCCTAAATTTTCAAAAACAGCTGTCCAGAAGGTTTGCAGGCAGCATCTCAGTAGGCCGAAAGTAAGCTTCTGAGATTGTCAAGTATGACGTTCCTCAAGTAACATTTAGCCAAAATGATATAAACGAGATGAAAATACATATGCTCTATTTTCCTCGAGGCCTCAAATCTAAAATAAATCGTTGATATAGTACTGATAAAATTTCAAACGTACTGTCATATGTCCTGTCAAAAATCTTTAGAACATTTGTTTGATTTAAACAGCAGTAGATGGTACTGATGTGGTTACTCAAAGAGGCTAGTTCACGGCGTGACGTTGTGTTTCCGTTTTCGGGCCTGAGTAAGAAGGCAGCGTTAATAGCCAAAATATTATATTCAATTTGAAAATTTGAATAGTTTTACCTAAAACATCAATCGGAATAATCATTTTCCGCTGAAAAAAATTACGTGTAAGTGAATTAAAAAGAAAACACTGCAAATCTGTAATACTGGCTGTGTTCGAGCTTTATTTCATAGATAATAAACTTTATATGTGGTTGCGCAATAAATGACTCATTAAAAATAAAATTTAAGATAATTTTCGCCGCTAGTCATTTAATTTTTAGTTTTTTTTTCAATTTTTGTATTTATTGCCACTCTCTTTCTACCTTTAAACAATGGCTGGATAGTCTATTACAGTCTTTCAAGCTAATTCGTCTCACTTCATGTTGCTTTCTCTTTTATAGATTTCTCATTTTTAGGGTTTTGTAAAATAATTTTACAAAACCCTACTAGTTTCGCGACCAGTCTGTCCGTCTGTCCGTCTGTCCGTCCGTCCGTCCGTCCGTCCGTCCGTCCGTCCGTGTGTCACAGCAGTTTTTCTCGGAAATTGCTTGAGCTAGAAACATCAAATTTTGTGTGTAGATGTAAAGTGGTGATCTCTTCAAAGTTCAACTACAAAAAAATTTTATAAGGTATTTAAGGGGGGTCTCCCCATATAGGAGAGTGACCCCCCGAAAAAAAAATTTCATTGAAGGTAGCCGATATGGGTATCAAATGAAAGGTCTTGATGAGAACTTTTCAAAACAGGTCTTAATTTGGCAAAATTTGCTTCAAGGGGCGCACAGGGAGGGGAAATACACGAAAAATTTGTGTCCCCCCCCTCGCGATTGGAGACCTGTGATCCGAAAAATCTGAAAAAAATCAGGAATGTAGGCCTTGGTGAGTACAACAACAACAAATACGTTAGAAGTCGCAATTCACCCAACTTTGTTAGTAATAGTATGATTTATCGATTTTATGTTTTCTTGAATAAAATCTTAACGCTACCCTTAAATTCAATGAAATTCAGTACGTAGACGCCTATTTATAAGATTGATCTATCCTGAAAGTTTCATAAAGATTGAATCATATTTAGCGATGTTATAGCGGTTTGAATTTTCCTGTATTACTATGGAACAATATGCGCTGCATTTATTACTATGGCAACATATGGCTATGGAACAACATGCACTTTTTACCGATTCAGACACTACAGTTTTGCTAGGATTTGCATGAAAATTTCAGGAATGATAGGTGTCATGTATATCTTTGAGAATCCGTTCAGCTAGTGGTATCAGTAATCGTAAAACAAAATAGTGGCTGTTTTAAATGCGAAGATTGAACAATTTTGAGTTATTTTTCCCAACTTCAACGTTTAAGGTGCATGTTTTGAACACTTGATTCAATTTGATGAATGACTGAAGATGAGTACCTATAATTAATGCTCATAAGTGATACAAGTCAAGGAGGTGGGAGAGAGCTCCTAGCAAAAGGGTTTTGTAACCATTCTAGGATTCGAAAAAATTGGCCATTAATCGATGATAACAGTACAGGAGAGTGGCCCCTGAAAAAAAAATCATCAAACGTAGCCGATATGAGTATGAAATAAAAGTTTTCATGGGAGCTTTTCAAAACAGTTGTTAAACTGTCAGTTTTTACTTCAGTGGGGGTACAGCGGGGAAATACATGAAAAATGTGTTTCCTCCGTCGCGGATGGACATCTGAAATAATTATCAAGGGAGATATTTATGAGTATAACAATACCAAAAACCTTAGAAGTCGAAATTCGTTCAACTTTGTTAATAAAAGTATGATCTTCGTATTTCATATTTTCTCCAATAAAATCGTCTTTGAAATGTTTCTTGATTTGATTCGATCTGGTGACTGCATTTTGTAAATTGAATACAAAACCCTTCTGACATGAGCGTAGGTCTGTTTACCCAACTTGTTATTCTTAAAATGCCTCCCAAACGTAAATCCAACTTACTCAGGAAGTCATTCCGGGCCCGCCGAAAGGAGCTGCGGGTAAAAGTTGGTATAAAACAATTTTTTCTGTCTCTCGGGAACAATAGCTTTTTGGTCTGACAATGACGGTTACGCAGTTAAGGCAAGAAAGCACAACAAACAAACTCATCTTTGCAATATTAGTTAAGACATAAAGCTATTTATTATATTCCTTGGGAATAGCCTTTTTCAGGATAAAAGGCACCCTATGTCATTTTCTGTACTCCTGAGAATGTGGGTACAAACAAACTCACATTGGCGTTTATAATATTAGTTAGGATTATAAAAGTTATCAATATATCTTTTTGCTGAACTCAAGCTAAAAATGTCAGTCTGATGACGATTCAAAAATGCTCAGTCAATGAAAAGAAACCGAAATTTTGTCTTTTAGTGGGTAGAGTTTGATGTAATCCGTGACTAAGTGATTTAGTGCTTAAGGTTCAGCTGCGTGGTGTCATAGTTTGTATTTGGCAAGTTTATTTAGCGTAGAATTTTTGTTTAGGCTTTAAGTAGATGATGTCTGGTACTGCGTTGGTACGCAGATTGAGGACGCGTAAGGTTGAAGCTGTTCTCGTTGATAAGGAATGATAACTAAAGTAGAACTTCTAAATTTCCTTTTGGAGACTTTTTTTTTTGTGGTAGGGTGGTGAATGCTATTTATGCACAGAGTGTGGGACTCCCATGCACGACTGGACTACCCACTAAACACCTCCCCTGTCAACCCGAGAACCCAGCCTGGAACCGTTTGACACATTACTTCGGGCCAGGTCTCGTTTTGTTACGCCGTGGGGCGCCTTCAAGCTGGGGAGTCCCTTTCCTAGCGGGAGGGGAGAGGGGAAGAGGAAATGCCAGAAGAGCGATCCGCCAGCCCCAGCGCCCCCGGATGCTGTGAGTCCCTTTTATATTTTAGAACTGCCCGAGCATAATGTGTCACCTGGTTCTTTTTGTCAACCGATTCGAGCATCACCGCAACTATATTATCTGGGGTGAGCTCTCCCGTCTCCCTGTAGAGTTCCCTTCGCAGCTTGACCCATTTGTTACACGCAAAAAATGTGTGACAGACATTGTCCTCCTCTCCTGGGCAATACCGACAATCGGGAGACCGTGACTTACCGATCTTGTGCAGGTAAGACTGAAAACATCCGTGCCCGCTGAAAAGCTGGGTCAGATAGAAGCCAGTCTCACCATGCCTTCGATTAAGCCACGGTCTCACATCCGGGATGAGGTGCGCAGTCCACCTTCCCTTCGTGCAATTCACCCAAGACTGCTGCCAATCGTTGAGCGAGCGCTGTCTCTCCTCGCGGACAACTATCTCCCTCGCATCCTCGTTTCGGCGCAGGTAAATAGCGCGGCACTCTCTAGCAAGGAGGGCGACAGGTCACCGCCGAGTTGGAGACTGTTGGATACGAAGATGCAATTCTCAGTGCTCCTCTTCTCTGTACCTGTGCCAAACGTTTTCGGTATACCTTCTTGCTGAGAGCAGCACTGACCCTACAGCACTCATCAAGAGGCGTCTTTTTGATGGGCTGGGTTCCTCTACGTTGGCCATAAGTCGACTCAGAGCCAATATTCCCGAAGCGGAGACATTTGGAAACGCGTTTTAAATGGACAGTTTGGATCAATAGCTGAAAAACGGTATTAGAGTGTAGTCTGCTCACGTCAACTCTTAAGAAGTCATCATTTTAATGTTTAGTAAATTTATAAAAGAATGCAGGGTCAACATTATAGTACTAGACTATAATTTTGCTTTAATTTATCAATTCAGTTTATTTAACAATGAAATTTACACTTCTTTATTTGCAATGTTTTATAAAAATGCTCATTGCCTGGTAATTTTCCATTTGATGTTATTTTATAATTCATTAAATACCTCATGAACAAATCTGTGCGAAATATGGAAGAAAGCTAGAGCTCAAGGAATGCAAAAGCACACATGAGAAGTGTTACAGTTGTATGGGTAATAATAAGAATACTGATCACTCACACAGAGCAGACTCGTGCGAGTGCCCAGAGTATCAAAGAAAGATTGTAATTGCTAGGAGGAAAACTGACTACAATTTTGATGATGATTGTTAATCCCAAAATCCATCAAGTGACAAATTAACTATCTTTTATGCCAATATAAGAAGCTTACGACACAAGCTGAGTGATATTCAAATTTATTTGCAGCAAAATCCAGATACGGATCTGATGTTACTAAACGAAGTATGGCTCTATCCTGAAGAAGCAAAGTATTACAATATTCCGGGATATAGCGCCTTTTTCTCCTGCAGGCCCGGTAGAGGAGGAGGTAAAGCAATTTATATAAAAAATACAATTAATTTCGTGACAATGAGAGTTACTTCTGACATATATAATATAATAATGGAAATAACCTTCGATTGTAAAAAACTGAAAATCGGTACTCACTACAATCCCAATCATCTTAATGCGCAGGACTTATGCACATCAATAGATGCAATATACTCTACTGAAAAAAAATTGATCACAGTTGCTGAAACAAACATAAACCTGTTTGCAGAATCTCCAGAATCGAGAATGTACAAGGATACCCTGGAAACAAACAAAATTGTCGTCCATGGTCAAAGTCCCAATAAGCAAAAACCTACACACAAAATATTCAGATATTTAGGAAAGGATCTTTTCAAAACGAAATTTCAATAGTTGCTAGCAAACTGAAAACCTGAAAACCTTATGGAGCTCAAAAATATGATTACATACTCCAAGTATGATTCTACCATTGAGAAAAAGATCAGATGTCGACAACATACATGGATAACAAAAAAAGCTATTGAGGCTAGTATTAACAAAAGGAAGGCTCATAAAAAATACAAAAAAAAAACGCTGAAGATCAAGCACTTAAACATCTGTACAACCAAGCCCGAAAAGAATCAAAACGTTTCATAAAGGAAGCTAAATTTTCATATTACTCCAGAAGATTGGAAGCAGCGGCGAACAACTCACACGAAATATGGAAAATAATAAATGAAGTAAAAGATAATTCGTGAACCTGGATCATGTCATCAAATGCTGAATTTTTTGGCATTGACTCTAACAATGCAGCACGCCCATGTGGAACAGCAAACTCGCTAAACCCCTTGTTTTCAACAATTGGTGGAAAACTTACCAGGGAGCTTGGTGAAAAGTCAACTAGCTATTTCAATATCATAAGTAGCCCACCTAAGAACATCTTTCACATTCATCGAACGACTAAAAGAGAAGTATTAGATACAATTTAAAATTTGAAAAGAAATGCACCACCAGGTATTGACAACATCGCCGCACATGAAATTATTCTAGTCAAAGAGGAGACAGCTGATCCACTGGCAAATTTTATAAACGAACATATTAGAAATGGAACGTTTCCGGACGAAGAGAAACTGGCCAAAATAATTCCAATATTCAAAGGAGGAGATCATCTAGACCTGAATAATTCCCGCCCTGTTGCACTTTTGGCAGCTTTTAGTAAAATATACGAATAACTTATGAATGATCGTTTAAATACTTTCTTAACCATGCCATCATAAATCCGAAGCAGTTTGGCTTTCAAAAGAACAAGAGTACTTCCGATGCGTTACTTTCTGTCGCAGGTTACATCAATGAAAGTCTTGATAAAGGAGATTATGTTTTTGCAATTTTTGTGAACCTGAAGAAAGCTTTTGATACGGTTGATCATGACATGTTACTTCAAAAACTTGAATCCGGTGGTATACAAGGAAAACCGAAACAGCTTTTTAAAAGTTATTTAGAAGGAAGATTCCAAAGAACATCAGTTAATAATGTCTTGAGCAATCTAGCACCAATGAAATCGGGGGTTCTTCAAGGATCCATACTTGGACCTGCCTTGTTTTTGCTATACACCAATAATTTGAATATATATATAAACTGAAAGCTCACCACACATTGTATGCTGATGATACTGTACTTCTTTATTCAGGACATGATAAAGTTGCCATGGAAAATATCGTCAACGAGGATCTAGATAAATATCGTTCATAGCTTATCGAAAACAAGGTAGCATTGAATACTACAAAGACAAAATACATGATTTTTAAACAGAAGAATAAGGAAGACATAGAAGTTGACTTAAAAATTAACGGCGAAAACCTGGAAAGAGTGTTTGAGATTAAATATCTCGGTCTTCCCATAGATCATCGTTTGACATGGTTGCCACACATAAATCATTTGAGGAGACAACTAGCACCAATGAAAGGAGCGTTGAGAAGATATGGAGGTTTTCCAATGCATATAAAGAAACTTGTATTAAATGCATTTGTACTTACAAAGCTACATTATGCGGTGGTCATTTGGAGTCAATCGTCAAAGCAAAACCTTAATATTATATCCAGGATACTAACTAAAGCCTATAAAAATATTCTAAACCTTCGGATTCTCACTCCAACAAGAAATGCCAGCAATTTTGTAATACCTTACGCTAGAACTGATCGACTAAAGAACGATGCCACGAATGATGCTCTGCGTATATACAATAATCTTCCGGAAACAGTGAAAAATGTAAACTCATAATTGGTTTTTAAGAAAAGACTAAAGGAATATCTAATAAATTCAGATTAATGATAAGTCCGAAGGAAAGAGCATTTAAGACCCTGACGTGGAGATACTTAAAAACAGCTCGTTTTTATGAATTCAGAGTTTTTTTTACTGCGTCGTATCATAATATTTTTTTATCTCTGAGAGCATTTCACGAATCGAGCTAGACTAGCAGGAAAGCAGCACCTCACAGCATTTGGTGTGCCCCTTATACCGATGTTTTAGTATTGTCTGGAGGCACACGTAGGAATTGACGACGTGTGAAGTGCAGATCGCACGAGCGTTGTGCGGCGATGAAAGAGTGATGGAGAGACTGGTAGGGCATGGAGGTATTTAAAAAAAATTTTAAGTTCAATTATTCCTCCCTTAGCACAAAGCGTATTTAAGCTTAGTAACACAATAAAATAAATTAAAAGAATAAAGGTTAATTTCAACAATACCCACTGATTTTTATTAAGAATAAGTTTAAAAGCTATACAAATTACTTTTATGGTCAATTTGCATTTTATTCACAATAAAAACTTATTCTTATCGAATTATTATGCATACAATTGAACAGCGAATAACAGTGAAAACTAAACTTAAATTTTTTTGAATAACATCAAGTTTTTTGCGTTAGGAAGGTGAATGCCCATTTACGCACAGAGTGTGGGACTTCCATGTTCGTAAGCAGGTGACTGGACTACCCACTAAACATATCCCCTGTCAAGCTGAGAGCCTAGCATGGAACCGTTTGACACATTACTTCGGGCCAGGTCTCCTTTCGTTACGCCGTGAGGCGCCTTCAAGATGGGGCGATCGCTCTTCTAGCGGGAGAGGAGAGGGGAAGAGGAAGTACCAGACAAGCAATTCTCCAGCCCCAACGCTCCCGGCTGCTGTGAGTTCCTTTTATCTTTTAGGACTTCCCGAGCATAATGTTCCACCTGGTTCCATTTGCCAATCGTTTCGAGCATCACCGCGACTATATTATCCAGAATGAGCTCTCCCGTCTCCCTCTAGAGGATCCTTCGCAGCCTGTCCCATTTGGTACACGCAAAAAATGTGTGGCAGGCATTGTCTGCCTCTCCTGGGCAATACCGACAATCGGGGGACCGTGGCTTACCAACCTTGTGCGGGTAAGACTGAAACCACCCATGTTCGCTCAAAAGCTGGGTCGGATAGAAGTGAGTCCCACCACGCCTTCGATCGAGCCACGGTCTAAAATCCGGGATGAGGCGCGCAGTCCAACTTTCCGTCGTGCAATTCACCCAAGACTGCTGCCAATCGTTGAGTGAGCGCTGTCTTTCCTCACGGACAGCCATCTCCCTCGCATCCTCGTTTCAACGTAGATAAATAGCGCGGCGCTCTCTAGAAAGGAGGCCGACAGGTATCACGCCTGCAATGACTTTCACCGCCGAATCAGGGTACCTATTCATATTGACTTATTCAATCGTCATTTTGAGAGAATTTTATACTCCTTTATCAAATCAAAGTTCTTCGAATTAGTTTCTCTGTAGGAAAGATTATAGTAAGAGTTTGGTGTAACTCTAAAATAGTTGGCCTTACTATATGAAGTCAAGGCGACTATATTGTTTTTCAAAATGTAACTTACTTTTTTGACTTTGAGTTTTGAGTTTGCCAATAGTTGAAAAAATAATTGATATGAACGAAATTGAAGTCAATCTGGCAAAAATTACTCAAAATGACAATGTTTCACTTGACTTTCAAGCTGAGTATGAAATTTATTTTATATTACTATTCAAAATTCTTTCAGTGTACTCGTACATTAAAAATTATAATAATAATCAACCCTTTTGGTACTGATATGACATATATTTCCTACGGCTTGTTTAGAAATTACTGGTGGGCTTGCGAGCTATTCTTTTAACATTAACTTCCCAGCCGTAATGTTAGGCCTTTTTGGCATATTGTCAGCTAATCAAGAAAATATGATCAGCAGATGGGTATGTGTGACTGTTGTAACGTGTTTTTGCGTTTTTGTCGATTTTTCGCGGTTTTAGTGAAAAAAGTTGAAACTATGAGCAGGTATGTTTGGCTATTCTTTACTTAAAAACAAACATTACACGAAAATGGAGTTATAGTAAACTCTTTTCAGGTTATCTTTTGTTCGCTCTGTTTGGGATCAATATGTCCCATTCGTAATTTATAATGGGATACATTTGTGCTAGTCGTATCGGAAACAAATATAGCTCTAATAATTTGAAACTTTCTCAGGGGCAATAAAAAACGTGATTATCGCAAAAAGAGCTAGACTGTTTAGTTGAACACATATCTGAACTTGAATCAGACCTCGACAAAATATTTTCCTCTGATGACGATTCTAAATTTCGACCAGATAGCGATAATGTTGATGAAAGTGACGGTGTGCTGCAGGAAATAGAAAATTTTGTGCAGGAACAAGAATATGAAAGCATAATGTGGACAGAAGCTAATGACACATTCCTGGCAAGAAAAATGTACCAACAGAGCGAGCTTCCATAACCTTAGCTGACCTTGACCTCTTCAATATTAGAAGTATTTTTCAAACTTTTCGACAAAAGCCTTTTAATATTTATTTCGGATTGCACTGACAACAGACTAGACATTTTATCCCAAACATCTTATAATCAGCAAGCCAAAACATGTCCTTTTGAAGTAATAGTTGTCCTGGGTAGCAGGATGGTAATGTCCTACAATCGTGTGCCAAAAGCCCAGATGTATTGGTCCCAAAATGCATCTTTGGTAAATACAACACTAAAGGAAACCATGGGCCGAGACCGATTTCTTCTTTTGTCTTTAAAAGTAAACATAAACGATCGAAATAAGCCAGATAATGCAACAAAGACTGACTATATAAACGAGCTAATTGCGTGTCTCAAAATAACTTTCCAGCGTGTACACTAAGATTCACCATTCTAAAGTAAGGAGATTTGAAGTTATAATCCTAAATAATTGCCACAAGAATTCAATCGCTGGAGTAAAAAGAACTGCAAAAGATGGTTTCAGGCAAGCTGTAACCTGCCCAGAACCGATTGCATTTTATAACGAACATATGGGCAAAGTTGACCTAGCGGATCAATTTTCAGTATTTGAAAAATCCAAACAAAATGTCAAATAAATGGCGGTAAAAAGTGTTTAAAAAAATGATGATGTAAGCAGTTGCCAACTGGTGGTTTGTATACCAAGAATTACAACGCAAGAAAACCCTCTTCATCGAATTGTTGGTGAGTCTAGTGGAACAACCAATTGGTTTTAGCAAAGACCGAGCAGCATTCCAACGAGAAATGAGTTCAGGTATCAGGTTCAGGTATTGTCCTAAACAATTCATTACTGATCAACAAATTTGTATTTTTAGGCAGACCATCACTCAGGACTAAAGGAATGCACAGCATTGGTGACCAGTGCCAACAAATAAAACCCGCCGCAGATTGCTCAAAACGAAAAATCGAGAGAAGGACCAAAACAATTTGTACAGCGTGTGATGTTACATTGTGCAAAAAAATGCTTTATAATTTACCATACTTAGATATTTTAATTTTTTATATCTCTAAGTGTAAATGAGGATACTCGATGAAAAAATGTAAGTTATTTGCTTCACTGGAGGTATATATTTTGCTGCGTAAAGTTACTAGTGGGACATATACGTCCCGTGACTATTTCTCGAAAACCGCAAAATGAAAAAATTTAAAAATAAAACTGTAGTCCTTTTAAATGTTCTACTTCACAATTCTTCAATTATCTTTTTCGTATCACAAAAAAAAAATAATCCGTACCAAAATTGTTTACTAAATTTGTACGAAACTATCAATCACTTTTAATTCAAGTATTTTCTTAAATCAATTTACTTGTTTTTTCAAAAACCGTTAATTTCTACTTGCACAGAATTTGTTCACTAACAAAAGTACGTCGTACAGCAATACTCTCAAAAAAGCAATTTGCGCTCTTTTTCTACCTTATTCTCAATTCAAAATGCTTTTGTTGCTAAGCAACAATATGACAGGAAGCACACCCTTACAATATATTTCATCAGAGGCACTCACGCAATTCCGGTGGTTTAATTTTATCTTATCAAAATACCATTTTTGATCTAGTTGACTTATATTCCTTTTGCAGAATTTTATTCGTTTTTTTAGGGTTTTGTACTAAAATACAAAACCCTATTGCAATCACGACCTGTGTCTCTTCACCCGTCTGTACGTCACAGCACTTTTTCTCCGAAACTATAGAAGCTACAGCCATGAAACTTTGTAGAAAGGTCAGAAGTGGTGACTTCTTAAAAGTTCAAGGATGGAACATTTTTTCAAAGGAGTTTAAGGGGGGTCTCCCCATATAGCGAGGTGACTCCCAAAAAAAATTTCACCATTAGTAGTGGAGTAGGGTGTCATTGGAAAGGTTGTTGCGAGTGAACACATAAAACATGCTCGGATATATTCCCGCTTCATAACTGCAATAGTAGCGAGCAAACAACACCTGTGTACTCACACTTCGCCAATGAGAATCCGCCATAGAAACACATACGCAAGTAAATAAGCGAGCAGTTAAGTAACCGAGAAAGTTCAACCCGCAATGATATTTACATCATGAACGAATGGGGTGCTTCGAAGAGAGGTAAGCGGAAAGGAAAACCTAAAGTGTCCTCAGTTTCGCTATTTTACCTCAAGAGATCATGGGAAAGCCGAAAGCTTAAGCTGAAAGCACTCTTTCGAAGTCGAAAGCTTAAGCGAAAAACACTCTTTCGCTCAATTTCCCCAGTTTCGCATATTCACCAGCCGAGCAAGCGAGATGAAGCGGGGAGGAAAAACGTTCGTGGAACGAGAGCTCACGTGTTCGGCTCCTCAGCACCTTTAAAGAGAATTTAGGTTGAAAGCTCACGAGAGAACAGTATTTAAAGTTCTTCGGCAAAGCATTCGAGGGAGTCTTGTTCAAATCCAAAAGGGAGCGTGCTGCTACTCAGTAGTTTAACCGTACGTTCAATTACGAGATTCAAGTTCGAGTTTGAAGTGCTGTCCAGTATTCGACCAAATGGTGAGGGGTGAGGCGTTGGCTTGTGCCGCGGTCCTCAATCGGCCACCTGGCGTTTCACGCCGTATGGCCACCCTGAACCATAAACTCGTCCAGTTATTACCCTCTTCAGGCTGATATTTAGAGTTTTAAATAATTAAATAATTCAAAATGTATTTTAAAAATTCGATTTAAAAGAATGAACAATAAAACTAAAGTAATTCATTAAAAATTAACTCTCGTGTTTTGTTGGTTTGGTTTTGATGGATAGAGTAGCAGGTAAGTGGTGTTACAGCGAGTTCTTTCCCCGGGAGCTTTGATGATGTATATTGGATACACATCAAATGAGCTCCCAGTTCATACCAGTATACATAGGGTATACTGGTTATGTAACAAGGTCTTAATAAGATCTTTTCAAAACAAGTCTTAAAATTGCCTTATCAGTACTGAGGGGGGCAGGGGAAGGGGAAATGTATGAACTTTTCGCGTTCCCCCCCCCCCTCGCAATTGGACACCTTTCATCCGAAAAATCTGAAAAAAATCATGAATTCAGGCCTTTATGAGTACAACAACAAGAAATACATGAGAAGTTGAAATTCACTCAACTTTGTTAGTAACAGTATGATTTATCGCTTTTATGTTTTCTTGAATAAAATCTTAACGTCAGTCAGCACACACTATGACTATTTATAAGATTGAGTTTTTTTGAAATTTTCATAAAGATCGAATAGTACTTGACGAAGTTATAGCGATTTGAATTTACCTGTATTACTATGGAACAATATGCGCTATATGACTATGGAAACATATGGCTATGGAACCATATGCACTTTGTACTGACTTAGACACTACAGTTTTGCTAGGGTTTGCATGAAAATTTCAGGAATGATAGGTATCATGCATATCTTTGAGAGTGGTATCAGTAATCGTAAAACAAAACAACGGCTGCTTTAAATGCGAAGATTGAATAATTTTGAGTTATTTTTCCCCAAATTCAACGTTTAAGGTGCATGCTTTGAACACTTGATTCAATTTAATGAATGACTGAAGATGAGTACCTAAATTAGTACTCATACGTGAAACAATTCAAGGAGGCAGGAGAGAGCTCCTAGCAAAAGGGCTTTGTAACCATTCTAGGATTCGAAAAAATAGGCCATATATCGATGATTACAGCACAGGGGAGTGGCCCCTGAAAAAAATTCCTTAAAGGTAGCCGATATGAGCATCAAATGAAAGGTCTTTATGAGAGCTTTTCAAAACAGTATCTTTACTGACAGTTTTTGCTTCAGTAGGGGCACAGGGGGGAAAAACATGAAAAATGTGTTTCCTCCCGAATGGGCACCTGTGATCTAAAAAATCTGAAAAAATTATCAAGGGAGATATTTATGGGTATGACAATAACAAATACCTTAGAAGCCAAAATTCGTTCTACTTTGTAAATAATAGTATGATCTTTGAATTTCATATTTTCTCCAATAAAATCGTTTTTGACATGTTTCTTGATTTAATACGTTGCTGGTTACTGCATTTTGTAAGTTGAGTACAAAATCCTTCTGACATGAGCGTTGGTCTGTCTACCCAACTTGTTTCTTATAACTCTGTTCATACAATTAAGAAAACATCTTTTCACACATAAATTTCATGCCATCTTTTGGCGAATTTTCTAGGCTGCACATGGATCTCAACTTGTACTCTAGACGTTGCTCCTCCATGTGCCCTCTTCCTATTCAGTATGTACCTAATCAAAGACGCATACGGATTCCTCCTGTCCAGTTTGTAACTGGTAACATTCTTCTTAGACGTGTTTTGTAAAGTAATCGAGGCCTTTCATTTGGTAGCTCTAAAAAATGTTTTTTTTAACCCTAGACACCTAACTTTCGTCGATTCGACGACTAAGCGACTTAGGAGTCACTGTCTCTTTCTAGTGCTTGCAGCGATCATTGCAACGTTTCTGGCCAAATCTGTGCTTGTTGAGCTCTTTTGTCAGGCAGTTGAGTTGTGCACTTCAGTGCAATATTTTTCGGGATATCACAATTATGCTCGCCGTTTTGACGAATCGTTAGGATTTACGTATATTCTCTTGAAACTTACGGTTTTTCTTGCTTGCAGCGGTCATTGACTGTTGAGGAAGCCGCGTGTTTGTTATTGGACGAGGATGATGTCAGTGCATCAGCTAGTGATAGTGAAACTGAAGATCACATGGAGGTTGATCATTGTGAAAGTGATTTACAGTCAGAAGAGTTATCCGATGATGAAGACGTTCAAGAACGTGTTTCAAGTGTTTCAGTGGATAATGTGATGAATCCATGAATGCCTTCTATTCAGCATGGGATGACCTCAGATAATGATCCCAGTACTTTGACATTCTCAAGCAGCACAGTTCGTAGTCAGTCTCATCATATTTGGGTTACAAATAAAGGTCAAACATCAAACAAAAAGCAGCGTTGCCAGTGGACGAGCCCGCGCAGTGATGGGCATTCTTGACCCACTTCTGTTATTTGAACAGTTCATGACTGACCTAAAAATAGAAGAGATTGTCGAATGGTAAACGTTGAATTTGCAATAAAAAGAGAAAAATATAACCAAAATACATCGGCCCAAATTGACACTTGCAAAGAATAGATTAGAGCTCTCGTGTTAACTGCAGCCCAGAAAGACAATCATCTGACCTATAAGGAATTGTTCAACATTGAGTACTGTGGTACAAGATAGGTGTGAGTTTCTTTTTTTTAAATTGCTCCTGTCAAAAGTTTTCAAAAATTAAATTAATTTTTTAAAAACGTTAGTCCGAAGTTAATTTTTATCGGAAAATCTTATATTGTCGAAGTAATCGACTCAGGAAATTTGTATCGAATATTTTTACTTCGATTGGTAACGAAAAACAAATTCACAAAGAAAACTTCGCCGCTGGTATGGAGGAGCCCGACAGCTTCCCACCGTTGGGGCAACTAGGGGAAACGACGAATACGAAACTGGCGATAATCACCAAAAAAAAACATAGCGAAGAAAACTCCGCAGATGGAGGGTGCAAGCTGCAAATAATAGTGGACAATCAACAAATGGCCAAATCGCAAAAAGAAAATGATGAACTAAGGCAAGAGATACAGTCTCTCAAGGATCTCTTCAAGAAAGGGATGCAGCCTCAAAAGACGCAGCCACAAAATCAATGGCAACAGCCGAAGAAAAGTACAAAGCAAGCAATTCCAGTAGAAGTTCTAAGTGCTGGTGGCACCAACGAATGCCAAAACTATTTCGCAGCGCTGGAGGGATTAACCGAAGATATGGAAATTGAAGAAAACATCGGAGGTAATTTTAATCAAGATAATGACTTAAATTTTATTCAATATATAAAGAACAAAACTAAGGAGAAGAAACGAGCCCGCAGTTCTGCACGTTCCTCTGAAAAAGCTTCCAACAAGACAGAAAAAGTTCCGCCAATCAACGTGTTCGGACAAACCGGGAAAGATATGGTTCGGCTATTGGCAGCCGAAAGTAAACTGGCCAATTTGGAAATCGAAAAAGTTAATGCCGAAAAATTAACTATAAGGACGAAATCACTGGTTGATTTCAAGTCGGCCAAAGATGCGTTGATTTCTGGGGAGGTTCCACACTTCACCTATACCCCAAAAAGTGAAAAGAGTCAGACCTTTTTGTTGAAGGGTTTGGAAAGCGGAGAGGATACGGTCGATCTTCTTCAGGTGTTCAAAGAAGCTACACCAGATATTGATTTCGTTTCAGTCAAAGCCTTTGCGACAAGAAGGTTGACCATAGAAAGGAAGAATTTACCACTTCACCTGGTACAAATTGCAAATAAGAGCAGTCCAAGTGCCGTTCAACAAATAAGGTACTTGAATTTCAGAGTGGTGAGGTGGGAATGCCTCCAGAAAAAAGAAGTCAACCAGTGTTACCAGTGTCAAAGATTTGGACATTCGGCTGCCAATTGTGCCACGCACTATCGTTGCGTTAAATGCAGAGACGTTCATGCTCCCGGTGAGTGCCAATTGGCTCAGACGGATCCTAAAGAAAAATTATACTGCGTTAACTGCGGTGTTTTTGGTCACCCAGCATCATATCGGGGATGGTTCCGATATCAACATGCAAAAGTTAAATTTGCTCCAAAGCAAAAAAAAAACACCGTAGTATCATACCTTTCAACTTCGTCAAGCCCGGAGTATCATTTGCACTCGCCGCTAGAGGACCAGCAGAAAATGTTGGAAATAATGTTAATAATGTAAGTGACAATAATTAGCTGCTTTTCAAAATTTACCAGCATCGTAATTTTTTATCGGAGAGAATCGACAAACAAGATTCAAAAATTAACTTTGCTTTTCAGAGTTTAGGTCTTCCAAATGCCTAATAATAACTTATCATCCAGCCATATTCCCATGGAAAGGCTTCGCCTCATATCGATCAACGTTAACTCTATCGTTGCTATACATGGACGTGATTATCTCCTTGAATTTATTGTTAAGCAAAAGCCTGACATCATACTTCTCACTGAAACCCACCTTAATTGCTGGCATTCCGTGGAATTCAAAGATTTTGCATTCGTAAGAAATCATAGGGTAATAGATGATGGGGGAGGTGGCACCGGGATATTGGTTCGAAGACCCTATTGTTTCCAAAATATTGAAAAAGTCGAATTCAAAAACTTTGAATTTCTTGAAGTATCCGTCATCAAAATTTCACTGCGAGGTGGGGATAACCTCTTCGTTATCTCAGCCTATCCAACTGGTCAAAATGTTCTCAAGTTCAAGGAGGAACTCAATTCCTTATTTGAAATACTCGAATTGAACAGGCTGCATAGTTATTATATTTTTGCCAGTGCCTTGAATGCCAAGCATACATCATGGCTAAACGCCACCAATAATCCGAGAGGTGTATTCCTGAAATCATGGATAATAGAGAACCAAATTGAATACAGGTGCAACCTATATGGGTCGGAGTTCTCAACATACCCTAGGACAAATTCATATTTGGACCTCTGCATTGCAACCGCAAGACTTGAATTTAGCTTTTATAGTCCTCAACGGAAACTGCAGGTATTTCCTTATGATAGCAACCATAACGCAATAGTAATGGAAATAAATCATCAAAGCGATGATTTCTCCCTCATTCCAGTTC
The DNA here is from genome assembly GCA_963969285.1 of Odontomyia ornata. Taxonomy (NCBI): domain Eukaryota; kingdom Metazoa; phylum Arthropoda; class Insecta; order Diptera; family Stratiomyidae; genus Odontomyia; species Odontomyia ornata. Next base: position 346,808,750 of record OZ017738.1, on the reverse strand, counting down.
AACATGAAAACCATCGGTTGAATTTCAAAAAAACAGACTGGGGATAGTGTCAAAAGAAGTTTAATCGGAAGTGCCAGAAGCAATGTCCCCCTTCTGATGATAGTAACGCTTGCTCAATGGTTCCTAATAACAAAAATCTAGCTGACGATGAAATAGATCTCTATTTGTCGAAGTTAGAGAAGCTGACGTTGGAAACGATTGAGAACGTTGTTCCCAAAATTAAACATCGAAACAATATGGAAGGATATGAAACACCAACCATCGCAAGGTTGAAAAGATTGAAAAGCCTTCTTCTCACACATGTCAAGAATATTTATCGACGATTTTTGGACTACAACCATCCCTCGTTGGCTTTGTTGAATGTCCGGAACTTAATCCGTTCATACTTCAGGAGTGAGGTCAGCAATCAATGGGCAGAAAAACTGAGGGGTATTCGCCCACAGGACCCAGATGGCGTTTTCACGAAAGTGAATAGCATATTCCGCAAGAAGAGTCGAGTGAAGGTATCGAATCTTGAAGTCACTAGTGATGAGATAAATCTTCTCGATCGGGCTGGTATCGAAATTGATAGTACGCCTACGGATAGAAATGGAAACAGGATTCTATGTGATGGTTCACAGAAACTTGCCCTGATTGGAACACATTTTGAATAAGCTCATCTACCAAACCCAGGGAGAAGGAATGAAATAATTTCAGAGATCGTTGAAGCAAAAGTTTCCAACTTCAAATCAAGCCTGAACGACGAACCAATTCTTCATTTCGATGAAACATTAACATCTGACCTCATAATGAGCTTGTATCTTATTGATTATTTTGTCAACTATGAAGACTTGTGTTTAATATTTCGCAGAATAAACAACAAAAAATCATGTGGTACTGACGGTATTCCAAATATAGTTCTCCGGGATTTGCCTGAGGTTGCTATTAGGAATTATTGCATTTTGTTCAACAACATGTTGAACAATTCATACTTCTCAAATGAGTGGAAAAAGGCTAAGGTATTTCCAATCTTGAAGAAAGGAGAAGAATCTTCATGCCCTGAAAGCTATCGCCCAATCAGCTTGCTGCCTAACATCAGCAAGGTGTTTGAAGTGATACTCAACAGAGCATTAAACGCCTACATTGAGAAATATGAGTTGATGCCGAATTGCCAATTTGGTTTTCGTGCCAGGCATTCGACCATACATGCAATAACGAAAATAACCTCAGACATCTGTTGGAAACTAAACAACAAAGAATGTGTTGGAGCATGTCTCATTGATATGGAGAAAGCCTTCGGTACGGTGTGGTTAGATGGACTAGTTTTCAAACTTCTTCAGGACAGGTTCCCCAGACACCTTGTCGGCGTGATGTGCAATATGTTATACGGGAAATCATTTGTTGTAGCTGATGGAAATCTGACAACAATGCGCGAGTTCAAGGTCTTGAATGGTCTACAGCAGGGAACAGTTACTGTGCCCCTGCTTTTCTCAATATTCATTCGCAAGCTATTGAACAGCTTTGACTTCAATGTCCCGCCAACGCGATCATTGGTTGCGTTTGCTGAGTAGTTCAGAGCAATTTTCAAAAAATGTTCAATGATGTGCAGCTCTACATCAACAATTGGCGAATGAAAATCAATGCGCAGAAGTGTGAAACAATTTGCTTTTGGATAACGCTGCAGGGGCCCAGTCAAGACCTGAAACGTAGTTGGAAGGATTTCCACATTATGGCTGATGAGGGTAGTTCAGAACGGGTTCCACATAAATCCTGTGTTCGATACCTCGGTGTTCATCTCAATCAGTATCTGTACTATACTGAGCATGTCAAAATCATGCTCAGTAAAGCACTAAAAGTAGTCATGGCTCTTCGGTGACTCTGTCATTCCAGATACATTGATCTAATAGTCAAAGTCATTTGTTACAAGACCCTGGTTAGACCAGTTTTGACATACGGATGCCAGAGTGCTAGTTTAATGGAAAGATTAAGAGTTTTCGACAGGAAATGTCTTCGTGCATGTCCTGGTTTGTACAGAAAGCCTGAGACGGATTGGTAGCACTATATATCGAATAGAAAAATTTATCAAACCGCTCAAGTGACAAGATTCGATATCTTCACATTGAAACTTCTTCGGAATCATATCGCAAGATCTGTAACTGTGAGTGAAAACCCTTGGATTTCACAGCCGTTCCACCCTACAAACGCATATATTGTGACTTGCCTCACTACTGGGTTCGTTCCTCCAGAAGCATTCAAGTATTTGGACACGAATCGATATGTTTTTGATTCTGATGGCGTCCCAATCATATATCACATATATAGACGGGCCACCGATAAGAAGATAAAATACCCTCCGAATCTGAGTTCACGAGACCAAAACTTCCAATGGAGATACTCATTTGCTAGATTCGTTGAAGCTGATCGAGCTGAGATGGAGCAATCTAGGTATTGGTGGCTGAATGACAATGTCTAAATTATTCGTGTTTATTTTCTGTCTTTGTGTTTTTTTTTTCTCGTTGTTTAATTTATAGTTTCATCTAGTGTTGTTGTTTATTTGTATTATAAATTAGGTATAGGTTTCAATATAAGGTAAGGTTTTTTGATTGAACTTATAATAAATATAAGTTCACTGTTGTGTTAGTAATATAAGTAATTTTTGAATAATGCTGGTTGGTTTTTCCTCCTTTTTCCAATTGAGTCAAAAAATATGTAATGATCTGAATTAATTTAAATTTGCTAGTGTATTTTTAGGGTTTTGTACTAAAATACAAAACCCTATTGCAATCACGACCTGTGTCCGTCTGTCCGTCCGTCCGTCCGTCCGTCCGTCCGTCCGTCTGTATGTCACAGCACTTTTTCTCCGAAACTATAGAGGCTACAGTCATGAAACTTTGTGGAAAGGTCAAAAGTGGTGACCTCTTGAAAGTTCAAGGGTGAAAAAATTTTCAAAGGGGTTTAAGGGGGGTCTCCCCATATAGGGAGTTGACCCCTCAAAAAAAAATTTTCACCATCGGTAGTCGAGTAGGGTGTCATTGGAAAGGCCTCAATGAGATCTTTTCAAAACAGGTCTTAAAATTGCCTTATGAGTATCGAGAGGGGCAGGGGAAGGGGAAATGTACGAACTTTTCGCGTACCCCCCCCCCCCTCGCGATTGGACACCTTCCATCCGAAAAATCTGAAAAAAATCATGAATGTAGGCCTCAATGAGTACAACAACAATAAATACATGAGAAGTTGAAATTCACTCAACTTTGTTAGTAATGGTATGATTTATCGATTTTATGTTTTCTCGAATAAAATCTAAATGGTACCCTTAAATTGGATAAAATTTAGCAAAAAGATGACTATTTATAAGATTAATCTTTTCTGAAAGTTTCATAAAGATCGATCAGTATTTAACGAAGTTATAGCGATTTGAATTTTCCCGTATTACTATGGAACAATGTGCCCTGTATTACTATGGAAACATGTGGCTATGGAGCCATATGCGCTTTTTACCGACTTAGACACTACAGCTTTACTAGGATTTGCATGAAAATTTCAGGAATGATAGATATCATGAGGATGACTACATACAATTGAAACAAGTCGAAGAGGCAGGAGAGAGCTCCTAGCAAAAGGGCTTTGTAGCCATTCTAGGATTCGATAAAATAGGCCATGAATCGATGATTACAGTACAAAGGAGTGGCCCCTGAAAAAAATTTCATGAAAGGTAGCCGATATGAGTATCAAATGAAAGTTCTCTATGAGAGCTTTTCAAAACCGTTCTTAAACTGACAGATTTTGCTTCAGTAGGGGCACAGAGAGGGGGGGGGGGGGGAAATACATGAAAAATGTGTTTTCTCCCTCGCGAATGGACACCCGTGATATAAAAAAATCTGAAAAAATTATCAAGCGAAATATTTATGGGTATAATTTGAACAAATACCTCAGAATTAAAAAATTCTTTCAACTTAGTTAATAATAGTATGATCCTCGAACATGACGTGTTTCTTAATTTTATTCGTTGCTGGTTACTGCATTTTGTAAGTTGAGTACAAAACCCTTCTGACATGAGCATAGGTCTGTCTACCCAACTTGTTTTCATTAAATGGGTTTAACTGATAACGTATAAATTTAGAGAGCCATTCGGACCATTAAGTTTTTCATAGTTTTATTGTTTGGAATTTGCTTTATGTTCTTTTAAAAATTTTTAAAACGATTAGTATTAAATTAAGCGCGTTTGACTTTGACTTTAGATGTGAGTTTCTTCTGCAATGTCTACGTTTTGATGATAAAGCAATCTGCTTAGAAAAACAAAAAACGACAGTATACACGGTGCGAACCGAAATATTACGACCGACAATTGGTTTACGTCAGTGCCACTAGTTAAATAATTGCTTCGGCAGCCTTACAATTTGACGATTGTAGGAACATTACGATCTAATAAAAGGGAAATCCATGTTTATATATGAGGACCCATTATACTTCTTTCATACAAACCTAAACCATAAAAAATAGTGTACATGCTTTCATCTTGTGATGCATCCTGAAACAAAAAAGCCACACACTATTGAATTCTACAATAGCATAAAAGGTGACGTAGACACCTTCAATCAAATGTGTTCAGTATTGTCCTGCAGTAGAAACACTAATAGATAGGCAATGTGCGTTTTTTATGGCATGATGAACAGCTTCATAATTTACTGCCACAATGGTTGCGCACATGGTCAAAGCATAATAAATAGGCGTGATTTAATGAAAAATATGCATTTACAGCTTGTTGAACCGTAGTTGAACGTAAGATTGGAAATTCATACTATGCCGAGGCACATTCAGCAAAAAATAACGGATATATTATTTTCAAAAAATGACAAAGATGAAAGACCCAGTCAATCATCATCTTATAATAACCTGCAACCACTCGAGGTATCAAATAGTAGAATAAGAAAAGTCTGCGGTGTTCCTATAAAAAAAGGCGAATGACAAAGTCATTTTGCCTTAATTGTATCACTGCAATTTGCGGTGAACATAAAGTTGATTTTTGCACAACATGTACTTAAAAAAATTAGTCTTTTGTATTTGTTCAATTTAGTTATAGTATTATGATGAAGATATGCCAAAGAATAAAAGGCTGTTTATGTTGTTTTTTAATTTTCATTTTTATAAATATATTGTTATTTTGATCTCATAAGAAGTAGTGGATTACAATAAATGTTTCATAATAAACAAAAAATTGAATTAAATTGAAATTTATTATTTTCTTTTAACCCTAGATCACTAACCTTCGTCGAAACGACGACGCGGACCCAAAAAAAGTCGTATAAATTTTGAGTGCGTCGTTGTACGCTTTCCAGATTCAAGCTAGTCTCAGTCGACCCGCAGCTCTCGCGGCGCATAGGTGTGTTTTTTGTGTAGGGACTCCGTGTGCGCCGTTCTAGCCACTATGGGTCGTCAAATCGTCGAAGGTTAGTATTAACGTTATTTTTGCAGAGTTATTTGCACTTAACTTGCCTACATTGAAATAAGAACCTGCATTTTTTTTTCTTTGAATATATTTTTATTTTAGATACGATTCGTCAGCTTTTATTGGATGATAGTAGTGACGAAGAAAACTGCTCTGAGAGTGAGAAAGAAGACCACCTTGAAGTTGATCCGGCTTATGAAACAGATGATGAGGAAGAGATTTTTTCTCTGACAGAACAACCAACTTCAACTGAAGATATCCCTTGGTACTTTTTGTGACAATCGATACCGAAGTACTATGTCTAATGAGAGATTTGATTTTCTTATAAACTGCCTCAGATTAGACGATAAGTCTACGCGCGAACAGCGAAGATTGACTGATGTATATGCCCCTATTCGAGATATGTGGGATCTTTTTATAACTGCATATCAAGAGAACTATAAACCTAGTTGCTACCTTACCATTGATGAACAGTTATTGGGTTTCAGAGGCAGATCCCTTTTTAGAATTTACATTCCTAATAAACCCAATAAATATGGTGTGAAAATTGTAATGTTGGTAGATAGTTCTACAAAGTATATGTGGATGCCAAGCCCTAGCTATGTTCTTTTACTAAAACTGATGGATTGCCACTTGGCGAATATTTCGTCAAAAAATTGACACGGACTGTGCACGGTACAAATAGAAATATAACCATGGACAACTGGTTCACTTCGGTACCACTAGCCAAAAGTAAAAGAACCGTATAAGTTGACATTGGTTGGGACTCTACGTGCTATCAAAAGGGATATACCCTTAGAATTACAGCACGAGCGTACCCGGAAGACAGGAACAGGTATTTTTTGTTATGACAAGGAACTGACATTGCTTTCATACAAGTCAAAGCCCCAAAAGACAATATTCTTATTGTCGACTTGTGATGAGGAAGGAACAATTAATGAGATTACCAAAAAGCCCACGATGGTCGAGTCTTACAATCAAACTAAGGGCGGTGTAGACACCTTGGACGAAACGTGTTCTCTCGCTTCTTGCAGTCTAAAAACTCGACGTTGGCCTTTATGTAATTTTTACGGGACACTTTTTTTTTTTGTTTTGTGGTAGGGAGGTGAAGGCATTTACTCCCGCCGAGTCTGGCAGTGTGGGACTCTCATGGAGGATACCCTTGGACTATCCACTAAACACCTCCCCTGTCAATCTGAGAACCCAGCCTGGAACCGTTTGACACATTACTTCGGGCCAGGTCTCGTTTTGTTACGCCATGGGGCGCCTTTAAGCTGGGGAGTCCCTTTCCTAGCGGGAGGGGAGAGGGGAAGAGGAAATGCCAGAAGAGCGATCCCCCAGCCCCAGCACCTCCGGCTGCTGCGAGTCTCTTTTATCTTTTAGGACTGCCCGAGCATAATGTGCCGCCTGGTTCAATTTGTCAACTGATTTGAGCATCACCGCAACTATACTATCCAGGGTGAGCTCTCCCGTCTCCCTGTAGAGTTCCCTTCGCAGCCTGGCCCATTTGGTACACGCAAAAAATGTGTGACAGGCATTGTCCTCCTCTCCTGGGCAAAACCGACAATCGGGAGACCGTGACCGTGACTGAAAACACCCGTGCCCGCTCAAAAGCTGGGTCAGATAAAAGTCAGTCTCACCATGCCTTCGATTAAGCCACGGTCTCACATCCGGGATGAGGCATGCAGTCCCCCTTCCCTGCCAATCGTTGAGCGAGCGTTGACTCTCCTCGCGGACAACCATCTCCCTCGCATCCTCGTTTCGGTGCAGGTAAATAGCGCGGCGCTCTCTAGCATGGAGGGTGACAGGTATCACGCCTGCGATCGCTCTGACCGCCGAGTCGGAGACTGTTGGATACGAAGATGCAATTCTCAGTGCTCCTCTTCTCTGTACCTGTGCCAATCGTTTTCGGTATACCTCCTTGCTGAGAGCGTCGCCCCATACCTCTGCTCCGTACAGTAGCACTGACCCTACAGCACTCATCAAGAGGCGTCTTCTTGATGGGCTGGGTCCCCCTACGTTGGCCATAAGTCGACTCAGGGCCGATATTCCCGAAGCAGCCTTCTCAGCCGTTGCCCTGATTTGCTCAGAGAAACTCATCTTCGAGTCGATCAGTAGCCCCAGGTACTTCACCGCTGGCTTCGATTCGATTTGTATATCTCCAATACTGATCATCCTTACTCTAGGGATTCTCTTTTTTGTCAAGATGACCACTTCGGGTTTCTCCAGTGCTAAACTGAGCCCGCGAGCAGTCATCCAGTCCCTCACTCGGCGAATTAGCATACCTAGCGTAAGTTGCGCTTGTTCAACGGTGCGTCCGGTGACCAGAGCCGCAACATCATCTGCATAGCCGACCAAGCGCGACTCATCTGGCATCTCAAGTCTCAGTAGCCCGTCGTATTCCACAGGTTCGGACCAAGGATAGATCCCTGGGCAACACCCGATGTAATTTCCATCCTTCGTTGGCCCTGTGTCGTGTCGTAGAGCAGGCTTTGGTCCTTTAGGTAGTTCCTCAAAAGCCGCATTAGATATTCTGGAACTTGAAAAGAGTTTTCCAGCGTATCCAGAACATCCACCCATCTAGCAGAGTTGAAGGCATTCCTGACGTCGAGTGTCACCAACAGGACGAACCGTCGCTTGGTGCGACTATATGCCTCTGCCTTTTGGACCGCAATCACCACCTCTGCAATCACATCAATGGTAGAACGTCCTGCTCTAAAGCCGTACTGCCGAGGAGATAGGTCCCCAGCAGCACGAATCGCGTCAGTGAGTCTTCCCTTGATGAGTTTCTCTAGCATTTTCCCAGCCGTGTCTAGCATGCATAACGGGCGGTATGCAGACGGCGATTCGGGATTCCCCTTCCTCTTGCTGACAGCACGAGCCTCGCCACCTTCCATCGTACCGGGAAAACCCCGTCCCGTAGGCAAGCGTTGAATGTGCTGAGCAGCAAGTCAGGACAATGGTGATAGACGAGCTACAAAACTTCAGCTGGAACACCATCTGGACCTGGAGCCTTCCTCGCTTTCAGGGAGAGGACTGCCTCCTCCAGTTCCAGCTGTGTGAAGAGTCGGCACTCGACTGCTGTTTCACCATGGACAGCGTCAACACGGACGGGATGGGCGGGAAGAGTCCCCGCACTATCGCGTCCATCTTTTCCGCGTCATGTATACAAGGCTTCCGTAGGGCACCAAGTTTTCGCATGACCAGCTTGTAGCCAAGGCCCCACGGATCCCTTTTTACATCGTCCACGAGGTCTTGCCAGCATCGAGCCTTGCTCTTGTTAATAAGCCTGCGAAGATATTTCCTACTGGACATGTATGCTGCTAGCCTAGTGTCTGCCTCCTCCCGTGTTCGCGCTCGCTGGGCCTCTCGCCAAAGTTTGTGACACTCGCTTCTTTGTTCGGCGATCTCGTTTGACCACCAGTATACTGGAGGCTTGCCGTGTCGGGGTCGCCGACGGGACATGGAAGACTCGCAAGCAGCTATGATGGTACTCATAGTTGAGTTCACCAAGTCCTTGGCTGTAGGCCCTCCACTCCCTGGCGGAGCTCCCAGTAACGGTGCGCCTGCCGTAAGCGCGTCAGCGAACCTCTCAACGTCCATCCTCCCAGTCCTCCATCCGAGGATTGAAGTTTGGGCATATGCACGCAGAGTGGCACTGTCGTGAATCTCAACCGCTATATACTGGTGATCACTAGCCAAGTAGTCCTCTAGTACTCGCCAGTTGTGTACTCTAAGTACCAGGGACTCCGAAGCGAATGTCACATCGGGTATGGTTCCTACGCAACCCCAGCGGCGGAAAGTACGGGTGTTACCAGTATTTAGGACAAAAAGCGCTGTTCTGGCCGCCATGTCCAAGATTTGCTTTCCCCCTGGGTCGGATTGTGGCATACCCCATTCAATGGCTCTAGCGTTGGTCTCCCCCGACCAGAATGTGGCCCTCTGTGTTCGAGACAGCGTCCTCCAGGGCATCGAGTTTGGTTCGAAAAGATCGCATTGCCTCGTTAGGCGTCAGATAAACACTGAAATATGTTATCCCTGAACACCGCACCCACACAAAACCATCCCCGCGTCCATGGCTCTGCACCTGAAGGCGGGCGCTGTCTCGAACCCAGATGGCCGAGGTACTAGATTTGTCAGGGTACCACGCTTGCGAGTCCTTGTTATGATGTTGCTCGCTCAGCAACAGGAGGTCAGCTTTCTTATCCCTCGCAAACCTGCAGGATATACGGGATGCTTAACATTGCATTTATAAATAGTTATATTATATATGCAACCAACACTTTGGAGGCTAATAAAAACCCTTTATCGAGGCGTGAGTATTTGAAAACTCTGCATCAAAAATTAGTCGAGCCACACATTCAAAAAAGATTACGAATTCCGACACTTCAAACGGGGCTGCGCGACTCAATAACAGCGATTTTGAATATGCCTGGAACCTGTAGTTCTACTTTTACACATGAGACTGATCAAAGAAAAGATGCAGTTAGTCTTCCTCTCGCTTAAAAAAGAAAAATTTGTGCCATTTGCCCCTTTGCAAGGCGAAGAATGACAAAGAGTTGTTGCACCAAGTGCAACAAATCCTTATGTGGAGAACGCAAACTTGACATTTGTCACAAATGTATTAGTTAATAGTTTTTTTTCTAAAATGTTTCTATCTTTTGTTGATTTTATTGCTTAATTTTAGTATTTTAATATTTTTTAACTCTTTGTTTTTTGAAATTGATAAGATTTAAGCATTAATGAAACCAAAAATTTTCAAATGAGTAAAATCTCTGGTCTCAATTAAAAGACTGTCAAAGTAATTAAAATGTGATTAGAGTAAACAAAAAACTTATAAACATGTTAACAAACGATTATTGTATTAAATAAATAAAACACATAAAAATATTTTATTCCGAAAACTCTTAAAAGCCTCCCTTTTATACGGCGTAGCCGAAACGACGAAGGTAGCGTTGTAAAATAAGGTTAGTTATCTAGGGTTAAATAATAGTAGTCAGTCTTTATAAATACGCAACAAATATTATCAAAAATACATTCTTACGCAAAAATAAAACACATTAATAAATGCTTGTAAATCGACGGATGGTTAGGGTTAACGGTGGGCAATCGAACGTTAGGTGTCTAGGGTTAAGGTTCACTACGTTATATGGGGAAACTCCACTTAAGAAGCTTTGAACATTTTTTTGATACCCAAACTCTTTAGAGGCTTTCACTTTACATCCACCTACCAAGTTTGATGTCTGTAGCTATTTCAGTTTCGGACGAAAAACTGCTGTAACGCAGCGACAAACGGACGGACAGATGGTCTCGATTTCAATGGCGTTTTAAAATTTGTACAACACTTTCACAGGCTTTACATCGAAGTAGATTTGGCAAAAGTATAGGTTTTGTCCTTTTTAACAGAATTTCTCTCTTTAAAAGCCATTTTAAAAATTGTATAGTGCATGAAGCTTGAATGAAAACACGCAATGAGGGTTGTACTGGGCGTTGGGCAATCAAATAGACTTAATGGATGAATGAGTTGGGTATCCGAAAACATATTTCCTACATGAAAACAGACAAAGGAGTATATAGTTAGGATTCTCAACTGGTCTATCCCGTTACAGAATTAAGATAAATTACATGCCATTAGTATTCTGATGTTTGCAAAATATCTCCATAGAGTTTCTTGCGGCAATTTTCTTGTGAGTACGAAAGTCTTGAAAACAGCGATTTATCATCTTATTGCATGCTAGTCATTAGATTCATTAATGATTCCAAACGAAAGGTTTAGCTACGTTCCAAACCAGATTTGCCGGTGAATCTTCAGGAAGAACTTCTACCTTTCGTCCATACCATGCCCATACAGCATCCCGCCAAACCGTATGCAATGACTTCCGAATATTGAATATTGCATAAATGATCGTAACTTCCCGAATCATTTACAATATATTTTCCATTTCAGTACACGCATAATGGCAAAAACCACAAACATAAATTATGATGTTTAAAACTGTTCTGCGTTGAATGAAACTGATGCGCTCATGCTTTCTGATAGCTTCCACAATGCTTCTCAGGCTCCTCGCAAAAACTACTTTTGCCAATAAGCAATAAGCAATCTTTACACGAGCAAAACAGTTACTATCAATATCGCAACGGCCGGCATCGTCTTCGTTTTTATCTTCATCTTCGTCACATGTGTACAATTCACCTGGAGAAGGTATTGAAATCATTTAAACAACTGTGAGTTGGTATCCAAAGGAGTATGCAAGTACGAGTATCTTTGCATCTTTTCTACTGGCCATGACTGCGGATGCGGACCCTGATCGCTGCCCGTTAGCCAAGCCATGTCGGGCTCATCGTAAATCAATTAGTCGTATGTACTTATGGATGAGTTTTCCAAATAGGGAATCTTCACATCTTTCACGGTCCATCACATCCAAGTGTCCATTGACAGTGAAACGAGGTAATTGAAGTCGCAACTAGACGGAGAAATTATTATTAATAATGCACTTACTATATGGTCACCTTGCAATATGCAAGCGCGTCACCTTCGACCGTAGTTTTGCAGATGAGCCGAACTCGTTGCTGCTGAGCTAATCTGGGAAACGCTTAGATGCTCTACCAATATTCGACTTTGAGGACAGTGGGGTTGTCGTTGCGATTTAACCAAAACAGTTAAGTTATCAAGATGATTACCTACTTATTGGACCGCTGGGAATTTTAATTAACTTTATGGTCAGTGTCGTTACCATTGATCTGGGGAAATGGGTTGAGTCGGAAGGAGCTAAAGGCATGGAATATTGGTGGAAAAATAAAGTAATGATGAAAACGATTGTTCAGTTGAGAAAGGAAACATTTGAATTTGTCAATGATACATGCATTGAATTCTATCATGCCAACTTAACCCTGCAATTTTTTCTACGTCTAGCACTCGTTGCGTGTAGACGTGTTTTTAATTCGCTCCTGTCAAGAATTTTTATAAATTAAAATAATTTTTAAAAACGTCAATTAGAAAGTAATTTTAAAAAGAAACTTATTACATCATCGAATTATTCGAATAATTTATCGAGTATCTGGATTTTACCTGCGAGAAAGTTTCAAAAAAGAAGAAAAGTTTTTTTTTTCACCGGGGGGATGGAGGAGCCTGATGGCTTCCCACCGCTGGGGGACCCAGAGCCAGGCATTTCCGAAATTACAAATGATAAAATTATAAAGCGGAAAAATGAGCAAGACATCTGTGAGCATGGAAAGCGTATTACGCTCTCAATTGAAGATTATGAAAAAGTAACCAGGGAGAACGCAAGGGTTACGAAACAAAACAATGAGTTGAAACTCCGTATACAAAGTTTGGAGGATATGGTCCGGTTGTTATTGAATGCGAGCAAACCAAAAGTGAAGCCACAGAATACATCCGGCAAAGAAGAACCGATATTAACTAAAAAGAATGAGAAAAAGGAAACAACAACAAGCAAGACCAACGAGAAAGCAGTACCAACACAGAAAACTCAAACATATAAAACAAAATCGTAAGGTACGAGCAAGCCATCAATCCATGATGCTGAAAATATCCTGAGCGCAGGAGGAGCGAACGACAGCGCCAATTATTATGTGGTGCTGTCTGCAATGAACGAAGAAATGGACATCGAGATGGAGAGCCACGATAGCATAGGTAATATTGATAGTAGTTATAATTTCATTCAATATTTAAAATTAAAAAATTAAGAGAAGAAGCCAACCGGTGTGTCTGCTGGTTCTCCTAATAAAATTAATAAGATAAATAAGAAAGTTCCTCCAATTAACGTTTTTGGGCGGTGTGGAGGAGATATGGTTCGGTTATTGGCAGCCGAACATAAAATCGATAACTTTGAAGTTAAGAGGGTGACCGCTGATAAGCTAACAATCAAGACAAAGACACTGGCTGATTTCAAACTGGCGAAAGGTGCTCTTAATAGTGTCAAAGCTCCTGTAATGTGACGCCTACGCCCGGGAATCGAAGTGATTCCGATCCCGAACCCTTGCAACCGGCCAGATGGATATGTCCTCGAAGTGCCAGCGGACTTCATCTGTCGTGCGGATATCGTTGCGCAGAAAATATTTTTTTTTCGGTCCAAATATTTAGATCTGTGGATATAAATATTCGAAATATAGAATTAATCCCAAACCCCGGCACATTTCGAGACATAGCCATCTGGAAATGCCCCTCCACCGTGGCCATCGAGAAAACTATGCCACTGGCGACAACTGGAGAGGCACATTGCCGCCATATGGCGTGCCATTCCACCCACAGATGTTTTGTCCGATGTGACAACCGGGGATTTTGACAGCCACATGGAGGCGAAGGAGAAAAAAAAGAACTTTTTGTGGTGATCGATGGTTCGTGATCGTAGGTTGTGCTTTCTAGAACATTTCAAGTGCTTTTCTACCTCTTAACATACTTTCGTTGACGATCGTTTGTGTGTAGGATTTGGTCGGAGCGAAACGTACTCAAGAAAACTGCAAAGGGAACATCAAACACTTGAGAAATTCACCGGAACATTGCCTCAGGCTAGAACATGAAACTCTGTCAAACTCAGAAAGAAGATCAACAGGCTCAAATTATGAAAGAGGTTAGTTTAGTTAAGAAAGACTTAGAAAGTGTTAGCAATATTTTGTCTAGGTGAGCGGAAAGGCACAAGAAGATAATAGTCAGGCGAAAGGTGACCATGCGGGTGAAAGCAACAGTGCTGATAAACCATCAGCAGTGGCAGAAGTTAAAGGCAATTTGTAAATTTATTTTGCGTGCGCGAATTGGATGCAGCCAGTTAGTCCACCATCCATTCTGGCTTTGTGATCGGCTTTATCATTGCCAGGTGTTGCAGTTGCCTGTCGCGAAACACTTTCCTGAGTGGCCATATTAGCAGAACGATTTCGCGATACTTATTTGTTTTCCGAAGCTCGCACGTACAGACGATCCGTTCAATTTGTTATTGGATTTCTCACCCTTACCGCTATGGAAAGGTGTAGACATACAGAGTACAATTTATTGTCCCGAATCTGCCTCAATTACAATATAATACGCGTAACTGATTGCTCGCATATCCTTTTCAACGCGGCAACCTCTTCGCAGACGAAATGTCACTACCAGGCCAAATATGTAAAAGGAAAATTTTACCCAAACAAAATACGCTAGTACAGGGGTTCGCACGTGGTTGTACTCTCTCCCTCTTTGTCCTTCTTCGCCATCAACAAGGTAGTTGGGCGATACTCTATTAAGGCGACCCATAGACGGTTGATAATGATCAAGGGATCTTCTTGCTGTTCGAATGAAAGTGAATATTATCTCCTACCCTTGCCAGATAGTTCAGAGTGCAATCGGTTATTGGCAGCTAAGGCAATTAACTTTAGATTACTAATGTTTCTTCTAGCTAAGTAATAAGCTAAGTAGAGAATTAAAAATGAGAATAATAATTGGATGATCTATAAATATATTTTTAGGGATTTTATTTAAACAAAAGTAGAAAATCATTACACTCCCCACTTTTCATACACGCCAAAGGCGGACAAAAATCAGACCTTCCTGTTGAAGGGCTTGGACTGTGGGGAGAATACAGTTGATCTCCTTAAAATGTTGCAGGAAGCAGCACCAGTTGTTAAGTTCATCTGTGTGAAATATTTTGCTACAAGGAGATCAACTGTCGACGGTAAAATATTACCATTTTATTTGGTCCAAATTTCTTACGATAGCAGTCCAACTGCCCTTCAACAGGTAAGGTACTTAAACTTTAGAGTTGTGAGGTGGGAACGCCTCCAAAGAACTGAGGTCAACCAGTGTTACAGGTGTCAAAGTTTCGGTCATTTGGCTGGCAATTGTGCAATGCACTTTCGCTGTGCTAAGTGCAAAGATATTCACGCCCCCGGTGAATGCAAATTGGCTCAGATGAAGCCAAAAGAAAAATTATATTGTGTTAATTGCGGCATATTTGGTCATCCAGCATCATATCGAGGATGCCCTCGGTATCAAGATGCAAGAGTTAAATTTTCCCCAAAACAAACCAAAGTAAATCAGAATTTGTTACCTTCCAACTTCGTCAAGCCTGGGGCATCATTTTACTTGCTGCCAGAGGACCAGCAGACAGCAATGTAAATAAAATAAATAATGTAAGTGGCAATAATGAGCTGCTTCTCAAAATCTACCAACAGCTTGAATCTCTTTCAGATAGAATCAATAAACAAGACCAAAAAATTAATTCCGTTTATCAACGTTTAGGCCAACATGCTCCAAAATAGTTTGTCATCCAGTCACATTCCCATGGATAGGATTCGTCTCATCTCGATCAACGTCAAATCCATTGTTACTATACATCGGCGTGATTATCTCCTTGAATTCATTGTAAAGAAAAAGCCTGGCATCATACTTCTCACCGAAACCCACTTCAGTTCATGGCACTCCATGACATTCACGGATTTTGAATTCGTAAGAAACGATAGGGTTATAGGTGATGGGAGTGGTGGCACCGGAATATTGGTTCGAAGACCCTATCGTTTCCAAAATATTGAAAAAGTCAAATTCAAAAACTTTGAATCTTTTGAAGTGTCCGTTATCAAAATTTCACTGCCAGATGGGGAAAACCTCTTCGTTATCTCTGCCTATGCAACTGGTGGAACTGTTCTCAAGCTCAAGGAGGAACTCAATACCTTGTTTGAAATACTCGAATTGAACAGGCTGCATACTTATTATATTCTTGCTGATGACCTGAACGCCAAGCATACATCATGGCTGAACGCCACCAATAATCCAAGAGGTGTATCCCTGAAATCGTGGATAACAGAGAATCGAATTGAATACAGGTGCAATCTATATGGGTCGGAGTTCCCAACATACCCTAGGACAAATTCATATTTGGACCTCTGCATTGCAGACGCAAGACTTGTATTCAGCTTAAATAGTCCTCAATGGAAACTGCAGGTGCTTCCTTATGATAGCGACCATAACGCAATCGCAATGGAAATCAATCATCAAAGGGATGATTTCTTCCTCATTCCAGTTCAATACGAAAATCATCGGTTGAACTTCAAGAAAACCGACTGGGGAAAGTTTCAAAAGACGTTTAGTCGGGAGTATCAGAAGCAATGTCCCCCCTCTGATATTGGCGACGCTTGCTCAATGGTTCCTTATGACAGGAATCTAACTAACGATGAAATAGATGTCTATTTGTCGAAGTTAGAGAAGCTGACGTTGGAAACGATTGAGAAAGTAGTTCCCAAGATTAAACATCGAAACAATATGGAAGGATATGAAACACCAACCATCGCAAGGTTGAAAAGATTGAAAAGCCTTCTTCTCACACGCGTCAACAATATTTATCGATGATTTTTGGACTACAACCATCCCTCGTTGGCTTTGTTGAAATACCACCTGAAGAACGTCCGGAACTTAATCCATTCATACTTCAGGAGTGAGGTCAGCAATCAATGGGTGGAAAACTTGAGAGGTATTAGCCCACAAGACCCAGATGGCGTGTTCGCGAAAGTGAATAGCATATTCCGCAAGAAGTCTCGAGTGAAGGTATCGAATCTTGAAGTCACTAGTGATGAGATAAATCTTCTCGATAGGGCTTGTATCGAAATAGATACTCGTAGTACGACTCCGGATAGAAATGGAAACAGGATTATATGTGAAGTGTTGGTTAAACTTGCCCTGATTGGAACACATTTTGAATTGGTTCATCTACCAAACCCTGAGAGAGGGAACGAAATTTTTTCAGAGGTCGTTGAAGCAAAAGTTTCCGACTTCAAATCAAGCCTGAACGGCCAATCAATTCTTCATTTCAATGAAACATTAGCATCTGACCTCATACCGAGCTTGAATCTTATTTATTATTATGTCAGCTATGAAGACTTGTAATTCATATTTCGCAGGATAAACAACAAGAAATCATGTGGTGCTGATGGTATTCCAAATGTATTTCTCCGAAATTCACCTGAGGCTGCTATTAGGAATTATTGCATATTGTTCAACAACATGTTGAACAATTCAATTTTCCCAAATGAGTGGAAAAAGGCTAAGGTATTTCTGATTTTGGAGAAAGGAAAAGAATCTTCATGCTCTAAAAGCTGTCTCCCAATCAGCTTGCTGCCTAACATCAGCAACGTGTTTGAAGTGATGCTCAACAGATCATTCAACGCCCACATTGAGAACTATGAGTTGATGCCGAATTGCCAATTTAGTTTTCGTGCCAGGCATGCGACCACACATGCAATAACGAAAGTAACCTCTGACATCTGTTGGAAACTAAATAATAGACAATGCGTTGGAGCATGTCTCATTGATATGGAGAAAGCCTTCGATACGGTGTGGTTAGATGGACTAGTTTTTAAACTCCTTCAGGACATGTTCCCCAGACACCTTGTCGCCATGATGTGTAATATGTCATACGGGAAATCGTTTGTTGTAACTGATGTAAATCTGACAACAATGCACGAGTTCAAGGTGTTGAATGGTCTACAGCAGGGAACAGTTACTGCACCTCTGCTCTTCTCAATCTTCATTCGCAAGCTATTGAACGGCTTTGATTTTAACGTCTCGCCAACGTGATCATTGGTAGCATTTGCTGATGATCAAATCATCTATATGGCAGACCGAAAAGCTGCAATAGTTCAGAGCAATCTCCAAAAAATGTTCAATGATGTGCAGCTGTGCACTGACAATTTCCGAATGGAAATCAATGCGCAGAAGTGTGAAACAATCTTGCTGCAGGGGGTCAGTCAAGACCTGAAACGTAATTGGAAGGATTTCCACATCATGGCTAGCGAGAGTAGCTTAGAACCAGTTCCACATAAATCCTATGTTCGATACCTCGGTGTTTATCTCGATCAGTATCTGTACTATACTGAGCATGTCAAAATAATGCTCAGTAAAGCAGTAAAAGTAGTCATGGCCTTACGAAGACTGTTTCATTCCAAATACATTGATCAAAAGGTCAAAATTATCTGTTACAAGACCCTAGTTAGACCAGTTTCGGCATATGGATGTCAGATCTGGTACAACCAGAGTGCGAGTACAATGGAAAAATTAAGAGTTTTCGAAAGGAAATGTGTTCGTGTATGTACTGGTTTGTACAGAAAGCCTGAAACGGATTGGATTGAAATCGAATAGAAGAATTTATCAAACTGCTGAAGTGATGAGAGTCGATATCTTCATATTGAAACTTTTTCGGAATCATTTCGCAAGATCTGTAATTGTGAGTGAAAAACCTTGGATTTCACAGCCGTTCCACACTACAGACGGGTATATTGCGACTTGCCTCGCCACTGGCTTTATTCCTCCACAAGCATTCGTGTATTTGGACATGAATCGATATGTTTTTGATTCTGATGGCGTCCCAGTCATATATCACATATATCGACGGGCCACCGATAAGAAGATAAAATATCCTCCGAGTTTGAGTTCACGAGACCAAAACTCCCAATGGAGATACTCATTTGCTAGATTCGTTGTAGCTGATTGAATTGAGACGTCGCAGTCCATGTATTGGTAGCTGAATGACAATGTCTAAATTATTTGTGTTTATTTCAAGTTTTTGTGTTTTTTCGTTGTTTAGTTTTTGAGTTTCAGCTCATTGTTGCTACATTTAGTATTGTTGTTTATTTTGTGTTAAAAATTAGGTATAGGTTAGGTATATGTTATGTTTATTATATTAGATAAGGTTAAACGCTTAGGTTAGGAACATTGTTATAGAATTTTTTATTACAAAATAAAGTTTTTGATTTCATTTTATTAGAATTAAATTAAAACATATTAGGTGTAGGATCAAAGTTCTCTGTTGTGTTAAGATTATAAATAATTTTAGGATAGTGTTGGTTGGCTTTTTACTCCTTTTTCCAATTGAATGAGACAATATGTAATAATCTTTATACATTTGAATTTGATATAGTTTTTTTTAATGTGATTAATGATAACGTATAAATTTAGAGAGCCATTTGGGCCATTAACTTTTTCAATTGTTATTGTTTGGAATTTGCTTTATATTCTTTGAAAATTTATAACGATTAGTATTAAATAAAGCGCTTTTGACTTTGACTTTGACTTAACCCTGCAAAAGTTTCTTGGATTGGGATAGTAATCGACTGTTGAAACATAAAATCTTCTGAAACAGCACTAATCTTTGACGTGTTAAGTATTGTACTTAAATCTGAATAATCAAAGAACACATGTGTGCAGAGTGGGCGACATTTTAGTGTTAATTTTAACTCTGGCGGTAAATAAAGTAAGCGGATTACTATTCTAGTCCACTAGACTACTATTGTAATCCACTAGATCTATTCCGTGTCTATTTTGTGCAACACCCTTTTATTGATTCTTTCAATTTTAAGCTATTACTATGCATTAAATTTAAGTAAACGAATTGCTGATTACTCATATTTATTTAAAAAAATACAAATAAATTTTCACAAAACGTATGACTCAAATGAAAGCTAAGCTTTACGGAAAATGGATCAGGGAAGACATTTTTGAAGATGATGCATGCAATTTGAGCAAAAAGAAGAACCGATAAACAAAATGAAACATTAGAGCACGGATGCGTGAATACCCGCTACCCTGATGCTGAAAACATACACCAGTAGAAGACTATGCTATGGACGGCAACAGCCTGTGGGACCTTTTCGTTTGAGTTATGAACAGGCTGATGCAGTAGATTGAGCAACTCAACCTATCTTTTGAATAATCCACGGACCTGAGACCACCCAAGGGTGAGTGCCAGGTGATAGGAATACTCTTGGAGGCTAGCATTTTTTGGGGGTTGCCACCCCCACGGACCCGAGGATATGGAGGTTAATATGAGACTCTTCCTGGGATCACAGGTAACGACCCTGACTGAATCTGGACTACGCTTTGGACAATGCACTGGAACTGATGCTTGGGCTACGGTAGAGCCTAAGTGATACTTGTGCGTGAACGGCTCCAATTCAACTATCATACTGCCTCCGTCCCATTAAAACCTTGGCAGGATTCGGAAGGCGTTTGAAGTTCGCACCGTGGGATTGATGGTGAAGGTTCAGTTGAGACGGACCCCCGAACAGCCCTGGTCTGACTCTGAGCACTTGTCTCCATAAAGGTTTATGCCAACCCTCGCATGGCCTCCCTGCTTTGCAAAGATAACCGTGAGAACAAAAAGTTGACTATACACACGGGTGGAGATAGCGGCTCCAAGGAGGGATCAAATTGAAGTACTTTTAACCAAAAAACCTTAAAATAGATAAAAAAGAACGAAAAAATACCTAGAATGACGGTGGAATCAACAGTTACCGTCACGATGTTAGTAGTACATTGAGAACGGTACCAACGACTACTAAAACGACGATGAATAAGTAAGTAAGTAAAGACGGACAAAAACGGGAGAAGAACGGGCAGCCTATCCAAAATAGAATTTTTGCGGCTTTGAG
Source organism: Odontomyia ornata (assembly GCA_963969285.1). Lineage (NCBI taxonomy): Eukaryota > Metazoa > Arthropoda > Insecta > Diptera > Stratiomyidae > Odontomyia > Odontomyia ornata. The sequence goes on along the minus strand of OZ017738.1, from coordinate 346,787,917 downwards.
AATCAGCAAAAAAATAATGCCAGTGCCAGAGCGTATTAAAAAGAAGAGCAGAGAGTTCTGCAGCACGCGTCGGATGTTCGCGCAGTAAAAAAATATAAAGAACATCAATAATTCGAGAATTGCTGCTGCAATTACTACCTAAGCAACCGAAGCAAGGGTCTTAAATGCTAAAATAATAAAGAACCATCCTGGTGTTCATAAGGTGATCCCGGTAGAGTAAGAAAAGAGCGACTAGCAAAACGTAGCACCGTTGCAGGATTTAACAACTACTGCCAAAAATGTGGCTGGAGTACTGTAGTCGGAAATGGAAATGAGGTCACAAAGTACAATTACTAAGAAGAAAGGCTAATCTGAAAAGTTGGAGGCATTCTTAAAAGAATAAAATCAACATGCAACTCGCCAAAAATCGGCAATGGTAAAGGAAAGGCTGTTTGAACTAGAGGAGCCAATATACCAAAATTTAGCATTGTTGCTACAATGGTTGCACGTGCATAACAATTATTAGGTAAATAACTGCTCTCAGGAATGGTTGAAATTGTAAATGCAAAAATTTCAGAATCAAGCGCATCAGCCCAAATCGTCGTTGCACCTTAAATATAATACGCCAGCTGCTTGAAAGACAATTGAATACTTTTTGCATTCAATTTTTTCCAATAAAAGTGCTTTTTTAATTCCTAAAGTAATGGGTATAAACCAATTCCTCAATGCAACTACCAGAATTGTAATGGGAATAACTTCGATTCGGACTCCTCAGAAACCGAATATCTTAATTCCCCACGCATAATTACTTGTGTTTGGAATTAACGAGGGAATGAAATACAAAACGAACTAATTCTATACTACTAATAGCCACAACCTTGTAGATTTTATATTGGAATTAGTAGAAATCCTTCAAAAATTATGTTCAATCTAATATACGGGTAGATTGAACTATTTATTAGAATTAAAAATTGTACTCCAAACTAGATGTCTTGTTTGTATTTGGGAGGTGAATGCCATTTATGAACTAAGTGTGGTACTCCCATGCTTACGAGCGACTGTACTAGACACCTCCCCTTTCAACCGGAGAACCATTTGACCAACAACTTTTGGCAAGATTTTGTTTCGCTACGCCGTGAGGCACTTTAAAGCTGGGAGTCCTCTCCTTTAAGATTGCTCAAACAAAATGTGTCACATAGTTTCAAATATCACTGCGACGACACTATCCATCGTGACTTCTTCCGTCTCTTTGCAGGAGTCCCATCGCAGTTTATACCATTTTTTGCGCACAAAAAATATATGGCAGGCATCGTCTTCTTCTCTTGGGCAAAACCAATAATCGGAAAACCGTGACTTACCAATCTTTTACAGGCAAGACTGAAAATAATCATGTCCGCTCAAAAAGAATGTCAGGTAAAAGTCAGTCTTACCATGCTGCGGTCTCAGATCCGGGAGGAGCCACAAAGTCTATTTTCCCTTCGCACATTTCACCCAAGACTGCTGCCAATTGTTAGGTAAACGCTATATCTCTTCGTAGGTAACCTCGCTTTGACGCAAGGATGGCGAAAGACGGTCAAATATGAAGATGCAGTGCCAAGCGTTTTCGGTACACCATCTTATTGAGAGCATTGCCCCATATTTCTGCTTTGTACAGTGGCATTGACCCTGCAGTACTCATGAAAAAGCGTCTTCTTAATGGGTTGAGTCCCCTTTTGTTGGCTATAACTCGACTTAGAGCTCGAATCAGCCCCCTCAGTCGGTACCTCATCGCTGGCTTTGATTCGATTATTTTATCTCCAATACTGATAATTCTTACTCTAGGATTTCTCTTTTTTGTCAAGATGACCACTTCAACTTCCTCCAGTGCTATACTGAACCCATGAGCAGTCATCCAATCTCTCACTTGGCGCATTAGCTGTGCTTGTTCAACGGTGCGTCTAGCGACTAGAGCCGCAATATCATCTGCATAACATAGCTGATTATGCGTGACTCATCTGGCATCTCCAGTCTCAGTGGCCCATCATAAGATACGTTCCAAAGGTCTGGTGTAGTAAGTGAGCAGACACCTAAGCAAACTGCTCGAAAACCTTCATATCACTTATCCGAAATTTTAATTGCAGATTTGAAAAATTAATTATTTAAATTTATAGTCATAAATCATAAAATAATTTTTTAAATTTTATTTTATTTTAATTAAATATAGATTTTAGATAATTTTTTACTACATTAAATTTAAACTTTTCGTGATAATTATATTCTTTATGATATTCACCTTATTCTATAACTATTTAAATTTTTCTATATTATTATTTTTCATAATTTAATGATTCAAATTTGTAATTGAAATGCGGACATAGCAACACCTTTTCTTGCTGCACATGCACGTATTGCATCAGCGAAGGCAAGTGTGCAGCGGATTGAATGGGAAGCGAGTCGAGTTTCGGTCCGAGACAGAGAGCGCGGGACGACTGACAAAAACAAAAAATCTGAAGTAATTTTCGATAAATATCATTTCGCAATAGCAACAGTGATTGGGAGATTCTCCCCGCATAAATTTGCGTACATGTCAAAGGAAAATTCACGCGAGAAAAATTATATTCCGACTCATGTAGGAGTGTTCAGATCCAAGCCATCGCAGAGACCATTCGGGATCTTACATTTAGGAGAAGAAGTATCTGTTCGAGAAATAGACAACTATATTGGATTACATCAGTAAATGTGCTTGCTTTGCACGCGTCATCGCTACAAAATTCGTTTTCAGCTTGTCGACGAATTTATGTTAAGGAAATATCAGATCATTCTGAGGAATTGGTACAATACCTTCAAGGACTCAATTCAACTGTGAGACCACGGAGTACATGCGGGCATGAGCTTGAAATAACCCTACCATCAACTGAATGCACCGTTATCCTTTTTGTTTTTATGTTAAAAAAAAATGGTCTCATAACGAAGAAGTTTCATAAAAATGTGTACATGTTAAATCGTATTCGGTTCCAACAATGAAAGTAATTTATATACCGTGCAAAAAGTGTGATTTGGAATTTTCCTCCCCATTTAAATTAATTGCGAAACGCGCTAATTTTATTCAAGTTCATTAATCTAAGCTACAGGATTTCCAACAACATCATATCACCACATCATCAGCGGGCGCCCGGCGAGGATGTCGGTGAGTACACCGTTTTGTGTTCTTCTTATATTTTTTGATATTGATATATATGTATATATATATATATATATATATATATATATATATATATATATATATATATATATATATATTCATTGAAGAGAGAAAAAAACACAAACGGGATTCGTATAATACAAATTTGAGGTAAATATTCCAAGAATATCCTAAACTATTGTTATGAAGGGGTTTTCTGGCAAAAAAAGTTAATAAAACAAAAGAAAAATATCCTGTTTTGGAGGAACAAAAGAAAAAGGGAGGAAGACTCTAAGCATTAGGAATAAACACGCTAGGTGGATAGACCTACGCTCATGTCAGAAGGATTTTGTATTCAACTTCTCCGAAAAGCAGTCACCAGCAACGAATAAAAGCAAGAAACATGTCAAAGAGATGTGCACGTTTAAAAGAACATCCATTATTATTCTATTTTCAACGGTCGACATTTTGTTGCAAACCAACAAAAATCACTCAAATCTTGAATTTCAAGAAATATCAATATTATTTATCTTATTTGAAAATTTCAAGAAGATCAAATCAAAACTGCAGTGACTGATTCGTTGGAAAGTCCATAAAATACCAAAATCATGTGTTACTGTTGTTGAAATTGGAGAAATTTCAAACGGCTATAACTTCCATGTATATCATTCAATTTTCGTCAAACTTACATAGTTAAAGCACCTTTAGTAGGACTACTTAAATTTGGAATTTCGTTCAGTTGAAGGGTACCTATACGATTTCATTGGGGAAAATGTGAAACTCGAATATCATACTATTATTAACAAAGTTGAGCGAACTTTGACTTCAAAGGTATTTGTTGTTGTTGTACTCATAAACATCTACCTCCACAGTTTTTTTTCAGATTTTCGGATCGCAGGTGTCCAATCGCGAGGGGAGGGCCTCCAAATTTTCGTGTATTTCCCCTCACTGTGCGCTGCTCGAAGCAAAAATCGTCAAATTAAGATCTTTTTTGAAAAGTTCTCTTCAAGATCTTTCATTCGATACCCATGGCTACTTTATGAATTTTTTTTTTTCGGGGTCCACTCCCCTATGGGGAGACCTCCCTTAAATACATTATTAACATTTTTTGCAGTTGAACTTTGAAGGGAGCACCACTTTACACCTGCTTACAAAATTTGATGTTTCTTGCTTAGGTAGTTTACGAGAAAAAGGGCTGCGACACACGGACGGATGGACGGACAGACAGGACGCGATTTTAGTAAGGCTTTGTAAAAATATTTTAACAAAACCCTAAAAATGACTTTCCCGTAGATAGAAACAATAAAATTAAACTTCTAAACCCCTTCGGTGAAGGGGAAGCTATAGGTACCACATTTGAAAATTTTCAACTCTCCACCACGCTATTTTGCACATTTCAAGTGGTGGATGGAAGCACTGATCTACCCAACGATGGGCTTTTAGGTAATGATTTCTTATCCCACAACTGTAACGTTGAGGAACCTGGGAGAAAGTTAACCTTTCCCTAAACAAGGCAAAACCCTGAGAAATTCGCAGTTCCATTGAACATCTGAAGAGGTAAAATCCAAAAGAAAGGGAGCGTGACTGAGATTACGAAAGGCACTGGCACAAGACCATTAAAGTCAGCCCTAACTGTGGAGTCCCAATCAGCATGAACCAGTGTTTGGCCTATCAGCCCGGTCCAGGACTCTACAGGGGGACTTCCTAAGGATTCAACTAAAGTATCGAATGCACTCCTACATCAGGATTTACCAGAGACATCGAAGGAAACCAGCACAGGTCCCTCTAGACCAGCGTCAAGTGTGACATTCCACACAGAAAAAACTCTTGATCTGTGCAATGAAGGTACCGAAAGGGAAGATCACGAATGCCACCAGGTAATCTAGGAAAAAGTCATTACCATACAATCAAGAACACAACATTTGATAAGGATACCAATGATCATAGAGCAGGACATGTTGTACACAGGCATGGACCTATCAGACAGAGTATACCTTAAGCCCGACCAACCCAGAGATAGGAATACTTAACTCCAGGGAAACACCAACGATACTAAAACAAACTATTTTACAGCTCGAAAAATTGGGAAACATCCTTATTAAACCACTAAACAAAGATGAATCACCTACATAACCCAACACAAACGTCAAACAAGTAGGATACGTAAGTTCAAATCAAAATGAACACTCAACCCCCAACAAAATTATGCGCACTGCCCTTCACAAACAAAAATAAATTAAAAACCGCCATCACCCAATTATGTGGAGAGTTTAACGATATATTCTATTTGGCCAGGGGTGAATTGGGCTACACGAGAGTAATCGGCCCCGAATTTCTTAAAGTTACGAAGGGTTCCCATCAATTGAAAAATGTATAGACTAAGCCCACCGCAGAAAGAAATAATCAATACCCAGCTCAAGGAGATGCTGAATAATGATATTGTCCAGCCCAGCAAGAGTTTTTGGAACTCTTTTCTAATGGTCGTTCCAAAAAAGGCAGATCCTGATGTTTTGAAAAAATGGAGAGTAAATAATAGAGGATGCTTTTCTCCTCCCCCGCATTGAAGAAATTCTTGACCAACTTGGCCACTCGCGTTCTTTTAGTACCCTATATCTGGCCTCTGGGTACCACCAAGTGCTAGTGCAACACAAAGACCAGCAGAAAACAGCATTTAGTACCAATTTCGGGCATTGCTAGTTCAAACGTATGCATTTCGGACTGAAAGGAGCACCGACAGCTTTTCAACGGATGATGAATTACATCCTAACCGTTCTCCAAGGTTTCGACTATTTCGTCTACCTGGTGGATATAGTGGTATACGGGAAAAATATATAGGATCATATAACCAAGCTCCGGAAGATGTTCAGCCGTCTCAGGCACAATAATGGACAATAATGCCAGTTCTTACATCCAGAAGTGGTATACCAGGGACACATCTACCCAATGGCCGGTACTCCTAGCAAAATGAGCTACGTAAGAGAATTCTTGGTTCCTAATACCGCTCGGAGACTTCAATTATTTTCAGGTTTGGTTAATTATCATCGGGAGCTCATCTCAGACTTTTCTACAACGGCCAAACCTCTCGCTAATCTCTTACGCGAGGATGTGAGGTTCACCTGGACGGAAAAATGTATGGACGCATTCCAACAGCCAAAGAACACATTAAGCGTTGCATTGACAATTAGATCCTTTCAATGGAAATAAAGCAAGATACAGCTGACTCTGATCCGGGAGTGGAGCTACAGCTAACTCCTCTCCTCATTCTGCTGAAAGTCAACAAATATCAACTGGATCAACCTAACGCTTTAACTTTATTTGAGCTCTGTAGTGTATTATTATATATTATAACATGTGCCTTGTTAAATTACAGAACAAGAATTCAACTTGTGGAAGAGCCATCTTAAACTGGTAGAAGACAATTGGAAAGCTAGGAAAACTTTAAGGGTAATTGAGGAATTCGATACTTTGAGTATGATGGTACCAGAGCTATTAGTATGCTTGAAAGGTTCGTTGGTTTAACTTAAATATGACTAGGAGTATTGGAATGAATCAACATAACCCAAGGCAAGTTTTGCCAAATTAATAGATCTAGTTTGATGATTTGTCGACCAAATGCAAAGATGACTGAAACGTCCATGCTTTAGGATTGTTCTATGATGAAAATGACCATAAAATATCACTATGTCATGGTAAAGAGTTTTCTCCTCCACAGGTGATATTGTTTCCGACAAAAAAGCCACTTAAAGAGTGAAAACCTCTGAAAACTACTATTCCTGCAAACTATAGATGTTATTGCTACAACTCTAATGGCTTTTCACATCTCGTCCGGTTTTTTGATTAGTTTTCAGTCCACCCGTCGATGTCAGTGGCGTTCGGTTACAGAAAACTGTCAAACAACCGTATCAGCTGGCTGGAACATACCAACTGGTTGGGACATATCAGCTGGCTGAGACATATCAGCTGGCTGGGACATATCAGCTGGCTGGGACATATCAGCTGGCTGGAACCTTTAATGTGAGGAGTGACAGGTCTCTACGGAATATCGATCCGAGGGATCGAGGCTATCACAGCGTAATGTCCACGATGGCAGACAGGCATTGGGAGACTGAAGGACAGAAGCTCATAGTTGAGGCCACCTGTTTCGGGCGTATGGTGGACTGATGAATAGCATTCCAAAGGTAAGTTCTAGAGTAGGATGTCACTGCTGGCGGTTTACTGATCCAGGTGGTTGTAAGCCACGGAAATCACAGGACAGCCAAAAACTAAATTTTCTTAGAGACGGCATGATTCAACGCCATAAATCTCTTGGATGGTAAATTCCTAGATCTTTTCTGGACATGTCAGAAATAAGATAACATGTGAGACTTAATACCTGCAAAACCCGGCAATTTACAAATTTCTTATCCAATTTAGCATTGTAGTGCCACGTTGCGTCATTTTAGTTAAAGTTCTATCGATATATCTCATCGCCTGCCTTGAAACCAGAAAGATGAGATTACAGGTTGTAGCACTCTTCCCCTGCATGCCTGCTATCTTCAATCTTCTACTGGAGTTTCTCATGGGGCTCAAGAGCCACTACTGGGTCTTCCAAAAAATTTAATTGATTAGTCGTGACAAATTATATACTGACTTAACACGGCAAAGCAAGGCGAGATCCCTGTACCAGTGGTGTATGAAGAGCGCACCACACAGGTGATTGCGGGGATCCTACGGTCCCAATCCTTCTAATTCGGATGCATATTGGCGCGAATAGCGGCAAGAAGGGTACGATTTAGCCGCTCGGAAGCATTGGCTTGAGGAGAGTAGACTGCGGTCCACTGGTAAGTAATGCCATACTTTTCCATCAGTTTACGACATCTAATCGATGTGAACTGGACTCCGTAGTCATAGGCAACATATTTCGTTACTCCAAATACATGGAAGACGCGTTTCTCCAAGAAGCTTATGATCGGAGCGGTATGCATCTAACGAATCGGCGCAATGATTGGGAACTTTGACAGTTGGTCTAGGACGGTGACAGCTTCGATATGACCAGACGTTGAGTGAGGATAAGGACCGATGAGATAGATATACAATCGCTGGAACACATGCTCGGGTATTCAAACTTACACATCGGAGGCCGAAGGACAGCATTTGGTGCTTTGATGCACATGCACATCTCATAGGCGGCTACGTATGCTCTTATTTGTTGTGCCAGTTTTGGCCAAAAGAAATGAGTTTTCAGCCGCCGTAGCGTACGACCATATCCGCCTTGTGCACTCAGTCACGAGCCCGCCTAATAAGATCGATGGTCAACTCTTCGGCCAATCAGAGCTTCCACTGTTCCTCTTCTTATATGGGGTCTCCAAATGCGTGTCCCATCCACTTGTATACAAATCCCTCCGTTACTCACAGTTCTGGCAGCTGTGGTAACTGGCTCTGAATAATGTGCATCAGCTGGGTGTTGTCTGCCGACTTGAAGACGGGATGGTCCAGGTCGATCAATAGGCCAACTAAGCTTCTTCTGGTGCGAGCTTCCGCAATAAGGAATCCGGTACCACGTGTTGGCTTCCTTTCCGGTGTCGAATCGTAAAGTCAAACGCCTGCAATTGCTCCATGTATAGGAGCTACGTTCCGAGGGTTTTGTCTAGAGCCCTCTGCTCGATTGGGTGTCTGCAAAGAGGACAGAGATTGGTGGTTTGCAGGATCTGCTGGACACAAATGCGATGGTACAGGTGTATCCACTCCAATCTCATACTGGTAGAGCCCTCTATGACGTCCTTATAAGATCCCTTAGTCAGCTGGCTGTACATTTTGGAGCGGGTGCAGCGATCCACTGGAGTCCGCTTATTGGCTATGTCTGGAATGGTACAAACAAAATATGGAAAAACTCTTACTACAATAACTATTTTAATAAAAATTTAATTAATAACGGTTTAGTGGCCGATAGTCTCAAGCTGTACAAAATGCCTGTATAAAAAACATTTTAATTGCGATACTCTTTCCTTTGAAGCAGCGCCAACTCCTCCACAAAGAAATGAAAGCGAATGGTGGGGTACTGAAAAAAGGGTACTTCTGGTCGATTTTAAAATTTATCTCAACCCAAAGTACATTACAAAAACCGCCTCTAATCTACGTTAATTGACTCGACGAGATGCGTGGAAGCATTCCGGGCTTCGTTATTCCACCATACGCTATCGTAAGTTGAACTAAAACCTCACGTCTATCACGCATAAAAAGATGAATAGAATCCTTCCACAGCATAAAGGCAAGGTAGCCTTCTATTCTTGAGAGTCCAGGCAGATAGGAGAAACTTATCTGGCTGACAGTTCCCATCAAGAAAAAAGAAGGTCCTTACAGGTTTCACCCTGGGACAACACATTGAAAGGAATCTTTCGCGAAAAAAATAATAAAACAAAGGAGAGTGGAAGCTACAATTCACGTGAAGTGACTAAAAATGTGTCTCACACAACTCCACTACTCTTATATGTTGGGCTCTAGTACTGAGGTTCCTTACATCCTCCCGTAAAGGAGCAAAACATTTCCACTTAATGACGTTTGGGGCCCCACGTTGGGTGCCATTTGTAATGGTTTTTCAGGTCTCGTTCGGTTTTTTGATTAGTGTTCAGTCCACCCGTCAATGTCAGTGGCGTTCGGTCATCGAGAACTGTCAAACAACCGCTGGAACATATCAACTGGTTGGGACATTTAATTTGAGGGGTGACAGATCTCTACTGAGTATCGATCTGGGGGATCGAGGTTAGTACACAACATATTAGGATAAATTGTAATAGCTAGAATATATCTTACGTGCGCGACATTTATACTCGTAGTCCTTGATAAAATAATATAGTCTTCTTTGAACCAGCAAATAGCTTTTATTTGTTGTGTATACCCCTGGCATCGCTTAAAGAAGTAATAACAGTATCACATTAAAAATATTCATTTTATTTGGAGTTTTTCAACTCGTCTCATAGAAATGAGTATGTTTAGATATTGGTTTACGTTTTTACGGTTGGTGCCGAAGTTTATCCATTTGCATCGCCTTTACGGTAACACCCTTAAGAAAATCTCAAACCTAAGGAATACAAATAGCTGAACGCTTCATCACGAATTTTTTAGGATATCAATTTAACAAAGTTATAACACATGGAGACAAGCTCCTACCAGTGCTAATGCGAAAATGGAAATATTCCAATGAAAAAGGAATAAAACCAAAGAAGATTCATTGCACGATGTTGTTCTGGCCAGTACAAGTTCATCATTAGGGAGATTGTCCTCGCGGCAGCGTGATGAGCCGTTAGGAAAACTCGTAAGACTTGGTTCGCCTCCATCGTCATAGGTACGAAGGCCACAGGGGCCACGGAGGCCAACCAACAACAGCAAAGTACAATGAATTCGTAAATAACGTAAGTATTTGCATATCAGCACAAGACACAAGCATATCTAATGACAAGCAGTTGGATGTCGCATGCAATAGTACCTGTAGGAGTTGCATCCATGCATTGCTGAATTAGCCTTTCGCCGGCAGTTGTCCCCAAGTTGCAATTTAGAAAGTTTTGAATTAATGACTTGTTTACAACGTTCAAATGAATGTTACTTAATGTGAAGATGAACAACATTAGCCACGAATGTGCAATTTAACATTGCTTTCATCTTCGAAGAGATTTACTTCAGGAATCACTTCAAGATAAGATTGGATTTGTCGCTTGCTTGTTATAATTTTTCTATCGAGAGAAAACAAAGTACCTTTTTAATTTGAGCAACCAAAAAGTTCTTCTGGTCAAAAGAAGGATTTCTTATAAAGAATTGAATATGATGTTAACTAGAAACTAAAATTAAGTATACATGTTGAAAACCAAGCGCTTTGGTAGACTGATAAAGTCTATGCGGAATATTCTGTTGTTTGTACTTATTATAAGATAAATTCAAAGTCATTGTTATGGTCACAGGATTAAAGCGTTAGAGAATCTAGAATAGTAATATACATACGAGTATATTGCTACTCTTATAGCAGATATTGTGATGAAAAGTTCTTACCATAATCCTCTTAGTGGATGCTTGCTGGGAACAGAGCATTTATTTGACTGCAGGCTATGTTGCATTGCGGTTCCATACGATGGTGATGCAAACATCATTCACGGATAAATGCTGATGTTGGCCTGATTGGAACTTCAGCTGTTCCCAGGATGGAAGATGATATGACCCTCTATGTGATGCTTAGGTAATGCGAGAAGGGAGACAACACTACGTTGCGTTGCCCTTCCTCTAGCATCACCGGGCATATCACTTGGCACGATATGCGTTTCGTCTATTTCGATTATGATCCATGCATTGGGCTGGTGATTTTGGTATTCTGGATCTTGTTGTCTTTTGACGCGTAGCAGCAGAGTAACCCTGCTAGTTTCGTTACCATTAAGTTGATCATGCATATTCAGTTGATAGGACTCCTACTCAGCACCAATCTGGCTCTGGCACCTATTATCATAACGACTGGTATCAACCCTCGCATGATTTCACTGCTCTGTAGAGAGAACTATGGGATCATAAAAGTGACTGCACATAAGGGATAAAGATCTGAGCTTGGACCAAATAGCTAATGTTTGATAAGCGTAACGAAACAAAATCAAAGCTCGTGAGTTTAAAGTCTGATTTCTCTAATTCAACCCTATATGAAGTCAGGGTGGGGACAAATTTTAAGCCTAAGGGTGCCTTGAATGAAGAAATAGTGAATGCAAAGCCTGCTCCACTATTAATCTAAAAAGGTTAAAAATCAGGCTCCGCTATCTACTGAAATCTTGCTTGTAATTGTTCTGTTATTTAGAATGGGTGGCCTCAACTTCTGCTCCACAAGCATTTGATGGTACGACCTCTTTCTGAAATCCCATCCCTTGCAGTGCTAAGGCAACCAAGTTGAAAATTTTAGAGAAGAAAATGCACAAATGTATTCCAAGTGGTCCATGAGAAACGACAATTAAGCTGGTTCACGCATCGTTGGCGAGAACTTCAGACGTCACCTTAACTTTGGACGCCTCAAAATTCAAAATTCAATTTTGTTTGGTCTTATAGGATTCGGAAGAATGTATATCGGTTCCTGAAGAGATTTGAAGGGTCCATCTGAGATCTGAGAATATAAATAAAAATCAGGTAAAACAAAATATATGGAGTCATTTCGCAACACGAGCCTCAGTAAAATCAGAATTGAAAGAAACGGTAAAGATTGGCTGGGTAATCAAGCCGACCCTGAAACATGAACTAAAAGGAAAAGGGAATTGTCACCCCTGCTTACCCAAGAGCTACGTCAGATAGAATTTATTCTCATTATGGGTTCGATTGAGCTAAATACACCTTTTAGGGTTTTGTAAAATAATTTTACAAAACCCTTCTAAAATCGCGTCCTGTCTGTCCGTCTGTCCGTCTGTCTGTCTGTCCGTCCGTCCGTCCGTCCGTGTGTCACAGCAGTTTTTCTCGGAAACTACTTAAGCTAGAAGCATCAAATTTTGTATGTAGGTGTAAAGTGGTGCTCTCTTCAAAGTTCAACTACAAAAAAATTTTATAAGGTATTTAAGAGGGGTCTCCCCATGTAGGGGAGTGACCCCCCGAAAAAAAATTTCATTGAAGGTAGCCGATATGGGTATCAAATGAAAGGTCTTGCTGAGAACTTTTCAAAACAGGTCTTTATTTGGCAAAGTTTGCTTTGAGGGGCGCACAGGGAGGGGAAATACACGAAAAATTTGTGTCCCCCCTCGCGATTGGACACCTGTGATCCGAAAAATCTGAAAAAAATCAGGAATGTAGGCCTTGATGAGTACAACAACAACAAATACGTAAGAAGTCGCAATTCACTCAACTTTGTTAGTAATAATATGATTTATCGATTTTATGTTTTCTTGAATAAAATCTTAACGGTACCCTTAAATTCAATGAAATTCAGTACACAGATGTATATTTATAAGATTAATCAACCCTGCAAGTTTCATAAAGAGTGAATCATATTTAGCGAAGTTATAGTGGTTTGAATTTTCCTGTATTACTATGGAACAATATGCCCTGCATGTATTACTATGGCAACATATGGCTATGGAACAACATGCGCTTTTTACCGACTCAGACACTACAGTTTTGCTAGAATTTGCATGAAAATTTCAGGAATGATAGGTGTCATGAATAACTTTGAGAATTGGTTCAGCTAGTGGTATCCGTAATCGTAAAACAAAATAGTGGCTGTTTTAAATGCGAAGATTGAATAACTTTGAGTTATTTTTTCCCAACTTCAACGTTTAAGGTGCATGCTTTGAACACTTGATTCAATTTAATGAATGACTGAAGATGAGTACCTACAATTAATACTCATAAGTGAAACAAGTCAAGGAGGCGGGAGGGAGCTTCTAGCAAAAGGGCTTTGTAACAACTCTAGGATTCGAAAAAATTGGCCATTAATCGATGATAACAGTACAGGAGAGTGGTCCCTGAAAAAAAATTCATCAAACGTAGCCGATATGAGTATGAAATGAAAGTTTTCATGGGAGCTTTTCAAAACAGTTCTTAAACTGTCAGTTTTTACTTCAGTGGGGGCACAGGGGGGAAATACATCAAAAATGTGTTTCCTCCCTCGTGAATGGACATCTGAAATAATTATCAAGGGAGATATTTATGAGTATAACAATAACAAAAACCCCAGAAGTTTAAATTCATTCAATTTTGTTCATGATAGTATGATCTTCGAATTTCACAGTTTCTCCAATAAAATCGTCATTGACATGCTTCTTGACTTTATTCAATCTGGTGATTGCATTTTTAAAATCGAATACAAAACCCTTCTGACATGAGCGTAGGTCTGTTTACCCAACTTGTTTCTTTATGTTCTATGTCACCGCATATGATGTATAGGGAGTTTTTATCAAATCCCTTGCATCCCAGTGAGATATGATCTTAATCAATATACTAAAAGCAGTAGAGGAGTACTGCTCCTTGGCATAGCCTACTGATGACCCACCTTATGCCTACGTTTCCCCTATTCAGAAGCTGTTCAGGGTCCTTCTCTGTCAGGTCAATAGTGATTACATATTGTCCCCTATTGTTTTCTGGCATCAGCCTCCTTTAACCCTGCTTACGCTGGTGAGCTCCCATCAAATGGTCTCCACTACCTCAGCCAGATCCGTTATCAATCACCCTGATTTAATCATTGCCATCAGTTCGGGCGATGCTACAGTTGCTCCTTTGCCGAGAACCTTTTTGACTGCATCGCATAAAATGTCGTAATTATTGGCATCTGCTCCATATCGACCAGTATGTGACCACGTCAGATTGGTTGCATTGCATTCGTGGTAGTTTAAGTGTGTTTGTACTTCATACCTCCCTTGATTTCCAACAACACATCTGCGGAGGGTTGGCTATCGTCAGGTCATATCAGCAGTGCCTACCAATGACGTCTTTGTTTTAATTTTTTCCCCTCTACCTTGCATCAGGCACTGATTTTGCTGGAATATATGAGCTCCTCTTTCGTAGCCCTACAGCCCCTCTCGGGCCTTCGCTTCCTGCAAATAGCACCTCCAACTGTTTCGGTCCTTTGACCGCATCTTTCACTGATCTCCGGCCTTCAGTTCTTTTAATAAATACCTTTTTGGGGAGCAGCTTACGCAGACTTGTAACCAATGAGACCTCCGGCCCGTCAAAAATTGCATACAGGTCATGGTTGTTTCGAACTCGCCATTGGTCCTCATTTAGCTTTGCACCAATTATTCACCTCAACACCCGTCGCTCAAAGACGTTCGATATATTTGTGGATCCTTGGGTTAGGGTCAATGTTTCAAACCCATAGCATATCATAGTTCTCATCAAAGATTTTCAGACTTACAGCTTTGTTTTTTAGTGTATGCAGCCAGTCTTCAACATCGTTAAAACTGTATAAAATATTGTATTTACGAGCTGTATTCTTCCCGTATTCTGTCTCCGGTTTTTGTTATTATGGCGCCTTAATACACAAATCCGCTAATCGAAACTGTATTCGCCAACTGTGAAACTTTGTGTACTTGAGGAATTTTTATTCGAATGCGTCATGAGCTTTGTTTTATTCTCATTGGTTTGTAGCGCTACTAGTTTTGCTTTGCTGTTGAGTTTGAGGAAGAGTTCTTTGGCAATTATTAATGATCGTAACAAAATGTTAATGTCATCCGCACAGGCTACTAGTTGGCTCAACTTGTATGGCAATGTACCTTGTGTATCACCAGGTAGCTTCTTTATGACGTACTCCATATCCAAACTGAATAGCAATGGGGCCAGCCCAGCTTCCTGCTTTAGCCCGATATCGGTGACACAAAATATTTTTGCCTCTATAATTTTCGCACTGTACCTTGCCACATTTTTTTGTGGATAGGAAATATAATTGATTGGTTCTCCTCTTTTGGCATATGTCCTTGTTGTCAAATGTACTGAATTACTTTGCAAATTGCTTGATAAACACTACTGCCATCCTATTTGATGAACCCCACTGAAATCTCATCGCTGTCCGGCGCTTTATTATTCTTTTGGGTTCTGTTGATGAAAAAAAAATTCATCCAGAGCTGGTGGGGCAATGGAAGCTCTTTGCAGACTTCTATAGGCTCCGATGTTCTGGAGCTGTGCTGAGGATTAAGGAGGTACTTGAAATATGATGTCCATCTTTCCTTTATCTTGGTTTCATCACGGCAAAGCGTGGTTTTGGGCTGATAACCACGTTTCAGACTTTTCACAACTTTGTATGCTTGTCTTGTATTGTTGCTCGCGAAACTGATATCTATATTTCTCAACTGGTCGTCATAGTATTTTCTTTTCTTATTCCAACTTATTTCATTCGCTACTTTTCTGAGATTTTCATAGTGTTCTCCCTTCGTCCTGGTTTTCTTACCTACGTATTCTTTGTACGCCTGATATGTTTCATCTAACATATTCTGGCACTCAACATCAAACGAATCATTCCTCTTGCACCGGGATTGATATCCCATCGTCTGTTCTGCCACGGTCCTAATAGCCACTTTCACTTCGATCCAGAGCTTATTGCTCGTCTTTAACGATGCGTCTGATAAGATAGAAGCCAGCTGGTTGTCGAGGCTCTGCGTGAAATTTTTGGGCACTGATGCCGTTTGGAGCCTTTCAATGTCAAATTTTTCAGTGGGCTGGTCTTTGCCGAATATGCCGTTGACATAAGACATCGATAGGTCAATTTCATCAAGTAATGGTCTGAGTTACAATTGGCTCCTCGGTATGTACGGACGTCAAGTATGATCGATTTGGTTTTGTGTATTACCATCCGGTGAGGTCCAGGTTATTTTATGAATGCATCGATGTGACAAGCAAGTCGAACGTATGACTAGATTTCTGCTTCATACTAAGTAAATCAGGCGCTGGCCGTTGTCATTTGTTTCACCGTAGAGGCTATATCCTCCAGTCGTTCCCCGATGAGATAACAAATGGCAGATATCGGGGAATAACTTTAGAATATCGCGTCCATGATGAAGCAAATGACGACGGGCAGGGTCTAATCGACTTTGAATGTAGCAGAAATCTAGTCATACGTTTGACTTGCTTCCCACATTGACGCATACATAAAATGACCTGGGTATCACCGGATGGCAACAGATAAAGCCAGGTGGACAATGCTCTAATCAAAAACGGGACGTCTCAAGCACACTTGACGTCCGTACATACCGAGGAGCTAATTGTTACTCAGATTATTACTTGATCAAATTAATTTATCGATGTCACATGTCAAAGGCGTAGTCGGCGAAGATCAGTCTCCGGCAAAAATTTGACATCAAAACACTCCAAACGGCGTCAGTGGCCAGATATTTCACAGAGGCCCTCAGAAGCAGCTGGCTTGCATCGTATCAGACACATAGCTAAAAACATACAACGAGCTATGGGTGGAAGTGGAAGTGGCTATTAAACACTTAGGAGAACACACACTGGACATTTATTTTTTTATCTATTTATTCCATCTTACAGACTAAATAATCTCATTACAAAATGCAACGCAAAGAATAAATACAGCAATATTTAAATCAAAAAGTATAATAAAATGTCGATAATTGAAGGTAAAACTAATAGTAAGTCTCTTAGTTGTATCTTAAATGCTATGTAAGAAGAGAGAAAAGGACCAAGTTCGAGATTATTATGATTTCGTACGATTCTTAAAATTGGTGGATGGAAATATAAATCAGTTCTAGCATATGGGATAGCGAAATAAGAATTCATCCGAGATTAGCGAGATGTTTGTCGGAAACGCAGCTAAGAAAAAATATTTAATGGGACTTGATGGTAGCAGAGATTATACAAAAAACATTGGTCTAAATAAGTTCGTCGGAATATTAGAGATGGAAGAGATAGGAAGGATAAACAACTTTCATATTGCTGACACGGCAAAGAAAACACGTGAGCTTTTAAAAAAGACACGAGATAGGAATATTGGGGGACCAGATAACAGAACAGTATTCAAGCAAAGGGCGAACAAGACAAACAAATAGGCGGATGGAAGAAGAGGTGCTATTGAATTTATAATAAACCCGGAAACTCTAGACGCCTTAGTAATCACATTTAAAATATGTGTATCAAATTTGAGTTTTCGATCAAAAGTTACACCAAAGTCCTTATGATTGAACACTACAGAGAGCAAAGCATCATTTAATATATAATTAAAATTAATAGGAGAGTCCTTGAAAGAAAAGTCATATTATGACATTTAATAGTGTCAAGACATAAATAGTTTGAAGCACACCATTTATTTAGAGCATTCAGATCAGTTTGGAGGAGCTGACAGTCTAAATGGGATTTGACTGTTCGAAATACTTTGAAGTCATCAGCATACAAGAAGCAAGAGGAATTAATTACAAAGGAAAGATCATTTATGAACAACAGAAAGAGAAGAGGCCCAAAAATCGAACCTTGTGGAACGCCAGATGTAGGATAACAAGTTGGGTAGACAGACCTATGGTCATGTCAGGAGGGTTTTGCACTCTACTCACAAAATGCAGTAACCAGTAACGAATAAAATCAAGAAACATGTCATGTTTGAGTTCAAGGATCATACTATTATTAGCAAAGTTGAAGGAATTTTGAGTTCTGAGGTATTTTTTATAGTTATACCCATATATATCTCCCTTGATAATTTTTTTCGATTTTTTAGATCACAGGTGTCCGTTCGCGAGGGAGGAAACACATTTTTCATGTATTTCCCCCCTGTGCCCGCACTAGAGCAAAAACTGTCAGTTTAAGAACTGTTTTGAAAAGCTCTCATAGAGAACTCTCAGTTGATACTCATATCGGCTACCTTTCATGAAATTTTTTTCAGGGGCCACTCCTCTGTACTGTAATCATCGATTCATGGCCTGTTTTTTCGAATCTTAGAATGGTTACAAAGCCCTTTTGCTAGGAGCTCTCTCCTGCCTCTTCGACTTGTTTCAATTGTATGTACTCATCTTCATTATACCTATCATTCCAGAAATTTTCATGCACATCCTAGCAAAGCTGTAGTGTCTAAGTCGGTAAAAAGCGCATATGGCTCCATAGCCATATGTTTCCATAGTAATACAGGGCATATTGTTCCATAGCAATACAGGAAAATTCAAACCACTATAACTTATAACTTTCAGAAAAGGTTGATCTTCTAAATAGTCAATAGTTTGCTTATTGAATTTGCAGGTACCGTTTAGATTTTATTCAAAAAAACATAAAGACGATAAATCATACTATTACTAACAAAGTTGAGTGAATTTCGACTTCTCATGTATTTGTTGTTGTTGTACTCATTGAGGCCTACATCCATGATTTTTTTCAGATTTTTCGGATGGAAGGTGTCCAATCGCGAGGGGGGTACGCGAAAAGTTCGTACATTTCCCCTTCCCTTGCCCCCTTCGGTATTCATAAGGCAATTTTAAGACTTGTTTTGAAAAGATCTCATTAAGGCCTTTCCAATGACCCCCTACTCGACTACCCGTGGTGAAAGTTTTTTTTTAAGAGTCACCTCCCTATATGGGGAGACTCCCCTTAAACCCATTTGAAAAATATTGCCACCCTTGAACTTTCAAGAAGTCACCACTTCTGACCTTTTCACAAAGTTTCATGGCTGTAGCCTCTATAGTATCACACAGGTCGGGATTGCAATAGGGTTTTGTATTTTAGTACAAAACCCTAAAAAGGACTAGACGTAGTACCAGAGAGACTTACTCGACAGGGATGACACGATAGATAAGACGACATCCAAGATAGAAGAACACCCGAGATGCCAAGAGCTTCAGGCTTACGCCAAAGAAGTAAATGATTCACAGTGTCAAAGGCCTTGGAGAAATCTTTGAAGATCACATCAACTTGCAGTTGGTTATCTAAAGCTCTTGCAATACTGTTTGTGAACTCCATTAAATTAGAGGTAGTGGTGGAGTATCCTTTGAGAAAGCCATGCTGCTGTGGAGCAATAATCGGAGCTAATGAGTTTGAGAGTCGATTATGAACCAACCGTTCAAGTAACTTTGGAAAGCAGGAAAGTAAGGAAATAGGAAGATAATTGTAAACCAACGTAGGATCACAGATTTTAAAAAAAGGCACAATATTAGCTGTTTTCCAAGGGTTAGGGAATGTATCAGTACTCAAACTTAGATTGACATGAAGCCCGAAAAGTGCCAAAACGCATTAGATAGAAAAAATCAGGTGTGCAAATAATGTTCCCATAGTAAAACCGAGAGAACATAATGAAAATTTTAGAAAAGAATCGAATAAGATAATTAGAAGTATGAAAATCAAAAATACTTTGACGACTCGTTGAGAAGCATCCATGTAAGTCAAGCGAGAAACAACACAAAACAAGCTCACAAAGTAGTGAGAGGCATGAAACGAGGCTATCACGCTCTGCCGTGATAACATTGGCAACATTATTAATGATAAAAACAGGATTAAATAATCTTTCACACAGCTCCAGAACCAATCAATTACATTCTCTGTTTACAAAAAAGGCGACAAGCTACAGTGAGAAAACTGTAGAGGCATACCCTTACTTTGTACGGTTAATATAAAGAACTCTTCGTGAAACTTGGCTGCAAAGAGTTGGTGGTGGTTAACGACCGTGGCAAAATATTGATGTTGTTCGCGTAGGCTATCACTTGACTTGATTTGTATAGTAAAGTACCTCTTGTATCGCAAAGTTACTTTCTTATAAAATATTCCGGAGCCAATTTGAATAGAAATTAAGCCAGCGCATCTCCCTACTCAACTAGTAGGGCCCTAACCTAAGCATCCAAAAGCATACTGAACGCTGGCTGGCTTGCTAGTTTGGAGAGGAGTTGCGGTCTCAGGTCTTGCGTGAACAGAATATGTCCAAAGTACAAAAATCAGCCACCGTTTTAAATGCCCGACTAAAAATGCGTCGAACAACTTCCACCGACTCTGCTTTAACTGACGTTACTTCCGGTCCTGTTCCTTTTGATCCGAGGAAAAGAACCGCAAAAAACGCTAAACACAAATAGGCGCACACAAATAGCAGTGCCCGAAATAACCTGCTCGAACCCAAAACCGAAAAAATCTACTCTAACAAAAAACCGCAAAACTCAAGATATGGCACCGCGTACCGACCACCCCCCCGGCGGCATACTCTCCTTTTGCCTGCAATACATTCTGAAATGGAACGGGTATGCTAGAAAGGAAAGACGGTTAGCAATTCATTTTAAATTTTAATTCACAATTTGTAGCATCATTAAAGAAAATGATACAGAAAAATGAATATTTCGCATTTTCTCCCAATCTACACTCTCTATCGATACAACTAATATAATAATATATAAAGAACTTCTAAGATTTATTCTTTCCTTCGTTTTATTTTAAATAATGAATACATTTCCGTCAAATAAATAAAACAGTTTCATGTGCTATCAACTAAAAATTCGCGTTTGTTTAACTTTAAAAATTCTCTCTGGTCAATGATTCCTTCTTTTTGCTTTCGCGTGGGAGAGGCAAACGCAAAGGAAAATCGATAAGAATTAAATGAATTTTGCAATTTCTTTAAAAATATTTCTTTTTGATAACTCCAACAATAACTTTTGTCTCAAACAAATCAAAATACTTCGAATTTCGTTCAAATATTCAACAACGTCAGTTCAAATTGGGGGGAAACTACGTTCAAATTTATCATTCTATTGTTCTATGCATGACAAAATGTTCCACATTGTATTATATACACGCTCAACAAAAGCTATAGCGTTTGTTAGTTATGTTTATGTGTAATAGTAAATATTAGTTATAACGAAATGCGATCTATTTGTACATTTTTAGAGTTCTGTACTAAAATACAAAACCCTATTGCAATCACGATCTGTGTCCATCTGTCCGTCCGCCCGTCTGTATGTCACAGCACTTTTTCTCCGAAACTATAGAAGCTACAGCAATGAAACTTAGTGGAAAGGTCAGAAGTGGTGACGTCTTGGAATTTCAAGGGTGGAAAAAATTTTCGAAATTTTAAGGGGGGTCTGCCCATATAGGGAGGTGACCCTTCAAAAAAAAATTTCAGCATTGGTAGTCCAGTAGGGTGTCATTGGAAAGAGCCTAATGAGATCTTTTCAAAACAAGTCTTAAAATTGCCATATCTCTACCGAGGGGGGCAGGGGAAGGGGAAATGTACGAACTTTTCGCGTAGCCCCCCTCGCGATTGGACACCTTTCATCCGAAAAATCTGAAAAAAATCATGAATGTAGGCCTCAATGATTACAACAACATCAAATACCTGAGAAGTCGAAATTCACTCAACTTTGTTAGTAATAGTATGATTTATTGATTTAACATTTTCTTGAATCAAATCTTAACGGTAGCCTTAAATTCTATGAAATACAATACAAGGATGATTGTTGATAAGATTGATCTGTCTTGTAAGTTTCACAAAGATCCAATGGTATTTAACGAAGTTATAGCGATTCGATTTTTCCTGTATTACTGTGGAACAATATGGGCCGTATTACTATGGAAACATATGGCTATGGAACCATATGCGCTTTTTACCGGCTTGGACACTATAGCTTTGCTGAGATTTGCATGAAAATTTCTGGAACGATATGTTTCATGAATATCTTTGAGAATTGGCTCAGCTAGTGGTATCAGTAATCGTAAAACAAAATAGTGGCTGTTTAAATGCGAAGATTGAAAAATTTTAAGTTATTTTTCCCCAACTTCAACGTTTAAGGTGCAAGGCAAAGTCAGAACTCCGATGAGCCAAATCCTGCAGCTAAACCTACACCGCAGTTTTACCGCCCAAAAGCTGCTTGAGCAGTTTGCGAGGGACATGAAAGCCGACTTCTTGCTGCTGAGTGAGCAGCACCATGATAAAAGTCCTGCATTATGGTATTCTGATGAAACTGGTACTGCCGCCATCTGGGTTCGAAACAGTGACTTTCAAGCAGAGAGTTGTGGATGGGGGGATGGTTTTGTGGGGGTTCGGTGGTCAGGGACCACCTTCTTTAGTGTGTACCTAACGCCGAACGAATCGATATCATCTTTCCAAGCCAAGCTTAATGCTTTGGAGGGCGCTGTCTTGAACGCAGAGGGCAAAGTGCTCGTTGGGGGTGACTTCAACGCTAAAGGGATCGGATGGGGCATGCCTCAGATAGATCCGCGGGGAAAACGAATCCTGGAAATGGCGGCCAGGACGGCCCTCATCGTACTAAACTTCGGAAATACGCCGACTTTCCGTCGTATTGGCTTTGAGGGAGCCATACCAGTCGTGACATTCACCTCGGAGTCCTTAGTACGGAGGATACCCAACTGGAAAGTATTAGAGGACTACTCAGCCAGTGATCATCAGTGCATTCTGCTTGATATAAGTGATGTTATCTCCCGACGTCTTTGCTCCCAGCCTTCAACAACTGGATGGAACATTAGAAGGATGGGCATCGAAGGTTCGTCGAGGTGCTCACAGCAGGTGAGCCGCTGCATGGAGCTTCGGAGGGGACGGAAGAACTGGCAGCTCAAGACGTGCTGAATTCTACTATGAGCATCATTATGACTGCTTGTGAAGCTTCTATGCCCTGTCAAAGACCCCGGCACGGCAAGTCCCCAGTGTACTGGTGGTCAACTGAAATCGCTGAAAAGCAAAGGGAGTGTCACAAGCTTTGACGTGAGGCTCAACGGGTGCGGAACCATGACGCGGCATGCGACTGGGTGGCAGCATATAAGTTGGCCAGGAAATGCCTACGCAAACTGATCAACAGTAGCAATTCTCGCTGCTGGTAAGACCTAGTGGACAATGTGAACAAGGACCAATGGGGCCTTGGCTACAAGCTGGTCATGCGGAATCTTGGTGCCCTACGGAAGCCATGCATACATGATGCGGAAAAGATGGACGCGATAGTGCGGGGACTCTTCCCCGCCCATCCCGTCCGTGTTGACGCTGTCCATGGTGAAACAGCAGTCGAGTGCCCACTCTTCACACAGCTGGAACTGGAGGAGGCAGCCCTCTCCCTGAAAGCGAGGGAGGCTCCAGGTCCAGATGGTGTTCCAGCTGAGGTATTGCGGCTCGTCTATCACCATTGTCCTGACTTGCTGCTCAGCACATTCAAGGCTTGCCTACGGGACGGAGTTTTCCTGGTACGATGGAAGGTGGCGAGGCTCGTGCTGATCAGCAAGGGGAAGGAAAATCCCGAATTGCCGTCTGCATACCGCCCGTTATGCATGCTTTACACGGCTGGGAAAGTGCTAGAGAAACTCATCAAGGGAAGACTCACTGACGCGATTCGTGCTGCTGGGGACCTATCTCCTCGACAGTACGGCTTTAGAGTAGGACGTTCTACCATTGATGCGATTGCAGAGGTGGTGAACGTGGTCCAAAAAGCAGAGGCACATAGTCGCACCAAGCGACGGATCGTCCTGTTGGTGACACTTGACGTCAGGAATGCCTTCAACTCCGCTAGATGGGCGGATATTCTGGATACGCTGGAAAACTCTTTTCAAGTTCCAGAATATCTAATGTGGCTTTTGAGGAACTACCTAAAGGACCGAAGCCTGCTCTACAATACGACAAGGGGCTAAGGAAGGATGGAAATCAGATCGGGTGTTGCCCAGGGATCTATCCTTGGTCCGGACCTGTGGAACGTGTCTTATGACGGGCTACTGAGACTTGAGATGCCAGGTGAGTCGCGCTTTGGCGGCTTTGCGGATGATGTTGCGGCTCTGGTCGCTGGACGCACCGTTGAACAAGCGCAATTTAGGCTAGGTATGCTAATGCGTGGAGTGAGGGACTGGATGACTGCTCGCGGGCTCAGTTTAGCACTGGAGAAAACCGAAATGGTCATCTTGACAAAAAAGAGAATCCCTAGAGTAAGGACTATCAGTATTGGAAATATACGAATCGAATCGAAGCCATCGGTGAAGTACCTGGGGCTACTGATCGACTCGAAGATGAGTTTCTCTGAGCAACTCAGGGCAACGGCTGAGAAGGTTTCTTCGGAAATATGGGCTCTGGGTCGACTTATGGCCAACGTAGGTGGACCCAGCCCATCAAGAAGACGCTTCTTGATGAGTGCTGTAGGGTCAGTGCTACTGGACGGAGCAGAGGTATGGGGCGACGCTGTCAGCAAGGAGGTATACCGAAAACGTTTGGCACAGGTACACAGGTACCTGTTGTCCTCTTTGCTAGAGATCGCCACGCTATTTAACTGCACCAAAACGAGGATGCGAGGGAGATGGTTGTCCGCGAGGAGAGACAGCGCTCGCTTAACGATCGGCGGCAGTCTTGGGTCAATTGCAGGAAGGGAAGGTGGACTGCGCGCCTCATCCTGGATGTGAGACAGTGGCTAAATCGAAGTCGTGGTGAGACTGACTTCTATCTGACCCAGCTTTTGAGCGGGCATGCATGTTTTCAGTCTAACCAGCACAAGATCGGTATGTCACGGTCTTTCGATTGTTGGTATTGCCCAGGGGAGGAGGACAGTGTGTTTCACACATTTTTTGCGTATACAAAATGGTTCAAGCTACGAAGGGACCTCTACAGGGAGACGGGAGAGCTCACCCCGGATAATATAGTTGCGGTGATGCTCGAATCGGTTGACAAATGGAACCAGGTGGCACATTATGCTCGGGCAGTCCTAAAATATAAAAGGGACTCACAGCAGCCGGAGGCGCTGGGGCTGGGGGATCACTCTCTTAGCATTTCCTCTTCCCCTTTCCCCTCCCGCTAGGAAAGGGACTCCCCAGTTTGAAGGCGCCCCATGGCGTAACAAAACGAGACCTGGCCCGAAGTCATGTCTCAAACGGTTCCAGGCTGGGTTCTCAGGTTGACAGGAGAGGTGTTTAGTGGGTAGTTCAGTCGCCTTCTTGTGAGCATGAGAGTTCCACACTCTGTGCATAAATGGCATTCACCTCTGTATCACAAAAAAAAGGGATGGGGCGCTAAATCTTAAATACTACGAATTACATTTGAGTAAAAATTTTTTTATGACAATAATGGCTTAAAAAACACGCAGTTTTTTCATCGGAACATTTTATTGCGAACCGATAGTAAACCTTAAAAATTAAATATCGGATGAACGAGTGAAAAAATGCTCATCATGACTGACCGGTAGTGATGAGCCCAGAGTCATATTAGAAAGGCTTCACCAAGATCAGTATCATTTCATTCTGACGGCCCCTGATTTTTTGGCTCAAAGGTATACAATCGGGACATGGGATAAAAGAAATTTGCCCTGCTCTTTAATTTGAAATTCTAAAAATCTTTCGTTTAACACCCTAATCAATTACCTTTGCTAAAAGAAAATTGTTTAAAGATCACTTCAGTAAACATCTGAAATTTTTGATAAAATCTAAACTTTTGAGTGACAATCATTTCTCACCTTTCCACAAAATTTGACAATTGTTACTTCTTTGTGTCTGATTTCTCCATCAAATTTATTGAATAAAGCCCTTAAAAGTATTATTTTGAGAATTACCTCCATGTGAGTACTTCGTGGCATTGATGAGCGAAGTAATATATGGGGTCAACTGGGCCGAGCGAATACGATAAATAGAAGAATTTTCGATAATTTTAGAATTTTTGTTATTTCTCTTGGGTTATTTTGCATATCGACTGCTGTTGCGTTTTTCCTATATTCAATCTTTCCATTTGAGTTCATCTATGCAGATACCGTAGAAAATATTTATCATTAAAAAATTTCTGAACACATGCACGAGGCTCCTCTTTCTTAAACCTACGCGCAAATCTAGCGCAATCAGCAATTTCTCAACGAATGCATTCCAACAATTCTTTGCGCTGCTGCTGCTTTTGCTGTGGAAAAATTGGAAGTTAGTAGACAGACGGGATGCGCATTATTATTCGAAATATTCCTAAGCAATAACATGGTTCTTGACTACCTCTGGCCGCAGTGGTACGCCAAGGAGGACACTGTTTTGAAGCTAATAACGATAATATCGGCGGTTCACGCTGAAAGGTCGTTTGTTGGCTACAGAACAAATGCGCCATGAAACGCATTCTGATCACCGTTGCACTATTGTAATACACTGGTGAACGAGTATAAGGTGCTGGGGCTGAATGTGCACTGTGGATGCTGTTCAGCGCGAGTGCATGTTCCACTGTTAATCTTCTTCGCATAATGAAATATGCAACAGGTACTAAGCCTCTAATGTTTAATGTCTAATCAATTTGATCATTGAATGAATTGATTCTGTAAAGCATCGAATACAGTGGATAATGTTTAAATATTGCCAGCATAAATTTTTTTTAATTGAGTTTCTATTAACTTGGCAGGGAATTCGAATGTGATTAAAAATATGAGATGATAAAAATCATGCCTATAATCAGACAAAGTCGATTTAGAACTTTATCTTTACTAAACTAGTAAAGGTACCATACCTTAAGAATTGCAGAATTGATCTACTGAACACAATTAATCTAGTGTAAATGGTTATTGTAATTGATTATTTTGATGATGGGCGGTGGCTTGTTTGAGATTGTCTATTTATCAGAATCATCGACTAGAATTATCCATTTGGTTTACATTTGAAGCCAGTAGTATAACAACTAGAGAAGCTTCGACTCACCTGTAGTAATCGAGCAGTCGCTTAAGCAAACTGCTCGAAAATCTTCATAACACTTATCCGAAAATTCAATTGCAGATTTGAAAAATTTAATTATTTAAATCATAAAATATTTTTTATTGTTATTAAATGTAAATTTTATATCATTTTTTTCTATGTTAAATTTAAACTCTTCTTTCTAATTATATTCTTTAAGATTTTTATTTGTTTTTATTATTATTATATAAATTTTTTTATTTTTAACTTCTATTAATTTGAAAATTCAATTAAAACTTCGGACATGAAAACACTGAGAAAATACAGCCATCCACGGCTGAGCTAGAAGCTTCTGCATTTACCGGTGCGGCATGGAGATGAAGCTGAGATCTGATTGGGCGGATGGGGGATTCTGTGCTTGATCGCCAACGCAATGAGGTCGCGTTTTGTGAAGGGGACTCGGTGTCTGACATTGGAACTAGGTGGAATAGGAGGGGAGGTTCTCTCTTGGTTGTGTGTATCACAACTTCGAAAGCGATTTTTCGTATTCGAATTTCGCACACGGGAGTGTTTTGCGAATAAAGTTCACGTCCAGGTCTTGTCGCGCTGCATGTTTTGCGACCCCAAAAGTCGTCTGAAAAGTCCAGCATCCGGGTTTTGTTTGCACGACGTGACGCTATCCGAGTCGATTCTGCGTACTGTAATGATTTTCTGTTCGCATCTCTCGAACGAAATCGGAACCGATCTCTCATCGGTTCTAGACGTGAAGTCTTTGGACGTGACAACAGACTTTACCCTACAGGTCAACAAGTCCGGACAAAAGACAATAGTAATTAATAATTATAAATTATAGTGTGTAAAAAGTAAATATAAAGTTGACGAGAAAACAAAAAAAAAGATACACTTGAATAAATTGTAATAAACGATGCGATTAATTATAAATATGCATAATTTACTAGAAGATACCTTAGTGCAACAAGGTAACGAATGTAAATCAAAAATAGGCGTATATAATGTAATTAATGCTTATTGTATGAATTACTTGATAAGAAATATTACCATATCTAATAATGGATTTGTTCTCATTACTACAAAAAGATGTGAGTTTCTTACGAATAAATTAGCTTACATGAATGAACAGACCTGTAAAGATAGTATAACGGTATCTTCAAGTACATTATATGATTTAATAATATTTGTGCTAGTTTAAGTCAAAGTAAAATAGAGCTAAATTCCTTTTTTTTTTCATTAGAAATTGATGGTACTTAAACATTTAATGTATTAAGGCAAAGTTTGAATGTATTAACGATCAGCAAGTTTTCGCTTTTGTCACTATTACGAGAAAAACTGAGAAATTTTTTTTTTTTGCACTCCATAAAGGTCAGCATATTTTCAAAAACGCCAGTGGATTACAAATTATTTTATGAAATTTTCTATAATCTAGGCTTACTGTATTTATTGTCTCATATGAAAAACGAGTGCATAAATAAGTATGTAGAAATAAATTATTCGCAGGTTTACTTATCATAAGTAAAATACGCTAGCCGATTTTGGGTTTTTTTGCTGTATATGCATGCAATTTAAATCGTATAACAACTTGCAGCCGCCCAACAACAATAAACCAAGAACAACACGAAAATGTTTTCTGATCTACTGTTTCTACAACAATTGCAAAAATGCATACATTTATCGCTTTCGGCCACTCGACTTAGAAAAATATCCTTTTTAAATCGGTATGTAACTATGGTATCTTTGTTATTGGCTTGCCGTTTTTTTCTTTCTCTCTTCTTTTCTCTATATTTTATACAGATAAAAAGTCACCTCCGTGCCATTAAGTTTTGTAACAGTTTATATGTTTTGGGCTGGCTTCACTTATTCATTCATTCAGAATATAAAAGCACGAATTTTCAGTTTGTGTTGTGGATGCCCTATTTCAAAACAGATAATTGATTCAATCCTTTGTTACGGATGACCAGCTTTCACCCGGAGTCTACACCACGACCACTAAGGAGATCAGGATGCATGCCATTAACATACCCCAACCCCGCTTGAGCGTCGAGGTAAGAGTTGATCCATTGTATTTTTGCTTAACTTTAACACAAATACTTTGCTTAACTTTAATACAAAAGAAAAATGGTATTGTTGTATATCAAAGAAATGTTAACTTATCAGTCGAGCTTGAGTAGGGCGTTTAGCATAGCTATGAAGCAAACGGCAGCCATGGATGACGAACGACATCAGAAGGGGGCCGGTCGACCATCACTCTTCCCAACAAGGGTAGCCTATGGAAACGCATCTAACACAAACGCTCCACAAAGGCTATCACCGATTCGGAAGGCGCACTCCTGGTCGCCGCATCAGGTAAAGGAATGGATCAGTAACAACAACATGATGAATCGCGCAAACAGTAACATCAAATGCAAATAACAATCAAAACCGTGGCTGGGTGAATTGCACAAACAGTAACAACAACATGCGTGGTAATCGCGGTCGTGGACGAATGCATAATCAATTTCAATTCCAGGGAAATTTCCGACAGGGCGGAAATAATAACAAGGGGCGTGCAAAGAATCCTCTGAAATTCGATCTGGACTATGATTTCGAGCAAGCAAATAATCAATTTGAAGAGCTGCGTTCACAGTTGGATAAACTTAAAGTGGGAGACGAACCCAAACCCGAGCAGATTAATGGTGAAACTGACAAAAAGGATGATTCTGGTAATGAGACTGGTGCTGGCGATCTCGAGTCAGAAGAAGATCCTATCGGAATAGGTTATGACAAGGCTAAATCTTTCTTTGATAATATATCTTGTGAAGCAGCAGCGGACCGAACAAAAGGCAAGAATCGCACGGACCGGTGCCAGGAGCGCAAATTAAATAGTGAAACTTTTGGTATTTCATCGACAAGGCGTGGCAACTATCGCTTCCGCGGCGGATATTACAATCGTAACATGAATATGCACGGTGGAGGAGGCAGTTACAGGGGTTATCGAGGTGGCAATAATTATCGGGGCCGAAATAACAACCGAGGAGGTCAACAAAGTACTGGTCTTCCGAAAAGTAAGCACCCAAATCAGCCCCAACCATAGCCGAATCAACAACAATCGCAGTCAGGACAACAACAAGCCATTGTTCAACCACCACAACAGCAGCAGCAACCGATCGCAGCGGCGGCAGGCAATTAATCCACAAAAAAAATGAAATCAAGGTAGTTTTAAACGCTGACGTCATTTTCCCTACTACAAATAAGAAAATAGTGAAATGCTACTGGATTTTGAAACAAGAAAAAAAAGTGCAAGAAATCAAGAAATGTATAAAAATTGTACAGGCGCATGCTAATGGAAAATTATGAGTCTCTAAGAAACAAAAACGAAATGAATATTGTGGAGCGGAAAAGGTCAGCTTTTAATGGAAATTAAAAATAAATCGGCAATGAAATCATATAAATGAGACAGAATCTGATTTCAACCAAAATTGATGATTAACGAAGTGCCGAGTATGCGTTTGGGAGAAAAGGTAGAAAACAGGCAAGAATTTTTATGTAATAGAAAAAGGAAAAAGCAAATCAAATACAGAAGGATCGCAACTGAATGGAAATGATTTTTGACGCGGTGAAATGAAGCGGACAAACATTTCCTTCGGGGATACTATTTCACAATTCAGTTCACATTTTCTTTAAAGACAAATCTGAACACTGACCTGCGAACCATTCACTTACACTGTTGTCATAACAAGCAATTGAATGCAGGGCGTGCAATTCTAGCGACAATTAAACGTTTTCAGGATGGAAACACAACTCAAAGGGCGTAAGCTAATTGATCTGGACTAATAGGATTCGCTTTGTATTTACTTTTCGCTGCTAACTCGAAATGTCATTCTGCGATGTTCTAGTGACCCACATATTGGGACTGCTCAGCTGATCCGAAATAATGGGTAATGCAGACCAACTCGCATACAACGACCATGGGTGCGGAGCTGAGGTAGTGAAGATGGTTGGTAGCCGCGCTACGAACCGCGCCAAAAGCAGAATGGAAGTTCGTCGTACGAATGGGAGGCCAACCACCTCCAATATAGCGGGCGTTCGTTAAGGCGAGCCAATTTAAAGGGCTGAGGGATAACGGAGGCCCTCTTTTTTGGGATTGGAACGAGCGAGGAAAGATCGAAGGATAAAAATTTGGAAGCGCGAAAAAGGTGAATAAGACTGGGATCATCGTTATCACGGCGCTCATCATACCGCGGTACAACACCTGTCCCACGGAAGAACAATTTCGGTTGGCGAGAAGCTCATCAGAATGATAATCCGGCTCCCGAGGTTGGCGCAAATAACCACGGACGATCGTTTGCTCGGGCCCCAGGTTAGGGATAGCTTAGCGAAAATTAGGAAAAGGTACCTTATTTTAATTATATTTGTTCTTACATTTATTTAATAGATTTCATTTGTGTGAATATATTGATTTAATTATCACCGGAAATATTCTTATTATTGTTAACGAAAAAATAACCTGGATAGTGCGCGACGTTCAAGCGGTGAGACTTTCTTTTCCCCCGTTCAGACTATCATTTTTCTTTCAGGAGGTCGTGGTGTGGGTAAAAAGGGTAAGTCGGGGGAGGTTTAGGATCAAGTGTAGATAGAGGAGGTGAAACGTTTTTTTTTTCCTTTTGTTCTAGTGTTTAGCTCTCGTGCGTGCGCTGTCGGATCGTTCACTCGCTGGCGATCTTATTTTTAAATCCTTCCAGCCTAGGGACAGCGAGTTGGCGCCTGCGCCGTCTCCGACGGAGCGAACCGGGCCCGCAAGGCTGGACAGCGCGACTACCCTTGAAGTGTAAGGGTAACACCTTCCGTTGTAAATAGTTATTATAAGTCCAAGAAATTTTGCGAGAATTTTAAGGACGCCGAAGCCTTTCTATAAACATTGTCATTTCTTTTCTTTCGGCAAATTGCAAACTTCCATCTTTTAAAATTAGTGAGAAATCTTGGTGGAATTCCCTAGTTTAAGTTCACTTGGAATAGCTTTTTTAAACACAATTGTGTAGCTTATGAGGAAATCATAAATGATTTTACAAAAAAGGAGAATTGAAATGGGAAGGCGTTGTAAACAACAACAACGCAGCACTTTCAGTAGTGCCGAATAGAGAAATCATAAGCCAAAACGCCTGGAGGTTGTACATCAAGTGAACAAAGCCTCAACACTAACTATTCACTACGGTCAAAATAATGATTTAGAACTAAAAAATTAAGAAAACAAACATTTCAAATCATGGAATTTAACGAAAATAAATTAATTTTACTGTTTTGTACAATTAAAAAAAAAACAAGTTGGGTAAACAGACCTACGCTCATGTCAGAAGGGTTTTGTATTCAATTTACAAAATGCAGTCACCAGATCGAATCAAATCAAGACACATGTCAAAGACGATTTTATTGGAAAAACTATGAAATACGAAGATCATACTATTATTAACAAAGCTGAACGAATTTCGACTTCTGAGGTCTTTTTTATTGTTTTACTCATAAATATCTCCCTTGATAATTATTTCAGATGTCCATTCGCGAGGGAGGAAACACATTTTTCACGTATTTCCTCCATGTGCCCCCACTGAAGCAAAAACTGACAGTTTAAGAACTGTTCTGAAAAGCTCCCATGAAAACATTCAATTCATACACATATTGGCAACGTTTGATGATTTTTTTCAGGGGCTACTCTCCTGTACTGTTATCATCGATTCATGGCCAATTTTTTCGAATCCTAGAGTGGTTACAAAGCCCTTTTGCTAGGAGCTCTCTCCCGTCTCCTTGACTTGTTTCACTTATGAGCATTAATTGAAGGTACTCATCTTCAGTCATTCATTAAATTGAATCAAGTGTTCAAAGCATGCACCTTAAACGTTGAAGTTGGGAAAACATAACTCAAAATTATCCAATCTTCGCATTTAAAACAGCCACTATTTTGTTTTACGATTACTGATACCACTAGCTGAACCGATTCTCAAAGATCTACATGAAACCTATCATTCCTGAAATTTTCATGCAAATCCTAGCAAAACTGTAGTGTCTGAGTCGGTAAAAAGCGCATGTTGTTCCATAGCCATATGTTGCCTTAGTAATAAATGCAGCGCATATTGTTCCATAGTAATACCGGAAAATTCAAACCGCTATAACTTGAATTTAAGGGTACCGTTAAGATTTTATTCAAGAAAACATAAAATCGATAAATCAGACTATTACTAACAAAGTTGAGTGAGTTGCGACTTCTCACGTATTTGTTGTTGTTGTACTCACCAAGGCCTACATTCCTGATTTTTTTCAGATTTTTCGGATGGCAGGTGTCCAATCGCGAGGGGGGGGGGGGGCACAAGTTTTTCGTGTATTTCCCCTCCCTATGCACCCCTCGAAGCGAACTTTGCCAAACTTAGACCTGTTTTATAAAGTTCTCATCAAGACCTTTCATATGATACCCATATCGGCTAATTTCAATGAATTTTTTTCGGAGGGTCACTTCCCTATATGGGGAGACCCCCCTTAAATACCTTATAAAATTTTTTTGCAGTTGAACTTTGAAGAGAACACCACTTTACACCTACACACAAAATTTGATGTTTCTAGCTTAAGTAGTTTCCGAGAAAAACTGCTGTGACACACGGACGTACGGACGGACGGACGGACAGACAGACGGACAGACAGGACGCGATTTTAGTAGGGTTTTGTAAAATTATTTTACAAAACCCTAAAAATGTACAATTCTTGGTGAAACATTGAAATTTATGCAACTTATTTAAACTAGTAGAACCACCACAAAGTCTCTCCCGTAGCATTTTAAATTTTCCTAACCAATGATATAGATAGATAAGCATTGTTTTTAGAAATGTGATGGAAAGGCCTTAGACCTTAGTTCATAACATCTTACTTAAGTTAATTGGCTTGCAATATTAGGTACATGGCTGAAAGATTTGGAAACTAAATGCTTAAGCTATAACATACAAACAATGATTTAGTAATCATTCTTACAATATCGACGGCATGATTCTGTTCATTTAACAAAAGCCAAACCGCTATGAACCTTTTTAAAATGTGTCATCATATTATCCATATGATGATAGCTCCTCGAACATTCAGGGCACTGGTACTTAGAGCTAGAATGGACACTTTTCTGATGTAGGTACAAACTTCCCACACTTTTATGTTTGACATTACATATTTTACATAAATGTCCTTCTTCAGAGTGCGATGTTTTGTGCACATCCAATTGCTGTTTCGACACGTATCCGCGATCACATAGATCACAAACGTAAGGCCGTTTCTTGGAGTGGGTTAAAATATGAGTTTGTAGCCGCGTTACTTGTTCATGGCAAATAGGACATTCCTGTCGATTATGCTTTGCATGATTTTTTTCGTGTTGTCTAAGCGTGTTTATGTGCTTGAAACTTCGATTACAGCCGTCGAAAGAACATGAAAATCGCGCTGTCGATGAATTGTTGGAAAATATACTTAGTTTTGAGTACAGTCGGACAAAAAAGACATTTTAGATTCATGCTTTCCCGGTGAGCACATCGCAAGTACCTACGCAATAACGACGCAGTGAAATACTTTTTATTGCATTGTGGACATTGAAACTTAAATGATTTTCCTCCATATGTTTTTGTACGGCATTACGGTCAATATTTTCTGAAAAACTGTTACATGTCACCGTGAGGGTTCTCATAACCTGCTTCAAAGTCATCGGTACCCGCATCGAAATGCTCTTCATTTAAAAACTCACATTCATCGTCATCCTCTGAAAAGTCAGCATCAATTTCTACTTGAACAACATTTGAATTGGTGTTCATTTTAATTCTTTAGTTAAGCCGGTTACTAGTAAACAGTTATTTAAAAATATGATCAAATAGGGTTGCACTAACGGTATACGTGACTTAACCGGGAAAAGACATCGACACTGAAGCTGGTAAACTGCCGTCGGAAGGCGGTGCATTTCCAGTTGAGCGGCGATTATCCATATGACGTGCACAAAACTTCTTAGAATAAACTTTCACTTATTCTCTTATCTGTGTTAGAACAGGTTGGAAGTATTACAACACGACTAATTAAGGAAAAATAAAATAAAGTGCTGAGCCAGACGACGTTACTGCCGCCGTACCGATCTCGTCAACTTTCTCAGCTCAAATGCTCCTTTGACACACCCAGACAAAACTGACGTAGGATGGGAAGTCAACGACTGAATAATAGTGGCCAGTGGCGTAGGGCCGATTCATAACAGTACCCATAGTCATCAATCCTAGAGTAGAGAAGAAAGAATTTATGAAAATGATCTGGATTCAGTGCTTGCAAAGTGCAGTGAAATTTACACAAACACATTGTCCTATGATATATTTTCTTGTGCACAGGTAGCCCCATGATATATTTTCTAGTGTTTAATCCATGGGACTTGGATGACATCCTTTGCCAATACAACACAATACGCAGTCCAACCGAACATAACTGTTCTAGAATGCCTAGAGTGTTGATGAGGGCTAACCATGCGATCAATGTTAATGGTGCAGAGAATTTTTTAAGATAAAAGTTAGGGTTTCCTATAAAAATCATTTTATGTTTGTGGACTTTTGTGAGAGTGTATTCATTGGTCTTGGCATTTGATTGTAATTGAGTAGATAAATACTAGTATATCGTTAGGACGTGAAGCATATAAGCTAAAATGTATATGATGGAATTCGGGGTTCTTTAGCTGTGAATATGATACAGGGTAAATAGTACTAATTATGCAGGAATCGGCTTCGGTCGATTAGCTCGTTAAATGCTCACGAAACGTTCAAATAACGGGTTGATCGATTCTGATGATAGTTGCTTAGCGGTAGGCAAATCTGGCGAGTATCAGATCAGAATGAAGAATTGCATGGTGGCATCCAGAGGAGTGATCACACGTATGCTATTACGATGAGGATGTTGGAGGGCTATAATCGGATAGTTTTCGAAGAATTGTTAATGCTTCAGAACACGAATGCTCATCTATGCAAATGAATCAAAAGCGATGTAAGCTATCTCTGGATTAAATAAATCAATATTTATCAATTTAGACAGAGATGAACAGTAAATTGTTACATCTCGGGCTGAAGCTTGTTAAAGATGCAAGATTTTAGTTCCTGTAGGGCTTAATCGCTTTCAACAAATTGCGAAGCCTCTGAATGAAAAAAAAATATATTATGCTTGAATATTAATTTATTTTCTCTCGACAAAGTAGATATCAATCCCAGTTAAACTATTTTAAACAATTACAGCAATATTGTAATACACCCGCATCACCATCAGGTGCCCGGCGAGGATGTTGGGTAAGTACCCTTTTGGTTATTAATAAAAAGAAATGATGATAAATAAATTATTAATGTCTTAAGATGTTTTATGAATGTTAAATGGATGTTTGTGAATAATGTGACTGAACGGGGAATGAATCATTCAGCTTTGATAACTCAAACAAAATTTATTAATTCTTTCGATTCATTTTTGTTTGAACACCTCAAATTTACTTTCTTTCCAATTGATTTGGTGTCGTGTTGGAGTTACTGTTGTGAGACAATAATGTGATGAACATATGCACTCAATCCTAAGCTTTTGAATTGAACCTTTCCTACACACTTTTTCATTTAACGCATCATCCTACACATCCTATTATAACTAGACTTCATTCATATATGTATATCTAACTTGAATATATTTATTCTAATGAGTGATCATTTCACGAATATTATGGATATCAATGATTGATGTGCGCCTAAAATTTGTTCGTTTCCTTTTTATCCATGGGAAGAATAAATATTTTAAAAGTATGATAAAAGAAAAATTGGTTTTGTGTCTTTTTAATAAAAATAAAGTTACAATGAATTATTAAACGAAAATTTCGGTCCTTCCATTCAGATTCCGAACCTGACTGGGTATGGAACCCACCATTTTTCTGGTCCCTCCACTATAATGCCATCGGGCAAGCTCCCCCCCTTTTAGGAGTAACAAGGGCTCTTGCCCAGGTACAGTTGTCTTCCGATCGCGTGCTCTTTTATGGTATAGTGTTATGTGATTCCATCACATACTACTTTAACAGCCACGTTTATATTTTTAATTTAAGGAAAAAATTCATACTAATTATGCTTGTATGTGTTTTTCACTTAAATGGGAAATAAACGGCCACGGCCACATTGGATCTTGGTTTGGTTTGGAGTGTGCGAGGGGGCACCGCCTCCACCTGGATGCCCCACTCTTATTTGTGGATGCAACGAAGCCCTTTTAAGCCCGGTTTGTCCTTCGAGTCAGCAATTTAATGACCCTTAGTAGGTTACCTCCTTCTCGACTCCGATCGATACTTTTTTGCTTCTTTTGAATTTCGTAGATGCGAAAAACTTTTTTTGTGGGTCTCATGCTGGGAAAAAGAACCCACCCCACAACATCACAATACCAGCCCGCCAGCGCATTCACGCCTCCTCAGACAAGGCGAATCCCGGCGGATACTACCATTTCCTTTCACCGAGGCAGCAGACCATCGCTGCACTCCTGTACGAACTTTTATCTACCCATCTCGCTACCCACCACTTATTAATATATTTTAATAGAATGAACTTCACTCAGCTTTCAGAAAAAATTACCCCTGCTGACATCTGTGATTATCGTTCAAATTGCCTCTTCTATCTAAACACGGTTGAGCATTTTTTGCTACAACGTTTATGTTTTTTCGCGGTTATGTTTTCTTCAGCTACTCCCAACCCCAGAAAAGGAGTATCTTATGCCAGGAAGAAAAATTGCCAGAGACTCATATGCGGTGCAGCTTGAGTGATTTTGAGCATGCACGATATTATTCATCTGTAAGGATTGATTGTACCTTCTATAAATTCAAGGCAGAAGACGCCAGCAAACCATAGCTCACCAGTTTGCACACAGTCGCGCGGTATTTTCATATGGTTTAGTACATTTTTTACCCCATGCCTCAAAGCTTTCAAACATATCCAACGTAATTATAAAATCATTCGCCCCCCTCTGAAAATAAGGCAAACGATCTTATTTAGTTCCAGTTCTCTAACAGATATCCTATGCATTGGGGAACTTTTTTCGCCTCGTTCAGAAAATGACGCTGCAAAAGGTAGCACGTGTATGTAGATATGCTCAAAATTGTTGGAATTAATCCTTGAACTTTGAGAGTTGGATTCAGTTAACATTTTAGGTATTTTGTATTTAATTTATTTATCGCCAGATAATTCAATTGACTGGTAATAGATTCCATGAATTGATAATCAATAAGAAACATAAGCACAAATCTACTCAACGTACACGTCACTCCATCCAGATAAAAGAGTGCGGGGCATGACGCGTGAAAAGTTTTCGAAAGGACAACCAACGAGAGGTTAATATATGAATTTTTTTGCGAAGCTCTATTATGTTTTATATGAATTTCCTAATAAATATAAGTACAGCGCTCACAGGACAAAGCAGATCTGGCGTGTAGGTACTATGCGCCAGAGACTGTGCAATTTTTTACTACCAAAAACAAATATTCGCAGTCCGAGGTGCAACCACGCCATTAGATTATAAGTAAATTGAGTAAGCAGAAGAGTGTTCCTACCAGAAGGGCTCTGTAACCATTTGAAACAAATTTTCTGATGGCAAGAATTGATGACAAGAATTATCAATCAAACACTTGTATAGGAAATCGTTATCCAAAAGATGTTGAGTTGCTTTCATAAATACATAACAGCCACTATTTTGTACCAGGTTAAATAATTTTTCTGAATTCTCGGCCAATTGAAAATATCTAGATTAAAAACTATACCTTAAATTTTCTTGAAAAACTGAAGAAAACAAAAGTTCCTTGGTTATTTTGAAATATGTATCAACCATCAACACGTGTTATTGTTGTTATAATTCGATAAAATTTAAATGGCTATAACTCACCTGATTATGATCCAATCTTCATGAAATATTGCGAATATGAGAATTTTATCTTAGTCTATATAATTTTAGGAACTTTAAAGATACCGGCTTGATTTTATGGGAGAAAATGTAAACCTTACTAGTCATACTATTCTTAACAAAGTTGAGTGAATTTTGATTTCTGAGGTATTTGCTGCTCTTGTACTCATATATACCTACTTCCGTGATTTTTTCAGATTTTTCCGTGCAAAGGTGGCCAATCGCGACGGGGAGGAGTACACAAATTGTTCGTACATTTCGCCTCAGCCTGGACCCCCTGATGCATAAAATGACTTTTGACTGCATCTTATGGAAATGGATCAGACCTAAACTTATGAGAGACCATCATTTCTGACCTTTTCCCAATGATTGAGCCTTCTAGCATCTATGCTTTCTGAGGAGACTTGCTGTGATGCAAGGACAGATGAACAAATAGAACGTGAAACTGTCAGGACTTTGTAAAATTTGTTTCACAAAGTAGAACATAAGCCGAAATCACTACTTTGTAAGGCCTTTAAAATAGTTTCTATAGTCTTAGAAAATAAAATCGGATCATACGACAACAGTGTTATTGGGGAGTATCAAGGTGGTTTTAGAGCAGGTAGATCAACAATAGACCAATTGTTTACAGTCAAGCAGGTACTTGATAAATGCTGGGAGTTCAACATAGACGAACACCAAATTTTTGTTGACTTCAAGCAAGCATACGACAGTATTGATCGTAACGTGATGTACGAATAAACGCTTTGGTTTGGCATCCCAGCCAAATTAGTCCATCTTACCATAATGACAATGACGTCGATGACCTCCCAAGTCCCCATCAATAACCAACTCACTGATGCCTTTGACACAAATATCGGATTAAAGCAGGGAGATGGGCTGGCCCCATCGCTATTCAATTTGGCTCTGGAGTACGTCATAAGCAGCAAACTAATAGGGCTACAAATCAATGAAAATAAAACATAGCTCATGGCATAGTCGAGGAAAAATACCTCAAACACACAAAATATCACACTTGGCGAATACAGTATCGAAAATGTGTGCAAATTTGTGTATTTAGGCGTTAAAATAACGAAGACGGGTTATGAGAGAGATGAATTACTCCGAAGAATACAGCTCGCAAATAAAATATTTTATTCGGTTTTGACAATTTTGAAGACCAACTGAAAACAAAGCTCCAAGTATATAAATCTGTGATAAGACCTATGTTATGCTATGGATGTAAAACATGTACTCTAACCCAAGCATCCGTTGTATATGTTGAAAGCCTTTCAGTGACGGGTCCTGAGACGAATAATCGGAGCGAAGATAGACGGGAACCAATGGCGAATGCGATAAAATCATGAGCAAGTTTTGACCAGCTGGAGGTCTCAACG
Organism: Odontomyia ornata; assembly: GCA_963969285.1. NCBI lineage: Eukaryota > Metazoa > Arthropoda > Insecta > Diptera > Stratiomyidae > Odontomyia > Odontomyia ornata. The sequence goes on along the minus strand of OZ017738.1, from coordinate 346,747,477 downwards.
ATTGTAAGACTGCGGAAGCTGCAATGGGCTGGCCACACAAAACGAACAACGGATACCCAAAAAGGTATTTGTTGGGAGAGCTGAAGGTCGGAAACCAGTGGGGGCACCGAGAAAACGCTGGTCTGACTCGGTCGACGAAGAGAGTTCATCGTTGCTCGGATTTTGAAATTGGGGGACGTGGTCAATGGACCAAAACTGTTTGAGGCACTATTAGCAGGAAGCGAAGGTCCGAGAGGAGCTGTAGTGCTAAGAAGGAAGAGAAAAATTAACACTAGCCAAACTCATTCGTAAAAAGTTTTATTAAAAATTATGCTTGCAGAAGATTTTACAGTATTGTAAACTTATTTTAAAATACTCAACTAAAATCGTGGCATATCTACCCGTCTGTCCATCCATCCGTCTGTCCGTGTATCACAGCAACTTCTCTCGCAAACCACATAATAATAATAAAACTCGGATGATGGTTGCAATCAAAATAAAATCATTTATTGAGCAACTTTGATGAACCAGCAATACAACCAACTTCACTTAGACTAAGGTTTCTAGTGCAATGCTAAGAGATGGCAATAACATTATTATTTTGTTACATATTTTAACACCTCCCTATAAAAAAATAACAAAAACAAAAACTTGAATCCTATCGTTATGAAACAGCCGAAATACCTAACTTTCTCATAAAGTAATAATGTTTGATTGAGCCTAAACTCGTAGTTAAAATATCTGCGGGCACTTCAGCTATTTCAAGGTAAAAAATATTTATCATATTATCATTTACAGCTTCTCTTACAAAATGGTAGCTTATATCGATGTGCTTAGATCTACGATAAAAGACTGGATTAGACGCCAGTTTTTGAGGACTTTAGCTATCATTAAACAACGTTATAGGTTGTGAATTACCTACAATTTCAACCAACAAACTTTTCAAGTGGATAGCTTCTTTACTAGTTTCAGACATTGAAATGTATTCTGCTTTGGTACTTGATAATGCTACATTTCTTTGCTTTCTGCATTCAAATGAAATTACTGAGTTTAACAATGTGAAACAAAACCTTGAATATGATTTCCTATCTGTTACATCTTAACCCCAGTCTACATCTACGAAAACCTCAACAGAAAAATTATTTTTCTTAAAAATAAGAACATAATTTTTAGTACACTTCAAATGTTTTAACACCCTCTTGGCATGTTTCCAGTGCGTTTCGTTATAAGAATTATTAAATTGACTTAGAAAACTTACACTATATGAAATGTCAGGTCTACTTAGAACTGCTAAGTGCATTAAGCTACCTAGAAGTTGCTGATAGGGATACTCATATTAAACTTTCTCAACTTTTGCCAATTTGAGACTCATCTCCAAAGGAGAACGGACAGGTATACTCGTACTTTGGGACATATCGAACTTTTCCAGTAAATTTTCGATGTATTCTTCTTGATCAAGAGATATTACATTTTTAACAATTTCAACTTCCGTTCCCAAATATTGTTTCAACTGGCCTAGATTTTTGATCTTGAATCTTCCGCTCAGCTCATCTACTAACAAATCCAAGGCTGATTTACTATTATAAAAAACAAAAAAAAAAAATCATCCACCGGCAAGGCAATTATCATCTCCTTCAAATTTAGTGAGCAAACATGGTTCATATTTTGATCTTTTGTAGCCTAAACTTTGCAATTAACTGCCAACTTTATACGCTTTAATTTAAATACTTTATTATCAGCCTTGTTACAATCATCAGTAATAGGTTTGTTCATGTACACTGTTTCTTTCAGTAAACCATTCAAAAAAGCATATATTATGTCAAGGTGACATATATCTAAATGAAATTTTACAGCTAATGCAAACAAAAGTCTCAGGCTGGAGTATCGAGGAACGGGGGAAAATGTTTCATGATAATCTTCACCGGCTTTTTGAGAAAAACCTTTTGCCACTAACCTTGCACGATATCTCACATTGTTGCCACTGTCATGTTTTTTTAAACACCCACTTGCATTGAACCATGTTTTATTTTTGGGATGATCTACTACCTCCGAGGCTTTGTTTTCTTCAAAAGAATTCAGCTCTTCTTGTATAGTTGCCTTCCAGAACTGACTTTCAGGGCCATGCAAAGCTTCTTCATGTGTGCTGTGTCCTCCATCACTTCCTTGTTGACATTCTGCAAGACTCCAATTGTTTACACTATATCTTTCCGGTTTTTTTCTAATTCTCTCTGGTTTCTTCAATTTCTGGGTTCACAAGTGTTATCTCTAAGTCTGAGGTAGTATCATAATAATTATAATCAGTACCCCCTAAAGAAACTTCTAGATCTTTTCTACGAAAATGAGTCTGGGCCCATAACCTAATAATAAAACTCGGATGGTGGTTGCAATTAGACTTAAATCTTTTATTGTGCAACTTTGATAAACCTACAATACAACCAACTTCACTTTGACTAGATTTCTAGTTTAATGCTAAGAGAAGACGATGACATTATTATTTTGTTACACATTTTAACACGAAACATGAAATTTGCTGAATACGTGAAAAGTATCAGTGTAAAATAATTTTTATATTTTAACGGTATCCCCTCACATTCTCAGCATAGCCTACAAGAATAAATTGCTTCGCCTTCTTGTCCCACTTCTTCCGTTTTTCTTTTGGGACATGCGCCATGACAGTACGTCCAAAAAACACTTAAATAGCCCATGTTCATCTTCTTACCTATCCAGACCTCATAAAGTGTTTTATCATTCCGCCTGGAAACTACAGATCTGTTTCTTAAGTATACCGACGTATTTACAGCCTCAGCCCAAAGCTTTTTATCTAAGCCGGCATCAAGCAGTAAGCATCTAGCCTTCTCTACTACAGACCTGCTCATACGTTCGCATAAGCCGTTTTGCTGTGGTGTGCAAACATAAGTCTTTTGGAGGACTATTCCTTGCACCACTAAATACTTTTCGAACTCAAGGCTGCAGAACTCACCTGCATTGTCTGTTCTAATAGTTTTGATTTTCCTGCTTTTTGTTTCTCAACCATAGACTGAAAACACTTGAATTTAGTGAACACTTCATCTTTTGCTTTAAAAAAATAAACGAGTGCCATCTTATTGTAATCATCTACAAACAAAACAAAACATGATACTTAGACTATCCAATTGACAGGCATTCCATCGGGCCTTCCACATTTGCATGTATTAAGTCAAGCACTCCTTCGGATTTCATACAGCTTTGTTGATATGGTAACTTCACCTGCTTGCCTTCACAACAAAGAATATAATCAGATTTTTCAATTTTGGCCACTTCAGGGAAAGAAATTCCATCTACCACCTGTTTCATTTTATTTAAGCTGGCACTATTTATGTGTCCTAAGCGTCTATGGCACATTCTGCTATTTGTCACTGTTGGTATCGCTACTAATGTCTCATCCACTCCAAAGTGTGCAATCTGTACACGCCGTTAATTAAATTAGCTTCACCTACAAGTTTTTTCTGCTGATTATAGATGCAGCAAACATTTTCCTTGAAAATCACCCTATTTCCATGTTCTATCAGCCGCCTCACAGAAAGCAAATTTGCTGTCAATTCTGGTACACACAGTACATTGGAAGCTATGTTGTCACACTCGCTATCGTTCACGACTCTCACTATGTTTTCATCACCAGAATATACCACTGGCTCGCTAATCTGATTTACAATTATGATTTCCTTTTTATCGAAGTTCTGTGATGGATGCGTGATCAAGTCTCGTCTCGCAGTCATGCGTTCACTGGCACCGCTGTCAACATACCAATTCTTCTGGTTAAATTTTCCGGTCAGAAATATGGCACTGAAAGCACTTGATTGTCTTCTTTTGCTTTTATCCAAGTTTGGGCACTGATTTTTGTAGTGACCGGTTTGCTTACAAATGAAACACTTTATATTTTTGAAACTTTTCACGTCTGACGATTGTTTTATACCAAATTGGCTGCCGTGTTTGGTGCTGCCATATCTGTTTTTTTGCGAGATACATATATATCTTCGTAGCTGGAGATAGCACCTACGTCAAAAGACATACCCATTAACTTTGTTTTAATGTTCGATGGCCATTACCATCGGAGCATACTTATCCGGTAATCCATCCATTCATCCGTTATCTTGAAACCTATTCCTTGCAGTCGCTGTCTCGTTTCTATTATTTGAGTGACGTATTCCGTCATAGATTCACAACTTTCTGGGCGAATATTGATGAGGTTTCGAAGTAAACTAACCTTCCTTGTGTAGCCTGAACAGTCAAAAATATTTTTCAATGTTGTCCATAGATCGTAAATTGTTTCTGCTTGCTTTATATGAACATAAAGCGCTGGATCGATTGTGAGGATTTATTTCTCTCTCGCCTTCGAATCTTTAGTTTTCTGGACTGCAGTCGCAGATGCCGGTAACTTAGCTATAATGGCGTCCGCCATGCCTTCCGAAACCAGTACATTTGATACCGCGAAACACCAGTCGTGATAATTCTCACGACCTCTAAGCTTTGGACCATTTGCAATATAGTTTTGCGAGATTTTAAAAAATAATACGTGCCAAAAAAAACTTTTTTTACGAAAATGAGTCTGGGGGCGATAACCTAATAATAAAACTCGGATGGTGGTTGCAATTAGACTGAAATCATTTATTGTGTAACTTTGATGAAACAGGAATACAACCATCTTCACTCAGAGTACGTTTCTAGTGTAATGGTAAGAGATGGCGATGACATTATTATTTTACACATTTTAACACGAAACATGAAATTTACTGAATATGTGAAAAGTTTATGTCTAAAATAATTTTTATATTTTAATGGAAATCTTTTCATATAGGAGGTGGCCCTTAAAAAATTCTGTTACCAAATGTTGTCAATATGGGTATTAAATGAAAGGTCTTAAGAGAAATTCTTAAAACAGGTTATAAACTGCACCTTCAATTTCAAGGAGTGTACAAGGATTCAGGTCGGCCTAAAACTATGGACTGCTTCCTGTTTTAGCAGCAACATTTTATGCATTTATTTTATCAAAATAAATAGCCTCGAAGACGAGTGAAACGCTTGTGATCTAAAGGAACAAACACAAACGTTGGAAATATTCTTGCTTGTTTTGTGCCATGAGAATTTTTTACATGAGAATTTGATAATTTGTAAGTGCAGACACAAACATGGAACACCTTCATGTAAGAGAGATTTACTTACGCCTCAAAATAAATAAAAGACAAACGTATAGATAGTGAATGAGAACCTGATTAGAATTTCATCATCATAATATGTTAACTTAACCTAACAATATTTCATTTTAGTTAATATCTAATTGCTCATTATTTACATTAAATTTTGGCACGATAGTCTGCCATTTTTGTTTCGTTGACATTTGGAGTTTGTTTAAAGTGTCAATTGATACTGCAAGTGCAGCGTGCGGGGAAATGTATGAAAAATTTGTGGCCTCCCACCTTGGCAATTCGAAACGGGTCATTATTGGCACTTGACGATATAATGGATGGCAGTTAAACTCGTTGCAAGCAGTTGTGCTGGTACAAGCAAAAAGATGTGGGATCGCAAGCAATAAACGATTGTCTCATGATTGATAATGGTGTCTACGAAATCATCTACAAATATTTCCGTAATGCTGATTACTATGTCAAGTTTATTAAAATGTTTCGAGAGGTATGGTGGTCGATATTTTGCCGATATTCAACTCCGTTTCCACGAACTTCAACGATGATTTCGGCTCATTTTTGATAAATTCACGCACAATTTCGATGGATTTTTTGGGGATCATTGATTTTGGGTAGCCCGTATGTTCATCGTCATTTATGTCGTGTAAACCACTCATGAGCTCTGGCACGAGATGGACAATTATCGCCATAAAAATTTTTCATAAATGCAAATGTTTCGGTAAACGGCTTACCAATTTTAAAACAAAATTTTGTTTCACGATAAAAAAACTATAATTCGATTTCAACTTATGTATTTCCAATTTTGTATTTCAATATAATACTGTCTAATTCGCGACTTGAAAACCTTGCAACTAATTATAAACTATTTCGAGAACGAGTTAACTGGTGAACGAACAATACAAGACTGCAACTGATTATAAACTATTTCGAGAACGAGTTAACTGGTGAACGAACAATACAAGACTGAACAATGGAAAAATCTCTTTCAAAGAATTTACCGTTTGATGAAAATTTCGGTACATTTTTTCCCGCGTAAAATCAATCTTATACTAAATTTATAATATTCTAAACAATTACGTGATTCTGCGATAATTTTATGATAGTCAGGTACTTCACTTTGAGTGACTGGACGTAAGAATGACCAAGCATCTTCATGCTTCATTATTTGATCGAGCAGACTGTACAGGGCTATGGTGTCTAACTTTAGGAATTCATCCGTGCGACGCACTCGTCGCGAATTATTATTGTTCTTGTTCAATTCTTCATTCGACGCTGATTTTAGATTTTTGTTCTGATTGCTTTGTCGGCGGCTTTTGGCTAGCGGTATATCATCGTCTTCATCACTGCTTGAAAGGGGGTCTGATTCGATTGTTTTCCGTTTCTTGCCATGTTCCTCATTCAGCACTGATGAGTTCTGCTGGATGATTTCATTGTGTGTCTTAGCTAACCCAACATACTCCCCCGGCTGAGGAGTGCAACACCTCAGCAGTAACAATGCCCTGTAAGTAAACGAGTAATTATTTAGTTTTGCAATTTGGAATACCTTTTGGTGTCGTTTCATTTCCACTCGATTCTTTGCTGCGCTACGCTTTATCTTCAGTTAACTTTGGTCGGATTAGCCTTGTCTATTGAGTTGAGCGTGGTGAATTTGTCCCACATATGCTGGGCGTCCACCTCCACCTGTACTGCAAACCACCTCCAAATTGTTAGGTCAAAGTAAAAAAATTGACTTCAATCGTAGTATAATACTAATGTTTGTTCGGCGCAAGGTCTGAGTGAAGGATAGGATAGGGGAAAGTAAGGATGGTGCGACAAATATATATACATTAATGTGTAGATTCCTGCGTTGGCAGCAGCGCAATTTTCGTAATTGGTCTTGTATACCTTTTACCATTTGTCCACACAGTCACGACATGAACTAAATTATCTCTTCCAGAGTGTACTTGAATGATTCTCGCTAACGGCCACCGATAAGAAGGAAGTTTTTCATCCTTGAGGATACACAAATTTCCCACCTTTATGTTGGTTTCGTGCCTAAGCCATTTTGGTCTACGTTGCAAACGACTCAAGTATTCTGTCTTCCAACGTCTCCAAAAATCTTATGCAATCTTCTGAGTCATCTGCCATCTATTAAGGTAGTTAACGTTGACATTTTCCAATTCAGCTTCAGGTAGTGCTATCATTACGTCGCCAATCAGGAAATGAGCTGGCGTGAGTGCAGCGGTATCCAGCGGGTCATCGTTGAGAGGGCAGAGAGGACGGGAGTTGAGACAGGCTTCGATTCTAATCAACACTGTGGATAGTTCTTCATATGTTAGACACACGTGTCCGGCAACCCGACGTAAATGTGCCTTAATAGATTTCACACCAGCCTCTCAAAGTCCGCCAAAGTGAGGCGATGCTGGTGGATTGAAGTGCCAAGTTACTCCTTCATTTGCAACAATCTCCGCCGCTTCATTACTAATTTTTGTGATCCGCTGCAACTCAGCAGCTGCGCCAACAAAATTGGTACCACAGTCCGAATATATATGACTGCTGAATCCTCGTCTTCCCATGAACCGCCGTAATTCTGCTAGGAATGCAGGTGTGGACAAGTCGCTAACGATTTCAACGTGAATGGCTTTCAAAGCTAAACAAACTAAAATAGCCACATAACTCTTTGTCGTCCTGCTGCCTCTTCCTCGTCTATCTTTAATTTCAAACGGGCCACAAAAATTGACGCCAGTGTGTGTAAATGGACGCGACATAGTTACCCGAGCTTCTGGCAAATTGCCCATCAACTGGCTGGCTTCCTTTGCCTTTGCGCGAAAACAACGAACGCATTTGTGGATAGATTGTTTAGCCCGGTTGCGCCCGTCAATTACCCAAAATTTCCTTCTTAAGGTATTCAACATCAGTTGCGTCTGTCCGTGTAAAGTAGCTTGATGGACTTCTTGTAATAATAAATCGGTGAATACACCATTTCGCGGTAAAATCATCAGGTGTCTTGCATCAAATGTCAAAGGCGCGTGCTCGAGCCGTCCACCGATCCGCATTATTCCCTTGTTGTTAATAAACGGGTTCAAATTGACCAACCGGCTTTTCTTTCCGACGGACGTACCCTTTTGAAGCTCACATGTTTCTTCCGGAAATGCATCTTGTTGAACATGCCTTATCCAAAACTCCGAAGCGTACCGTAATCCGTAGCTAATGAGATACTTTGGCAAATTGGGTTGTGTGGACTTCGTTCTAAGAAAACGGAAACAATATGCCGTGACTCTAATTAATTTAATTTAGCTAGAATATTTTTTCAAAAATTCATCCAAGAGATACTCTGTCTTTAATCCTTCATTGACCATCATGAATTTTCGTTTTTCTATGTCAGTTAACTGAATGGCTTTATTTTTAGGCCAATCATTGACACCTTTCGTTAACCAGCTTGGCCCATGCCACCACAGCTGACTATCGATTAAATCACAAGGCTTTATTCCTCTAGACGCTGCATCCGCTGGATTATCCTTCGAAGGTACATATTTCCACGGTATGTTACCGGTGACGTCTAAGATGTGAGCTGTTTGGTTACTGAAAAAGACAGTCCATCGTGTCGGCAATCCTTTCAACCAAGCCAAAACGACCTCGAAATCGGTCCACAACCACGCAGGTATTTGATCAAACTTTAATGCTGCCTTTACTTCTTTTAGCAATTGGGCCAACAAAACAGCTCCACAAAGTTCCAAACCAGGAATCGCAATTGGTTTCACCGGCGCCACCTTAGTTTTGGCCGCTAACAAATGACTTGCAACTGTGGAACATGTTCGCACCGTCAAATAAAGAACTGCCGCATATGCTCGTTGGGATGCATCGCAAAACCCGTGGAGTGATACCTCCGAATCCTTCTGGTATGCTGCCCATCGTGGTATTTGTATATTTTCGATTTCAGGTAACTGTTTTAACCAAGCACTCCATTCCCCATTCAAAACATTTGGTATCGGTTCGTCCCAATCTTGACCTGACAACCATAAACCTTGCAGCAATATTTTAGCCCTTATCGTGAAGGGTGCTAACCATCCTAATGGGTCGTACAAACGTGCTATTGTCGATAATACTGATCGTTTTGTATAAGTTTCTAATCTTTCATGGCTTTTGAGTCGAAATGTAAAATAATCACCGATTGGATACCACAGTATTCCTAATGATTTGTATCCATGGTCCATTTCAAACTTAATGCAGTTATTCATTTCCACATCTTCCGTTGGAAGTCCTACCAAAATTTGCTTGTCATTGGCTAACCATTTCCTCAATTGGAATCCGCCAGACTTCAAGAGCTTAATCAACTGATCTCTTTTAATGACGCTTTCTTGCACGCTATCACCTCCAGATAATAGGTCATCCACATAAAATTCCTCCAAGAGCGATTTACTTGCCTCAGAGTACGTTTCCTTTTCGTCATATGCAAGCTGGTGTAAAGTTCTAATAGCCAGAAATGGTGCTGAGCTAGTTCCAAACGTCACAGTATTGAGGGCGTAATCTTTAATTGGGTCATTTGGTTCGGGCCGCCAAACGATCTTTTGGTAATTGGAATCTTCTCGATGCATATTTACTTGTCGATACATCTTGGCTATGTCGGCCATCATAGCATACTGCTTTAACCTCCCCCTCATTACAATTGCTGTCATGCTGCACTGAAGAGTTGGTCCGGTCAACAAGGTATCATTCAGGGATACACCAGAACTTGTTTTCCGGGGAGCGTCGAACACCACTCGTACTTTCGTCGATGTGCTTTCCTTGTATACTGCGTGGTGCAGAAGGAAGTTAGATGTAATCACCTGTCGACCGTTTTCCATTGCCCATTTGTTGCAATGAGGCACTTCATACATATGTCCTAAGCCTAAATATTCTTGTAGTACAGCTGCATATTCCTCTCGGAGACCTTCAGTACTGGCAAAACATTTCTCTAGGTGCAATAAGCTTGCAATTGCACTCGATCTCAAAAGCCCTAAGGAGTTTCGACTTTCCGAGTTTTTAAATGGTAATCTTACTTGATACCGACCATCTGATTCTCTCTTTACATGGGTAACATAATGATTTTCACAGGCATCCTCATCTTGCGTTCTAGTTTTACCCCCGTCAACTTCCTCAATTTCCCAAAATCGTTTTAATTGGTCGCTTATTTCCACATTTTCGTTCAGTTCAACTTTGAATGAATGAAGGACTTGCTGCTGACCAATGTTCTATCCAGCCTAGCTTGGTGTGCTGTAACACTGGACCTAAAGTCAATTTTTTAATCTCGCTGAGAATTACTTGAGCGTATACATCCGCTCCCAGGATGACGTCAATTTTGCTCGGATGATCGAAGTACGGGTCAGCCAAATCAATGTTTCCTATCTGATCCCTAATCGACGTTGGAACTGATTGCGATGGAACAAAATTAGTTAGCTGGTTCAAAATGAGTACGTCCACTACTAAGCGTTCATTTGTCTTGGTACGCAGTCTAAGTTTCAAAGTCCCATTGGTTTGAATGCCTCTCGTCTTCCCTATTCCAGTTACAGATATGTTTGTGCAACCTCTTTTGATCCCGAGTCCTTGAGCTGCGCTCTCCGTAATGATGGACGCCTGTGATCCTTGATCCATCAAGGCGCGAAGCGTCACGAACCCGATTGGAGATTCAACTGTCACCAGTGCTGTCGCTAACAATACCGCTTTTGGAGCACTGATGGTCGATGAGTTAACTTTGGCGACTGTTGAGCCTGCTGTTGGAAATCGATGATCAGCTGCAGACGAAGTAGACGGTTGTCCATTGTGTGACTCCAAATGTCGGCGGTTGTTGTCTTAGCGCAGGTGTCCAAGGTTGATTATTCTGCGCTGTTAGTTGCGGTGACTAACTATTAGGGATAAACGGGGGCGGCAATCGATGGGACTCCTTTCCGATAATTGAGGAGTTTGGTCTATGGAGGAGCATATGGTGGGCCTTCTTGCAGTGAAAACACCTCGATTTACTAAGGCATTTCCCGACAAAATGTCCTTTGTTTAGATAATTGAGGCACAAACCATTTTTCTTTGCCATTTCGAATCTCTTAGGATATTCTAACTTCAGGAAGCTTGAGCATTGTCTCAAATAATGTGGTCCTTTGCATAAAATACACACGATTCGTTGCACCTCCTTTGTCACAAATACGTTGTGTGATGTGCGAATGGGTTTATGCCTTTCTACACGCTCTGAACCTGCATTGTAGGAACTCTTTCAATTGTTGAAACGATGATATCTCCGAAACCTCAGCTTGCTGTTGCTCCCACATCTGTCGTGTTTCGAATGGTAATCGCTGTGCCGTCAAATGCACTAATATTGCATCCCATATGTTTCCTACCTTTAGATTGTCTATGGCCTGCACGCAATCAACTGTTTTGTCTAACAGCATTTTGATCGATGATGCGGTTTCGTTTGCGTTGCTTATATGGAGTAAATGGTTGAACTGCGTTTTCAACAATACATTTTTATCGTCGTACCGTTCCACGAGCATTTTTCACGCTGATTCATAATTTGCTTCGGTCATCGAATAGTGCTTCAATAATTGTTCTGCTTCTCCTGACAGACTGCATTTCAGGTAATGAAGCTTCTCCACTTTCGGTAAATTGGCTTTTTTATGGATCAGAGACGTGAACAGATCTTTAAAGGATGCCCATTCGTCATATTTTCCATTGAACTTTGGCAGGTTGATCCGTGGGAGCCGAACGTCTGTATCATCCATTACCTTCGTTGACGGACTCGCTCCTTCTTTACAACTTTGCGCTCCATGTGCCACTTGCTCCACTCGCAACTCTTCCAATTCTACCTCAAAGTTCAATTCTGCCTCCTCAAACGCCAGATATACGTTCTGTTTAAAATAATCTGCTTCAAGGATCTTCTTTCCATCTACTAATTCAAGAATCTGATGATGATTCTCCGTGAAGGACCGACGCGTTCGTTGCACTCGTTCCAGTAGTTTCGTAGCATACGCGGTTGTTTTCCATGCCTTAGGGTCCCTTCGGAAATTCGTGACCATTTTGCTTAGCTGCTCACTTAGTACACTTTGTTGTGCCACTAAACCATCCACATTACTTCGGGCCAGGTCTCGTTTTGTTACGCCGTGGGGCGCCTTCAAGCTGGGGAGTCCCTTTCCTAGCGGGAGGGGAGGGGGGAAGAGGAATTGCCAGAAGAGCGATCCCCCAGCCCCAGCGCCTCCGGCTGCTGTGAGTCCCTTTTATATTTTAGGACTGCCCGAGCATAATGTGCCACCTGGTTCCATTTGTCAACCGATTCGAGCATCACCGCAACTATATTATCCGGGGTGAGCTCTCCCGTCTCTCTGTAGAGTTCCCTTCGCAGCCTGGCCCATTTGGTACACGCAAAAAATGTGTGACAGGCATTGTCCTCCTCTCCTGGGCAAAACCGACAATCGGGAGACCGTGACTTGCCGATCTTGTGCAGGTAAGACTGAAAACACCCATGCCCGCTCACAAGCTGGGTCAGACAGAAGTCAGTCTCACCATGCCTTCGATTTAGCCACTGTCTCACATCCGGGATGAAGCGCGCAGTCCACCTTCTTTTCGTGCAATTCCTCCAAGACTGCTGCCAATCGTTGAGCGAGCGTTGTCTCTCCTCGCGGACAATGATCTCCCTCGCATCCTCGTTTCGGCGCAGGTAAATAGCGCGGCGCTCTCTAGCAAGGAGGGCGACAGGTATCACGCCTGCAATCACTCTCACCGCCGAGTCGGAGAATGTTGGATACGAAGATGCAATTCTCAGTGCTCCTCTTCTCTGTACCTGTGCCAATCGTTTTCGGTATACCTCCTTGCTGAGAGCGTCGCCCCATACCTCTGCTCCGTACAGTAGCACTGACCCTACAGCACTCATCAAGAGGCGTCTTCTTGATGGGCTGGGTCCCCCTACGTTGGCCATAAGTCGACACAGGGCCGATATTCCCGAAGCAGCCTTCTCAGCCATTGCCCTGATTTGCTCAGAGAAACTCATCTTCGAGTCGATCAGTAGCCCCAGGTACTTCACCGCTGGCTTCGATTCGATCTGTATATCTCCAATACTGATCATCCTTAGTCTAGGGATTCTCTTTTTTGTCAAGATGAAAACTTCGGTGTTCTCCAGTGCTAAACTGAGCCCACGAGCAGTCATCCAGTCCCTCACTCGGCGCACTAGCATACCTAGCCAAAGTTGCGCTTGTTCAACGGTGCGTCTGGCGACCAGAGCCGCAACATCATCCGCATAGCCGACCAAGCGTGACTCATCTGGCATCTCAAGTCTCAGTAGCCCGTAGTAAGACACGTTCCATAGGTCCGGACCAAGGATAGATCCCTGGGCAACACCCGATGTAATTTCCATCCTTCATTGGCCCTGTGTCGTGTCGTAGAGCAGGCTTCGGTCCTTAAGGTAGTTCCTCAAAAGCCGCATTAGATATTCTGGAACTTGAAAAGAATTTTCCAGCGTCTCCAGAATATCCACCCATCTAGCGGAGTTGAAGGCATTCCTGACGTCAAGTGTCACCAACAGGACGATCCGTCGCTTGGTGCGACTATATGCCTCTGCCTTTTGGACCGCGTTCACCACCTCTGCAATCGCATCAATGGTAGAACGTCCTGCTCTAAAGCCGTACTGCCGAGGAGATAGGTCCCCAGCAGCACGAATCGCGTCAGTGAGTCTTCCCTTGATGAGTTTCTCTAGCACTTTCCCAGCCGTGTCTAGCATGCATAATTCAGAACTATTAAATGTAACCAAATCGAATTTTATCAACTAATGTAATAGACAGTCCAATGTCTTTCGCACGAAAGTCTGTTTGTTGCCGGATAACGTTTTATCACGACAAAAGATTCTATTTGTCAAAACCCCCGATAAACTTTGGAATCTTTCGCACGAAATCTATTTTTAACTGTTAAGTAAGCGGCACGGCACAAGATTCGAACTTACTCAAGTTTGAATGACGGTTCACAAATTCCGCCCAATGTTCAGTAAGTACCCGTTAACTAAGCACCGCAACAAGGTTCCAAATCTAATCCAAGTTTCGAATTATTCAACTTTCTTTCCAAAATCAACAGCAAAAAACTAAATTTAGCGGCAACAATGATCCGATGCAGTGCAAACTTGATATGTGGTTCGCACTCTTAAATGCACTAACAATAGCAACTGTGCATAAGAATCTAAACTTGACACCAATTTGAAACCGATCCAATATCTGACCAATAAATTTAACCGCAATCCTCATCCAATGTAATGCGGATTTGAGATACGGTTCGCTCTTTAACACTTGCAAGTGTGCACCTAATTTTAGCAATTAAAAAATTCAGGATAACGTTGGTTATGGAATTAAATATTGAGGAAAAGGACTAAAATATGGAACTTACTAGACCTTGCCTCGCTCAATTGCTCACTTCTCATTAACCCGCGCGAACCGATCTTTAATTGCTTTTTCACTGCACTTAAATCCACCAAATTGTACAAAATTAAATCGTAATTAACACACAATTCAAATTATCCGGAACTATATCCTGCTCGACGGACCAAAATGTTTCACGATAAAAAAACTATAATTCGATTTCAACTTATGTATTTCAATATAATACTGTCTAATTTGCGACTTGAAAACCTTGCAACTAACTATAAACTATTTTGAAAACGAGTTAACTGGTGAACGAACAATACAAGACTGCAACTGATTATAAACTATTTCGAGAACGAGTTAACTGGTGAACGAACAATACAAGACTGAACAATGGAAAAATCTCTTTCAAAGAATTTCCCGTTTGATGAAAATTTCGGTATTTTTTTTCCCGCGTAAAATCAATCTTATACTAAATTTATAATATTCTAAACAATTACGTGATTCTGCGATAATTTTATGATAGTCAGGTACTTCACTTTGAGTGACTGGACGTAAGAATGACCAAGCATCTTCATGCTTCATTATTTGATCGAGCAGACTGTACAGGGCTATGGTGTCTAACTTTAGGAATTCATCCGTGCGACGCACTCATCGCGAATTATTATTGTTCGTGTTCAATTCTTCATTCGACGCTGATTTTAGATTTTTGTTCTGATTGCTTTGTCGGCGGCTTTTGGCTAGCGGTATATCATCGTCTTCATCACTGCTTGAAAGGGGGTCTGATTCGATTGTTTTCCGTTTCTTGCCATGTTCCGCATTCAGCACTGATGAGTTCTGCTGGATGATTTTATTGCGTGTATTAGCTAACCCAACAATTTGATATTAGCTCTTAGTTCGAAACACATTTTTGTACCGATGACACAAGCATACTGCCACTTTAGACACAACAACTTCGCTTCCACTGAACCGAATTTTACCAAACTTTCACGGCAAGTCAAGAAAGGATGTAACCTTCTACCGCATCTCATTTACAGATGACGCCACAATAAAATTTTATGACCAAAGTCTTATTTATTTTGGAAAGACCCTTGTATATTTGTAATCTGCTAATGGTACGTTCAGTGCAGATATAGTGAGAATAGTTCCTAGGGTACTGCAGGATTTCCTAAATACATCAAACTTTAACTTGCTTTGATTCCGAACGATTTTTAAATCTAGAAAGACTATCGCACTTCTTCGCTCTCTTTCCATCGTAAACTTAATATTCATATGGACTTTATTCAGTTCTTGCAAAAAGTTATCCTCCTTATTCCTTGGTATTATCGCAATGACATATCTCCATCAAATCCTAGGCATCAATCCTTTTTGCTCGATTTACCATAAACATTTCAGCCAATAATAGTGACAGCGGGTTCCCCATAGCAAGCCGTTTGGTGACTTTATAGAATTTGTTACGAAACATAAACTTATTTAAATAGTTAATTGAAGAAGCCTTCACTTGATGTAAACCCATCACTATTAATTATAAATTGAAGTGTGGCTCTTGTAATAGGATGTATATACTTGGAGGCCAAACGGGAATGTCGTTTCGAGAGCGGCTATGTGAACATTATTATAGTTTTAGCAATAAGAATGACAAACCGAGATATGGGAAGTATTTAAATGAGGAGGTTCATATTTTTAACCAGGAGTTTAATATGGTACATTCAGAGGTCAAAGGGTTTAGACTAATTTCACTTGAATCCTTGGAGATGAACAGACGGAAATCTAGTAATATATTACTGAACGATCAATTGGATTTAAATAGTTCTCCACTTTTGAATTTGTTTTGATTTACGGTACACAATATGCATTTCCATAGATGATCATCACTTTTACTGTTTACATGTATTACGTATGTTGCAATACAATTAAATTTCATTGTACAGTTTGCTTTACGTAACTAGTTTATTTAACATAATTTGTGTATTTTATTAAAAGCACTGTTAATTTTTAAGCTTATACATAGTTCCAATTGAAGAAGGTATAACGTACCGAAACAACTGTCGCGGGTTTTAAAAGAAATAAACAAGTTGAGTAGACAGACCTACGCTCATGTTAGAAGGGTTTTGTACTCAACATACAAAATGCAATAACCAGCAACGAATTAAATCAAGAAACATGTTAGAAACGATTTTATTGTTGGAGAAAATGTGAAATTCGAGGATCATACTATTATTAACAAAGTTGAACGAATTTTGACTTCTAAGGTATTTGTTATTTTTACACCCATAAATATCTCCCTTGATATTTTTTTCAGATTTTTTAGATCACAGGTATCCAATCACGCAGGAGGAAACACATTTTTCATGTATTTTCCTCCCTGTGCCCCACTGAAGCAAAAACTGTCAGTTTAAGAAGTGTTTTGAAAAGCTCTCATAAAAAACATTCATTTGATACTCATATCGGCTACCTTTGATGAAATTTTTTTCAGGGGCCACTCCTCTGTACTGTAATCATCGATTCATGGCCAATTTTTTTGAATCCTAGAATGGTTATAAAGCCTTTTTGCTAGGAGCTTTCTCCTGCCTCCTTGACTTGTTTAAACTATGAGTATTAATTGTAGGTACTCATTTTCAGTCATGCGTTAAATTGAATTAAGTGTTAAAAGCATGCACGTTAAACGTTAAAGTTGGGGAAAAATATCTCAAAGCATTTAAAACAGCCACCATTTTGTTTTACGATTACTGATACCACAAGCTGAACCGACTCTCAAAGATATTCAATACCTATCCAACCTGAAATTTTCAAAAGCAAAGCTGTAAAAGCGCATATTGTTCCATAGGCATATGTTTCCATAGTAATACAACGCATATTGTTCCGTAGTAATACTGGAAAATTTAAATCGCTATAACTTCGTTAAATTTCGATCTTGACGAAACTTTCAGAACAGCTCAATCTTATAAATAGTCATCTGTGTACTGAATTTTTTTGACTTGAAAGGCACCGTTAAGATTTTTTTCAAGAAAACATAAAATCGATAAATCATACTATTACTAACAAAGTTGAGTGAATTTTGACTTCTCACGTATTTGTTGTTGTTGTACGCATTGAAGCCTACATTCAAGTTTTTTTTTTCAGATTTTTCGGATGAAAGGTGTCCACTCGTTGATGTTGCAAATTGATTTTTTTCTATCACATAAATGTACTTGTATATCCTAAGATGTATCTTATAATTTCAAGTAAAATTAATTTTCAAGAACGCTTTATATTTCCTCTAGAATAAAGTAGAAGAAAGCATTAGAATTGTAATCATTTTATGAATTCTGTTTGTAGAAAGATCCTATATTAGTAAATTGATTACGTATATGATAAAATACAATACGGCAAATAATAAAATGAATTGCTAATTACAACACGACTTTCCTTTCCAGCATGCACTTCTCTTCCAGCAGGAGTGATAGCAAACGGTAAGTATGCCGTGCCGAGGGTAGGGTTCTAGGAATCCGCGGATGGCCGGTTTCGTGTCGCGTACGGTGCGCGGTACAATCATGTGTTTTGCGTTTTTATTAGAGTAGGGTTTTTCGGATTCAAATTATCGGTGAAATTCGGGAACGCGAAATTAAATCTAGTTTTTTTGTTGTTGGCTGGATGAAAAGAAGAAAGACGGAATAAAGTAAAGTAGGTTTCTTTTCCTTTTGTTGGTATTTTTGACGCGTTTCAAAACGGGCATGTGAACTGGTGGCTGAGTTGTTGTACATCAGATTTAGTCTGCCCGCGTAAGACCTGCGACTGAACTCCTACCCGAACTAGCTAGCTAGCCAGCAGCCACCTCGGAGTTAACTAAGTGTGTCCGGACTTGTTTCCCTGTATGGTACAGTCCGTTGTCACATCCAAAGACTTCACGTCTAGAACCGATGAGAGGTCGAGTATGATGTCGTTCGAGCGATTTTAAATGAAAATCATTACAATTGTTGGGAACATTGTAAGATATATGCTAGATATCTTTTGTTGTTCCTTGGCCAACTACCAATCAAGGGTGTTGTTGAGGACAACGAGCCTGTCCAGCGCCGAAGGAATCGTTAGTTCTTAGTCAAAAGATTTCAAATTATATCAGTGCCGTTCTTTTCACTTCTCATATGTTAATATACCAATTACGTGTTTTGATCTTATGAAGGAAGAAAAGTGGTTAAAGATATTTGTATGAAGTAAAGTGAAATAGATATTGTGAGCTAAATACAAATTCAGCTTTTGAGTTCGTGTAATATAAATACAGTCTACCCGCAACATAAATTGGTTCGTCGAGCCGGATCCGAAAAAACCTGCAGACCATATTGAGCGCTTATCCAGAACCACAACCAGCAGCCGTCAATCGATCACGATGGTCATCACCCAGAGCCAAGGCGATGCAGCAGAACTGGAGGAGCTAAAGCGCCGAGAAAAGCAGAGGATCGAACAGCGAAGATTTTCTTTGGAGCTAGCGGCCTTGCCTGCATTGGTATTGATCGCTACAAATGAGAGTGCTGCGAGTAAGAGAACGATTGTGGCAGCGGTTGCAGGTACATCGTCACATCATATGAACGGTATGAACGAACCTCAAGCCAAATCGCCAACACGATCAGTATACTCGCAGCGATCTACCAACAGTCTTGAAGTGCAGTTGTGGTTAGCGGAGTAAGCTGCTGCAGAAAAATTAACCGCAATAAATAAAAAAGAGCTGGAATTGGAGGCTGACTTAATTAAGAAGCGACTGGCAGCCAAAATATCGGTTCTTAACGAGGAGAAAAGTTTTCAAGACGAAAAAATATCTCAAGCTGAAGTCGATGGAAAAGTAGATAGCTGGCTACAAACGAACCCGTTGGTCTCACGTAAGCACGAACACAGCAAAGATACGAGCAATTCAAGAGCGAGTGGGATAGACCTTCAAAAAGTGATAACGAGCAACTGGCGGAAACGTTGGAAAAGATAGCAAGAACGCATGTTCGCCACATCGAACTGCCAACATTTTCTGGATTGCCGAGCGAATGGTTGCCATTTAAAGCGTCTATGCGTGACCCCACAACCATGTACCACATCACAGCCGCTGAAAACATACAACGACTAAGAACTTGTCTTAAAGGAGAAGCCCGAGAGTTCGTTGCTGCATTACTTCACACAGCCACAAATCCAGACGTCATTATGAGGGCGTTAGAGCAGTGTTTTGGGCGACCAGAAGTCATCCTCGACCGAGCATTTGAAGAGCTGAGGAAATTACCAAGACTTGGATCATCAGCAATCGAGGTAAATAGTTTTGCTGTCAAGCTTCAGAACGTGACCTAAGTTCTCGAGACGATCGACCGGTGTGCGTACTTGTACAACCCTATCCTGGCACGAGAAGTATTGAGCAAACTAAGCCCGCATCTCCAGTCACGTTAGTGTGATTACGCTAGTGAAAATGAAGACACAACGGACCCAGAGATTATCATCCTGTCTCGCTTTCTCATACGCAAGGCAGACCGGGCGTTAAAATATACTTACGCCCCCTCAACAAGCACAGTTTCGCCAGCAACAGGAAAGGAAATGAAGCCCGTGAAGAAGAAAACAGGCAATATATACGCTGTCGCCGAAGTGTCCGAAGAGCGAAGCAATCAATGCCTGAGCTGTGAACAAATCCACGTGCTATCGCAGTGCCCGAACTATAAAACAATGACGATTGAAAAGTGATGGGACTTTGTGCGCGGTTAGAAGCTTTGTTTTAAATGTATACAGAAGAAACACAGACGCATCTACTGCAAAGCAAAATTATGTGGTGTTAATCAATGTCGGTGCCCGCATCATCCAACGCTTCATCAGGATCAAGACAAGACACATTCTGAGCAATTGATCCTATCGGAACCAGCCACACAAATAACGCAGAGCAGCACCGAAGTAGTATTGTCGATGGCAACCCCAGCTGCTACCACCCCACGAGCTGTTTTGTTGAAGATGTGTTCAGTTGTTGTCATTGGACCACGGGGGGAGGTCAACACGTACGCACTGCTTGATGAAGGTGCTACTTTCCCTCTTATCGATGAACAGCTGGCACAAAGCATCGGTGCCGAGGGGCCAAAGCAACCTCTGCACTTGAACGGTGTCAACATGTCTCAGCAGGTAAGAGACAGCAAACTCGTTACCGTGCAACTGAGGGGAAAGAAAGAAAAAACGTCGTATAAACTGCGAGCACGAACCATCAAGGACTTGAAACTGCACCAGCAGTCCATTTCGGCTACGCTATTGCAGCACAATCACCTTAAAGAGCTGCAACAGGAAGCAGTGTGCTACGAGTTCGCGCGCCTTGGTATTCTGGTGGGGACAGACCACTTGGAGTACATTGTATCTCGAGAGCTGCGAGTAGGTGAACCTGATCAACCAGCTGCATCCTGGACGCAGCTGGGCTGGGTAGTACACGGAACCGTACCACGCAGCATGATCTACAACCACGAAAGCATGCTGCACATCTACGAACCTAAACAGCACATGATCGGACAACACGACCAGCAACTTCATGAGCTGGTAGAAACGCACTTCCGGATAGACGCGCTTGGCGTCACGTGCGACCACGAGTGAATGAGGCTGACCAGCGAGCAATAAATATAGTCAAGCAGACAACTAAAAAGATCGATAATGGATACGAAGTCGGGCTGCCATGGCGGAGAGACGATATGGCATTTCCTTCAAGCTACGAGACAGCCTACCGCTGACTGAGAAAAACTGAGCAGAAGATGGACGATGACCCCGAGTACGCCAACCAATATGCAGCCCAAATAGAGAACCTGGTCAAGAAAGGCTACGCCATACCATGCGACAGATCGGAGCAGAAGAGTGCAATCTGCTGGTATCTGCCACACTTCACTGTGCGGAATCCGAACAAGCCCGGTAAGCAACACTTGGTATTCGGCGCAGCAGCAAAGAGTAGCGGTGTAAGCCTCAACGACCAATTGGTAGAAGGACCGGACTTGCTGTTATCACTGCAAGGTGTTTTGTTCCGGTTCAGAGAGAAACCTAATGCAATCACCACAGATATTCAGGAAATGTTTCTGCGGGTGAAAGTCCACCCGGAAGATCAGCCAGCACAGCAGTTTCTATGGAGACGTGACAACAGGATGGAACCTCTTCGTTGCTATAAGATGACAAGTATGATCTTCGGCGCAAAGAGCTCACCCTTTTTGGCACATTATGTACGCGACCACAATGCGAAGATACATGCGCAGATTTATCCACACGCCTTTAGAGCCATCACACAAAACCACTACATGGATGATTTTGTGGCAAGTTACAATGATAAAGAAGAAGCCCGGCGTACCATTAAGGAAATAAGGACGGTGCACGCAGATGCTGGATTCACACTACGTGAATGGAACGCTAAGAGCAAAAGCGTGTTGTATAAAGTGCCAAAGCAACTACAAACAACTAAATTGGCGCGACTAAGTAGAGGTCCTGAGAACAAAATTCTTGGACTTTATTGGAATGCTGAACAAGATGAGCTAGGTTTCTTCACATCAATGAATCGAGTTCCAGCCGCGGTGCGTACACAGACCCGGATGCCAACAAAACGAGAAGCACTCAGCGCGGTCATGTCAATCTACGATCCACTGAGGCTGTTAAGTCATTTTACGATCCGAGCAAAGATCATTCTTCAGAGCCTGTAGCGCCTAAAGATCCACTGGAATGAACCAATTCCAGAGGGAGAAGGAGAACTCTTCACCAATTGGCTAAAGTGTCTTGTCGATATTGCAGATCTACGTCTCGGACAGTGCTAAATGCTTAAGGATTATGCAAGTGTAGAACTCCACGTGCTATGCGGCGCAAGCACGCAAGCTTACGCAACTGTAGCTTATTGGCGGATCATCCACTGTGATGGCAGCATCAGTGTCACCCTAGTGGCAGCCAAGGCTAGGATGGCACCGCAACGCACACGGACCATTCCTCGTCTCAAACTGCAGGCCGCCGTGATCGGAGCCAGACTCGCTGAGACTATTAAGAAAGAACATAGCATCGAAGTAGTAAGAACTATATACTGGACCGAGTCGACCACAGTAGTACACTGGATACGTGATGACACGCGACAATACACACCTTTTGTCGCTCATCGAATTGGCGAGATTGCGAAACTTACGCATAAAGACCAATGGCGATGGCTACCAACCAACGACAATGTAGCTGACGACGCAACGAGATTTGCCCGCACGCCTATCAACCAGAACGACCGCTGGGTTCTGGGCCCTAGCATACTCTACAAACCCGAGGAGCAATGGCCTACGCAACAAATATTCGCAGCAGAACAAGAAGAGGTTTTGTTCCACACAAAGGAGGAGGACTCACAATGCGATGGCTGGCTGCCTGATCCCGCTAGATTCTCCAAGTACGAAACGCTAGTACGAGCAACAGCGCGGGTATTAGCCTTCATCGACATATACCGACGCAGATCGACACGCATGGAACATTGACACATAGAATACGCCGAACGGGAACTCATACGGCGCGCACAGAAAGAAAACTTCAGTCCTGAGCTACATACGATTGAATCATCCCGCTCTATTACAAAGTTAAGCTGATTATTCAGATTAGATCCGGTGCTTGAGGAGGGTATCCTGCGGGTGCGTGGTCGAATTGGAGCAGCAGCTGCGTTGAATGAGGCAAATCGACCGATAATCCTAGATGGACGCCATCCTTGACGAGAACACTGCGCTGCTGGTCACGCAAATCGAGAACGCGTGACGAATGACCTTCAACAGCGTTATTGGATTATTTGCCTTCGACCCACCGTTCGCGCTGTAGAACGCAGCTGCGCCCTCTGCGAAGTCCGACGAGCAAAACCCCGAATACCAGTCATTGGAGACCTACCACGAGCCCGCCTCGATGCCTTTCACCGTCCATTCACAAACTGTGGAATTGACTGCTTTGGACCAATGATGGTAGAAGTTGGACGGCATCGAGAAAAACAATGGGGTGTACTATTTACGTACCTCACTTCACGGGCCGTGCAAATCGACGTTGTTGCATCTCTCTCCACCGACTCCGCGATAATGGCGCTGCGACGTATGGCGGCGCGCCGAGGATGGCCCCGACTAATGTATTCGGACAATGCGACGAACTTCCGTGGAGCAGATCACGAATTACGAATCGCTTACGCCGAATGGGCACCACTACTACGAGACGAGGGACGACTACACCGAATGGAATGGCGTTACATACCCCCTGGTGCTCCCAACCAAGGTGGCGCATGGGTACGATTAATACGATCAGTAAAAACCGCACTGAGTGTCACGTTGCGAGAGAAGGCACCACCCGAGGAAGTCTTAAGAACCCTCTTGGCAGAGTCAGAGTTTTCAGTTAACGCTCGACCGCTTACCCACGTGAGTGTAAACCCAAACGACTCAGAAGCACTCATGCCGAACCATTTTCTGCTAGGATCATCCATGGGCCTACCAACTACTGGACCATGTAACGAGGCCGACCGACGAACGTGGTGAGCAAGTCAGGCGCTCGCCAATCACTTCTGGCGGCAGTGGATAAAGGAATATTTACCCACGCTGGTGCCACTTGGCGAGTCAACGAATAAGGTGCGACCACTACAAGTTGGCGATATCGTGATCGTAGCCGACCACACGCTTCTCCGGAACATCTGGCCAAGGGGATTTATCGAACGCACCTACAAAGGACCAGACGGTGGTATACGAGTCGCTGACGTAAGAACGAAAGCAGGCATTTTCAAACGCCCCGTTAGCAGGCTCGTCGTGTTATTACAAGAAGAGGCTGCGCAAGCTACGCCAGGGGGAGAAATGTTAAGGACAACGAGCCTGCCTAGCGCCGAAGGAATCGTTAGTTCTTAGTTAAAAGATTTCAAATAATATCAGTGCCGTTCTTTTCGCTTCTCATATGTTAATATACCAATTACGTGTTTTGATCTTATGAAGGAAGAAAAGTTGTTATAGATATTTGTATGAAGTAAAGTGAAGTAGATATTGTGAGCTAAATGCAAATACAGCTTTTGAGTTTGTGTAATATAAATACAGTCCACTCGCAACAGGTGTGTTCTTAGTTCTTGTAAAACCAGCATTGTGGGTAGTTCAATATAAAGTTGCTAACTAAATTTAAATAAAAGTTATCTGTATTTTCCTTTAAATGACTTCTTCAATTCACACTTTACGGAACCATCATAATCTCTCAGCAAATCTCACCTGAAATCCTAATATTGAAACACTTTCACGAACAACTAGAGCATAATTGCAATGAAAGAAAACTAATTATGCAAGGAACGTTTATAATTAAATTTGAAAATTTCAAAAAAAGGACCTTAAATAAAACATATTCTAATTCCTATTTCAAAACATACGATTATATAGTATTATTTAAATTCTAACAATCCTCTAAAGGAAGCAATTTTTTTTTTTTTAGCTGAAACAAGTTAATAACGAAAAAAACAAAAACTGAAAATATTGTTAGCCTGAGTTCCGATATCTTAATCATTGTAACAATTTTAGTTTTAATATGATTGTACGTGTGCGTAAATTGTAATTGTCAGATATTAAAAATTTCGTCGGAGCCTCAATATAACAGTGGAGATGTTAGATTCCATTCCCTTAAACCCTCAACATATTCTTACGTATATTCCTTACATTAAAATACTTACTTCATTTCCACGAAATTTAATATTTCACTTTCCACTTCTGGTTTTGCAATTTCCCACGGACAAAATTCTCATGAATTTTGTCGATTCAAATTATGATGAAATTGGAAAGCTGAGTGCATTTATCCAGGCGTCATATGCATACCTTTTGAGTTTCATTGTTGCAAGAATAAATTCTTACAACTAATTAGCATTTTCCTCCTATAAAAGTGGAAAGCCATTTACATTCGGGTTGGTCATTTTTTTTTGTGTAGCACTACAGCCCCTTTCGGGCCTTCGCTTAGAGACAATTAGAGTATCTCATTATCATGATCGATTGGGAAGGTGATATGGTCAGAACCACGCCAGGCAGCTGTGATACCTTCCAATTTTACACAAGCACGTATCATAACTGAACTGGCTTATAGTCTGTCCGCAGAATTGTAATGAATCGGCCTTACGCCACTGCCGACTAATACCCATGCACATTGCTACCATATGGCTTCCTATCTACGTCAATTTTGACGACTTGCCATCCTACGTCAGTTTGTCTGGGAATGTCAATCGGGCAGTCGAGCGGAAAAAGTCGGAGTCGCAACCGGGGGCGAATGCTCCGTGTGATTTACAATTCAGTGCGCAATTCGGTATAATAAATAATGCTGTGACATTTGCATTGTTTCTACGTGCTCCGCGTAACCTGCTTAAGAATTTCCATTTTTTTTTTAAGTGTTTGCGTACGGCGAGCAAGAATAGGAAAGTTTTGTGGTTGAATGAGAAAGAGGAAGACTCCGAACAATGCACTGTCTGGAAGATGTTCAGATGTAATCGAGCTTTGGATATTCAATCAAATATACGCGACCGATAAAACAAACAAAAAAATACGCTAGGACCAAATTTCTGAACGCAATCGTCATAACTATGAAATAAACTAAGAAAAGTTGTGATTTACTTTTTGCCGTAACCGAGCGAAAATTGTGTGAAAAGTCGAGCGCAAAAACGAGAGATGGGAGGACAATTTTCTTTCCGAGTTCACTTAGTTCCGACGTCGTGAATTAGGAAGAAGTTACTATTTTCTGCCAGAAAAAGCCCGGCGAATGCAAAGAACGCCACATTGTATTTGTGCAGCCTGTGGTAGGTAAATATACACCTTTATATAATCCACGCGCTCACCAGTCATTTTATTTTTCTAAAGGAATTGGCTTACAGTCCTCCGGCATGAAACAAGTAAGCATTCCAACGCAAATGATTATAAGTGGAATCTGTTTTGCAGAAACCTGAACACGATGTACTTGAGAGGTGTGATTCCTTGTGAATACTTAGCGACGAATACTGAATTGCTGTATTGATGCAAACAGACCGTAAGTTGACATCTATTGTATTTATGTATGAGTGAACAAGATGGGATGACAAAATCTCGATTTTACACGGCTGTTGTTTCTTATTACGTCCTTTTTGTATGTTTGATATTGTATTTATGGGCAACTATTACCTATCTTTATTTTCATTTAATATAAGAAAATAAGATGTATGCATTTAAAAATTAAAACAAAGGGGATATATTGAAGTAAAATAAATTCACATATGAAATTTTAACGATGAAAAGGATATGTATAACATCTTAATGAAAGAAAAAATGGCCGAACAAATAAATGTAAGACCAGCGACACTTACGAAAAAAAAACCACACAGCAAGCAATTATGATATATCTTAACTAGTACACGAAGTAATACTCGTATTAGAACTCAGCGTTCATTACGGCGTAAATTTGAATTATTCATTTTGCACCTCCATGGTCAGTTTAGTGAAAGCATCGTTGGTGTATCTGTATGCATGATTGGGAATGAATGTGACATGAGAGTTAGAGGCAATTAAATATTGAAATAACAATTGTTACATGTCGTATGGTGGATTTCCTTTCCTAAATTTCCTGAATCTCCTGAATCTGCTGCAAGACCTGCAAAAGAGGAAAAGGAAACACAAAGAACCAAATTGCTTATGGAAATGTATATTGGTACTTATCTGATGGGAGCGATGCAGCATGTCGGGGGTTTTGAATGATAACACTTACTTGTATGACAAGAACCGTCATACTTGTTTACTATTATTGTCAATCTGACAATTCCCGTTTAATGGGTTGCACCAATAGAAATGTAATAGCAAAACATTATATGTAATTGTAATAGATTATTTTTTAGTTAAAATTGAATTGGAATGTTAGAGAAAATTGAATTGGAAATAGAGGAAAAAAGTACCGGTTAGTTGCCAGCTAAATGTTAGCTGCTAACTGAAAGTCAGTTGCATAGAAACAGTGAAGATAGAACCATTAAAGAATAGAATTTGTGACATCGATTAATAAAGTATAAAGTTGGAAGAAAACAAAATATAGTGAAGTTGTAATTTGTTTGACGTGAATTATAAAATTTATAAAGGTGTTCAATTAAAGGTAGGAGCCATAAGGCTTTCAATTCATTAATTAAATATTTATCATTTAACCGTAAAGCTTTTGGTTCGTCGAAATAATCGTGTGTGATGTACCATCTCGTCGAACGAGATCGTTCGTGCATTATACAACAATCATTGATACTATTCTCCTTTCGGTTAAAGAATCGTTCCTCTCCTTACCTCTAGAGTAAATTGAAAAAGTCGCTAAGAGGCCTGGTAAAGTTGACAGGGACATAGTCAAAATGATTTGCATGAAAGCATTACAAAACCTAGATCGTTTCCATTTCTAGCGAATAACTGTATTCAATATGTATAAATGCATTGATCCAAATATCTTACATCCTATGAGCTAGGGCGATCATTGTTCTTTTGACTTTTGGTTAGGCCATTGACAACAGCCAGTAAACTGTTCGATCCTATTTCAATTCACACGTACTTAGACCAAAATGTTACCTCAGGAATGATTTCCATCACAAATATTTTGATGAGCGCTCTTGCTACTACGAGTAATTTGTTTAAAAAGGAAACAGAAAATCAATAACGAGCACCAAGTTTTAAATATGCTTAATAAAACATGTTGGACCTTTACGTTATATTCATGCACAAGGCTATAAAGAGTGTCTTTGGTCTCAAAAAAAAACTCACTTTCAATTATCAAATAATACCTCATTTAGATTAAAGTTAGTATATCCGCGGAGTAAACAAAAGTGAAGAAGAAAAAAAATGTAAGAGAACCGATATTCGACACTCCATAACTTGAATTGCTAGATCATAACAACGTCTTTTCATTCCAGCATGCCTTTCTCTTCCAGCAGGAATGGTAGCGAATGGTGAGTATGCCGTGATGAGGGTAGGGTTCAAGGAATCTGCGGATGGCCGGTTTCGTGTCGGGTGTTTGTCGTTTTTATTAGAGTAGGTTGTTCCGATTCCAAGTCAGGGTAGAATATTTTTTTGGTACCGCGTCGGTGAAATTCGGGAACGCGAAATTAAATCTGGTTTTTTTGTTATGGGCAGGATGATAACAAGAAATACGGAATAAAGTAAAGTAAGTTTCTTTCCCGTATGTTTTTTTTTGACGCATTTGAAATGGGCATGTGAACCGGTGGCTGAGTTATTGTATTTCGGACTTAGTCTGCTCGCGTAAGACCTACGACCGAACTCCTCTTCGAACTAGGTAGCTAGCCAGCAGCCACCTCGGAGTAGACTAAGTTTTATCCGGGCTTGTCGACCTGTAGGGTACAGTCCGTTGTCACGTCCAAAGACTTCATGTCTAGAACCGATTAGAGGTCGGTTCCGATTTTCTTCGAGCGATTTTAAGCGAAAATCATTACAGAATAACTCAACTAAGGATTCGGCAGCATTGCAATTTTACTGTTGTATCGAGCGATTTTCAGGCTCAAATATGAACACATTGCGATAAGATTTGCAAAGGAACTTCAGGCATGCGCAGAACTAATATGCTCATTTGAATGTTTGTCTTTGCCGGAAATGCATGCGCTAACTCGTTTGTGGAATATGCAAGAAATTTCCATGCATGCCAGTGTCGAATGTCCAAATGATGTGCTGCTGCGGACGTATCACAAAAACCTCCTACTGAACTGTTTTAGGAAAAATCACAAATTCCTGCGACTTCCGACCTGGCCAAAACTGTCACAAGTCGCAGTGTGCGCACTTCCATTTAACCATGTGTAACTTGTGACTATTTAGTCGTAGTCTGATCTATCCCTAAATCTCGTTGCTGCCAACGAGAGTCGAACCAGAGGCCTTTGGCTTACGAGATGAGCGCTTTAACTACTACACCACGTGGACTTGTCATGTAGTCAATTAATTCTGCGTGAGCACGGCTAAGCCTCCCTTATCTTTCCACCAAATGTAAGGCTACATTAGGGTGGACATTATTCGGTTAACCATTTATGTACACTTTATTGAATCCGGTCGAATTCAATAAAAATTGAAAAAATTTCACAAAAAAAAAAACCGACTTCGAAATGCCCTAAAAAGGATGAAATAAATTTTATGGAATTGGTGCTAAATCATTTTTTCTCCGATTCTTTTGTAATGGTACAGATGTTGGGAGTGTTTATGGTGAAATAGAGAGTTCGAATCAGCACCACTTCCACAAAATTTATTTCATCCTTTTTAGAGCATTTCGAAGTCGGTTTTCTTTTTTTTTGTAAATGTTTCCTATTTCACCCTTTTTAGTGGCAAATTGTTTCATTTCAAGCCTTTCAAAAATCAATTTCTTGCATACATTGTATCATGTACTTTTATATTAAAATATAATTTCTTGCTGCAATGCTAAAACCACTACGGCTAAAATATCCAGTGTTCATAGGAGTTGAATTTAATTCTGGTACATTTAATACATGACCTCATCAACGTCTACCTATATTTTAGATATGAATTGTAGCTTGTATTTTCGAATTTCAAACTTAGCGTAGCCGCCATTGTTATGTTCTGACCTGACCCTGAAGTGCTTTCTTATCGTTCATTTTATTTTCTACCTTTGAACGGCCGCCATTTTGTTTCAAATTGTTCGACTTTGGATTTTGTATTGTGATCTTTATCACACAATTGAATAAACCTTTGTACCAGTTTTGGTGGAGCTATACTTTGGTCAGAACAGAAATATATCTGAAAATTTGGCGAAAATCGAAGCAAAGTTGCGGCCTGCAGGACGAATTTTGTTATATCCTATGTAGGCTTACACATGCAACCAACTACACACACACACACACACATATATATATATATATATATATATATATATATATATATATATATATATATATATATATATATATATGTATATATATATATATGTATATATATATATATATATATGTATGTATATATATATATATATATATATATATATATATATATATATATATATATATATATATATATATATATATGTATGCACATCTATACACACATATACATATACGTCTATACACACACACGTATATATATATATATATATATATATATATATATATATATATATATATATATATATATATATATATGTATGTATATATATGTATAAATAAATATATATATATATATATATATATATATATATATATATATATATATATATACATATATATATATATATATATATATATATATATTTATATATATACATAATATATATATATATATATATATATATATATATATATATATATATATATATATATATATATATATATATGTATATACATATACACATATATATATATATATATATATATATATATATATATATATATATATATATATATACACACATATATATATATATATATATATATATATATATATATATATATATATATATATATATATATATATATATATATATATATATTGGATATTCTAAAAAGTATTAAGCCTTTTTTGACACTAGATGATGTTCGTTGTCATATATCGGGCAATACTAATCAGATTGAGTCAAACTGACTTGCATTTGAAAGGTGACATTTCAGTCTACAATTTTCATATGGATAGTTTTGTATATCGTCAGTCGTGTCAAAGGTTGTATTCATTTAAAAATGAGTAGAATGTCTGAAAAATTTGATAAATTTTACAATATCACTACGATCAAGGTGAGAATGCATCGCAGGCTCGTGAAAATATTTGTGGTGTCTACGGTCAAGATATTTTATCAAAAGGCACAGCCAAAAGATGCTTCACTTGATTTTGTTCGGGAAATTTAGATGTCAAAGATGCACCTCGCTCAGATCGACCAATCACTGAAAAATTTGACGAAATCTTACAAAAAAATGAAGAAGACCAACACATAAGCAGCGACGGCATTGCTAAGGAACTAGAGTTCCATCACCAAGCAGTTTTGAACCATTTGCGTAAGGCTGGATACACAAAGAAGCTCGACGTTTGGGTGCCGCATGAATTTACACAACAAATTTGATGGACGGAATTTCCATTTGTGAAATGCTAATAAAACTCAATGAAATCGAGCAATTTTTGAAGCAATTCATTACGGGTGATGTAAAATGGGTGAGATACGAGAAAGTCGTTCGAAAAAGATCTTGGTCAATGGACGCTGCCTTCCATCATGATAATGCCAGACGACCCACATCTTTGATGACCCGGCAAAAATTGATAGAGCTTGGCTGGGAAGTTTCGATGCATCTACCGTATAGTCGAGATCTAGCACCACCAGATAACTATTTGTTTGGGCCTCTGCTTCCTTAATGAAAAGAAATTCACTTCAGAAAGGGACTGTGAAAATCACCTGGCCAAGTTTTTCGCTGATAAACCACAGAAGTTCTACACAGATGGAATAATGGCTCTACCCGAAAAATGGCAAAAGGTCATAGATTTTAATGGAGAACATGCTCTTAAATGAAATCCATTTTAAATCAAAGAAATATTCAATCAAAAAATGACAAAAAAAGGCTCAATACTTATTCGAATATCCAATGTATAGAAGGATATATACATTGTGTGTTCATACACATATATATAACAGGCCGATTGAAAAGTGCCCGGTCAAATCGGGCCATTTTTTAACGATTTCATCCTTTAAACGATCCAATAACGCTTTACAATAATCGCTGTTGATGGTCTTGCCCTTTTGAAGGTAATCAATGAATATTATACCTTGCGCATCCCAGAATACTGATGCCATAATCTTGCCAGCTGACTGTCGTGTTTTTCCTCGCTTTGGGTTCGGTTCATCGTGAACAGTCCACTCAGCTGACTTTCAATTGGACTCCGGAGTGGAATGATGGAGCCATGTTTCATCCATTGTCACTTATCGACGCAAAAATTCAGGTTTATTGTGCTGAAACACTGCTCAGAATCATTAACACGTTGTTACTTTTGATCGATTGTGAGCTCGCGCGGCACCCATTTTGCACACAGTTTCTCATGTTCAAATATTCGAAAATGATATGATGTACACGTTCAGATGATATCTTCACAATGTCTTTTATCTTGATTAATTTCACTTTACGGTCATTTAAAATTATTTTTTGAACTTTGTTGATGTTTTTGTCGGTGACAGCCTCTTTTGGGCGTCCACTGCTTTCTTCGTCTTCGGTGCTCATTTCATCACGTTTAAACCTAGCATACCAATCAATGATGGTTAATTTTTCTGCTGCAAATCCCGGAAACTCTTTATCAAGCCAAGATTTTACTTCAACTGTATTTTTTCCCTTTAAAAAGCAATATTTTAACTGCACACGAAATTCTTTTTTTTCCTTCTTTTTTCAAGTAACAAAAGTAGCGAACTCACAACGCAATATCTCACAAACTAATGGTCGAACTGCAGTCAAATTTTGACACGTATTGTTTGAAGGTTGGTACTAACTAGAAATCATATGGATTTGATACTAGCTCCGCAACCTACGAGCGTCATCCAACAAGTATTTAGCCTACAGAAGAGTAACGAAAATTTTGGAAAGGTGGCAATTTTTTTCCCACACAATCTCCTTCAAGCTCGATACACTTGGCCCAGCGATGCTCTAACTTTTTCAACCCGTTCAAAAAATACATTTTCTCGAGGGTTGCAAAATATGCCTCCGTGGCGGCGGTGACTTCTCATTCGACCCAAATCTATTCCCGGCGAGTGATTTTTTCAGGTTTGGAAACAAAAAGTAGTTACAGGAGGCCAAATCTGGAGATTATGGGGGATGGGGCAGCAATTTGTAGTGCAATTTGGCCATGACGACGGCGGAGGTGTGAGCCAGCGCGTTGTCGCGTCACTTTTTTCTTTGCCAAGCGGGGCCGCTTTTTCTTCAATTCGATATCAAATAGGCCCAATAAGTCTTCATAGTGGCGCCCCGTGATTGATTTACCCTTCGCGAGGTAATCGATGTGGATCATACCTTATGAATCCCAGAAAACGGTGGCCATCACCTTTCTGGCCGATTGAACAGTTTTCGCCTTCTTCAGAGTACGTTCGCCGGGTGAAGTCCACTGTTTCGACTGTTCCTTGGTCTCTGGTGTGTACCAGTAAATCCATGTTTCGTCGACGGTCACGAAATGACGCAAGAACTCCACCGGACGCTGAAACAGCGCCAAACACATCGCCGATGTGGTCTCACGGTAGCGTTTATTTTCCGGTGTGAGCAAACGCGGCACCCATCGCGCTAACAGCTTTTTCATGCCCATTTTTTCGTGTAGAATAAGATGCACCATTCCTTCTGCGATGCTCACAGTCTCAGCTATCTCGCAAACCTTACACTATTTTTTATGAAGGTTAGAATAGGAAAAAAACCCGAAACTTTAAATCGCCTTTTCTCCCCTTAAACGTGCGAATTCCGCGTTCTTACGATTTAATTTAAAGGCTTGGCAGATCTCTAGCTTTGATCGTTCACTTTACCCACAATTTCTATCCGAATGTCAAAATTGTGTTCTCATTTTGTAGCTGCCGGTCTATTCTTTACGACAAGTACAAATTTGTAATATTATTTACAAACACACAATTTTTATGTGGGTTAAAAAAAAAAATACAGCCCTAAACACCTTAAATCGCTTTTTCTCGCCTTAAACGTGGGAATTCCGAGTTTTTACGATTTAATTTAAAGGCTTGGCAGATCTCTAGCTTTGATCGTTCACTGTACCCACAATTTCTATCCGATTGTCAAAATTATGGTCTCATTTTGTAGCTGCCAGTCTATTCTTTACGACAAGTACAATTTTGTAATATTATTTACAAATACATTTTTTTTATGAAGGTTAAAAAGGAGTACAGCCCTAAATACTTTAAATCGCTTTTTCTTCCCTTAAACGAGTGAATTCCGCGTTTTTACGATTTAATCTAAAGGTTTGGCAGATCTTTAGCTTTGATCGTTCACTTTACCCACAATTTCTATCCGATTGTTAAAATTTTGGTCTCATTTTGTAGCTGCCAGTCTATTCTTTACGACAAGTACAAATTTGTAATATTATTTACAAATACACTATTTTTATGAAGGTTAAAAAGGGGTACAGCCCTAAAAACTTTAAATCGCCTTTTCTCCCCGTAAACGTGGGAATTCCGCGATTTTACGATTTAATGTAAAGGCTTGGCAGATCTCTAGCTTTGATCGTTCACTGTACCCACAATTTCTATCCGATTGTCAAAATTTTGGTCTCATTTTGTAGCTGCCAGTCTATTCTTTACGACAAGTACAAATTTGTAATATTATTTAAAATACACTATTTTTTTGAAGGTTCAAAAAGGAATACAGCCCTAAAAACTTTAAATCGCTTTTTCTTCCCTTAAACGTGCGAGTTCCGCGATCTCTAGCTTTGATCGTTTACTGTACCCACAATTTCCGTAGCAGCCGTTTTCCGGTCACCTGGGTGTGGCTCATCAAAAATCGACGTGCGGCCATGAACAAACTCGTTGAACCCATTCTTGACGGTCGCCATCGAAGCAGAAGAGTCACCGTACACAGCATACAAGCGATCTTTGATTCCGCTGCGCATTTTCCCTTCCAAAAGCAAGAATCTCATCACTGAACGATATTGTTCTTTTTCCATTTTTGTACAACCGACCAACACGTTCGCTTCCAAAGGCTATCAAAACAAAACTAATGAAGGGTATTGACTGAAACTTTGACGGTGGGCTACTAAAAGAATGTACTGCACGATGGGTTTTGTAATAGCAGCGGCATCGGGCATTGAGGCTAAGTACTTATTGAATGACCCTCGTATGTATCACACCGGGGACTTTTCAATTGGCCTATTTTATATATATATATATATATATATATATATATATATATATATATATATATATATATATATATATATATATATATATATAGACATATGTTTTTATGCATAGCCATATGTTTTTACATATGTAAACGTAAAGTTAACTCCACAATCAATATCAAGAAATTTACTCAAAAAGCTCCTTCTTAACCGTTTCACTCGCTCACGTTTATTCGATACTCATCGCTTTCGTTTTCAGTTAGCTATGGCACCTAATTTTCATGAAAGTCTCGAGAAAATTATGCACTATAGTTCAATGAAAACTTGGCTATGCATTTTCATCTTCATCTGTAAAGTTATGATCAGTTATAGAAGGAAAAGTATCTCTTCTTAGGTTGCGATTCTTGCCGGTCTTTAGTATGGATATCATTAATTTTAGATTTCAGGGCATATGTTATAATGTATAATATTAACTGAAAAGTAACGAATCAACTCCATAATTGGCAATCACTCAATCCATATTATTTCTTCGGGGAATTTGATAAATCCTATGTGTAACGCTTACATCTAAAGATGTAAGAAGAATCCTTTACTTAGCTCATCAGTAAGCAAAGAATGAATGCGGAAGAGAAAAACATCTTGAAATGTTCCCTCTAACTATTGTTGCATTGTATTTATGCCACAATTAGAACTAATTCATTGGTTATTTCCGGTAGAAATGATTGAACAAACGTACCATTTATGCAGAAAATTAAGGACACTAATCATTTTTATCATCCGTAACCAAAAGACGCGGTATCTCCATCAAATCCTTGAGGAGTGCCAACTAATTGGCACTTTTCGCACGAAAGATTATTTAAATTCAATTTCTCGACATCAATGTATCATATGGAACTGTTAATATCTACAGAGTCCTTGGAAGCATTACAATTCTGTTCTGACACATTTTAGATCAATATGTTGTTCTTCATTTGAAACCTCTACAATCAAAATCATTACATGCGTCGATCAGTTATGCAGAAAAATCGGGGTGAAAGTCGGAATTTTTTCTAGTTTTAACGGTAAAAGTCCTTTATGGTTAGTTGAATTTCCTATCCTTTAAACGGGACCTAACTGGAAGAAAGACGTATCATTTGCCAAAAACAGATCTCTTCTATTCATCTCCGTTTAAAAGTGATGCGTGATCAAACGTAAAAAGAAGCAAATA
This sequence comes from Odontomyia ornata, assembly GCA_963969285.1. Classification (NCBI taxonomy): domain Eukaryota; kingdom Metazoa; phylum Arthropoda; class Insecta; order Diptera; family Stratiomyidae; genus Odontomyia; species Odontomyia ornata. The sequence continues at coordinate 346,711,035 of OZ017738.1, read as the reverse complement.
AAATATACTTGATGAATTGATAACCTCCTTTGCTTTGGAAGTTGGTTAATAAAAGCAGTCGAAATAAAAACAAAGTTTTTTTAATAATATCGAAAGAGGGCAATTTAATTCTTATTCGCAAAGAATTATATACATTTTTGGCCCAAGTTGTCCCCCCATCCACCTATGCAAATTTAAGATCTGTTTTGGAAAGCTCTCTTTAAGACCTTTCATTTGATACTCTTCGTGACCTACATCTGTAAACAAAATTTAAGGATCGCCCTCCTCAGATCGGAAGATCCTACTTAATAACTTCTGAAAAATTTTTAGGTATCCAAACTTTTACTTCTACCTACCAAGCTTGGTACTCCACGACAGACGGACGGACGGACCGGCGATTTCAATAGGGCTTAGTGAGATAGTACAAACCCCTAAAAATTTAATATGACTTTCAATTTATGGAACAATCCAACAAGAAAAACTATCTTAATTAATTATCTTTTCCCCATTACTTCCGAGCCACAAAAAAACGGTAACATAAATTCTCACCTCAAGTGTAGCCTAGAATTACATTATTACTAAATATCTATAAATACGAGCAGTGTCACATGTTCTAATTTATGGCTTGTGTGCTGTTTCCAATCAATGAGCTGGTGAATTTATCGACATTGTCCAATTTCAGCATGAACATGCGCTCGGAAACATATAGCGGTCGCTGTTACTGCATATCATTTTCCCGCTTGCAGTTCAAGTTGCAACTTGCATTACAATGTGTCTAGCATAGATACACCTATCGCGAACAAGTGTCTTCCGGAAAAGATATTGATTGCAGAATCTTCGCGTATTGAGTGTGGGCTTCAAAAACCGCCAATGATGTAACAGGATAACGCTACGGCAAATGCACGGCGCACTCATAACCATTTCCAGGTCATGTTCTTATGAATGATGGGACTGATGATGCGGTGATGGCGAATAAAAAGGTGTAAAATAAAAATCAAGACATCTCGACTCAAGGCGAGTACTTAGCGGACGGGCAACTTCTTAATCAAGGTGTCATCTGGATTGCTTGGTGAAATGATTCATAGTTGCGGTTAGTGAATGATTAGTTGTGGATGCGCTTAATTAATTAAAGATAAATGGAAGAGCGTGCTAATGCAAGCTGGTTTTTAAACTGGAGAATTTATAGCCTGACTTTTAAGATTATTCAGGGGATTTTTCTAAAAATAAGAAACAATACCTTCTGAAGCCTCCAGTATTCTCATTATGCCAGTAAAATGCGTGAATAACAACAGCCAATTCAGTCAATTAATCTTCAATCAATTGAAGTTTGTTTCGATGTCCGTAGGGCTCGCGTGAAAAGTCAGAAGTCACCGCTTAGAGTATATTTTCGTGCACGTGTTGCAGTACTTCTCTATAATCGTCTCGCATACCTATCATGGTGGTCATGTTACTACAGTCGGCTGTTCTGTTATCTACTTTAGATCATCCGCAGCTTTTAACCTTTATTTTCATTTCGGCTCATTTACGCATTTATCAGTTAATTAGATTGGACCACCAAGTTCTCTTCCCATATTTTGAGCATTTGTCGGCAACTAGGCCCATTGATCTATTGTTCAAGTCGAATTAGATTTCTTTAGCTCTTTATATTTCAAGAATTTCATTCTTTCCCTCATTCTACAATATTTCAGATAACTATGAAGTATAAGATGCTCATCAGGTGATATAACATAGTACGCTGGTTAGTGCAAAGTATTTAAATTGGATGTTATACAGTTCAACAATTTTCCTAATCTTAGAAAATCAATTTTCATCAATAGATTTATTGCTATGAAAACGCATGAATGGGGCAGTATTGTACTTTATTGAGAGAATTTCGAGAATAATCTAAATTCCAAATGGTGATTACATGCGAGAAATAAAAATAAACGAAACACTCTTTATTGCACTATATTTGATATACGAGCATGCATACAAACCAATATAGTGGTTATTTATTAAAGGTATTGGTTGACTCTAAATTTGAATAAAGTACCATGTGGACCGTGCAAAATAATTTTTCTGGGTACATTCTTTATCCTTACTGAGTCAGAATACTTAATAATGTGAAGTACGAGTATGATGCTCTTAAAATCTGAAAAGTTAGCAAAAATATTATGAAGGATTTTTTTTTCATTTGTACTTACACTCAAAAGCGATTCAAAATTGAAATCATAAAACGGTGACGCTTTAAATTCAAGAGGCTTCTGTGCTCGTAAGATGACGAGCCGCAGATCATTTCGGAATCCTTTAGAACCAGGCCACCAATTACATTGAAATGCAGCCTCAGCAAGCTTAGTGGACTGAAAAATAATGTTTATATTTTCTTATAAAATCTTAATGTTATCTGAGAAATACAGGGTGGTCCAACCAAAACGCACGATGTTAATTGTAAATAAAACAAAAAGTTTTCAGAGGATTATGTTGATATTCTCTATTATAATAGAAAGATCTATGACAATTATGTGTAAAACAAAATATTGCCCAGATGCTCGCCACGGCTATGGTGGCATACTTCTATCCGATAATTCATATTTTCAATGACTCTGAGACATAATTAAGGTTCAATGTCGTTAATGGGCTGAATTATCTCATCCTTAGGCTCTTGAATAGTCATTGGCTTATTGACGTACACTTTTTCTTTTAAATATCCCTAGAGAAAGAAGTCTAACGGTGTCTAATCACATCATCGTGGCGGCCAATTAACATCGCCCCATCGTGAGATAGCACGACATTGAATTTCTCGCCCAAAAGAGCCATTGTTTTGTTGGCTGTGTGGCAAGTGGCACCATCCTGTTGGAACCACTGTCACGGGAGCCTTCCACACACGAGTTTAAGGGTGCCCGCGGTCTTATTTAAAAGTATAATAAAAAAAAAAAAAAATAAATATAAGTTCTCCGCGAGGATAACTTCCCGAGCCAAGTGGAAGTAGAAATTTAAAATGTATTTAATCTTTTTTCTAATTTTAGTTGAAACTCTTAACCTAGCCACGAAATTTAGTGTAAAGCAATAAAACATTAGTTTGCTGTTTTGCGTAGATAAGTCAAGCTTTACATATAAGAACTAGGTACAGTGAAAGCAATCGACAAAAGCGGCGAAAAAAAAAAAAAAGAAAAATAATAAATTTCCGTGTCTTGTAGCCGGCATTTCGCGAAAACGTCGAGATTCCGCATCTGTTCTCACCAATATTGATGTCGTGACGTGCACGGATAAGCGGACGACGCGATCGTAGCATTTACAAGTGAAGTTCATGAAGAGAAAAGGCAAATTACACGAATTTAGTGAACAGCAGAGAGATAATCGCCTATAAGATCTCTAAATTGCAATCATGGCAGACATAGCATATCCGTAATCGAATTCATTTTCGCCTTCACAAAATACTCCAACTGAAAATAGAAAAAGACAGCTTCCTTTTAATTTTGTGTATTATTTTTAATTCTCGAAATCGATTTTCGACCGTAATCGTTCGGTCTTCTTCAGCGATTAATTTATTTTTACTCACATTCCTGCTTATATACTAGCTATGTTTAAGGAAATTTACTATAGATCATTAAAAAGTAATAAGGGAAATTTGCTTAAGCTAATAAAAGGTAGGAAAGGTAATTTACAGAAGGGGTAGTTATCAAAATATTATTTTTACATGATTCAGAAAAGATATTATTATTTAATTAATTTAAATAGCCATGATCTGCAGTTTCCGCCATCCTGATTCATCAAATCGCTGAAGAAGACCGAACGATTACGGTCGAAAATCGATTTCGAGAATTAAAAATAATACACAAAATTAAAAGGAAGCTGTCTTTTTCTATTTTCAGATAGCATATCCGCCAGGATGTAAACCATTAACCGAGGATCTCGGTGCCGACGAATTGATTCGGCGACTTAAAACTCTAACACACACACTACAAACGATGGGACAAGATGATGGAATATATCAACATTATACACCACTAGCACTTCATTTGGCAGATGAACATTTTCTTACGCATCCGTCTAGAGACGTACAGCTACTAATAGCGTGTTGCATAGCAGATGTATTAAGAGTTTATGCACCCGAAGCTCCGTACAAAGACCAAGAGCAAATCAAAGCGATTTTCATGTTTCTAATCAGACAATTGAATGGATTGAAGGATCCGAAAGGTGCAGCATTCAAACGTTACTTTTACCTACTGGAAAATCTTGCCTATGTTAAGTCATTCAACATGTGTTTTGAAATTGAAGATTCTCAAGAGATTTTTTGTCAACTATTCTCGCTCATGTTTAAGCTCGTGAGCGATGAACATAGTGGGAAGGTAAAAGGTTTCATCCTCGATATATTTGTCCCGCTTATTACGGAATCAGATAATGTATCAAATGAACTGTTAGATATCATTCTAATAAATATTGTCGAACCAAACAAGTCCAGTCGCAAACACGCTTATTTTTTGGCCAAAGAGTTGATAATGAAGACAAGTGATACATTGGAAACTTATATACAATTGTTTTTCAATCAAGTCTTGATTATGGATATAATGGATAAAAACTACGCAATCACATCCAAAGTGTACGACCTCATTTACGAATTAAATGTTATTAGTCCTAATATCCTTCTATCTGTACTGCCACAACTGGAATGTAAATTGAAATCAGCAAATGAAACAGAAAGACTGAAAGCTGTTGCGTTACTGGCGCGTATGTTCTCAGAAAAGAATTCAAATCTTTCGAAGCGTCACACATCCCTTTGGCGGCAATTTCTTGGACGCTTCTATGATATTGCTGTCGCAATTCGGGTGAAATGCGTACAAAGTACAATGCATTTTTTGCTCAATCAACCACATTTACGGAAAAAAATTATCGAAACGCTTAAAGTGCGCCAGCACGATTCGGATGAAACAGTTCGCTATGAAGTGGTAATGGCAATTGTGGAAACAGCAAAACGTGACTTCCAAATTGTATCCGAATCAGAGGATTTACTTGATTTCGTTAAAGAACGAACATTAGATAAGAGATTTAAAATTAGGAAGGAAGCTATGAATGGCCTCGCAATGATCTATAAGAAATATTTAAGTGATTCAAACGTTCCAGAAGCCACGAAGAAAGCTGTAAATTGGATAAAAGATAAGATACTCCATGGCTATTATATGACTGGAATCGAAGACAGACTGCTAGTCGAACGTTTACTTATAACATGTTTAGTTCCTTACCAACTGCCAGCTGATAATCGAATGAAAAGGTTGTATCAGCTGCTCGGTACTATCGATGATAACGCGACGAAGGCATTCATTGAATTGCAGAAAAATCAACTGAAAGTACGGAAAATGGTGTCCGATCGGATTAAGTTGCATCGTTCGAAAGAAGTGACACCGAAATTACAAGAAGAAATAAACGAAAAGCAAAAGTTGGTCTCGGCAACTAAATAAACATTGGGAATGACAGTTCCCACCGAGAGCTTTTGAGCTGCCATATGATCAGTGCGTTCAACTGAACTTTTACAACAACGCCTACGGATAATGCAGCAAAGTTTGTAATGCCGCGCGCCTCCACTGGACGAGAAAGTGGAGCCACGTTCGGAAGCTCGTTTGGAGGAAAGCGTGGCAACGAGAAACGATAAAAGGCCCCGGATGGAACTTGAAAAGCTCTCTTCTTTGGATTCTGGGAATTGGACTAGGCGAGCGATTTTGGCGGAATTTGTTTTTGGAGGTTAGGCGGAATATTGGAAAAATACAATTTTGGAGTTGGCGGGACGGCAGATTTAGGTGAACTGCGCGGAAAAAGGCGATTGGAGGCGGAATAGTCAAGAAAGTGCAATTTTGGAGTTGGCGGGACGGCAGATTTCGGCGAATTGCGCAGAAAAAGGCGATTGATGGAGAAAGCCAGGAGAACGTTACAGTTGGAAGCCGCAGACTAGGGGGCCCCCGGATAGTTAGCTACTATCGACATACGAGCGTAAGAGTATTTTTTTTCGTTGTAGTATTTCTTTTTTGTATACTTTATTTTTGTTAAATCGGAATTTCATGATAATAATAATTAGTTCCAATAGCATTTGCTTTTATAGAATTTATTTCCACAAGCGGAGCGTGCCAAAGTGTAAGGTTTGGCTCGGGAAGTGGCGTAGTGGGCGTGCACGAATAGTACCCCAGGTGTGGAAGGCTCGAGGGTGCTCCGCCAACACGTGGTGTGGCTCAAGGGTCCGGCAGGACATAAATTCCCCTTAGATTCCACGCGCTGTTTAGGTGGGCGAGTTGGTGTAGGGAGGAAGAGGCGACACAGTCAGTACGCGAGCGCGGAAATAACGTCGGTGCCGGTACGAGTCTTTGACGAGTCGCGATTCTCGCTTGGCGACTCCCGTGGGGCCCATTGGAAAAGCGAGTGGCGCACGGCCCCTCTTCATTAGGCTAACCGGGTCCGAGGGCCCCAGTCGAAGATCTCTACCAGAGGCCCAGAGTGCTCCGGGACAGAGAAATTGTAATACCACATATCGTCCAGGTCCATAACCTCAATTCCTGGCCACAAGAAGTCCGTTATCATCTCGCAATAGCGAACACCATTCACGGTAACTGCTTGGCCGACCTTATTTTCGAAGAACTACGACCTGATGACACCGCCAGCCCATAAACCGCAACAAACAGTCACTCTTTGTGGATGCATCGGCTTTTAAATAATCACTCGTAGATTCTCATTTACCCAAATGCGGCAATTCTGCTTGTTAACGAGACCACTGAGGTGACAGTGTGCCTCGTCGCTGAAGATGATTTTCTTTGTTAAGTCACCATTCCCTTGTGTCTATCCAACCAACCATTCGGCATATTGCCGGTGCTTGAAATGGTCAATAGTTTTCAGCTCTTGATTCGGTTGAACCTTGTAAGCATGTAAATTCAAATCTATATTCAAAATTCGCATCAGTGATGTTTTTTGACAAATCCGGAGGTCTTAACGATTGTCAGACTACAGAAACTGCAATACGATGGCCACTTTAATCGTATGGACGAACTATATATACCCAAAAAGTATTCGTTGGGAGAACTGAAGGCCGGAGGCCAGTGGGGAAACTAAGGGAATGCTGGTCTGACTTGGTCGACGAAGCCAGTTCATCGCTGCTTAGATTTCAGAATTGGAGGACGCAGTCAATCGACCAAGACAGTTGGCGGCGCTATTCGCAGAGGACCTGTAGTGCTAAGAAAAAGACGAAGATGTTCGTAAGATATTCAATTGTTGGGCATGACGACGAGACGAGATTGACGGCTCTTCTGCCACACTATCGCGAACAACAGCAATGTTTTCCGCATTACGAGCTGGGTGGGCATGCACAGGTGACTTCACATTTACTGCTAACCCAGTTTGCTGAAATTTGCGTACAATTTTCCCGATTACGGACACATTTGGTCGATTATGCTGACCGAAAAAAAATCACAAAGTGCACGAAACGCATTTTGATTGAGCGCCCGTTTGGTAAAAGGCTCCAACAACCATAATGCGCTGCTCAATTGTGTACCTCTCCATGATTGAATTGATCAAACACTGAAACAAACAATGTCAAATTCAGTTGGGCAAAAACTTTGTAATAACTTAGCCTTACGCCACTGACGCCGATCAGCTGATCCATGTTTTCTATGCTATTGACCTTGACGGTTCAGGAGCGACCTTTTAACTACTCGCTGCCACTGACCTGCGATTTGCCAGGTGTCAAAAGGAAGAGGGGATGACGTCCGGTTCGTGCGGGATTCTGTGAGTTCCACGTTACAAGACCTCAGCGGTGCTGATATCGGCCCAACAGGAAAAAAATGAAAAAAAAAAGAAACGTGATTGTCAGCGGCAGTAGCCTCGAGAAGTCATGCTTCCCGGACATATCCTGGATTGCAGATGACTGTGACTCTACCTACAGCATCCGCAGCTTCTCACGACAAGCGAGCCTTTTTTAACGTTGCAATATCAGTGGCGTAGAGCTCCCACCAATGGCGGCTCCACAACGAGAAGCAAATGCAGGAGCTGCAGCCGGCATTGCACCGTCAGGACGGGCTTAAAGCATCCTCAACTTAAACGTGACGTGCTAAGTCTCTGCAACTTAGAGATGCGGTGTTTTCAACGTTTTTATCGAACAACCAAACTAACAGTGGCAATCGTTACCAGCGAGAAATCCAGTTGTGTGGTGACCACTCGATGGGCTTCAGGCCGATCAAAACCAGTGGAAGTCTACGCATTGAAGTTTTTCTACCATATTTGGCATTCAGGGACGGGGAACAACAGATGCTTAAACCTGGATTTACATTGTAGTCTAAAAGCTTCAATACCATAATACAAGTAAGTGGTAATTAAGTCTATCGGTTGGATGTCCAGAAAGATCGCGTGTGAGTAGTCATTGTTCCCATGGCCATGCGGACAAATTTTCCGATCAACGTCTGGTTAAGCAATGGTTTACAGCTGAGTGTTGATAACGTTGTTATGTGGATTCTACGTCTAGCACTCGTTGCGTGTAGACGTGTTTTTAATCGCTCCTGTCAATAATTTTAAAAATTATTAATTTTTCGCAAAAGTCAGTTTCAAACAATTGCAATATTTTTTTACGAGCCAGTCAAAAGCAAATTTTGATTTTATTGGGAAAACCATCACCGTCGAATTATTCGAGCATTTATCGAATACCTAAAATTCATTTTCTGAAGAAATATCAAAAGTGGAAATACGTTCAAGGGAAGTCCCGGTCTGAGAACATTCCCTCTAGTCTCGCTGCGAAAGCAACGAGATGGAGGAGCCCGATGGCTTCAGCCATCAATCGGAAGGACCATGCCCATCGCCAATGATGATGGGCGAAGAAAAACTTAAAAGAAAATACGAGAATCAAGAACAAAACCCGACAATCCTATCGGTTATCGAGATCGAACAGCTGATCCGAGAAAAAGTGAAAGCTGAAAAATTCGAAAAGGAAAATGAAGAACTCAAGCTTCGAGTTAAATCGTTAGAAGCACTTGTTGGAACGTTAACGTTCAACAAGGATAAAGAAAGCAAGAAAGGCGGACAACCACACTCAAAATCTAAAGACAACGAAACTAAAAAGCCACAGGAAGAAGCTAATCAAGAGGATGTCCTCAGCGCAGGAGGCGTAAACGACAGCAGAAATTATTATGCAGCGCTAGCTGGTCTTGAAGAAACGGTGAACGTTGAAGAGGATACAGGTAAAACGTCAAAATTAGATAATGACTTCATTGAATATCTTAGAGTTGAAAATCGGGAGAAAAAACCAAAAGGTTTGTCTGCTGGACCGTCTGTTGGTCCGTCCGTTAAGATTGATGAAAAAAAAGAAAAAAAAAAGAAAAAGTCCCACCAATCAATGTGTTTGGGCAAACGGGCAAAGATATGGTTCGGCTTTTGGCAGCCGAAAATAAACTAAAAGATTTTCAGATAAAAAGAGTCAATGCCGATAAGTTGACAATAAGGACTAAGTCGCTGGTTGATTTCCAGGCAACAAAAAGTGCCTTAAATTCTGGAGATATTCCGCATTTCACGTACACCCCGAAAAGCGAAAAGAACCAAACCTTTTTATTGAAGGGTCTGGACTGTGGTGAGGACACAGTCGATCTCCTTCAAGTGCTCCAAGAAGCTGCACCAGAAATACAGTTTATTTCAGTTAAAAATTTTGCAACGAGGAGATCGATTGTGGAGCGCAAAAACTTGCCTCACTACTTAGTCCAGATTTCCAGCAAAAGTAGTTTGAATGCCCTACAGAAAATACGGTACTTGAACTTCCGCGTGGTGAGGTGGGAACGCCTCCAGAAAAGTGAGGTCAACCAGTGCTACAGGTGTCAAAGATTCGGGCATTCGGCTGCCAATTGCGCCATGAAATATAGGTGTGTCAAATGCAAAGACATTCGTGCTCCCGGCGAGTGCAATTTGGCTCAGGCGGAGCCAAAAGAAAAACTATATTGTGTGAACTGCGGTGCCTTTGGTCATCCAGCATCATATCGAGGATGCCCCCGGTATCAAGATGCAAAAGTTAAAGTAACTCCAAAACAAAGTCAAGCACACCGCAGTGTGATACCTACTAACTTCGTCAAGCACGGGGTGTCATTTGCACTTGCTGCGAGAGGACCAGCAGACAATGTAAATAAAATAAATAATGTAAGTGGCAATAATGAGCTGCTCCTTAAAACTTATCAACAATTAAATTCCTTATCGGAGCGAATCGATAAACAAGATTCGAAAATTAACATTGTTTTTCAGCGTTTAGGGCTTTCAAATGCCTCAAAATAAGTTGTCATCCAGCCACATTCCCACGGATAGGATTCATCTCATCTCGATCAACGTCAACTCCATTGTAACTTTACATCGGCGTGATTATCTCCTTGAATTCATTGCCAGACAAAAGCCTGACATCGTGCTTCTCACCGAAACCCACCTCAGTTCATGGCACTCCATGAGATTCAAGGATTTTGAGTTCGTAAGAAACGATAGGGTAACATGTGATGGGGGAGGTGGCACCGGGATATTGGTTCGAAGACCCTATCGTTTCCAAAATATTGAAAAAGTCGAATTCAAAAGCTTTGAATCTCTTGAAGTGTCCGTTATCAAAATCTCACTGCCAGGTGGGATAACCTCTTCGTTATCGATGCCTATGCAACTGGTGGAACTGTTCTCAAGCTCAAGGAGGAGCTCAATTCCTTGTTCGAAATACTCGAATTGAATAGGCTGCATAACTACTATATTCTTGCTGGTGACCTGAACGCCAAGCATACATCATGGCTGAACGCCACCAATAATCCAAGGGGTGTATTCCTGAAATCGTGGATAACAGAGAACCAAATTGAATACAGGTGCACTCTATATGGGTCGGAGTTCCCAACATACCCAAGGACAAATTCATATTTGGACCTTTGCATTGCTGACGCAAGACTCGAATTTAGCTTTAATAGTCCTCAACGGAAACTGCAGGTGCTTCCTTATGATAGCGACCATAACGCAATCGTAATAGAAATCAATCATCACAGGGATGATTTCTTCCTCATTCCAGTTCAATATGAAAATCATCGGTTGAATTTCAAAAAAACAGACTGGGGAAAGTTTCAAAAGAAGTTTAATCGCGAGTACCAGAAGCAATGTTCCCCTTCCTAATGTTCCTAATGACAGGAATCTAACTAACGATGAAATAGATGCCTATTTGTCGAAGTTAGAGAAGCTGACGTTGGAAACGATTGAGAAAGTCGTTCCCAAGATTAAATCTCGAAACAATATGGAAGGATATGAAACACCAACCATCGCAAGGTTGAAAAGATTGAAAAGCCTTCTTCTCACACGCGTCAACAATATTTATCGACGATTTTTGGACTACAACCATCCCTCGTTGTCTTTGTTGAAATTACATCTGAAGAATGTCCGGAACTTAATCCGGTCATACTTCAGGAGTGAGGTCAGCAATCAATAGGCGAAAAATTGAGGGGTATTAGCCCACAGGACCCAGACGGCGTGTTCGCGAAAGTGAATAGCATATTCCGCATGAAGTTTCGAGTGAAGGTATCGAATCTTGAAGTCACTAGTGATGAGATAAATCTTCTCGATAGGGCTGGTATCGAAATTAATAGTACGACTCCGGATAGAAATGGAACCAGGATTATTTGTGAAGGGTTGGATAAACTTGCCCTGATTGGAACACATTTTGAGTTGGTTCATCTACCAAACCCTGAGAGAGGGAACCAAATTTTTTCAGAGGTCGTTGAAGCAAAAGTTTCCGACTTCAAATCAAGCCTGAACGGCCAATCAATTCTTCATTTCAATGAAACATTAACATCTGACCTCATACCGAGCTTGAATCTTATTGATTATTTTGTTAGCTATGAAGACTTGTGTTTCATATTTCGCAAGATAAACAACAAGAAATCATGTGGTACTGATGGTATTCCAAATGTAGTTCTCCGACATTTGCCTGAGGTTGCTGTTAGGAATTATTGCATATTGTTCAACAACATGTTCAGCAATTCATATTTCCCAAATGAGTGGAAAAAGGCTAAGATATTTCCTACCTTGAAGAAAGGAAAAGAATCTTCATGCCCCAAAAGCTATCGCCCAATCAGCTTGCTGCCTAACATCAGCAAGGTGTTTGAAGTGATACTCAACAGAGCATTAAACGCCCACATTGAGGAAAACGAGTTGATGCCGAATTGCCAATTTGGTTTTCGTGCCAGGCATTCGACCACACATGCAATAACGAAAGTAACCTCAGACATCTGTTGGAAACTAAATGATAGACAATGTGTTGGAGCATGTCTCATTGATATGGAGAAAGCCTTTGATACGGTATGGTTGGATGGACTAATTTTTAAACTCCTTCAGGACAAGTTCCCCAGACACCTAGTGGGCATGATGTGTAATATGTTATACGGGAAATCGTTTGTTGTAACTGATGGAAATCTGACAACAATGCGCGAGTTCTAGGTCTTGAATGGTCTACAGCAGGGAACAGTTACTGCGCCTCTGCTCTTCTCAATCTTCATTCGCAAGCTATTGAACGGCTTTGATTTGAACGTCTCGCCAACGCGATCATTGGTAGCGTTTGCTGATGATCTGATCATCTATACGGCAGACCGAAAAGCTACAATAGTTCAGAGCAATCTCCAAAAAATTTTCAATGATGTACAGCTGTACACTGACAATTGGCGAATGAAAATCAATGCGCAAAAGTGTGAAACAATCTTGTTTCGGACAACGCTGCAGGGGGTCAGTCAAGACCTGAAACGTAATTGGAAAGATTTCCACATCATGGCTGGTGAGGGTAGTCTTGAACAGGTTCCACATAAATCCTGTGTTCGATACCTCGGTGTTCATCTCGATGAGTATCTGTACTATACTGAACATGTGAAAATCATGCTCAGTAAGGCACTAAGAGTAGTCATGGCCCTTCGAAAGCTCTTTCATTCCAGATACATTGATCAAAAGGTCAAAATTATCTGTTACAAGACACTGGTTAGGCCAGTTTTGACATATGTATGTCAGATCTGGTACAACCAGAGTGCTAGTACTATGGAAAAATTAAGAGTTTTCGAAAGGAAGCATCTTCGTTCATGTACTGGTTTGTACAGAAAGCCAGAAACGGATTGGAAATATTATAAACCGAATAGAAGAATTTATCAAACTGCTCAAGTGACGAGGGTCGATATCTTCATATTGAAACTTCTTCGGAATCATATCGCAAGATCTGTGACTGTGAGTGAAAACCCTTGGATTTCACAGCCGTTCCACCCCACAGACGGGTATATAGCGACTTGCCTCGCTACTGGCTTCATTCCTCCAGAAGCATTCGTGTATTTGGACATGAATCGATATGTTTTTGATTCTGACGGCGTCCCAGTCATATATCACATATATCGACGGGCCACCGATAAGAAGATAAAATATCCTCCGAACTTGAGTTCACGAGACCAACAATTCCAATGGAGATACTCATTTGCTAGATTCGTTGAGGCTGATCGAGTTGAGACGGGGCAATCTTGGTATTGGTGGCTGAATGACAATGTCTAAATTATTCGTGTTTATTTTCAGTTTTGGTGTTTTTCGTTATTTAGTTTTTGAGTTTCAGCTCATTATTGCTACATTTAGTGTTATTGTTTATTTTTGTTAAAAATTAGGGATAGGTTAGGTTTATATTATGTATATTATATTAGGTTAGAGATAAGGTCAAACGCTTAGGGTAGGAACATAGTTATAGATTTTTTTAGTATAAGATAAAGTTTTTGATTGCATTTATTAGAATTAAGTTAAAACATATTAGGTGTAGGATCAAAGTTCACTGTAGTGTTAAGATGATAAATAATTTTAGAATAGTGTTGGTTGGTTTTTTCTCCTTTTTCCAATTGAATTTTAAAAATATGTAACAATCTTCATTGATTTGAATTTGCTAGAGTTTTTTTTTTTTTAAATGTGTTTAATGATAACGTACAAATTTAGAGAGCCATTTGGGCCATTAAGTTTTTTATTGTTATTGTTTGGATTTTGCTTTATATTCTTTTAAAATTTATAACGATTAGTATTAAATAAAGCGCTTTTGACTTTGACTTTGACTTTGAGTGTTCCGTGATGATACAAAGACAAGGGAGGAGTTTTTAAATTTAGTAACCAGCAAGTAAATCAAAATTGAAATAGCAACGACTTTTGATCAATACGAATTTTTTTTTAATGAAAATATACGTAAATTAAAGAACGCTCTAAATCCTTAATGTTTAATTAATCTCGTTTTGATGAATACGACATTCTCACATGACATTTGAACATAAATAATGAACGTAATTTTCGTATGAAGCTTGGCTAATTACTGAATGAAAAGTTTTCATTTCATTTAAAGTGCAACTTTCAAGCAAAAGACAATAGAAATTGTAAAATATAATACAAATTCAAATGATATTCTAATTCGAGTTTGAAGAATAATTTGCTATCAAATGTCAATATTAGGATATACAGGGTTATTCATTTCGCGGGTGGGAAAGTATAACCCTGCCATTTGACATTTGTCAAAACTAAATGTCATCCAAAAAGTGTTTTTTTTTTAGTTGAACGTTTGCCATTTAGAGGTATGGATCGTTTAGCAGTCAAAGAACACTTTAAAGCTATTAAATTTTATTATAAAAATGGTGATTCTGCTGTGTCAACATTAAGGGCTTTACGAGCCGATTACGGTCGACATAATCGACCTATACAGCAAACAATTTCGAGCACTGTGAGAAAATTTGAAGAGACTGGATCGGTTATTAATATTGCAAGGCAAGGCAACTTTTGTTCTGCTAAAAATATCGCTGTCGTTGCTCAAAGTGTGGAGGAAGACCCGAATTGGTCGATTCCTCGACGTGCTCAACATTTGGGCTTGTCTAACGACTCATTGTGACGGATTTTGCATTTGGATTGGCATCTCTATCCGTACAAAATCCAACTCACTCAAGAACTTAAGCCTCAAGACCATACACAACGCGGAATGTATGCGAATTGGGTGATTGAACAACAAGCCATTGATAACGATTTTTCGAACAAAATTTTCTTTAGTGATGAGGCTCTCAAAATCCTCAGGTGATCGCAGAAAGACCTTTGCATCCGGAAAAAGTGACCGTTTGGTATGCATTATGGTCTGGTGGTGTTATTGGCCCGTATTTTTTTGAAAATGATCAAGGAAGAGGCATTACAGTCAATTCTGACCGCTCTGGAGAACATGTGGTTCCCACAGGACGGAGCCACAGGCCACACAACACAGGCTAATCGAGCACTTTTGCAAGAGAAACTTCCAGGACGGGTAATTTCCAGATTGAGTGATGTCAATTGGCCCGCAAGATCCTGCGACCTAACACCTTTGGATTTCGTTTTATGAGGCGATGCAAAATATCGTGTTTACGCGAACAATCTTCAAAATCTTGAGCAATTAAAAACCAATATTTGTGAAGTTATGGCTGAGATATTGCCGGAAATGTGCCGAAAAGTCATTGAAAATTACCTCAAAAGGATTGAGGCCTTTAAGAGATCCCATGGAAGATATTTGAATGATGTTGTATTTCTAGTATAATGGCAAGGTTTAATCTTATATTGAATGAAAAAGTTTGTTTCTATCTGTATATTTTATGTGTTTTCTTGAGGTTAAGTTCCCAAGCGTAAAATGGATAACCTAATATATAATTTTTTTGCTGCCGAAGCTTTCATTAATTTAATATCCATATAATTGCATTACTTTTCACTTTTGGAAGACACCAATTATACTTGTATATATATATCAAATATCATAGAGTGTAAAATAATCTGAAATGGTTTAGGGCTTAAATTAGACGAAATCACACCTTTTTATTTAAAGCACAATATATAAGAATCATCGATACAAAACATTGATCGTTGATGATAATATGAATCAAAAACCTCATTTAACTAAAAACAAGTTGGGTAGACAGACCTATGCTCATGTCAGAAGGGTTTTGTACTCAACTTACAAAATGCAGTAACCAGTAACGAATAAAATCAAGAAACATGTCATGTTCGAGGATCATACAATTATTAGCAAAGTTGAAAGAATTTTGACTTCTGAGGTATTTGTTATAGTTATACCCACAAATATCTCCCTTGATAATTATTTCAGATTTTTTAAGATCACGGGTATCCGTTCGCGAGGGAGGAAACACATTTTTCATGTATTTCACCCCCCCCTATGCCCCCACTGAAGCAAAAACTGTCAGTTTAAGAACTGTTTTGAAAAGCTCTCATAGAGAACTTTCAGTTGATGCTCATATCGGCTACCTTTCATGAAATTTTTTTTCAGGGGCCACTCCTCTGTACTGTAATCATCGATTCATGGCCTGTTTTTTAGAATCTTAGAATAGCTACAAAGCCCTTTTGCTAGGAGCTCTCTCCTGCCTCTCCGACTTGTTTCAATTGAATGTACTCATCTTCATAATACCTATCATTCCTGAAATTTTCATGCAAATCCTAGCAAAGCTGTAGTGTCTAAGTCGGTAAAAAGCGCATTTCAAATCGCTATAACTTCGTTAAAATCTTTATGAAACTTTCAGAAAAGATCAATCTTATAAATAGTCATCTGTGTGCTAAATTATATTGAATTTAAGGGTACCGTCTAAATTTTATTCAAGAAAACATAAAATCAATATATCATACTATCACTAACAAAGTTGAGTGAATTTCGACTTCTCATGTATTTGTTGTTGTTGTACTCACAAAGGCCTACATCCATGATTTTTTTCAGATTTTTCGGATGGAAGGTGTCCAATCGCGAGGGGGGGTACGCGAAAAGTTCGTACATTTCCCCTTCTCCTGCCCCCTCGGTACTCATAAGGCAATTTTAAGACTTGTTTTGAGAAGATCTCGTTGAGACCTTTCCAATGACACCCTACTCGACTACCAATGGTGAAAATTTTTTTTGGGGGGTCACCTTCCTATATGGGGAGACCCCCCTTAAACCCCTTTGACAATTTTTTTCACCATTGAACTTTTAAGAAGTCACCACTTCTGTCCTTTCTACAAAGTTTCATGGCTGTAGCTTCTACAGTTTCGGAGAAAAAGTGCTGTGACATACAGACGGACGGACGGACGGACGGACGGACAGACGGACACAGGTCGTGATTGCAATACGGTTTTGTATTTTAGTACAAAACCCTAAAAGAAAGATTTTACTGTCTTCGTGTTGACCGTTTTGTGATCCGCGATAAGCGAATTTTGTCGAATGTTAGAGGGAATTTCGACGAATATAAAATTAATGAAAATAGAACTGCATACTAAACGTATTTACATATAGATGAAGAATAATATTGCAGAATTTACCATGTCTTAATCGTCCAAATCATATTCTATAGTATAATATACTTCTGTGGCGAATTTTCCCAAGATTTTAATTAAATATAAACAGGCAGGCCAATATTAAAGTTAGTCAGTGAACAGAGAATGTGTTATTATGAAAATGTATTAAATTCAAAAATAAATTTGCCATATCACAAGTGAAATGATCAGATCAAGTAAAGAATCAACTTAATTTATTCTTATTGTAACCAGAAACTATAATTATTATGCAGTAATAAAATAAAAAAATATGAATTGCTAGGCTAAATAAGTCTTTCTTTTCCAGCTAAATCGTTCTTTTTCAGCAGGAGAATGTTTGCGAACGGTGAGTATGCCGGTGAGATAGTAGGGTTCACGTAATCCACGAATGGTCGGTTTCACGTTGCGGTTGGTATGCAGTACCATAGTTTGTTTCGATGTTTTTTTATTAGAGTAGGATATTTTGAACCTTGCATTAGAGTAGTCTACTTTTCGGTACCGCGTCGGGAGAAAAAACAAGAAACTTCGGGAACGCGGAATTAAATCAAGTTTTTTTTTTGTGGTAGTGTGAAATGCGGAATTAAGTAAAGATAGGTTTCTTTTCCGTATGGTTGTATTTCAGACGTATTTAAAACGGGTACGTACTGGTGGCTGAATTAATGGAATCGAGCGTAATTCATTTAAAAGGCCTGCGACCGAAATCCTCTCCGAACTAGCTGAACGACAAGCAGCCACCACGAAACAGATTACGAGTGCGAGGTGAAATCATTACAACTTGACGTTAAGGTATAACTCACAATTAACATCGTGCATTATGGTTGGACCACCTTTTACTAAGAGTTTCCAAAATGGATGATAATTCGTGAATTTTGATTTTTTTTACAATGAATTCCAGCATGAATATTTGCTTTTTCCTTTTTATTTAGCTAAGATGACAAAAAGAGGTCGTCAGCCTTCCTTATGAAATAATCGAGGCATCAACACAATAAACTTAATACATTTATGGAAGGTTAGAAACTTACATGATGATTGATTTTCGATCCATACCAACACCATTCAAACATGTGAAGAAATGAGGCAAACATGTAAGTCGCGAATTTGATTCGCGTTGAAAGGTCCTTCGTCAACGTTATCTCCATACCAGTTAAACAAAAAATAGACATACTACTGATCACTTGTGCCACGAACATTGAATGTTGCGTTGCATTTATATAATCAACTAATCTGAAACGTTTTAACGAAACTTATATTGTTTATGCCAAGAAATTCTTATTAAATTCACTGAATAATAATTTGATGCTCCTTCACCAACTTTCCCAGATCAGCAGACATATTTCTTTTCGGATCCTTTCCTAATTCTCTGAAATTATTGCAGAGGATCTCCAGGTTAAGGCATAACTGGTTGATTAGTGCCAATGAAATTCCATCGATGAAAACAATATCGTTAATAATAAAGAGGCAACAAATAACCTGGAAGCTAAATGCGATGATGTGTCCATTTGATCCCATTTCCGTGGAGAATGGGAACTTGGCACGAAACGGCAGTGAGAACGATAGCGAAAATATTGGCTGCAACAATAAAAGATTTAGCTGCAACTACTGAACGAAGATAGTAAACATTTATCATTGATTATTACCTGAAATGCAACTGCTACAAATAATACCAAACCTAAGAAAAAGAATGAGAGAGACACAGCCATGTCCGCAAGGAAATATTTTCGGTAAAGTTCCTGGGTCTGCTTGTCGCCATTTAGGTATGTTGCTTTTGATCGATTGTTGAAGAAATAAATCGAGTTTTGGATTTCAAAATGTAGATGTTGGAAACGAACAATCTTAAACAATATTAAGAATATCTGGAAGAAGATGATTTCAACTTTATTAATATGAAACTTCTTGTTGTGAAAGAGTTCATTGGTTTATTACAAAAAAAAAGCAAGTTATGTGGACAGACCTACGCTCATGTCGAAAGGGGTTTCTCCCCAACTTCTCTGAAATGCCGTCACCAGCAACGAATAAAGTCAGGAAACATGTAAAAGAGATGTGCACGTTTAAAAGAAAATCCATTATTTCTCTATTTTCAACAGTCACTATTTTATTGCAAACCAACAAAACTCACTCAAATCATAAATTTCTCCCCAAAATTATTTATGTTATTGATCTTATTTGAAAGTTTCAAGAAAATCAAATCATAACTGCAGTGTTTGATTCGATGGAAAGTCCTTAAAATACCAAAATCATGTGTTATTATTGCTATAACTGGACAAATTTTAAATGACTGTAACTTCCGTATATATCATTCAATTCTCGTCAAACTTACAAAATATGTGGACATTTCTAAGACTACATAAATATCGGATTTCGTTGTGTTAAAGGATATCTATAGGTCTTATTAGAGAAAATGTGAAGTTCCAAGATAATACTATTATTGACCAAGTTGAGCGAATTTCGACTTCTAAGGTATTGTTATTGTGCTCATAAACAACTACCTCCATAATTTTTTTCAGATTGTTCAGATCACAAGTGCCAACAGTCAGGGTTTAAACTAAAACGCGAACACCAATGTCTTCGATTATACGTCTTACTTTATTTAAGGACCGACATCGACAGTTTTTACACACATGCATATAACAATGAAGATAGATGGTGTTGCAATAGTTCATATAGACGTTGGGTAGCAAAACATTTACGAATAACAGTTGGCCTCTCCTGACAATAACTCGCCTCGAGTTAAATGGATGAGCGGAATTCCTCATCTACGAGATCATCGTAATCGTCATCAATCTCCGGACATAATTCGCATCAGGGCTTTATTTTGTCACTGTTCACCTAATTGGTAGCTGTTTCTGATGTGCTCCGTTCTCTTCTATTGATTGATCATGCCGCAGAACTTTCTTGATGATACAGAGGCCACGATACGTAGCCTCCAACTTCTTGGACTCACCCGTAGCTGAAATGGCCCTTTACACCAAGATCAACTCTCCTTCCTTGTACGGCCTTCTTCTTGATGTCTCTCGTCGAATCGTTTTTCCATTTAAGTCTAGCCTCGGATACATTTTCGATCACGTGTTCCCTCTTGTCTGTCATCGTTTTCTCGTCCAAATTAGTATCCTGCACGGCTGCTAGAAGCCTTTTGCCGCTCATTTCTTCACCGGGTAGTCGAAAGTTGGCGCGATTGGAGAATACTTCGTCGTTGCACTCACTCGTGCATCCATCGTCCATTGAAGCTATCGTAGTTCGTCATCCCAGGTGCTTGGTTTGGCTTATGACGTTTTAAGGTAAGCCAGTATCGACTGGTTGACTAGCTCGGCAATACCATTCGCTCGAGGTGTTCGAGTTTGCCGTTTTAATGTGGGTTATGTCGTTGAAATTACAGTAATCCTCAAATTTACCTGTATGCAATGTAAACACTGTTCCCCGATCAGTGACCACCATACGTGGGAGACTAAAATACATTGTCAGCTGATTGACTGCTTCGAGGAGAAGTTTTGATTTCATTGACCTTGTTGGATTGATGTCCGTGTACCAAGCTAACTCATCTATCATGACCGGAACATACTCGTTACCATGGCGACTTCTAATAAATGGACCCAAGTGATCCATACGGGATATTTCAAACGGTAATCAGGGAATATTCATACCATATAATTGATATTCCTTTATTCTCGGCTCTCGCACATAGCTACAGTCAATGCAGGTAGTTCTTTATGAAGTTACGCATTCGAGGGAACCAAAAACTTCGTTTCATTCGCAACAATGTACCAACGATACCCGGATGTCTGGCGTCACCGTGACACAGCTTTGCAATCCGCCAGCGTATGCCCTTTAGAACAACGAGCATTTTTCCCCCTCTTTATCAACTCTGAAGAGACGACTGCACTTTATAACATATTCCTTGCAAATTCACTCCCGCTGCTAAGACTCCGCCTTCATCTCGAGAATGTCCATGATGTTTTTCACGTCTGAATCTTATCGCTGTAAAGTGCGTACCCAATCCTCCATCGACAAGTTGATACTACCAACATATTCTTCTACTCCACTCAGTTCAGTCGGTGGCTCCACAGGCGCTTGATTCAATGCGTTGACGTGAGGCATCTTTATTCCGGAACAAAATACAATCCAGTAATCGAACTCTTGCAGTTTCAGAAACCTTCTCACCACTCGCGGAATGAGAGGGTTCTTTGCTTTCAGACTGGCAATGGCTTGGCAGTCAGTTACTATTTTGAACTACTTTATCAACAAATACATTTGGTACCAGCTCATAGCTACGGCATCGGCTCTCCACTGGATTGCACAGACGGCTCTAATATGCAACGGGATTCATCTGTCTTGATACATTTTTCTGCAACAAGATGCCTGCAAGGCACCCGGAGCTCGCATCGGTGTGCAACTGATGCTATGATGCCTCGTCGTAAATGACTAGGGTGGGTTCCTCAGTCAACAACCTCACCAGCTGTTGATATTCCTCCTCGCATTCAGTCGAACAGTTGAATAGTACATTCTTTTTTAACAATCACGTTAGTGGCGCAGCTATGAAGGCATAGTTCAGATAAATTTCCTAAAAAAGAGCCCAAGGGCATACCTGACCTCGGTAGCATTCTGTGGACTAGGAAATTGTTGCAATTCCACGGTTTTTATCTTTCCGTGCCTGATTCTGTTAGTTTATACCCAAAGAACTCCACTGTGTTCTGGAAAAATGAACACTTGGACTTGTGCAATGTTAGTCCTTTGAGTTTTATGACTTTGAAGAATTCCTTCAAGTACTCCAGTCCATTCTCAACAGTCTCAGGCGGAATGATGACCTCGTCCACATAGCTTATCGCTTTGCCATCAATCGATGCTAAGAACTTCAGCATAAGTCGTTGAAAATTGCTCGGGGCATTTCAAAGCTCAAACAGCATTCGATTGAATTCGAAGTGGCCATGGTGAGTTATGACCACCGTGTACTGTTTGGCCTATGTCCAACTGGTAATAACCAGACAGCATGTCAAGCACGTTGAAGTAGTTTTTCCCGCTAACGTTTACAAAACTTTGTCGACCACAGGCATGGACCATGGTTCTTTTTGGGTGACCACGTCAAGCCCACGGAAGTTGACACAGAGTCTGTCTTCGCCATTCTGCGTCTTCACTAAAAAAATGGGTAAAGCATAAACAACTTCGACGGGCGGGTTATGTCGAGTTGTAGTAGTTTGTTCACGATGCTTTCGACTATTTTCTGTTTAGGGACGGGAACACGGTACGATTTTTTATTTACCAGAATATCTGACGTCAAAACAGTGTTCATTTCATCATATACACCTTGCGAGGTCCTTCAACCTTTCTGCGAAACAGCCACGCTATTTATGTAGTAATGCCTCGACTCGCTGTTTTTTTAACTTGCTCAAAGTATCATTGATAATCTCACATGCATTATTAATTACATAACATTTTTCCTTGTCAATCACTATACGGCCACGCAAAAGTAAATCGGTAGAAATGATGCCGCCATAAACCGAGATTGAATTATCTATTATCATGAAGTCACACACAAATTGCTGCTCGTCAATTGTAACGGTTAATGTTTTCGTGTCGTGGTACTCCACCTGTCCACTGGAGAATTCTATCATCGTCTTGTTGCACGGCTTAACTGTACCGACACATTGATCCACGATGTTTCGTTTTATAAATGAGTGAGTCTATAAGGGCTTCGCACACGATATCGTTAACGGTGATGGTCTTCCTAACCGAATCACGAGATGGTTCACCGATGGAGTTCACAGAATTGTTATTTTTCTTTTTCCCCAGTGGTTTTGTGAAATCGCGTGAAATGTGTCCCTGATACCGACAATTAAAACATACCAGGCCACCTTTATCGTGAGTTATCACTTTTTGCCAGGAAATGTTTTTGTTCTCGGTTAGACAATTCACGACACTTGTTTTACTGTCAACCACAGCGCATGCGTCAATGCCCGAAAACGATTGTAACAGATCAGCATACCCTGGAAAGCACATGACCGACAATATCCAACGCAAGTTATCGCCCATCAGCCCGTTAATCATATAGCGGATTAATGTGTGGTCGTCGACACTAGCGTGGCGTCCCAACGAAAGCATTCGATAAAAGTACTCCACCATCGATTCAGCCTTCAACTTCTCCGCCCTTATTTAATTTCATATGCACACCGGCGGCACTTATGTGAAGCGGGAAACCTGCCAAAAAAACCATGTGGAATTCCATCCATGTACGAAATACTGGTTGCGCGTTAGCCCACATCTTCGCCGTGCACTTGAATTTGGCTATGACTGATAGGAGGACGATCTTCCCATCCATACTCCATTTGCAATTGCTTGACTCGTTCGATGAAATGTGTTGACGTCATGTCACTATAACATGGGTCAAATTTAGGGGCAATTTACAGTATGTCGGAAACATGATGACCATTGTGACAGGAGCGATTCGTTCCATGTTGCAGCATGTTGCTGAAATGTTGCAGGCGGCACAGGGGAAATTGGAACTGCTGCGTCGTTACACGCATACACGTTGGTGTATGTTGGTATCCTTGGCGAGTATACGTATGACGTAGATGCCGACGCCACGTTGGTTGCCATCTTCGGACACTTTTCACCCTGGACATTCGACACAGGTTTCAACGAATTTATGGTACCGATGGTGGAAGCTAGCTGTTGTGATAGGGTCGTCAATTGCTTTTGCAATTCCTTTACATCACTTAGCAGCTACTCGACTTCCTTCATACCATCTTTGTTGCCCTCAAGGAACAACTCTACTTCGCCTACATGGTTCCGTAACCACGTGATAAGCTCTTCCTTCGTGCGGGACACAGATAAACTGGCTTTGTGAAGTTTTTCGCGTAGCTTCGCCACTGTCAGATCGCCCGTCGCCATAACTACACTACTTTTTAAGAAAACATTTCACGAAATTAGAGATTATCCTACTTCTGATTTTGTCAACAGTCAGGATTTGAACTAAAACCTAGGTTTTTGATTATACGTCTTACTTTATTCAAGGACTGACATCGACCCCCTAACAGTTTTTACACACACGCATATAACAATGAAGATAGATGGTGTTGCCATAGTTCATATAGACGTTGGGTAGAAAAGCATTTTTGGATGACACAAATGTCCAATCACGAGGGGAACGGCTGCTGTTGTCCCTTCTTTAATGCCTTTCATCTCTTACCTTTGTACCTACGGTCCTTTGAGGTACGAAAGACAAGTTTTTAATTGTTTTCCTTCCCAAAATATAACTTCACAGGGGGCAAAAATTGAGTTTTTCATAGAAAATGAATGAAAGCTCCGAAAAATTTGGAATTATGTATTTATATGAATAAATAAAAATAAGTAGGAGAGTGCTCCTCCCAGAAGATCTTTGTAACCATCATAGGGCTCAAAGCAAGTTTTCTAACAGCGTGAATCGCTGACTTGAATTATTCATCCAATACTTGGGTAAGAAATCGTTGAAATTTATGCAAAAGCTGCAGAATTTCCTTCATAAGCACGTTGCAAACGCCATTTTGTTCTAGTTAAATACATTTAATGAATGATCGGCCAATTGAGGATATTCAAATTAAACACTAGTTGTTAGATATAAGTAAAGTTCATAAAATTAATAAAAAATTCCTTGAAAATATACAAATGTAGCACTGCATTGAAAATAAAATAAAACACTTCAGTTTGCAATATTGCAAGTTTAATGACCGCAACTGAAATTCCAATAATTCACAGTTCAGTTCAAGAATGATGAACTTGATTGAACTGGAAAAAATTACGTACGAGCAATTTTGTATGTCAGCAAAATTTTACAATAAATGTGTATTGGTCTGGGAAAAATAAACATTGTTATCCAACCAATCATTCATTTGTTTTCATTTTCTTTCACACAGGAACACTAGTCCTGAAATTTTCATGAAAATCCGAAGAAAATAAAAGTGCCCAGGGCAATTTGAAATATGTATCACCTATCAATACGTGTTATTGTTGTTATAATATCATAGAATTGAAATGGCTATAACTGACTTGATTGTGGTTAGATTTTCATAAAGCGTGAGCATTAAAAATCGTATATCAATCTATATAGCTGTTGAATTTCAAGAAGTTTAAAATCTTTTGTCCCTTCACCATCAGCATTATCCTGTTACTTATGTAATTTTTGATTTTTTTTAGTTATCAATGTGACCTTTCTGTTAGTTTTAATTCTATGTTTACTAAATCTTGGTGTAATTTTGTTCCTCCTACACTCTTTCGAAACGTTGTTTCATTTTCTTTTAATCGGGGCGCTTCTACTCAATATTTATTTAATTTTTCTAAACTTTTATTAACAAGCTCGTCGACTCTACGTTTGATGTCTGAATAAATTTCGAATCGGAATTCATTTATCTTTTTTAGGGTTTTGTACTAAAATACTATTTATAAGATTGATCGAATAGTATTTAACAAAGTTATAGCGATTTGAATTTTCCTGTATTACTATGGAACAATGTGCCCTGTATTACTATGGAAACATATGGCTATGGAGCCATATGCGCTTTTTACCGACTTAGACACTACAGCTTTGCTAGGATTTGCATGAAAATTTCAGGAATGATAGATATCATGAGGATGACTACATACAATTGAAACAAGTCGAAGAGGCAGGAGAGAGCTCCTAGCAAAAGGGCTTTGTAGCCATTCTAGGATTCGAAAATATAGGCCATGAATCGATGCTTACAGTACAGAGGAGTGGCCCCTGAAAAAAATTTCATGAAAGGTAGCCGATATGAGTATCAAATGAAAGTTCTCTATGAGAGCTTTTCAAAGCAGTTCTTAAACTGACAGTTTTTGCTTGGGGAGGGCACAGGAGGGGGGGAGGGAATACATGAAAAATGTGTTTTCTCCCTCGCGAATGGACACCCGTGATCTAAAAAAATTTGAAAAAATTATCAAGCGAAATATTTATGGGTATGATTTTAACAAATACCTCAGAATTGAAAAATTCTTTCAACTTAGTTAATAATAGTGTGATCCTCGAACATGACGTGTTTCTTAATTTTATTCGTTGCTGGTTACGGCATTTTGTAAGTTGAGTACAAAACCCTTCTGACATGAGCATAGGTCTGTCTACCCAACTTGTTTAAACATTCGGTCAGGGGTTTATTTGATTTCACAGAGTCCCTAATGAACTTGTGGTAAAAACCAACTAAACCCAAAAACATTTTAATCTCTTATTGTGTCCTAGGGATTGGGAAGTTCTTAATTGCTTGTACCTTTTTCGAGATTGGGTTTTACTCCATTGGGTGTGACTATGTGGCCTAAAAATACTATTTCTTTGTGAAGGAATTCCAATTTATCTAATTGTATTTTTAGGTTTGCTACACGAAGTTTATCAAAAACCTTTCTCAAATTTTCTCCATGTTCTTAGAGTGATGTAGAGAACAGAATGGTGTCGTCAAGGTAAACCAAACAAATCTTACCTTGGAGGTCATGAAGCACATTGCTCATGACTCTCTGGAACGTGGATGGTGCGTTCTTGAGTCCAAAGGGCATACGCACATACTAATAATGACCACCGTCAACAGTGAAGGCTGTTTTCTTGATGTCCTTAGGATCCATCTCAATCTGATGGAACCCGCTCGAGATCCAATGTAGAGAAGGAGAGACATTTTCGGAGTTTATCCCGGGTATCAATGATGTTTGGAAGGGGATAACGGTCGGTTATCGTTTTTTCGTTTTGTTTACGATAATCGATAACTAACCGCCACTTCTGCTTGCCGCTAGCATCCTTCTTCTTAGGAACGATCCAGACCGGTGAACTCAACGGCGAATAGCTTGGTTGAATAATCCCTTGGTCGAGCATGTTCGAAATTTGCCTTTTGATTTCCTCCCTATGAATATATGGGTAAATAGGAGCATCGTCTGTTGTTGTAATACAGTGTTTGATTTTGTTCGTGAAGCTCAACTTTTGACCTTCGCGAAAGAATATGTCATCATAATTTTGGCACAATTTAGTGATTAATTGTCTCTCTTCTTTATTAAGGTGAGACATACGGATCAATTTGGAAATGTCTTGGGAAGATAACTCGTCAGTATTGTCAGTACGGTCAATATTAAAATTATTATTTCAATAAATTTCGAAAGTTCCAAGACCTTCAATGGTTGTTCGAGGAATAGGAGTTTTTCGTCGTTCGATGTGTTTGTTATAGCAGCTAGACTGTACCAGTCTTCAGCCTGATAAATTCCTTCTTCAATACGAAGATTGGGTCTTATTTCTGTAGGTTTAATGTAAATTTCTCTATAACGAACGTCAACAGGGAGTTTTACTATAAATTTTGATAGTGCAGGTACACTGGATTTCTGCAAAATTATGTTTGGTTTGAAATTCAAAGGAATCGAAGATTTATTGATGGAGAGTATTTTGTTTGCAAGGTCAACTTTTGCTTGCAATTTAGAGAGAATGTCCAGTCCAAATAACCCATCGAAATATTAGTGGAATTTGAATATTAAGAAATTCATTTCGCCTGGTTGGTTGAATTCTACGAAATTTGGGAGTGTCACCTGTTTGTTTAATACGTGTTTATTCAAAATGGTGTTGATGACAATGGGGTAAATGTTTTCAATCTGGGGGTTAATAGATAAGGTTGAGGCACCTGCATCAATTAAATATTTTAGATCGCGGCCAAATGGGGATGATATTTTAATATAGGGTAGATTAGATCCGTGTGTGTTAATGTCTATGTATCCTGTTGGTTCGGTGAGGCATCTATGGTAAAATTTTCATCATGAATTACGTTAAATTTTAATTCGTAAGTTGAATTGAGCTGATTTTGTCCACAGTAGGCTTCATTAGGCTGGGTGTTGTCAACTGTATCAGTATTTTTGTAATAGTAATAGTCATCGAGTTCTTGTCTATAAGTTTCATTCGCGTCCGGTTTAACATATGTCGCATTGTTTATGTTTGCAGTATTTGGTTCAACTTTATCGACGTTATGGAGCTCCTTGACGGTAAAAGAGGAGGTCTTGTTTATCGTAAGAAATTATTGTTCGGAAAATTGGGTTACTGAGTCTGTCTGGCTTGGTTGTTGCGTACGTGTGTATTACCCAAGCTTGTTTCCATAGGTTCGGATCTTTTGGTAATGCTGGTCTATTAAATTGTTGCCCGAATGGTTGGTTGATTTGGTAATTATTAAAGTTAGATTTTGAGAAATTTCACTGGCAATAAGGGTTATTTACTGATGATTGGGGCCTAATTATTTGTTGGTTAGATCGGAAATATGATTGCGATGCACGTAACACTAGATAATATGGGAAAAAAGACGATTTATTCAAATCAAATTGTGGTTGCACATGAGTATCACTGAAAGGATTTGTTGGGAATTTTACATTCTGTTGGGCTAGAGCTTTATTCGGGATATCTAAAATTGTAGAGAATTTTCTATATGAATTGTGGGTATCATGCTTTGCATAAAATAGATTTTGCTTTTGAATACAGTAGGTGAAAGCAGTTGCAAGTGTGTCTGGTTTCATGGCTCTTATTGTTGCTCCAAGAGGCTCACGAAGTCCTGTCAAGAAGGTGTTCAAACACATTTCCGAGTACAGGTCTCCTTTTGCTTGTATTACATTTTCGGCCCTTTCGTGGATCAGCACATGATTTATCATGGTTGATAGGAGTTCTATTATCTCACTATAAAACCTTTCCACTGACTTTTCATTTTGTCGTGTGCTAAGAAGATCGCGAATCAACCATGTTTCATTACGCTTATCGCTATAATAAAGTGTGAGATTTTTTTTTATTTCCAACCAATCCAGTGGTGTCCCGTATATATTAAGGACCTCATTGGCGGGACCCTCAATTTTATTGCGAATGGGCCGCAGAAGAACTTTATTATCGGCAGGTGAGGTTGTGGAAATTATTGAGAGGATTTCTTCGACATTATCGAGCAAATCTGGAAGCAGTCCAGGATTCTCATTAAATTTTTGTAGGTCCTTGACCGCGTCAGGCACTCTTAGAGAGTCAAAAATATCGGCTACGGTCGCCATTGTCGAATCAATCGATATAAATGGTAAAGAGATGGCACGTTCCGATAATTCACTATTTCCGGGGTGGTTCGGTTCGGAAAAATTTTCTAAATTAATTTCACTTTCACTTTCTAAAATTCTGCTGTCTAGAGGTATTAATCTTATATTACTATTACTTCGCGTTCGCGGATAAGGGTTATTACATTTTTTATTATAGAAAAATGGCATAAGGGATCACTGTGATAGCTTAATTTATACTTATTCACGATTCACTTTGATTGTTTCAATTTGATTTTAAAAGTTTGGCATACAATAACACGAATATATATACATAAAATAGGATTATATAGGAGTATATATAAAATATGTAAGCAAAGGTTCAATAAATTTGACTTTCGTTATGATTATTAACGTTGAGTCCTGCATTTCCCCGATGATCCTTCGAGGGTTGCTGAGTTTTGTGGTCAATATTCCGTTGGCCAAGTCTTTGTAGCGTGTTTGATGAACCATTCACTTTTCGATTCACTTCGCGTATCAATCTACATATATACCGCACTTTAACTTCTCGCGTACACTTCCGAGAATATGTTATAGTTTTGCGAAAATTCCTACCGACTGCGCCAATTATGTTAACTCGATAAATTGATTATAAAAAAAAAAACAAAATTTTAATTTTAAAGACAATTTATTTTTTTACTTTAATGTTCACCGTACAAGATTTAATTATGGACTGAAACTATGTTAACATCAATTAGAAAGAGTTAAGTTCAAGTTAATGCTGATGAAACCGCGTGTGCAAGTAAATTTAATATGAGAATAATGATGAAAATGATTACAATGTGTCTAGACTAAAATTCAAGAATTTGGAAACTGAATGTTGGGAAATGATGACTTTATGTTGAATGCATTTATGTTGAGGGATGTAATATGATGAATGTTGGATTGTATGGATTGTGGCGTAACTCGCGCCTATGTAGAGAAAGTGAAATGTTTTAATTTTTCAAGTTTGCTAGACAGACATTTATTTGGTGTGAAATTAGAAGCGTCTATATTTCACTATCGTACGCTATCATGATATAGATAATTCAATGTCAAGCAATATGATTTTTGGAAAGAGATTGCGGGATCATATTGTTGTGGAATGAAATTCTTTTACATTGGTTTTGTCCAAAAGAATCTTGAGTCAATCTGTCAGTGATAAAATTGTATCTACTTAACTTCGACCAGGACGTTGTGTAGTGAAAAGGGGATGTTCAATGATGTCCGTGAAGGACTGCAGCGATGTTCTGCTACCTCGGCAGAGGAAGGTGTCGGTTTCTGCCGAGAATGCCTTCGTCTGGAGACGCGTGAATGCGCTGGCAGGCTAGCATTGCGGTGTCGTGGGGCGGGTTCGTTTCCCCAGCACGAGGACCCACTACACAAAAATTTCGCATTCACGAATTGCTTTCAGATTAAAAAGGCGACTGAAGTCGCAAAAACTGTAGATAACCTCACCGAAGGAGATGTACTTGTTACAAGAACAAGTGAAACCTGAGAAGAAAGGCGAACTTGGGGTGACCTCGTCGTTACCCAACGAAGTTCATGGCCCACAAATGAAAGAGGGGCAATCGGGTGGTGGTGGAGCCCCTACATACCCACCCAACCGGAATAAATCCAAAGATAGCTTGTTGAAGTGGCCAGGTATTCCTCTTCTGAGTAGAAAACTCATACAACTTGAATTGTATGAACCTTTTCATCAGAAGGGGAATACCCCGGTGACCAATTTATGTCATAGAATTATACAATTGGATTGCATAATTCTATGCCATAAAAAGGCACTCTGCTTGGGCCACTCAACCCATGACGTCACCTGAAACAGAAAAAAGGAATTAGTTTGTACCCGGCGGCTGGCTCATGTTTTGGGGTGGAAGCCTGCCACCGTACCGGGTCCTATACTCGGTTAGAGAAAACGAACGACGGTTAAAGTTTAATAATTCATTTTTTGATTCAAATTTTCACTGACAGGGAACATATCGATATATAATCTACGCATTAAGTGAACTTTATGTTATAATTGAACCACGAAATTGTATGTGTCGTGCAAGAGGCATCAAATTTAACAATAATTACTATGCAAACAGCTAGGTGTGCTAAAATAAATACTTTTTTTCTTTTCGTACGAAAAAAAAACTTTTCTGCATTAATTTAATTCTTATTGCAACATAACAGTAATAATAATAATACAAAAAAACTAAAAGTGTCACTAAGCTATTATGATCACGATTTCTATTTTTTTTTTTTTTTTTTTTTTTTTTTATCGCATGCAGACAAATCGTCGTACAAATCTAATAGCGGCAAGGAAATATTCCGTAAAGTTTATTCAAATTGAGTAAGTAGTTATTAGAGTTGATCAAAAACTTAGTCAAATAGTTATTCGTTCCAATCTTATATTTTTCATTGTTTTACTCGTAACTACCCTTAATAAAATAATTTAAAGGAATTTACCCTTTATGTATGCAAAAATAATTTCAGGGAAACCGAACAACGGAGTTAAGATGGCACATACTAACTTGAAAATGATTAACACTTGGGAATTCAATTTACCGTACCCAAACAGGTCAACAGGTTTTCAAAAATTCAGCTAATAAAAACAGGACCAGAATGTTACTGAAGTGATCAAGTACGAGGGTTAGGTTTATTTTTTTTTCTGAAACATATGAAAGAGTTCCTCCGAATAATTATTAAGGCCTTCATATCAGAAGAATAATCGAAATCTATTCACGTTTTCAGATCCAATGACAAAAAAGATGCCCTATATACATCGATTTCTTGTTTTTTTTTTTTTTTGTTCTTCTGGGAAAGTTCACTCGCAAGCGACCCAATAACTTATAAGTCCTTTGCAAAGAAACCACCACTCAACTTCCATCCAGGATAACATGACCAATATAAGTACATGTCCAATCCAAAGCAAGTTTGCAACCTCACAAATTCTGTTAACACTTCATAGTCCATTAATCTCTTGCAGGTCTCAAGAATAACGTATCCGTTCTTACATAAATAGAGTACTTGCTTAAAAATACTCGCAAGTGGAAGCAAGTCATGTGTAATTTGTGTCGAGCAAAAGAAAACCCGTCGCGCAAATTCGTCAAAGGTCCTTGATTCACTTCAAATTGCTACGAAAAATCGAAATCGACTGTCTTCTACAAGACGCAAAAAAATGAAAATTTATTTGACTGTTCTTTGTCGCGAGTTCAAATAGATTCGCGAAGGTATCAACTGTACTCAGTAAGCGGAAGGTAATCCAATCACGAATGTAAACAAAGTCTTAGGAGCACTGATAGAGACATGCAATTAAGATTCTACAAGTAATAGTAACTTAATCACTTTCCTATGGCACAGCAAAATCGAATCAACAGCGATCACACACCACTCATCGTTGAAAGCGCGACTGTGACTACGATGCATTCCTTCGAGTCTCCATTTACGTCAAGGCACCCCAAATTTGAAGAGCTTGAAGTAACGCCCACTCGATCGCTTCAACTTCGATATTCCTGTCTTGATCGCAGCAACCACAGTACAGCACTTCTCCATCAAAAGCACATTGGCTCATAATACGAGCTCCTGTTTCAGCCTATCTTGACTACGAACTCCCCAAATGTACTACAAATAGAATGGCACAAACACAGTCAAGACGAAGTGCAGTTTCTAACAAATAGAGTACTCACTTTATTATCCTTGTCAAATTCCCCCAAACTGTTTTCCTGTTCGATTTTGGCTGGTGAATATGCAATTTTTCATTCACCAATGAGCCAGATTGGCCTCAGTTACTTTGTTTCCCGCCAAACATAGTTATATCGCTAATTGACGTCGCGGACTTGCGTACCAGACAATCAACAAGGTGCATGATAGACGATCAGGTCTAGTGGAGTGCATACGAGCCAAATACTTTGCAATGGAGGGTATTGAATGAATGTAAATAATGACACACATTCGCAACGACATGAGACAATCTGAGCAGTTTAAATTGGGGTTTCAGTTTTGCGGTTGAGCTATGATTATTAACATGATTGTTGGTTAGATCACTTTTTCTACTTTAGGGAACGTATACTTACTTGTAAGTAGAAAGAGCCGAAATTTGAGTAGCGGGAAATCAAAACGGTTTTTCAATAGTTTTTACTGCAACCGCCTCATTCTACCAAACTCTTTGCCCGTTATTTGCACAGTTTGCATCGATCACTTTTATCACGGATGTCCGCGATCGTTCACTTCCTGACTGACCAACTGAGATCACCTCCGAGGTGCCTAGAATCAAATGTCTCCCGAAGATACTCAAAGGTGGCAACGAAATGCGGGCGATCATTGCTGCCACAAACGCACCAACTTCAAAAATTGCCAGGTGGTTAACAGAAGAATGCAAAAAACTACCATTTAGGACAAGTGAGAAATCTGTTAAAAACAGGGAGGATCTGATTGAAAAGCTACAGGAGATTGATGCACTGAAGGAAGAGGAGATCATGGTCTCCTTTGATGTGAAATCACTTTTTCCAAGTGTTCCCGTGAAACAGACCCTAGCCTTGTTTGAAGACTGGCTTTTACAAAAAGACTCATCCTTGGAATGGAAAAAGAGATCGAAAATGTATTCGAAGTTGGCAACTCTGTGCATGAATGAGAGCTATTTCTCATTTCGAGGAAATTTTTTCAAGACAACTAAAGGGGTTGCCATGGGGAACTCATTGTCACCACTTTTGAGCGATCTTTTCATGGGACACATCGAAAACATCATCGAAGAAAAAGGTTTAGCGCCTAGAGTATGGTATCGTTACGTGGATGATATTTTTGCAATCATTGATGCTCACCAAGCAGACATTTTACTGGAACAATTAAACAACATCCACAAAAATATCAAGTTTACAATGGAAAGGGAAAACAATGGAGAGCTACCGTTTCTTGATATGAAAATTATAAGAAATAGCGGTTACCTAGAGTTTGATCTTTATCGAAAGACGACGCACACACAGAGGACAATACCCAGCAATTCCAATCATTCCTACAACCAAAAAATGGCGGCATACAACACGATGATTAATAGAATGTTATCAATTCCGTTGACAACTGAACGACGCGTCCGAGAAGAGCAATTCATAATTGAAACAGCACAGAAGAATGGGTATACAGCGCGGTTAATCAAAACCAGAATAAGCAAGTTAGATGCGCATCGAAGAAGAAACTCTTTTACGACATTCTTCAAAACACCGGTCCAAAATACGCGGAGAATGAAGCTGACTTATTCTACGCATTCACGGAAGCTACAACAAATACTGAAGACAGCGGGTATCGAAACAGCACACTCGTCACGAATCTACAAATTGGAACAGAAACTAGGGACTACGAAGGACAGTAAACAAAAGGATGAACGTAGCGGCATATACAGAATAACATGCCCAGAGTGTGGGAAAATGTACGTGGGCCAAACAAAACGACTGGTGAAAATTCGATTCCACGAGCATATAAGGGAAGTGGAAGTAGCAGCGGAAAAAGGACGAAATGAGGCAAGATCAACGGTTGCAAGACACATTATGGAGAGCACGCATCAAATAGAATGGGACAACGTGGAGATCCTCGAAGAAATCAACGATTAGAGAAGGTTGGATGCAGCGGAAAGTTTGTGGATTTCAAGGATACCGGAAGATTTAAGGCTTAATACGGATCTAGGGAACGCATACAGTAGTTTGATCGGATCAATATGTTAAAGGCTTGAATGACTCATCTAGTTTATGACACCGAGAAGGATAATTAGAGTGGGTTAATGTTTTAATTACCTTTCCAAGTAGTAATTTTGATGGTTTTATTATTAGTTCATTAAAATACCTTTTGTAAATTAGTTTGTAATTAAGAAACGATGTATAAATACAAGAATTTTTGGATTATGTTTCAGTAACACGGCACTGAAGAAGGAAATAACTTGTTTCCGAAACACGTGTCTGCCCGGGTTTTAATAAATATTGGCGTTTTACGGAAAATATTAGGGTTCTTATTTATTCATTTGAATTTAACGCCAAAAAAGGAGCAACGGAAAAAATTCAACACATTCTTGATAATTTTGATGTACTTAATACTATTTTAATAAAGAAAAAACTACTTACGCCCATTAAAATGCAGACGCTTTCCATAAATATTTCGATATTTGAAATTGAATCGTACAATCCACAAGTTGCTGTGAAGGCAAAGATGCACAAAACCAAAGTTACCATCTTGTTATAAATGCGAAGCCATAATGACTGTTTATCCGTTTCAAGCCGCCAAACTCCTAAAAATCTGCCAAGTATGAAATAACAATTGAATAATAATTAAATTTTTCAAAAATTTACTAGCATGTTAACCTTAAAACTTTTAAATGCATTAAAATACAAATTTCATCTGAATCTTTCTCCCTTTTAAGGACACTTCTAAAAGTGCCGCATGCACTCCAAAGTAAGCGTATCATAGTTAGCTGATATAGATTGATTGGTTCTGCATTTAACACTGCACTTATTGTCTACTGCGATATGGGATGCAACTATTTCTGAAGGATATGTAATCACTATTTTGCTTTGATAGCTGATTACTTATGAATGAAAGGATAATGAGTTGCGATTGATTGAACCATAATTTTCCGTGCTATAATCAAAGGCAATTGTATAGACCTATAAAACTACGTAATAAGTAGTTCAGAATCGATGAAAACTAAATTGTGTCCGATGCGTCTTATGTCCGTTGATTTGAAGATCCAATTAATTATTATAATTGAATGAAATACCAAATCGAAACATTGTGAAACCTTTTTAAAATGAACAGTTCAGATACCATTAGAACTGATTGGTAATATATCTAATGAAGAAAGAAGAGCGTCCACACCCCAAATATATTGGCCGTTATTTCTAAACTTGATTAAGTATCTACCAAGAGATGGGTTCATCGCAATAAGTAATAATTTGTCGACTATTGACAAATTTCAAGGCAGTTCGAAAGGAAAGAAGAAAAATGTTTCTATTGTACAACCCGGTAAATGCTATTTACACATTTTTCTCAGCTTCGTTAATGTGAATATGTAATTCATTTACGTGTATGTTAACATAAAGTTAGAACGACGAAATTAATCAAATCTGTCCCCAACACAAAGAGCTCGTAATGTTTTTTATGTTAACATGATTGATTATAATTCTTGGAAAATTGAGGAATTTTTTCTACGCAGATTTTGATTATGAATTCTGTTTGTGTAAACTCGAATCGAATAGCTTGACCGTAAGAATTATTCAAATCATTGTACTAATCAAAAAAGTTTTCATATCCAATGAATTTTCATTCTTAAACTGACTTAGTAGTTGGATGTTTCCTTCATTCTAATCACTCAAAAGTAAGATGGTATCTGTCTTCATATTAAATTCTTCCTCTTTAGAAAATTTTGAATTGATAGCAAATAGACCGCGCTCAGACTCATTAGCTAATCACCTTTGAAATCCAATTAAAGTTTTATTAGTTGATGTAATGTGAAAAGGAGGTATATTTTCCAACTAAGTTTGTTAGAGTAGATAGCTTAATATATAGAGATAAATGTCGGAAGTAACAATGGGCACATTTCGGTAAATCACATGAAATTTAATAGAAAGTTTTCTTGCTCTCTGTATGTAAATATAAAAACAGGGTGATCCATAACTACCTTTAAAAATTTCGCATCCGAAAACTCGAGTAAATTTTAGAAAACACGTATTTTTCGGAATTTCAAAATTCGCAAAAATAGAGAAGTCATTGAATAGTAAAAATTCATAGAATCAACCAGTTGCGAGCAACAAACAAGTTGAAGTAGTAGAAGAGCACTCCTGCTAGAAGGGTTTTGTGAAACAGTTAGTAAATTAAACAATATAATATATAAATTATGATAACAAAGTTTTTTTAAATATTAGATAATAAAATAATAAAAAGAAAATTTAAGGATCTTTCGTTAAGTGGTATTGGAGGGAACAAATCAGTGCATCCGAGGAAATCTAAATTAATTTAAATACTAGTGTGGGTAATGAATCCAATAATGACCACAAAAGCACCGAAGGAGAAATGTGGTAAGCGTAGGAAACCTGTAGAGGATGCTCACTCAATGATAGGCTGCGGTGGAATGTGTTTCAAGTGGTTTCACTTGAAATGTATAAACATGGCTGAAGAGAGATACAAGACGAGCAAGGAGATATTAAATGATGTTAAATGGATGTGCCTCACGTGTACTCTGTTACTTCAAAAATCAAAGGAGAAACAACTTTTTCTTCTAATGAAAGATCTGGGAAGTAATATTAAAGAATAAAAGACGAATGTCAGTTCTTTAATTTATTAGATGGCAGCCACGCACAAACCTATATATGCACAGGTGACATAAAATTATACTACGCCTCCAACTGAGCTCGGCTCAGATGTCATGTCCCAGAAAGCGATGTTAATCAAGCCAAAAAAGCATACCTCATCAGATAAAACGCTTGCCTATATTAAGTCGAGGACAAGACCGTCAAATTGCGAAGTTCCCCTTCAACTGCTTCGGCCTATTCGCAATGCTGGGGTGATAATTAAAAGAACGACCAATTCCAATGCGTCTGAGCTATACCGATTAACCATGGATACCATGCAGGATAAGTTCGACATTACCGAGACAAAAATGCGTTAACATAGACTGGTTACAAATGGGCTGGATATCAATTCACAAATGAGGAACTACGAAAGGAAATGCAGGCGCTAAACCCTGATGTTGGGAACATAGAAAAGCTCATTCATGCCAGACAGACAAAAAACAGAAAATGGTTACAGATTATTGAGGTAAATGAAAGCACGAATAAAAGATTAGCCAACAAATACGTCAACATTGATTATGGGTCATATTTTGTGAAGGAAGACTTAAACGTTACAAGGTGCTTGAAGTGCCAAAAATATAACCATAAGACCTCGCAATGCGAAGGAGAACAAGTCTGTGTGAAATCTGGAGGAAAGCATGAGCTCAAGGAACGCAAAACCACACATGTGAACTATTACTATTGCAAGGGTGCTAATAAGAATGCTGATCACTCACACAGAACAAACTCATGAGAGTGCCCAGAGTATCAAAGAAGGATTATAATTGCCAGGAGGAGTACTGACTACAATATTGATGATGATTGTTAATCACAACACTCAATCAAGTGACAAATTAACTATCTTTTATGGCAATATAAGAAGCCTACGACACAAGTTGAGTAATATTCAAATTTATCGCAGCAAAATCCTGAAACGGATCTAATTTAGTGACAAAGAGAGTAACATCTGACATATATAGTAGAACAATAATTCGAATAACCTGCGCTGGTAAAAAACTAAAAATCGGTACTTACTATAATTCCAATCATCTCAATGCGCATGACTTCTTCACAGTAATACGAGGGCGGTCCCAAAAGTACCCAACCCGACAAAGGAAACAGTACAAAAACTGCGAAAATCTTTCTTATTTTTCCACATATTCTCCTTTCAGCTCAATACACTTTTCCCAACGATGTTCAATAGCTTCAATAACCGTTTTATAGGAGGAACCGTCAAGCTCCTCAAAATAGCTATTTATCGCAGACTCTACCTCTTCATTGTTGGCAAATATTTTGCTGCCGAGCCATTTTTTTTCAAATTCGGAAAAAGAAAATAGTCCGAGGGAGCTAGATGTGGTGAAAAGAATGCGTGAGGAAGCAATTCAAACTTCAATTCATTGATTTTAGCCATTGCGATGACGCACGTGTGGACTGGTGCTTGTCGTGATGAAACAACACTTTCTTGTTCGTCAGATGGGGCCGTTTCTCTTGATTTCATCACTCAAACGCTGCAATTTTTTTTTTGTGGTAGGGAGGTGAATGCCATTTATGTACAGAGTGTGGGACTTACATGCGCGACTGGACTACCCACTAAACACCTCCCTTGTCAACCTGAGAACCCAGCCTGGAACCGTTTGACCCATTACTTCGGGCCTGGTCTCGTTTTGTTACGCTGTGGGGCACCTTCAAGCTGAGGAGTCCCTTTTCTAGCGGCAGGGGAGAGGGGAAGCGGAAATGCCAGAAGAGCGATCCCCCAGCCGCAGCGCCCCCGGCTGCGTGAGTCCCTTTTATATTTTAGGACTGCCCGAACATAATGTGCCACCTGGTTCCATTTGTCAACCGATTCGAGCATCACCGCTACTATGTTATCCGGGGTGAGCTCTCCCGTCTCCCCGTAGAGTTCCCTTCGCAGCCTGACCCATTTGGTACACGCTAAAAATGTGACAGGCATTGTCCTCCTCTCCTGGGCAAAACCGACAATCGGGAGACCGTGACTTACCGATCTTGTGCAGGTAATAAAGACTGAAAACACCTGTGCCCGCTCAAAAGCTGGGTCAGATAGAAGTCAGTCTCACCATGCCTTCAATTTAGTCACGGTCTCACATCCGGGATGAGGCGCACAGTCCATCTTCCCTTCGTGCAATTCACCCAAGACTGCTGCCAATCGTTGAGCGAGCGCTGTCTCTCCTCGCGGATAACTTTTTCCCTCGCATCCTCGTTTCGGCGCAGGTAAATAGCGCAGCGCTCTCTAGCAAGGAGGGCGACAGGTATCACGCCTGCAATCACTCTCAGGCGCTGCAATAAGGCTGCATAATATGCGTCGTTGATTGTTTTTCCTTTTTCGAGATAATCAATAAATATTATTCCATGCATATCCCAGAAAACGGATGCCATGATCTTGTCCGCCGACTGAACTCTCTTTGTTTTCTTTGGAGCCGATTTTCCCTTTCAGTCCACTGCTTTGACTGCTGCTTGGTCTCAGGTGTAAAATGATGGACTCATATTTCGTCCATGGTTATGATCCGATGCAAAAACTCGCCTTTATTGCTGCGAAACATTGTCAAACACTCGATGGAAACATCCTCACGTTGCTGTTTGTGCTCCATTGTGAGTGAACGTGGCACCCATCTTGCGAACAGCTTTCTCATGTCCAAATTTTCAGTCAAAATGCGATGCACAACACTTTTTGAAATGCGAGCCATGTCTGCTATCTCACGCACTTTTAGTCGACGGTCATCCATTACCACTTTGTGGATTTTCTTCACATTTTCTGACGTTGTGATCTCACTTGGTCGACCACTGCGGTGTTCATCTTGGCAGCTCGTATGATCTCGCTTAAATTCGGAGACCCAATATTTGACCACTGTAAACGAAGGAGTAGACTTCCCCAGAGTAGAACTCAACCCGGATTTGATATCGGTCGGACTTAGATCTTTCAAATGAAAGTATTGTATCACATAACGATGCCCAATTTTTTTCCATATTTACAAACTCACTGAGAGCGTTCACTTTGGATGGAAAAAAATAATAATAAACGTACCATTATGAATTTTTCACGTTAAGTTATTGAAACGTGGTATTGTCAATCGCAGTAATTGTTTTTCCAAACCATCTGGGTTCATAATTCAGGTCGGGTACTTTTGGGACTATCCTTGTGGATGCAATATACTCTACAGAAAAAAATTTAGTCACAGTTGCTTACACAAACATAGACGTGATTGTAGGATCTCCAGAATTGAGGATATACAAGAATACCCTGGAAACAAATGGAGCAGTCATTGTCAATAAGGACAAAATTACTCGCCCGACTTCAATTGCCTGCCTGGATCACATAGCAACAAATGAGAAAAAAATTGCTGAAAACATTAAATTCATACTTGAAGACTGGCCGGAGTTAGATCATCGTGTTTTAAAAATTGTTCTCCACGGTCAAAGAATCAGAAAGCAAAAACGTATTTACAAAATATTCAGATATTAAGACAAGGATCGTTTCAAAACGAAGTAAAAGATAATTCATAACCCTGGATCAGGTCATCAAACGTTGAATCTTTTGACATGGGCTCTAATTATATAGCTGGCCTGGATGGAACAGCAAACACGCTAAACTAATTTTTTTCAACAATTGGTGAAAAAAATTACCAAGGAACTTAGTGACAAGGTAACGAGCTATTTCAATATCACAAAAAGCCCACCTAAGTCCAGCTTTCAACTTCATGAAACGACAAAAGAGAGCAGGTAGCTGAACTACTGGGAAATTTTAGAAATGAGCATATTAGAAATGGAACATTTTCGGACGAAGAGAAAATGGCAAAATATTGGATAGTCTTAAAACGTATTTGTATTCATTCAAAAATTAGTTAAATTTCTGAAACAATTCGTTATGTTTAACAGTATCACTACGATCAAGCTGAGAATTCATCGCAGGCTCGTGAAAAAATTCGTAGTGTCTACGTTTAAGGGATGGTTCACTCGCTTTCGTTCTGGTCATTTTGATGTCAAAGATACACCTCGCTTATGTCGACCAATCACTGAAAAAGTCGATGAAGTCTTACAAAAAATTGAAGAAGACCGACTTATAAGCAGCCATGACATTGCTATAGAACTGAATATTCTTCAGCAATCAGTTTTGAACCATTTGGATACACAAAGAAGCTCGACGTATGGGTGCCGCATGAATTAACACAAAAAGATCTGATCGACCGAATTTCCATTTGCAAAATGCCAATAAAATGCAACGAAATCGAGCCATTTTTGAAGCAAATCATTACGGGCGATGAAAAATGGGTAAGATATGAGAATTTCGTTCGAAAAAAGATTATGGTCAAAAAAAGTGACTCATCACAAACGACTTCAAAGCCAGGATTGACACCAGATAAGGTTATCCTGAGTGTATGGTGGGATCGGAAGCGAATTGTTTTTACTGAGGTACTAGAACCTAGCCAAACACTCAATTTAGCTCTAGACTGTTAGCAATTAACAAGATTGAAACAGGCAATTCAAAAAAAAAACGGACAAGATTGATCAATAGAAAGGGCGTTGTCTTTCATCATGACAATGGCGGACCACACACATCTTTGAGGACCCGGCACAAATTGATAGAACTTGGCTGGGAAATTTCGATGCACCCACCGTATAGTCCAGACTTCGCGTCATCAGACTATCATTTGTTTCGGTCTTTGAAAAACTTCCTTAATGAAAAGAAATTCACTTTAAAAAGGGACTCTGAAAATCACTTGGCCATGTTTTTCGCCCATAAACCACAGAAGTTCTACACAGATGGACTAATGGCTCTACCCGAAAAATGACAATATGTCATAGATAATAAAAGACAATATGTATTTAAATAAAATCTATTTTAAATAAAAGAAATATTTAATCAGAAAACGATAGCAAAAAGCTCAATACTTTTCAGACTTAATTCCAATATTCACGTTTGATCGCCTTTAGTAAAATATCCGAAAAACGTTTAAACGTTTAAAATCTTTCTTAATGGACAATCCTCTCATAAATCTGAAACAGTTTGGCTTTCAAAAGAACAAGAGTGTTTTCGATGCGTTACTTTCTATCTTACATTACATCAATGAAGGTCTTGATAAAGGAGATTATGTTATTGTAAATTTTGTGGACTTAAAGAAAGCTTTAGATACGGTCAATCATGACCTGTTACTTCAAAAAAATTGAATCGTATTGTATTTATGGCAAACCAAAATACTTTTTAAAAGTTATTTGGAAGGAAAATTCAAAAAAAAAATCAGTTAATAGTGTCTCGAACAAGCTAGCAGCAATGAAATTGAGGGTTCCTCAAGGATCCATTCTTGGTCCAACTTTGTTTTTGCTATATACTAATAATTTGAATATATGTAAACTGGAAGGTCACTACACATTATATGCTGATGATACTGTACTTTTTTATTCAGGGCATGATAAAAATGTCATGGAGAATATCGCCAGCGAGGATCTAGATAAATATTCTCCATGGCCCATCAAAAACCAGCTGGCATTGAATACTACCAAGATAAACTAAATTATTTTTAAACAACAAAATCAGGAAGACAACAGAAGTTGACCTAAAAATTAGCGGCGACAAATTGCAAAGAGTATTTGAAAGTAAATATCTCGGTGCTAACATTATTATATCCAGGATGCTAATTTAATCCTACAAAAATATTCTTGGCCTACCAATTCTCCCTTCAACAAAACAAGTGTATCAATGGACCCATGCATTCACTTTCATTCATTGCTATGGAGAATGCTAAGTTTATCTTTAAATGTTTTTGTTCCAATTTACTGGAAATTGGAACAAAAACCCTTTGTAGAAGTATCACAAATAAATCCATAAAATGAAAGAAATGCGAACAATTTTGTAATATCTTACGACAGAACTGATTGACTAAAGAACAATGCAACGAATGATGCTCTGCGCATATACAACAATCTTTCAGAAACAGTGAAAAATGAAAACTCATTATTGGTTTTCAAAAACAGACTTAAGGGACATTTAATAAATTCAAATTAATGATAAGTCCAGAGGGTTGAAAATGTAGTATCTTAAAGCATTTTATATCCTATCGTCGAGGTACTTAAAGACAGCTAGTTTTTAAGAAAATCAGAGTTTTTTTACTTTTTCATCTCTGAGAACTGTTCACGGATCGAACCAGACTAGCAAGAAAGGAGTACTTCACAGCATTTTGTGTGCTCCCTTACATATATCGATGTTTTAGCATTGCCTGGAAGCATGAAGTGAAATCGGTAGGTGTATGTCTGATAAGGACTACAGCGATGGTCTGCTACCTCAACGGAAGTGGATGGTAAGATTTGCCGAGGTTGGCCTTGTCTTGGGACGAGTGGATGCGCTGCAGGCCAGCATAATGGTGTTGTGGGGCGGGTTCTTTCCCCCAGCACAAGGAGCCACTACAAAAGAATTTCGCATTCACGAATTCCGGGGTCAAGTCAAAGTCGACTGAAGTCGAAAAAGGAGGTAGCCATTTAAGGGTCATAAATTGCAGACAAAAATAGGACAAACTGGACCTGGGGAAGACAGACGGACTTAAGGAGACTTAGTCGTTATCCGACGATTCTTATGGCCCACAAATAAGACTGGTATATACAGATGGAGGTGGTGCCCCCTCGCACCCTCCCAACCGTACTTTGTATGAATTATTCCCTCGAATGAGAAGCACAAACGTAACCAATTTATGGTATAGACTTATGCAATGAAATCACATAACCCTATACCATAAATGGGCACGCAAGCGGAAGGCAAGTCTACCCGGCAAGAGCCCCCGTTAAGCGG
The DNA here is from genome assembly GCA_963969285.1 of Odontomyia ornata. NCBI lineage: Eukaryota > Metazoa > Arthropoda > Insecta > Diptera > Stratiomyidae > Odontomyia > Odontomyia ornata. The sequence continues at coordinate 346,666,662 of OZ017738.1, read as the reverse complement.
CAAAAAAACGGTGGAGCACGCCCGATGGCTAGCCCATATCAGCGAAAGAGCCTACCATCGATGCGGGTCCTATACCCGATCTGGTCACACGAAATGGAAAGACCGTACTTTTAATTTTAACTACCCATTGTATTATATTTGATTCTCACAAAAAAAAACATTTTTTTCATTAAATATATTGATTTTTCTTTTATTTCCTTTTTTTTATACTTAGCATTAATTTATAACAATAAAAAAATTTAAATGAAATAACTTTAGTCATACAATAATGACAAAATAACTATTATTACAAATTAAATTGATAGAGAGATAAGACAAGTGAAAATTGAAAAAGAAGAACTGTAGGGTAATAAGCCTTATTAAATAATTCAAATTCATCAATGAATTGAAACCATATGTTGGAGTAAACAAACATTCAATTGGCTTGACATCAAAATAAATTAATAAATTATTTTTTTTTTCGTTAAAGTTTCGGTGGGTTATGCAAATTTTGTAAATATATATATTTTTTGTTAATTTTGTATTTTCATTTCGAAACGAAAAAAAATCGCAACAAAAATATTATAAAATAAATGTTCCCATACAATAACCATCAGAATATTTTTAATAAATTTTTCTATACAATAACAACAAAGGATATTTTAAATAAATTTTTCTATAAAGTGCTCGGAAATCTTTTTGGCCAAAAAGAAAACGTTCGTATTGTTCATAAATTTAATGTTCATAGATAATTTTAAGTTTCGTATCGATTCCATTCGTAATGCTTTACAAAACCTTTTTCTACACTCAGGTTCGCTATGAAATAATATCGTTTCGAATAATTTGAGCCTACCAAAAATTTTCCGTAAAAATAAGATTAAGTACCTCCCTACAAGTATAGATATACTCGCAAATCGATCATTTGCGCCTAATAGCAACTCATTGCTGTTCCCTTTTTAGGGTTTTGTAAAATAATTTTACAAAACTCTACTAGTTTTGCGACCAGTCTGTCCGTCTGACCGTCCGTCCGTCCGTCCGTGTGTCACAGCAGTTTTTCTCGCAAACTACTTAAGTAGAAACATCAAATTTTGTGTGTAGGTGTAAAGTGGTGATCTCTTCAAAATTCGACTACAAAAAAATTTTATTAGGTATTTAAGGGGGTCTCCCCATATAGGAGAGTGACCCCCCGAAAAAAAATTTCATCAAAGGTAGCCGATATGGGTATCAAATGAAAGGTCTTGATGAAAACTTTTCAAAACAGGTCTTAGTTTGGCAAAATTTGCTTCTAGGGGTGCACAGGGAGGAGAAATACACGAAAAATTTGTGTCCCCCCCACTCGCGATTGGACACCTGTGATCCGAAAAATCTGAAAAAAATCAAAAATGTAGGCCTTGGTGAGTACAACAACAAGAAATACGTGAGAAGTCACAATTCACTCAACTTTGTTAGTAATAGTATGATTTATCGATTTTATGTTTTCTTGAATAAAATCTTAACGCTACCCTTAAATTTAATAAAATTCGGTACGGAGATGTCTGTTTATAAGATTGATCTACCCTGAAAATTTCATGAAGACTGAATCATATTTGGCGACGTTATAGTAGTTTGAATTTTCCTGTATTACTATGGAACAATATGCGCTGCATGTATTACTATGGCAACATATGGCTATGGAACAACATGCGCTTTTTCCCGCCCAGACACTACAGCTTTGCTAGGATTTGCATGAAAATTTCAGGAATGATAGGTGTCATGTAGATCTTTGAGAACCGGTTCAGCTAGTAGTATCAGTAATCGTAAAACAAGATAGTGGCTGTTTTAAATGCGAAGATTGAATAATTTGGAGTTATTTTTTCCCAACTTCAACGTTTAAGGTGCATGCTTTGAACACTTGATTCAATTGAATGAAAGACTGAAGATGAGTATCTACAATTAATGCTCACAAGTGAAACAAGTCAAGGAGGCGGGAGAGAGCTCCTAGCAAAAGAGCTTGGTAACCATTCTAGGATTCGAAAAATTGGCCATTAATCGATGATAACAGTACAGGAGAGTGGCCCCTGAAAAAAAAATTCAGCAAACGTAGCCGATATGAGTATGAAATGAAAGTTTTCATGGAAGCTTTTCAAAACAGTTCTTAAACTGTCAGTTTTTGCTTCAGTGGGGGCACAGGGGGGAAATACATGAAAAATGTGTTTCCTCCCTCGCGAATGGACATCTGAAATAATTATCAAGGGAGATATTTATGAGTATAACAATAACAAAAACCTCAGAAGTCGAAATTCGCTCAATTTTGTTAGAAATAGTATGATCTTCGTATTTCATATTTTCTCCAATAAAATCGTCTTTGACATGTTTCTTGATATTATTCGATCTGGTGACTGCATTTTGTAAATTGAATACAAAACCCTTCTGACATGAGCGTAGGTCTATTTACCCAACTTGTTTTTTTGTTTTTAATCTGCAACATAAAATCACAAGTAGAGGATAGGAAGGTTTTCGAGCAGTTGCTTGAGAAACTGCTCGATTAATACAGGTACACATAGGAATCGACGACATGTGAAGTGCAGATTGCACGAGCGTTGTACGACGATGACGAGTGATAGAGAGACTGGTAGGAAATGGAGGTATTTCAAAAAAAATTGTTATGGTTGCACATTTATTCGACTTAAAATCGATATGGGCATTTCAGAAATATTTTAATATTAATCATAGAATTAACGCAATACTTTTCAATAAATAAAAATTGGATTAGTGGGCATTCCAGAAATGTATTGATATCAATCACAGTATTAATAGGACACCATTCTCACACCAAAATAACGAGCTATTAAAAAACACGTATGTACGCAACGAATGCAACAAATCAAAAAATAAAATAAATGATTCATTATGAGGTTTGATTTTCAAAAGGTTCATTCGATAGATCACCCGTGACTCCTGTCAAACTGTAATGTAACTTTTATTGAGTATTGTTTGACAAATCATTATGGCAAGACTTACACTTCAACAACATATCCTAATCGTTCAGCTGTATTATGAAAATCAGCGATCTGTGAGATTTTTTTCCTGCTCTTACTGCAACTTATGGTGTGCATCTTCGACCAGTAAATTCGCCGCCTAGATTTTGTGATATCAAACCTTGAGATTATTCTCTCTGGGGTTACACGAAGTCTCTCATCTTCATGGATAAGCCAGCTTCAGTCGACGCTTTGGTTGTCCACATTACTCATGTCATGCGCGAGATACCAGTCACTTTGCTGTAACGCGTCGTCTAAAATTGGATCCTCAGGATAATTATGATTATGCGTGTATCTTCAATTCAAAATCAAACCAGACTTTTTAGTTACAACCGTTTATTTCACTGTTTGATAATACTCCACAAACCGTCAAACAAAAACTGCTCACTTCATTATCTACCTCATACTTTTATGCATTATTATTTGTTTATTTAAATTTCGGAAAATTTCAATACGTAGATGAGATCGAAAATCAATTATTGAAGGTGTGAGCGAAATCCATTAATCGATTCGAAAATAAATGTCAATGTGTGGATCAAAGATCATTTAGTGAGGTTGTAAATGAAATTGTTCATTCTAATTGATCGTTGTGTGATAGGAAATGCAAAAATCATTGAATTGGCTTTGTTGGCAGATGAGAAATCTATTCTTTGAATTAAAAAATACTTTCTGAATTTGATGATGAATTCATGAAACGCCCCTCCTTAGATTGCGTGTGCTCACGCATGGAACTATTTTTAAGTTTTAGTACTAAACTGGGTTGTTTCCAAATTTCACAAAGGAACCATACAATGGTAAGTACAATTCAAATAAGAAAAATATCAACTGCTGAACTCACCCAGTATATAGTTTTATGTTTAAAGTGTAACAAGTTAATATGTTCTAAATTGTCAATATTTTTGTGGTTTACATATTCTAAAGTCACATTTGAGTTCTCCGTATAAGAAATGTTCCTAATAATGTTTGGCAACAACATATAATTAGTTATCTATGTGATTTTGTTTCTAAAATTATGATTTCCTATGGATATATTACAATAGTTAAATTTGATAATACTATGTTGTTTCACCATAATTTCTTGATCATTACAATTATGTTTTATTCGGTTGCAGGCAAATTTTTGGTGATAATAATAATATTTTCTGAAATTTTTTCAACAACTTCTTCAGTATTCGGGTTCTCTGTACAGGTTTTTGGATTATCCAATAATTTTTCAATGCATTTGTTCTGGAAGGTAAAAAATTCAATCAAACACGCACTTTGATGATGTCTCTTACCAGAATGAATTTATTATGCTAGTATTTACATATTTATACACATTTTATTTCCTTGCATTTTAATTATGGCTAAGTAATTTGCTGACTTGAGATTAATTGTTTCAATTTTTGACTCCAATAGAAAAATTTGTTGATGGTTGCAGCTCGTGCAAATTGATGGATTGCTGACACGCGTACTCGTGTGAAGTTTAGGAATTTACCAATATGCCGATACAGGTGTTTTGAGTAGACAAATTGTTTTCAGTAGAATTAATGAGAGTAATGTAACGGATGCATCTTAGAAATTACTGCCCGCCATGAACCATCCGAGGTTCTTAGTGATTAAGGTTGGTCGACGTTTCGTACCATGTTGTTCGTTGGGTTTTGTTGTTATTTGGACCTTTTTGCGACGATACCGAAGCAAGAAAAAGCATACTGATGTGATAATCAAGGTGATTATGACAGAAAGGCTGATGTTTGCTCCGTGTTGTCCAATGGTCGACCAAGAAGTAGTCTGGTAGTCCTCGATGACCTCCTGTTCTTGTTGAATGTACGTTCTAAAGGGTTCCTCAGATTTAATGATCTTAGGTGCTGAAAGATTAGGATTATTGTGTTGGTGTATTGTCTGATTTAGAACAGGTGGATGTGGAAGCAGGTAGACGGAAACGTTCCTCGTTGCGGCTTTCCAAGAGGCAGTGAACAGTGAATTTCCGACTCTAAGGTTGCAGTCCTGGTAAAGTCGTATCACTCCAGTATCATTGAGAATCACGTTTTTGTGACCACCTTGACAAATAGTCTGTGCTGGGGTTGCTGATGGCGTTGTAAACATCCAGGTATTTGTATCGTGCAGTTGTTTCCAGACTATACTCTTTAGTTTGAAGGTATGTACGGCACAAGGATCTCTGCCAAATACCTTATGCACCTCATTGATTAAGCAATATGGTTTTAAATTGACATCATAGAGTATACTGGTAACTACTAAGTATTGATCGGCTGCAATCCTCGAGAGGTCGTCAGTAGAAGCTTTAAAATATTGTTGCAAGTCATAGTTCACACCCAAAATTGCTGATGTTATATCAAATGCTTGGAACGTGTTGTTTCCGATGTTTTCTGGAACCGAGGTGGGTTTTATTAAGTAATACGGGCGCTTTTCGATAATGGGAAGGAATGCCGATAATGTTGATACTGTTATCATCCGAATTGATTTGGATGGGTTCGACTACCTGATATAAGATCTGCATATGATCTGGAAGCAGCGTTTGTGTTTGATTGATGTCCTGAAGAGCATCGTTTGCTCTGATGTATTCCCAGATGCTTGTTCGTGAAGCAAGGGTTGATAGTAAACTGGAATACTTGCGGTGAACTTCTTGAAGATAGTTTTCTGCCTGCTGGTATGTAGCCAAGAGGTGAATACTGACTTTATTATGATCTATGGTTTTGTACCAGTGGATCAGTTCATTGATTCGTTCTATACCTCTTTGCAGCTGAACTTGAAATCGGTTTGGTTGGGTACCGATTCTGCCTGAGTTACTGTTGAGGGTTTTCACTGCCCTGAGCATGAGCTTGTCCTGACTGTTCATGGAGCGTATGATTTTCTTTTGATTTTCAGACAAGCCGTTGATGTCCTTGTAGAACTCATCGTTCACACCGCAGACAGCAGTTAAAAGATTTCCTAGCACACCTCTTCGCAGTCTGCTGTGCAGCAGCTTTAGGGTAGACATTTTATGGACAATTTCTTCCTTAAACTCTTCCAAGTGGTGGATTAGCTCAGAGCATCCGATTTCATTTGAAACGCTGGAGCTGGATTGGCAAAGTCTAGGAGATTTTGTTACGACCACTTCTATGTTAGCTTGACCATATTGAAGATTGGTCCAGGTGGGTTGTACTTTTTTCGGAGTTGGGTTTACAAATTCACCTTTAGGTTTCTTTGCGTAGTCTGATAAGTACTCTGACCATGTATTTCCGATTGGTGCGATTTTGGGTCCTTTCTTTTTACTCACTTCTGTAGTCGTTACAAGCGTAGTCGTTTGAGGTAGCTGCTTATGATGGTTTGTTGGAGGCTCTGGGTTTGTATTGGCAAACGGTAGATGGCAGATTTTGACTATGGGGCGTCTAGTGACTCTACCGTGAAGTTTGACGGACACAATGCGAACAATACCGTCTGATCCAGGATGTACATCCATTACTCTTGCGAGTGGCCAATGTGTGGAGGAGAAGTTGTCAGTTTTAACGAGGACAAGATCTCCAATCTGGAGGTTGGGTTGTGTCGTCATCCATTTTGGCCGTGCTTGTAGTCGGCTGAGATATTCGAACTTCCACCGATTCCAGAAATGTTGCTTAATTCGTTGAACTGATTCCCATTTAGAACTGATGGATTTATTTGATGGGATGGATGGTATCTCAAAAAAGTTACATTCCGTCAAAAAGTGCCCAGGAGTAGTCGCTGTATGGTCGTTGGGGTCACTGCTTACCTCACATAAAGGCCTCGAGTTTAGACAGGCTTCTATTTGTGCTAAGAGGGTGTATAACTCTTCGATCGTTAGTAACTGTTGATCAACTGCCCTTATCAAGTGTCGTTTCATCGATTTTACTCCAGCTTCCCAGAGTCCATCAAAGTGCGGGCTGCCGGGAGGAATAAATTTCCAGTGGATTTCCTCGTTCACAAGAAGTTCCTCATAGTGCTTCGCAGCTTCCTTGAATGCCTCCCTCAACTATCTTTCGCTACCTAGGAAATTTGTCCCGCAGTCGCTGTATATGGTTTGACATTTGCCTCGTCGGGCAATGAATCGTCGGATTGCCGCGATGCATGCCGGTTTCGATAGGTCACTAACGGCTTCCAGGTGGAAAGCTTTAGTTGCTAAGCAGACGAAAACGGCGACGTACGCTTTCGTTGTTTTACTTCCACGTCCGCCATTCCATTGAATAGTTATCGGCCCGGCGTAGTCTAGTCCTGTCTGTGCAAAAGGTTTCTCCATTTGAAACCTGGGGGGAGGAAGTTGTCCCATTAACTGATTTCCTGGACGTGCCATGGATTTAAAGCAAATGACGCAATCCCTCAGTATGCTCTTAACGAAACATTGTGCATTGACAATCCAGTATTGTTGTCGTGCGACTGCCAAAACTAGTTGTATTCCTCCGTGTAGTGTTGTCAAGTGATGCTGTTTCACAATCAATTTCGCGAATGAGTCGCGAGAAATTATGGCCGGATGTTTGGCGTCCTCACTGATTGGTGCATGGTGCAATCTTCCTCCAACCCTGAGGATTCCATGGGCGTCAATCCAGGGATACAGGGTCTTAATGCTGCTGCTGTTGGGTACTTTGTTCTTGTTGCGTAATGTATGTAATTCTTGTGGGAAGGCGTGTTGTTGGGATAAGTGTATGCACTTGATTTTCGCTTCTTGTAGCTCTTCGAAAGTTAAAGAACTTATCCGTTGGTGGTTTGAATGGGAAGCATTATAGGTGAATCGACGTATATACGCCACCACTTTAAGATGTTTTGGAAGTGACGGGTATCTCCCGAATATTTCTGGCTCTGGAGTGGGTTCAGTTGCAATTATTGCAACTCAACGTGTTTCATCCGTAACAATTTCCTGTTCAATTGCTGTCAGCGTTGAGTTGCCCGTTATATGAATTACTGGATTGGTAAGCTAAACTGGCCGTTTCCACCATAGAGATGAGTGAAGCAGTTGTTCCGGACGGATTCCCCTTGACGCCAGATCAGCTGGATTGTCATTTGTAGAAACGTGATGCCAATCACTAGGTACTGACTCTTCATGTATAAGGCTCACGCGATTTGCCACAAACACTTTCCAAGTTGCCGCAGGCTTTTGAATCCAGGCCAAGACAACTTTTGAGTCGGTCCAGAAGTATGTTTTAATATTCATCCACTTACATGCTTGTTTTAGCTGTTTCATTGTTTCTAACAGGAGAGCAGCACTGCTGAGCTCAAGCCTCGGTATTGGAATTGTTTTCAATAGAGCAACTCTGGATTTTGCGCTAAGCAAGCTAGTAGATATGCACCCGTTTGCATCCAATACTCGTACGTAAATTGAACCTGCATAAGCTGCATTGGAGGCTTCACAGAAACCATGTAGTTCTATGGTTGCGTTATGTGTGCAGTTGTTCCATCTAGGAATGCGAAGTTTTTCGAGAACTAGTAATTGCTTGCGGGTGTCATTCCAACCTTTTGCTGCGGTTGGAGGAACCTGGTCATCCCATCCAAATTTTAGTAGCCATAATTTCTGCATAGTGATTTTTCCTGTGACTATACACGGTTGTAGCCAACCCAATGGATCAAATAGTCTCACTACCTCTGAAAGTATTGAGCGCTTTGTTAGCTTTTGTTCTTCTGTAAACCAGACTTGGAATGAAAAAACATCTTCTGCAGGATGCCATTGTAGTCCAAGCGTTTTAATTTCGTCTGAAAGAGCTATGTCTACTGGTTTTCGATTTTCTCGATTTTTCTCTGGAATAGCTTCTAAGAGGTCTTTGTGATTAGCTGACCATTTTCGAAGATGAAAACCATCTGTGCAGTACTACTCTTGCAATTGTTTTAAGTAGGCTAAATCATCTGAGCCGGTCAAAAGATCATCGACACAGAAGTCCTGGAGTATCGTTTCAGTGGTTTCTGGGTGAGTGACACGTTCATCAATTCCCAGTTGTTGAAGAGTCCGTATTTTTAAAAACGGTGCGCAGGCTGTACCGTATGTCACTGTGTTCATTCTGTAGTGACAGATTGGGTCTTTAGTAGAAAACCTCCACAATATGCGCTGGTAGTCACGATCGCTGCCATGAACTCGTATTTGCCTATACATTTTTTCTATGTCAGCAGCAATGACGTACCGGTAGTTACGCCATCTCAGTAGCATATGACGGAGATTTGTGTGTATTGTAGGGCCAACATTAACAGGTCATTCAGGGATTTTCCAGCTATTGACCTCTGCGATGTATTAAAGACCACGTGTAACCTTGTCGTGGAACTCGTCTCCTTGATGACTTCATGGTGTGAAAGATAGTAACAATCTGTATTCTGGACTAACTTATCTGGCACTTTTTCCATATGACCAAGGTTTAAATATTCTTTCATGAATGCATGATGTTTCTTTTTTCGCTCGGGATGATTTGAAAGGCGTTGCTCTAGCTATCGGAATCTAATATGTGCAATGCGAACAGATTCTTTAAGTTCTTCTCTGTGATCAATATTCGATTTAAATGGCAGCATAACTGTGTATGTTCCATCTAAGTTTCTACTCGTATTTTCAGAGAAGTGTCTTTCGACTTGAACATCCTCTGGTGCTGGCTGTATTGTGGCTGACGGTTCTTCAATCTCCCAAAAACGCCTGAGAGTTTTATCCAGTTCTTCGTTTGCCACGAAAGATAGAGAGCTCTTATCAGTTCGCATGCTGGCAGTTGATCCGAAGAGAACCCATCCGAGTTTTGTATTTTGTGCGCAAGGCTGGCCATGAACGAACCCATTGTCCAGTAAGTTGCCATAAATATCCACTCCAAGAAGTAAATCGATGTGGGATGGCCGGTTGAAACCGGGGTCTGCCAATTTTAATTTCTTGAGTCGTGGAGATAAAGCAACATTGATGCTCGTGGTGGGTAGTATCGCTATAATTTTGGGGATTATTAATGCTGGAAAGCTCAAAAACGTATCGTTGTCCTTATTCCTGATCAATGCTGTAAGTTCAACTGCTCCTCTGGATATTACGGCTTCTGAACACCCTATACCTCCTATAGACGTTTTAGAGTATTTGCGTGTTAATCCTAATAATTGGACTGTTGATTCTGTGATGAATGATCTTTGTGAGCCGATATCCGATAATGGTAATAGCGTGACAGCTGTACCTTTACTATTTTTTTTACAGTCATGAGTGCTGTTGCAAGCAGTTCTTGAGTGTTACAAAGAAGTGCATTGTGTGCTTGAGTCTGACTGGTGGTTGGTTTGGATGGAGATGATTCCGTAGGCTTTAACCTGTCATCTACAGCGTGCAGTAGAGTATTATGCCGCTTGGAGCAGTTTTTACAAGTTTTCTTGGAATTGCATTGCTTCACTGTATGTTGTTCGGAAAGGCAGTTGAAACATAACCTTTTGTTTTTTGCCAATCCGCGTCGTAAATCCACTGCTGCCTTCTTGAACCGTTCACATTCAAACAACCGATGGGGGTTGGTGCACATAGCTCATCGTAATGTTGCCACTTGTCTAGTGTGCGTGGTAACCTTTTTTGGTGTTCCTGGTTCTGAATATGGCTTCGACAATGTTAATGATTCTAGCATTGTGAATCTTTGGGTGAGGAAAGTTATAAACTTCTTTAGCGTTGGTACTTCTGTGCACTTGCTTATAAGCCTTTGCCATTCCGCTCTAGACTCTTTATCGAGCTTGTTATTCAGAATAAATACTAGAGCAAGGTCAAATCCATCGAGTTTCAATGTTTTAAGGCTTGCGATAAGCTGATTTGCTGTGTTCACCATGTCTCGAAGTCCTGTAGCATAGTTTGCCTGATTTAAACCTGCACTCCACCAAAGTTGCATAAGTTCCTGCGTTATGATCTTCATATTGTCGTATCTTTCACCCAATATTGACCATGTTGCATCATAATTTTCGCTTACTATGTTAAAATGGCTGACAAGTTTTTCTGCTTCACCCTTAAGATTGCTGCGGAGATATTGCATCTTCTGCACATTGGATAAAGCTGCGATCTCGTGAACCATGCATTTAAATAGATCACGAAAACCTATCCAACTCCCATAGTTCCCATCAAATGTTGGAATTTTAATCCGCTCCAACAGTAGGCTGTCACTTGTGTTCACAGCTGGTTGTGGTTGCCCTGAAGAACCAACACGATGTTTGTAGAAACCGTCTTTAAAGATCGTCTTGTGTTCCAAGACCAAATCCTCGATACAGGCATAATCCACGATATATTTTTGCAGTAAGCGTTTTTCGTTTTCCTCCTGCAAATGCGCATGGGTTTTAGCATGTAGTTCTTCACATGCCTTCCACTGGTCTTCAAGACGGGCTAATCTTGTCTCGAAGTATGCTAATGAGTATCTACTGGCCTCATCATTTTTGAAGTTGGAGATGACCGGGTGGTTGCTATCAAAGTTCAGCTTTTGTGTTGCTATTGGAGTGGCCATTGTACTCTTGAATTGCTGATCTGATTTAAATAGCACACCAGTTCTGTCTGAAGAATTGCGAGTTGCTGCACCTACTCTTCTGCAGTGGTTATTCCTAAAATTCAACCTGTGGCTTAAGTCCTTTTGCAACGTTGGGAATGCGGCGTTATTTGCCAAGTTGAACCTGCGGTTGGCTAGAATCCTTCTACACTGTTGAGATTGCAGTGGTGTTTGCCAAGTAAACCTGTGATTGGCTTTGACTCTTCAAAGTGAACCTGTGATCGGCTAGATCCTTCTACAGCATTGAGATTGCGGTGCTGTTTTCTAAGCTGAACCTGCGTTTGGCTTTTAATCCTGAAATTTAACCTATAATCGGCTTGAACCCTCCTGCAACGTTGAGTATTCGGTGTTGTTTGTCTAGTTGAACCTGCGATTAGCTTCAACTCTTCCAATTGAACCTGCGATTGGTTTAGACCTTTCCTCAAATTTAACCTGCGATTGGCTTGAACCCTTCTGCAACGTTGAGTATTTGGTGCGACTTGTCAAGTTGAACCTGCGATTAACTTCAACTCTTCCAATTGAACCTGCGATGGGTTTGAATCCTCCTCTTCAAATTAAACCTGCAATTGGTTTGAATTCTCCTCTTCAACTTGAACCTGCGATTGGTTTGAATTTTCCTCTTCAACTTGAACCTGCGATTGGTTTAGACTTTTCCTCAAATTTAACCTGCGATCGGCTTGAACCCTTCTGCAACGTTGAGCATTTAGTGTTGCATGTCAAGTCGAACCTGCGATTAGCTTCAACCCTTCCAATTAAAGCTGCGATTGGTTTGAATCCTTCTCTTCAAATTTAACCTGCGATTGGTTTAAAACTTTCCTCAAATTTAACCTGCGATCGGCTTGAACCCTTCTGCAACTTTGAGAAATCCGGCTCGACGGACCAATGTTTTGGAAAGTACAAAATTCAATGAAACACGCCCTTTGATGATGTCTCTTACCAGAATGAATTTATTATGCTAGTATTTACATATTTATACACATTTTATTTCCTTACATTTTAATTATGTCTAAGTAATTTGCTGACCTGAGATTAATTGTTTCAATTGTTGACTCCAATAGAAATATTTGTTGATGGTTGCAGCTCGTGCGAATTGATGGATTGCTGACACGCATACTCGTGCGAAGTTTAGGAATTTACCCATATGCCGATACAGGTGTTTTGAGCAGACAAATTGTTTTCAGTAGAATTGATGAGAGTAATGTAACGGATGTATCTTAGAGAGCATTCATTTTTAATGCGTATTAGCTTGCATTCTATGTTTTCTTTGGTGTGAATATAAATTTTGTTTTTATAAGTTATAATATTTTAATATTCTATTAGTAATTCTAAATCATTTGTATTTGGTAATGGTATTATTCTGGTTCTGGAAAAAATTGGTATTTGTATTATAATAAAAACTAGATTTTGTTTTTTAGCAACAGCGATCCAGAGGTTCTGCAATTTGGTTAAGTCAATTTTGCTCAATACTTCTAGCTTTGATAGTAGAATAATATCAGTAACTTCCGATATTTTGTTAAATATTTCTTGTAAATTTTCTTTTACTTCTTGTTGGTATCGAAATTCTAAAAATTTCCTTTCTAAAAGATTTGAATTTTCATTTTATTTATTTATTTTTCTGATAAGACCTGGTGCCCTTTATTAATATGTCGTGTTAAATTTTTAAGTTCATTTTTTACTTGATCATTGATCATAATCTGTTCATTTATGTTGTCTGCAACCATGTTTAAATTCTCAACAATAGTTTCGAAATTTTCTTCCATATCTTGCCTGTCTAATGGAGAAATTTTCGATACAGGTTTATCAGACCTCTCTTATTTCGGTTTGAGTGCATTTATTCGGTTTGAGTGCATCCCTCAGATAATTCTTTTGTATGTGATTATTCAAAATGTATTGAAAATATTTTTCATTAGGTTCTTTGGAAATGCAAGTTATCCGTAATTTGCCAAAATATTTATTTCTCGTGATTCTGTTTTCGCGACCATGTTTAATTATTAGTTGATTATTAAAGTTATTTAGCGGAGATTCAAATATGGGAATATAATATATACTATCTTCATGAGCGCTATGACATGTTGCGCCGGTTGAGTTGTTACGACACAAACTTTCTTCTGTTTCATTTATATTTACATCAAGTTCGGATTCTTTTTGGCAGCCATAATTTTTTCCCATGTGTCTCCTTATTGCTTTATGTCCATTTTTTTCAACATGAAACTCAACCTGTGGAATGCTTCGAGAAAGCGCGTCTGCTATTTTATTTTCCTTACCATTGATATATTCTATTGCAAGCTATATTCCTCTAAACGTGCCTTTCATCTCTGCAGTTTAGAGCTTGCTTCCTTAAAGTTCGCTATCCAAGAGAGCGGTTTATGATCGGATAGTAAATGCATGAGACGCATAAGCCAAAGGACCCAGGTTCAAATCTCGTTGATGAACAACGTGATTTAGTTCAGGGGATTTTTCGGACAGACTACAAGTGTTCACTCAGTGGTGATATGTACTGATTTAATCAGATCATATTATTGCTGAGCAGACACACAGGAGCATGGTACTGACCAAACCAACTTCAAAAAAAATCAATACGGTCATGAAAATGAGATACTCTAACTATCTCTAAGCGAAGGCCCGAGAGGGGCTGTAGTGCTAGAAAGAAGAAGTAAATTTACGTCCGTATAAGTATAGCCTGAAATATTGTATTCCCCATACTTTTGCTAAGAGGTCTTTTTCTATAGTGAATAATTTATTTCATGGTTATTTAGTGCCCGTGATGTAAATAAAACATATAGGGTGTGCATCTTGGGGTAAAACGGCACCAATCTCATAATCAGAGGCGTCTGTTAAAACAAATTTTTTAGAAAAATCAGGATACTTTAGTATAGGTTCTGAAATTATCAATTTTTTTGATTTGAATTTGGAATGAATCGACAAAAAAATTTTCTTAAGTCTTAGAGTTAATGGCCTTGCAACTTTTGAAAAGTCTTTTATAAATTTCCTGTAATATCTGACGAGTTCTAAAAATGACATTATTTGCTTTCTTGTTTTCGGAGTAGGAAAACTTTGAATGGGGTCTGCTTTTTAGGGTTTTGTAAAATAATTTTACAAAACCCTACTAGTTTCGCGACCAGTCTGTCCGTCTGTCCGTCCGTCCGTCCGTCCGTGTATCACAGCAGTTTTTCTCGGAAACTACTTAAGCTAGAAATATCAAATTTTGTGTGTAGGGGTTCTCTTCAAAGTTCAACTAGAAAAAAAAATTTTGTAAGGTATTTAAGGGGGGTCTCCCCATATAGGAGTGAGACCCCCCCAAAAAAAAATTTCATTGAAGGTAGCCGATATGAGTATGAAATGAAAGGTCTTGATGAGAACTTTTCAAAACAGCTCTTACTTTGGCAAAATTTGCTTCGAAGGGCGCATAGGGAGGGGAAATACACGAAAAATTTGTGTCCCCCCCCCCTCGCGATTGGACACCTGTGATCCGAAAAATCTGAAAAAAAATCAGGAATGTAGAACTTGGTGAGTACAACAACAACAAATACGTTAGAAGTCACAATTCACTCAAATTTGTTAGTAATAGTATGATTTATCGATTTTATGTTTTTTTGAATAAAATCTTAACGGTACCCTTAAATTCAATGAAATTCAGTACGTAGATGTCTGTTTATAAGATTGACCTATCCTGAAAGTTTCATAAAGATTGAATCATATTTAGCGAAGTTATAGTGCTTTGAATTTTCCTCTATTACTATGGAACAATATGCGCTGCATTTATTACTATGGCAACATATGGCTATGGAACAACATGCGCTCTTTACCGACTCAGACACTACAGTCTTGCTAGGATTTGCATAAGAGTTTCAGGAATGATAGGTGTCATGTATATCTTTGAGAATCGGTTCAGCTAGTGGTATCAGTAATCGTAAAACAAAATAGTGGCTGTTTTAAATGCGAATATTGAATAATTTTGAGTTATTTTCCCAACTTCAACGTTTAAGGTGCATGCTTTGAACACTTGATTCAATTTAATGAATGACTGAAGATGAGTACCTACAATTAATGCTCATAAGTGAAACAAGTCAAGAAGGTGGGAGAGAGCTCCTAGCGAAAGGGTTTTGTAACCATTCTAGGATTCGAAAAAATTGGCCATGAATCGATGATAACAGTAGAGGAGAGTGGCCCCTGAAAAAAAAATCATCAAACGTAGCCGATATGAGTGTGAAATAAAAGTTTTCATGGGAGCTTTTCAAAACAGTTGTTAAACTGTCAGTTTTTGCTTCGGTGGGGGCACAGGAGAGAAATACATGAAAAATGTGTTTCCTCCGTCATCATCCATCTGAAATAATTATCAAGGGCGATATTTATGAGTATAACAATACCAAAAACCTCAGAAGTCGAAATTCGTTCAACTATGTTAAAAATAGTATGATCTTCGTATTTCATATTTTTTCGAATAAAATCGTCTTTGAAATGTTTCTTGATTTGATTCGATCTGCGTGACTGCATTTTGTAAATTGGATACAAAACCCTTCTGACATGAGCGTAGGTCTGTTTACCCAACTTGTTTTGAATTAAGTTCAATACCCTCTATTGTCGCTATATGTCCAAGGAATTCCGTTTCTCTTTTCATGAAGTTACTTTTGTCTACCTGAATTTTTGAGTTAGTTTTTTCCAGCACATCTAATATCTTTTTTAATGACACAATATATTCGTCCAATAACGTTTTAAATACAATTATGTCATCCATGTAGTTTACCAATATACTCCGAGAGTTGTAATGATTTTAAGTCTACGTGCGAACACGGAACCGACGTCTCATCGGTTCTTGACGTTAAGTCTGAGTAGTGCCAACAGATGGTACCAACCGGTCAACCAATCCGTGCACCGTAACCCATTCACGCGGTGGCTGCTTGTCAGCCAGCTAAATCGGAGAGGATTTCGGTCGCGGGTCTCCGAATGGGTTACGCTCATTTACAATATTCAGCCACCAATACATGCCCGTTTTCAAACGCGTCACCAGAACAAAACCATACGGAGAGGAAACCTATTTTACGTTACTCCGTATTTCTTCATCAATCAGTCAAAGAACAAAGTCTAATTTTTACTTCGCGTTCCCAAATTTCCGACGCGGTACCGAAAAGTACACTACGTTAGCTCATCCCGACGAAAGCTACTCTAATAAAACGGCAAAACACCAAAGGTACCGCGTACCGCGCGCGACGCGAAACCGACCTCAGCGGATTTTCTCAAACCCTACCCTCGCGACGGCATACCTACCTTGCACCTCATTTCCCGCTGAAAAGAAGAACCACTGGAAAGGAAAGTCGTTGTTAAGGTTAGCAATACATAGTTTTTTTATTATCTCATAAAAACAAAGGGGCTATATATATTACAGTCTTTCTGACGGTACTCCTTTTTTTTGTCTTCTATCTTACTTGTATTATTTTGTGTTTAAGAATTAGTTTAAAGAATATGAAAAAAAACCTACAATTCCCTATAATCTATTAGTAGAATCCTAACCGCCATCGGCAAAAGGGTTGTGCTTATGTTATCAAACATTTCTTGAGAGTACCATATTAAGTTAGTACTTATTATTATTTCTATTACTTATCATTTATAAACATGGGTTGTATGATTTCTTGTTATTTTTTTTTTCATGATTATGTATTATATATTTTATATATGCTGGCATTTTACTGGTACCGATTTCTAAATTCAATTAAGATATTCTTAAGGCCCAAGGGTATCAATTATGATAGGAGGTGAATTTTCATTTTTATCAATTGTCAATGATTTTGTTTATTCTTTAAGAATATTAACTTCACATTTCTAAAATACAAAAAAAAATAAATAATTAGATGCGAATAACTCGACGTTACTATACGAAATACTCATAAAAAAAGGGAATATATTCTTCTTGTTTAGATCACACTTTTCCAAATTCTTCTTTGAGATTATAAGATATTTTGAGGCACACTCACTAAAATTATAATATTAAGGACGGCCACGTTGTTGAAGCTGTTGTTAATGCTGTTGTGGATCTTTTTTTTTTCATTATTATATGCATCATTTGTTAGAGTATTAATAGGGTCGGTTTTATGTCGTATTATTATTTAGGTTACTGTTAATTATTAACATAGATCATTTATATATATATATATATATATATATATATATATATATATATATATATATATATATATATATATATATATATTATTATCATTTGTATTATTTTCTATTTATTAATATGGTTTGTATTATTTTTTTAAGATGGTAGGGATTATCCGTTATTTCTTATTATGATTTGTAAAATTCCTAACAATTTATATGGATTAGTTGTTATTATTGTGTTTGTCGTTTCAACATATTTACACCCGATGATAAACTAATGCGGATAATCTGATACACCTCTCAAAGTTTTTGTTTTTATATATATAGACATAAGTCTAATCAAGTTATAATAAAATTGACTCCATTGCTTGAAGTCAGAATACAATTTCCTGATTTTCTGGAATGTAAGATTTACAGGTAACTTACAATTATCATTAGATGTCGGTATTTAAGAGATTGCTATTAAAAGTAATTTGTGTGACCCGTATCCATTTCATCTAACTGATAAAGGCTTATCTTAAGTCTATCTGAAAAACATAATTTCCTCATTTCCCTTTTTTTTGCCTTTCTGTGAATTTTTGGTTGTAGCCTTCTCCTATCTAAATGATAGAAATAAGATACATCGGAAAATGATAGGGCACCACTATTTAGGCTTATATTGTTTTCTGAAATTTTCACCAAAATTTACGTCACCCTTCATTATTTTATCGTAAGTATAAATAATATTGCATTTGGGAAAAATTATCGTGCTCATTTAGATCTTAAAAGTAAGTAGGCAAGATCATCCAATATTTCATATATATGAAATAAAAAAAAATGGAATAGTCCTTACTGAATATAGTTAGACCGGGAATTTAAGTAAATCACTACTCCTCTTAATAAATGTTACCTCGTTTTTTCGTTGAGTGTTCATTATGCTTATGAGATTTGGTGAAAGCGTTTGTAGCGGCAGTTGTAGTTTTTTTTTTGAATGAATTCAAGAGCGTCTTCTCCTTTGAACTATGATTGGATGAGTTTTTCTCCTTGTCTATGCTCTTCCCTTTTTCTTTATTCTGTCCTTGTTTCTGTTCTTAAACCTTGGTAGTTCTGAGGTCAAATGGTGGGAACATTCATTGCACCCTGTAGTACTGCTAAAACGGCTGGTACGGCATTGAAGGTGGGTATATTGTTGGCACAACTGCTGCAAACTGATCCCTCGGTATGTTGCTTATCGGAGCCGGTGGATTAGCGCATAATAAACGGCACCGTTCGTTGCACATATAGTCTGCTCCTAAATAGCAGGAAGAATCCGGAAAAACAGACTATTAGAGCGGTGAAACGAAAACTCACTAATCGAATCGTAGTTACAATGCTACTTTTTAGGTTACCTTACATACCTTTCCGGTTGCTCGTAATCGTATTCTTCTTCTTTTTCCCAATTCCTGCAATCCGACTTTTGATGGAAACGCTTTCCACAATATTAACAAGGATATGGCCGTGTATCACTCTGTATAAGTAAGTGAGTCGATAATGTACTTGAGCGTTTGAATGTTTTCACACATTGTTTGCACTGAAAACTTTGTTCGCGTCGTTTCTCCTCCGTATCGCAATTTCTCATCGACGTTACGACATCGCCTCCATGCACTATAATCGCCGTGGAATCAAGTCTTGCACTTTCCGTTTCAATTTTCACACTCCGGGACTACCTCGTGGGTGGCGGCCACTACCTCCACACTTCAATTCCATGTGGCTGTCAAATTCTGTTAGCATCCCACGACAAAATAGATTTGGGATGCGCACTGGTCGCAGCCAACACAAAATGACAAGCCACATAGCAGCAAAGTGTGTTGGTAGTGGTCACCAGCGGCGTCGCATGATTCATTACAGAGTATATCATTCATCAGATCTGAAACGTTGCCGGGGTGTTTTTTTTAACCTAAAAGGCATTCTAGTAAACTCGTAATGTCCCCTGTCAGGAGAAAACGCAGTTTTATCTTCATGTACTTCTGCCTGGTGGAACGTTTTGCCAAGTCAAGGGTTGTAAAAGACATGGCCCTACCTAGCTTATCTAATATATCATCGATATTAGGTATCGGAGACTTATCATCAACAGTGATCTCATTTAATTTTCAATAGTCGACCACCACCCTTGAATAACGGTTCAATGATTCTATCAATTTTTTCCTTTGTCCTATATTTAAATAATCTGCCTCCAACAATGAAAAAGGTTTCTTTTTCATTATTGTATCTATTTATATATTCCTCAGAATCTTCTTCATCTTTAGAAGAATAAAGCTTAAACGGTTTTATCATCAAATTTTATTATTTTGTCTTTTGAATCAATTGCCACATGATAGCTTTGAAAAATATTATTTTCCAACAATCCATCAAAATAATTACTGAAATCGTACTCCATAAATTGAAACTTCCTATCTCCTGCAAATTCTATGAAATGTTTTATTTCGGCTTTGTGGGAATAAGATAAGTTTGAGTGAAGCGTATTTATATTAGAAGCCCTCTTCGGAACACGTGACATAGGATTACACAGATTTGGTTTTATAACACTCATACCAGCACCTGTATTATGAGAAATCTTAAAGGAGGACCACCATAAAAATTTATTCTGATATATTTTCTTATACTTGAAGATTAGCAACATCATAAGTTTGATTTGTGTGGATTTGTTTAGTCTGATCTATTTCCATTGGTTGAGGAGGAACGAATTTGCGTATTCGATTCCCTAGTGAACTGTCAAATTTTTGATTGCAGAAAGTATTATATACTTTGGTAATCGAACGGTTTATTAAAACTGTTAAATGGTTGGTAACCATTAGGGGCTAAAAGCTGATTAATTTGAAAATGAGAAAATGATTTGACTATTGTTGATGAGCCTTGAAAGGTTTTTATTAGATTATCAATTTCTATGTTGCGTTCTACCATCATTGTAATACAAATGTCCTGTTTCAGTTAAAATACTAATTGCTTTGTCAATGCTATTAGGATTTCTGCAAAAAAGGAGAGTTCTACTAGGCTCTGGTGTATTATTTGTCAAAACTTCAACAATAAGCCTGTCTTTTTTTTACAATCACTTCCGGTCAGTTAGAATGGTTGTCTTGCTGTACCTTTATATTTAAAGCAGTTAGTCTTTTTCGTACAATATTAATGAGCTCAATTGCAGAACCCTGAAACTTTGTAGTCCTTAGTTCGTTCAGCAATCGAGAACTATTTTGTTGATCCTTAAAATTTGTGTAAAGTAAATTTCTAATCTCATCCCACTTTTCTAAATGCGGATTTGCATCTATTATTCGTTTTGCTTTACTTACAATCTTGCTTTTAGTAATAGTTCAAATAATTTAATGAAATGCATTATTATACGCTGACTTAGTTGATTCCGTTTGGTCAACCATATCGACAAATCCTTTTAACTGCTCTCTGTCACCATCAAAAATTGATAATCTCGATTATCACCAAACTCAGTTTAGTCCCCTTGGATTCAGCGCCCTAACGTCTTTTATTACCTGTTGTCATTTTGATAAGAAATTTGCCTGATTGAGTCCCTCTTCAATGCAGCTTTGTGTAATATCCTTTCACGCAACATTCTAGCTCCCCACCGGGGGAATGCTGACCGACAGGAATACTCTTGAAGGCTAGCATTTTTTGGGGAGTTCCACCCCCATGTACCCGAGGAAATTCCCGCAGGGGGAACGCCGGTCGACATGAGCACTCTTGGAGGCTAGCACGCCCCTATGGACCGAGGATAGGGGGGCGCCATGAGGTTCCCTCCTGGGATGACACATAATGACCCTCATTGGATCTGGACTACGCTTAGGACAACGAACTGGAATTGATGCTTTGAGCTGGCGGATATGATGGTTGGGACCTAGTTGCTTTGAACAGTAGCGCCGAGATGACACTCTTGTGTGAATGGCTCCAATTCAACTATCATGTCATCTCTTTTCTGGTAAAACCTTGGCAGGCCTCGGCGTACGTTCGAAGTTCTCACCATTGGGTTGATGGTGTAGGTTCGGCTAAGACGGACTCCCGATTGGCGCTGGTCTGACTCTGAGCACTAGTCCCCATACCAACCCCTCAAATGGCCTCCCTGCCCTGCAAAGACCAAAAAGCTGACTACAGACACGATCGGAGGCTGCGGCTCCCAGGGGGACTCAATAAAACTGGAGCAACCAAAAACACTCAAAAAAGATAAAAAAAACCCAAAAAAGAAATGAAAAATAATAACAACGGCAATGCAACCAGCGATTGCAGCCATGATGTTAACAGTACATTGAAAGCGGTACTAATTATAACAAAAACAACGAATAATACAATGATAGTGAAGACGGACAAAAAATTGAGATTAACAGACAGTCTGGTCCAGACTGAGATTCCTGCGGCTCGGGTGCAGCAAAAAAAATTATGTGAACGCCAGAGCGACCTATAAAGGAAAAGCGGGAAACTCTGCAGGATGCTTCAGGTGTTCGAGCGGTGGAAGAAAATATAAAGAACATCGAGAATTCAATGGTCACTGCTGCGATCGTTACTGAAGTGACCGATGCAAGTGTCATAAATCCCAACATAATAAACAACCATCCTGAAGAGAACGAGACGATTATGGTAGAAAAAGAAACGAGTGACCAGGTAAACAAAGCGACGTTGTATGATTGCATCGCCAACGTCGAAAAAGTGGCGGAAGTACTGCATTTGGAAACGGAAAGCGATAAACTTTCCTAAGGATGGTTGCAAAGTACAATTGCCACCCAGCGACACGAAGAAGAACGGTTATTCTGAAGAGCGGGAGCTGTTCTGAAAAGAATACAATCTGCATGCGACTCAACAAAGCAGTAAAGATTGGGCTCCTTGGACTAGAGGAGCTCCTAGACCGCATAGGGCATTATCGGAGGAGTTGGTTAAAGGTCAAAGACGAGCAGAAGACTAAAGAAGCGCTGGGGCCAAATCTAGAGGCCACACGCTGATAGCTCGACTTTTAAAAATCAATACGAGAATGGCGTCTAGCCCAATCGAAGGAGATCGGGATAAAAGAAGGAATGACGAGGTACTTGATGGGCGTGGAGCACCAGAGCACGAGTTCCAGACAGTGCTTACAAAAGGAGCAAAGAAAGCCGCAAAGAAACTCCTTCAAAAAGTGCCAGAAAGTAAAGTTCGCACGAACGCCCAACAAGAAATAAGACATGATGCAAAGCAGGAAAAACAGAAGCCCCGACAAAAACCCTGGCAGCAGGCACTGCTCAAAAACTCCCAAGATGGCTAACTCTAGGCGGAGGTGCTGTGGGACGTCAGGGGAAACGTAAAGTCAAGGCAAAATCAGAACTTCGATGGTCCGCATCTTGCAGCTAAGCCTACACCACAGTTCGACCACCCAAAATCTGCTTGAGCAGTTTGCAAGGGACATGGAAGCCGAATTTATGCTGCTGAGTGAGCAACACCATGATAAAAGTCTTGCATTATGGTATTCTGGGTATTCTGAAGAAACTGGTACTGCCGCCATCTGGGTACGGAACACTGATTTCCCAGCGGAGAGTTGTGGAGGTGGGGATGGTTTCGTGTGGGTTCGGTGCTCTTTAGTGTGTACATAACGCCGATATAATCTTTCCAAGCCAAGTGTAATGCACTGGAGGGCACTGTCTCGAACACAGAGGGCAACTTACTCGTTGGGGGAGACTTCAACGCTAAAGCAATCGAAAGGGGCATGCTTCAAATAGATCCGCGGGAAAACGAATCCTAGAAATGGGGGCCAGGATGGCACTCGTTGCACTAAACACCGGAAATATGCTGAATTTCCACCGTATTGGCTGTGAAGGCACCATACCGGACGTGACATTCGGCTCGGAGTCCTTAGTACGGAGGATACACAATTGGAAAGTATTAGAGGACTACTCAGTCAGTGATCATCAGTGCATTCTGCTTGAGATCAGTGATGTTGCCTTTCGACGTCTGTGTTCTTGGCTTTCTCCAGCTGGATGTCGAGGTGCTCAAAGCAAGTGAGCCACTGCAGGGAGCTTCAGAGGGAATGGAAGAATCGGCAGCTCAAAATGTGGTGAACTCAACTATGAGCATCATCACGACTGCTTGCAAAGCTTCTGTGCCTTGTCGAAGACCCCGGCATGGCAAGCCCCCAGTGTACTGGTGGTCAACCGAAATCATTGAACAGTGAAGAGAGTGTCACAATCTCGACGTGAGGCTCAACGGGCACTTAATCGTGACGAGGCATGCAACCGGATGGCAGCAAATAAATCGGCCAAGAAATATCTTCGCAAATTGATTACTAATCGCAAAGCCCGCTGCTGGCAAGAACTAGTGGACAATGTGAACAAGAATCCGTGGGGCCTTGGCTACAAGCTAGTTAAGCGGAAGTTTGGCGCCCTACGGAAGCTTTGCATACATGATGCGGAAAAGGTGGAACAGACAGTGTGGGGACTCTTCCCCGCTTGTCCCATCTATGTTCACACTGTCCATGGTGAAACAGCAGTCGAATGTCCACCCTCCTTCACACAAACAGAACTGGAGGAGGCAATCTTTTCACTGAAAGCGAGGAAGGCTCCAGGTCCAGATGGTGTTCCGGGTGAGGTGTTGCGGCTTGCCTATCACCATTGTCCTGACTTGCTGTTCAAAACATTCAACACTTGCCTACGGGATGAGGTTTTCCCGTTACGATTAAATGTGGCGAGGCTCGTGCTGATCAGCAAGGGGAATCCCAAATTGCCGTCTGCATACCGCCCATTTCGCATGCTATACACGGCTGGGAAAGTGCTAGAGAAACTCATCAAGGGAAGACTCACTGACGCGATTCGTGCTGCTGGGTACCTATCTCCTCGGCAGTACGGCTTCACTATCGATGCGATTGCAGGGGTGGTGAGCGTGGTCCAAAAGGCAAAGGCATATAGTCGCACCAAGCGACGGATCGTCCTGTTTGTGACACTCGACGTCAGGAATGCCTTCAACTCAACTAGTTTGGTGGGTGTTCTGGATACGCTGGGAACTCCTTTTCAAGTTCCAGAATATCTAATGCAGCTTTCGAGGGACTACCTAAAGGACCGAAGCCTGCTGAAATTACATCGGGTGTTGCCCAGGGTTCATCCTTGGTTCAGACCTGTGGGACGTGTTTTATGACTTGCTACTGAGACTGGAGATGCTAGATGAGTCGCGCTTGATTGATTATGTGGATGATGTTGCGGCTCTGGTCACCGGACGCACCGTTGAACAAGTGCAATTTAGGCTAGGTAGGCTAATGCGCCGAGTGAGAGGCTGGATGACTGCTCGCGGGTTAAGTTTAGCACTGGAGAAAACCAAAGTGGTCATCTTGACAAAAAAGAGAATCCCTAGCGTAAGGATGATTGGTATTGGAGACTTGCAAATCGAATCGAAGCCATCGATGAAGTATCTGGGGCTACTGATCGACTCGAAAATGAGTTTCTCTGAGCAAATCAGAGCAACGGCTGAGAAAGCTGCTTCGGGAGTATTGGCTCTGAATTGACTTATGGCCAACGCGGGGGGACCCAGCCTATCAAGAAGACGCCTCTTGGTGACTGTTGAGGGGTCAGTGCTACTGTATGGAGCAGAGGTATGGGGTGACGCTCTCAGCAAGGAGGTATACCGAAAACGTTTAGCACAGGAACAGAGGAGAGGAACTCTGAGGATCGCATCCTCGTATCTGTCAGTCTCTGATTCAGCGGTGAAAGTTATTGTGAGCGTGATGCCTGTCAGCCTTCTTGCTTGAGAGCGCCGCGCTATTTATCGGCGTCAAAACGAGGATGGTTCTTCGCGAAGAGTAACAGCGCTCTCTCAATGGTTGGCAGAAGTCTTGGGTGAATTGCTTGAAGGGAAGGTGGACTGTGCGCCTCATACCGGATGTGAGACCGTGGCTAAATCGAAGGCATGGTGAGACTGACTTCTATCTGACCCAGCTTTTGAGCGGGCATTGGTGTTTTCAGTCTTACCTGCACACGATTGGTAAGTCATGGTCCCCCGATTGTTGGTATTGCCCAGAAGAGGAAGACAATGCCTGCCACACATTTTTTGCATGCATAAAATGGGACAGGCTACGAAGACCCCGCTACGGGGAGACGGATAATATAGCTGCGGTGATGCTCGAATCGGTTGACAAATGGAACCAGGTGGCACATTATGTTCGGGCAGTCCTAAAAGATAAAAAGGGACTCACAGCGGCCCGGGTTGTTGGGGCTGAGAGATCGCTTGTTCAGCACTTCCTCTTCTCCTCTCCTCTCCCGCTAGGAGAGGGATCCCCCAGTTTGAAGGTGCCTTACGGCGTAACAAAACGAGACCTGACCCGAAGTAGTGTGTCAAATGGTTCCAGGCTAGATTCTCAGGTTGACAGGGAAGGTGTTTAGTGGGTTGTCCAATCGCCTTCTTGCGAACATGGGAGTCTCACACTCTGTGCGTAAACGGGCATTCACCTCCCTACCACCAAAAATAAAAAAAAGCCTTCTAGCTGGAGATGATGCGCAATTTTTGCTTACGCAAAAATACGGTTGACTGGTATGAACCTCGTGCCTAAGCGCACAAAATTACTCGTTACACACTTTAAATAGTTATAGAGTTTTTATCTAGGGTCCCCCTCCAGCAACAGATAGGATTTTGAAGTCAGACTCAGACACTTGACTCCCTAATATTCAAAACTCTTCGCTCGTATTTTTATTCTGGAATTATTTCGCAGAAATTTAAGATCCGCGATTTGCACGGTTTTCGTCCGCGACACTTTTTTCCATATCCTACCCACTGCGCTAATTATGATTATGCGTGTTTCTTCGATTCAAAATTAAACCAGAATTTTTAGCTACAACCGTTTACTTCCCTGTTTAATAATACTTCACAAACGGTTACACAAAAGCTGCTTACTTCATTATCTACCTCATACTTTTATACACTATTATTTGTTTATTTAAATTTGGGGAAATGTCTATACGTAGATGAGATCGAAAATTAATTATTGAAGGTGTGAATTTAAATAAATGTCAATGCGTGGATCAAAGATCAATTAGTGAATGTGTAAGTGACATCCATTAGCAAATAAAATCATTGTTCATTCTAATTGATCGTTGTGTGAAAGGAAATGCAAAAATCATTAAATTGACTTTGTTGACAGATGCGAAATCTATTCTTATAATTAAAACATACTTTCTGAATTTGGTGATGGATTCATGACAGGATGGACTATTTACGGCGTAGCTATAGTTAAGATAAGTTTTTAAAAATAAATATTACTGATTGTTCTTTTCACTCACAATAACATTTTTAACAATGGAATTCAACTTTATGCCTTTTATTTGCAATGAAAACCAAATCTCATAATGATTCATCCTATGCATATATATATATATATATATATATATATATATATATATATATATATATATATATATATATATATATATATATATATATATATATATATATATATATAAATATATATGTGTGTGTGTGTGTGAGTGTAGGGATCAGCGACAGCTGCTATATTCTCTTCACTTCGTGCTGGATGCGGTATAATCGGTCGAGTATCATTCAATCATGTATGCTGGGTCTCAAATTTGCGGATGGTTTTGGCTCTAGTGGTTTCAGTAGATCAACGATGCAAACCGTAAGTTGCTCTAAGAGTACGAAAAACATTTCTCACAAAACGCTGATTTTCGTAATACAGCTGAAAAATTTGGATACGTTGTTGTGGTGTCTCTCCCTTATGATTTGTCAAACAATACTGATTTAAAATTGCATTACAGTTTGACAGGAGTCATGTGTGATCTGTCAAAAAAAGCCTATTGAAAATTAAACCGCATAATGAATCACCCTTTATATAGTGAGGGCTGGGATACCTGGACTCAAGGGACCATGGTTAAAATATATGTGCATCATTGCTTAATACTTAAGATGAGTTAAGTGGATTTAAACTTGTTGTTTTTCTTGTGCATAATGGTCAATTTCTGTAATTATTTTCAATTGTCAGGTAAAAAAAAGGATAGCCAGTGAGAAAAGTACATTATTCGTCATGTTTGTTCCATTCTATATATTTCGGTATCAATAATGACAAGGTCTTTATTCTGTTACTCTGAAATATTTGCTTCGATAAAACTATATAAACAACAACTGGATAAAAAGCTGAATATCTGCTTTTAACAGAGTTTAATGATTCTAGCTTCTGTAGTTCCTCATGGATTCTCAGAATTTGGCTTAAATTGAAAGTGATCATGAACTTCATTCAATTATTTGAAATGTACGTTAAAGCAAATGTCCAATTCAATTCACTAAGTTAAATGTCACTGCAATTCAATGGAACCAGCATTTTACTTCTGCTGTGCTCTTTTGTTAAAATATAATGTCATTCATTACATTGTTCCAAAATTCATAATCCCACTGAAATTAAAACCGCGAATCAGCCAACATCCGATTAATAGTAATTAACTATCAGCCTAACATTCATCTTTTTGGCATGTTTTATTGGAATGAAATAAAACACAGTCGGAAAATCGCCAAACATGCAACCTTCCAACCAATAACGCATATTTGCCATCAACTAAACCGTGCATTAATTTGTCCTTCGAACATGATCCCCATAATTATTTGCTTCCACAAGCATCTACGTCCATCCTACAAAGATTCGTGTCAACCCGTGAATGTGGACATGTCAATCCACAGATTGAGCTTACATCCATGAACAGGTCATTTGCATAGACGCCCGGTCATTAACAACTTGACGAGTTGGTTCACCTGTGCCCAGGGGAGAAATATGACACCTGTTAAAATTGAAAGTAAGATCGCGTGTTGCGTGCAGGATAGAAGGGAATGAACTATATGCGCATATAATTAGTCTTACTTGGTTTGATATTTATTAACCCGTGAGTAGCAGAGGTAAAAATAAAGGTGATATATTTCTTCATAATATGGAAATAATTTGTTTTTTTTTATGATATTTTTGTGTTACAAAGTTAGCATGTGAATTGCCAATATTAACAAATCGAAAGATATATTGCAGAATAATGTTAAGCGTTGGGTTAAAACTTACATCGGTATGTCGTCGTTTGGTTCTATTGGGGAAGATATATTCATGCTACAATTTATTTCAAATCCATATTCATAAATGCTCACCCTTGCTGTGATACAAGGTCTGCAAATAGCGTCAAAATATTCACACGAGTAGCTGCAGACTCAACCATCCATGGATTCTCTTCAAATTACACAAAAGATTCAACAAAATTTGACCATTCTGTCAGTACAAGTTTTCCTACCTTTAATTTCCGGATACCGGAACAAAAGAGTTCCGGTCCATGAGCAAGCCTCGCGCTGGAATGCAAGTGGGAGGTGTCCTGATATGAGTTGGCTGGCCCTGGTTAGATTTCTACAGTGCAAAAACTTGTAATTAGATCAGTAAAAATATGGTTGAGGGCTAAATCTTTAGTTTAAAGATTCTGTTTCAATTCTGAATTTTAGCTACAATCATTATCATATTTTCCTTACGGTTTGCATCCCTTTAGTTTTCCCCCCTATTGAATGTTTATAAAACTATTATATATGAGACCGACTTTATTCCATTGTCCTAATATTCTTGGCTCGACTATAATTGCTACGTTTCTAGCTGAGTGCACAATTTCACACATGTCCCATGAGAATGTTGAAATGTTAAGTGATTCTGATTTTTAGAATGGGGCGGACCATCAAGTTCTGATCACCACCATTACCATCGTCATCATCATTATTAGCATTTGCTGATAGTGGGGACAACATTGCATTTATTACACTCGATGGACCTTGCGGATGGCGATCTACCATCATCTATTCCACTTGTATCTAGCGCATGTATACAAAAGGGAGATGAATGTAAACACGTATGTAAGTACACATGTGGATGCGAATTGAATTATTTTCTAAGTACATGTCGTATGGCTAATTAAAAGCTCCCCGTTGATATTTTTTTTTAAATAGTAAAGGTATTCTTTGACAATCATGTTTTATTTTTTAATTCGTTATTTTAGTGAAAACTTTGAACTTAGGGAGTAACTGACATTAAGTCTCACTCAGTAGCTCGTGCGATCCTAAACAGTTTGGTTGCAATTCGCGAGTGATTGCGCCAAAAGGTTGAAAAACGGTTCGGAATTGTTGGATTTGTATTAAACGAAAACTATAAAATACAAGTTGCGAAATATTTGGTGACATTAACGAATTGTTTAGGATTATAAGAACACAGTGTGATATTTTTTCAGTGATTGAAAATTTTATTGAAGTGCTGAAAAGAGAGATTAACATCCCCATTTGGAATATAACGATTCGGATATTTCAACTTTTTTTCGATTGAAAGTAAGTGCAATAAGTAACTTGACTACATTGAGTATTTTTGATATTCTAGAACGCCTCCATATATTCTAGGCATGAGATCAAACGAAAAAGTTAAGCCAGTAACCTGGATTGTTTGTTAAATATTTATTTAAGTTTCAATGAATTGTCCCAATTCTGAGCACTCGCTTTGAACGAATATTTTATTTGTCTCTTCATAAATTCTCCCAATACCTACAAGTTAAATCTTAGTTTCGAGAAAACTACTTCATGAAGTTAGACTCGTTTCTCAAACTTCCACATCTTTTTCCTAAATAGTGCTCTTTAAACCAATTGAAACATAAATGTATATCATTTTAACAACATTCCCAAAAAATTTTATCAATATATACTTCTTAAACATTTTAAAGACGTATGTATTTTGAATGCATCGAGTAAGCCAGCAAATCAGCGGAACTAGTCCAAGTAGGGTTGGATTCAGAACTCTTGCTACTTATGCTAAGGCAGAGTAACTCAAATCTTATTGGTTAGAACGAGCTTTGTTATGAATGGTTTTTTGAACAGATTAGCCTATGGAGCCCTAATTACCAAGGATTTGAAAATAAGGTAGTAACCACAGCGTTAAGCTTGAAACTTGATCAGCATGAAATGCAAAATTCAAGTATATTTCAACCCCAAAGTTTAATCTGATTGCTTGCTAGAAGAAAGCCAACTACAATTTTCAGAAGGGACTCAAACGTAGCATAAAAACCCAGCACTATTTGCTCTTCGAAACCAAAATATATTTCCTTTTAGAATCTATGATAACATTTTGAAAACTCCAGGGATTATTTAAAACCGGATTAATCAACATTAAGTTTTGGCTCGAATAATTTCTTACTCTTGCAGCATAATTGAAATTGATGAACCTGAGAAAGTCAGTAACTTTTCTTCACAATTTAGCAAGCAAATTTTCAAGATATAGCTATCTCCGTTTTAATAATTGTTTAGAGTTCAATACACAAAATCTGCTTTCCAAGAACTGAGCTTTGAGTGATCAACCTGGAAAAGTTTTTATGGCTTTAAAAAATAAAGTGTTATGAAGCCTTATCAGAATTTCATTCTATTACTTCATATATTTTATCCGCAACTTTTAATACGACTTCTTCTTCTTCTTCGTAGCACCAGAGCCACACTTGAGCCTTCGATTCCTGCAAATAACGCCTACAACTGTCTATGTCCATCGACCGCGTCCTCTAATTTCGAAATTTGAGCAGCGATGAACGATCTTTACTGACCGAGTCAGACAAGCATTTCCTCGGTTTCCCCACTGGTCTCCGCCCTTCAGTTCTTTCAACGAATACCTATTTGGGAATCGATTACCCACCCAAACGATTAACGAGGCCAGCCTAATGCTGCTTTCACAGTTTTGCAATCGTTGAGACCTCCGGCTCGTCAAAAATTTCATGCAGTTCATGGTTGTATCGAGTTTTCCATTGGTCCTCGTTTAGTTTAGTTCCTATTATTCACCTCAGGACCCGTGGCTCAACCCATAACATAGCACTGGTCTTATCTCAGATTTGTATACTTGAAGATTTGTTTTTCCATATACGCAGTAGGTCTTCAAAATCATCAAACTGAATGAACAATTTTATTTGCGAGCTGTATTTTTCGGCATATTTCATCTCTTTCATTATCGGTTCTCATTATCTTGGCTCCCAATTATACAAATTTGTCCATATTTTTGATAATGTATTCGCTAAGTTTTGGGCATTTTACATATTTTTCTTCGACTGCGTTATGACCTTTGCTCTATTCTCATTGATTTGTAGCCCTACTAGTTTTGCTTCACTGTTGAGTTTCAGGAAAAGTTCTTTGGCAGTTTTCAATGACCGTGACAGAATGTTGATGTCATCTACATAGGCTACCACTTGGTACAACTTGCATAGTAATGTACCCCTAGCACCGACAGGTAGCTTTATTATGACATACTCCAGAACCGAATTGATTTGCAATGGGGCCAGCCCATCCTCCTGCTTTAATCCGATGTTTATGTCAAAGGCGTCGTTATTGATGTAGACGTTGGAGGTTCTCGACGTCACTGTCATTTTGGTAAGACGGAATAATTTGGCTGGGATGCAAAAGAAAGTATTATCTGGTACAGTACGTTACGATTAAAAGTGTCGTATGCTTGCTTAAAGTCAACCAATATTTTGTGCACGCCTATGTTGAGCTCCAAGCGTTTTTCAAGTAAAGTAGGTGACTCAAATAAGGCCTACCTCAATTTTTTTATTATCTTGCTAGCGGGTTTATAATAACAATGCACTGGTAATTTGAAATACTTATATTTATTTACTAAACTTTGTAATAAATCAAACGAAATTGCTTTAGAAACAAAAATCACACTTTTATGAGCACAAATAACAAGAAGTCACTTTGGCCTTATTGGGAACCCTGTGTCTTAATAAAGCCTTAATAAAAACAAGTAAACATTCAACTTCTTAATGAATACAAAACGTTGTTAATACTTATATTAAATTTTATAAGATCCCATTAATTACTTTTGATTATTTTAGATCAGGTTTAACGAGTTACTCATCATGCAAAAGTACTTTTTTAATCAGCCTTTTTCATCTTTCTTTTAAACAATTCCCTGGACAGTAAAATATTTTATCAGCGGGTGTGAGTCCAACACACACCTCATGATATCAAACGCCACAAGTAAAACATTGTCGCGTATCATCAACTCGATCTTCTTTACAAGCTGGACAGTACCAAGAACGTTTATTATCGTGACGTTTTGGTTTAGATTCCGTAAGCTTATCTGCTGTCAAAGAAGCAGTCTTCACTGAGGTTCGCTTTCGCGTTGCAGCAACTGCAGGTTGTGCAGATGTACAGCCAGTAACTGATGCTGATTTTGGTGTCTTTGTGTTAATCTTTATCATGGATAAAGTACCAGGAACATCTTCTACTCTTGACGATGTTACAGTAGTCTGTGATGTGGAATTCGAAGCACTGTCACCAAACAAATCTTTTGTTACCTCTTGAGCCCTGTAATTCAGAGACTTCTTGTGTGGAGCAGTCGCTACAACTCTAAACTTAAGAGTTGGTAAAAATTCATGAATCTCACACGTGGTTGATTGATTGTCTATCTTCTGTGGAGTTCCAGCATTCGAATTATTTTTTGGGAGCAAGGACAGTGGCAAATTCTCAGTATCTGTGCTTGACCCATCTGAATCTTTCACATTTGCAGTTGAAATCTCTTGTTCCCCCGAGTCATTAGATAAGACAGCAATATTCTCACTGTTTGTAGGCTTTAGAAGTTCTGACAATGCAGAGGGCGTAAACGGCTCGACAGAAACAGCATCTGGGTTATATGGATATAACCCTGTAGCGCGTAACCCATTCGAGATATTGGTACATTCCGGCTATACTAGTGAGAGAATGACGTTAAAGCTTGTCTTGTTAAGGGTTCGTTCGGAATGCTGACTGACGTATTTAATCAACTCTTGGTCCCAATGGTGCTCAAAAGAACGATAAACAGATTTATCCATGGGCTGTAACTCGTGCGTGGTATTTGACGAAAGACAAATAAAGTAATGCCACATTTCTCAGCTTCCTCGACAATAGTAAAGTCCAGGTGGCATTTTGCACCATCAAATATGGAGAGACATGGCCCTGATGTTCTGTATTTATGCAAATGATAAATAAACTGTATGAAAGTTTCTGTCGTTATACTTCCTTTTGGCATCATCCTCACCAGAGAACCTGGAGGTAAATTTTCTTGGAATTCTGTTTTTAATTTCCTACCTTTGAACAATATCATTGGTGGAATAGCTGATCCTATAGCATTTCTATAGCCTACCACAGTCACACTTTCAGCATGCTCATTCGCTATTTGATGAACTCTTTTTCTCCATTTGGCTGTCAAAACTGCCTGCTGATGGTGCAAAGATATGTGACAATTTTTTTCATCGATGTTGTACATGCTTTCAGGTTTATGTTCAATTCCAAGTCTATCCAGTGCACTTTTGTATTTGGTAAAGTGATGGCTAACAATATCTTAATTTAATTTTTGAGCACGAGATGGATTCATCATCTGTGCTTTACTACGTGCTAATTCAGGGTGTCGTTTGAGAAATAACCTCAACTATTTCTTCCCCGTGGCGTTTTTGGAATCATTGAAAGTGTTTGGAATTTCCTTAATTTTACAGAATGAAAAAGTCTGTACGCGCAACATCTTTGATGTCAACGGCATTCCAACATCAGCCAAACGTATGACTCTTCTGACAAGTCCCGCTTCTTGTTCTGTAGTAAAGACAGCCAACCGACCTAACTTTCGTGTAGTCGACGCACTCGCTAGATGGTTGCGTAGGGTTTTTCTTGGGATGTTGTATTTGGCTGCAGCAGCATATATAGATAATTTACCCCTTTCTACCATTTTAACAGCGTTTTCCATCTGTTGCAAAGTCCATTGAGCCCTTTTTTCCTTGTGGTAGAAGCTGGTGATTCGTTTTACATGATGTGACTGAAAACAAGGGTTTACTATTTTACTGTGATATTTTTCTAACTGACATAAAACATTGTCCTGATAAGACCTGTACCTGCCCCGTTATAAGGCCTATGCATTTTTTTGTAGGCTTTATTAGGGCATGGCCCATGGATAAACAAAACAATAATTATCTGGAATACACCGATATCACAGCTTTTTCACTCATATAAGGAGATGGCTACACCTATCATTATCCTATAGACAAAACACACCATACCGTGTACAAATAAAAATAAAAATACGTACTGTTTACTCTGTTAGAATTTTATAAAAACAAGCGTGCGCTCCGCGTCATTGTTTGTTTTCGACTACAAGTTTCAACACGCTCGCAGCACGAGTCATTTGCTATGCTTGTGGGTGTTAATTTATGTACACGCACACATCTACAAACATTGGCGGACATTTGAAATCGTGAAGTGGGAAATTTAAAAATAGCCCTTTTGAGACATCGGCTTTATTTGGGTCACCCGACTTACCTTCTTGACTGCAAACAATTGGTTATCGTCGACGTACTTGCTCTAAAACCATCTTGATACTCCCAGTAATACTGTTGGCGTATGATCCGATTTTATTTTCTAAGATATTTGAAAATATATTGTACGCCGTACAATGCAGTGATATGCTCCTATAGTTTTTGCACTGTAACTTGTTATCTTTTTGGTGGATAAGGAATATAATTGATTGACTCCACTTGTTCAGCATATGTTCTTGCAGCCAAATGTGCTGGATGATTTTATGGATCGCTTTTTGAACACCATTGCCACCATATTTAATGAGCTCCACTGGAATCTCATCAATACTTGGCGCTTTATTATTCTTTTTGGCCTTGATGATGACACAAACTTCGTCCAGAATTAATGAGGCCAATGAAAGCTCTCAGGAAATATGTATAAGCTCTGATTTTTTGGAGCTGTGCAGAGGATTAAGGAGGTTCTTGAAATATGAAGCCTATCTTCCCTTCATCAGTGATGATATTGCCGATGTCATCACGACAGAGCGTAGTCTTGGGCTGATATCCTCGTTTCAGGCTTTTCACTACTTTGTATGCTCTCTTGTATTGTTGCTTGTTAGACACACATCTATACTTCTCAATGGGGTTTCATAGTATTTTCTTTTCTTAATTCTAATGATCTTATTCGCTACTCTTCTGAGACTTTCAAAATGTTCTCTTCTTGTCCTGGTTTTCCTACCAAAGCATTCTTTGTACGCCTGATTCTTTTTGTCTAATACATTCTGGCTCTCTTCATTCACCCAATCATTTCTTTTGCACCGGGCTTAATGTCTTGTCATCTGTTCTGCTATGGTCGTAATTGCCGCCTTCACTGCTACTCATAGCTCATTGCTTGTTTTCAGTGATCTATCTGATAAGATGGGTGCTACCTGGTTGTTGAATGTCTCCATGAGTTTTTAGTCATAGATGTCGTTTGAAGCCTTTTTATGCCGAATCCTGTAGAGGACATCCATTATGTTTATTGGAGCAAGTAATGATCAATGTTACAATCGGCTCCTCAGTATGTATGGACGTCAAGTATGCTGGAGGCCCAACGTTTTCAGGCCAGAACATGGTTGATCAAATTTTGTGTGTTATCATCCGGTGATAGCTAGGACATTTTATGTATGCATCGATATGGGAAGCAAGTCGAACGTATGACTAGATTTCTGCTAGATGCAAAGTCAATCAGGTGCTAGCCGTTATCATTTGTTTTGTGGTGGAGGCTATATCCTCGAGTTGGTCCCCGATGTTATAGCTCATTGCCAATCTTAGAGTTAAAATCCCCCAGGATTATTTTTGTGCCGTTTGTAGACAATGAGTTGACTAGTCTTCCCAGTGGAATGCAGACAGTTTCTTCTGTTTCTTCGTCCTATCTTTGGGAGGGGACTGTACATTTATCAGTAAAATTTTGAAGAATTTCGCTTTTACATGGATCGCACACAATCGTTCATTGATTCCCTTAGAATTAATAACATCCAATTTGAACTCCCAATCCTCAATGAAGTCCACTCTAACCTTTTGCTTTCCAGCAGTCTTCCCACTTTTGATACTCTATGCCATTGCATATCTTGAATATTATTTCCGGTGCAGCTCGTTTTCTAGATTGTGAGTAAGTTTGATTTTTATTGACTGGACTGTTGCAAAAGGTCCATAACAATGCCAGGGCTGTTCAGTGATCTTACATTCCAAAATCCAATGCCAAAGTTCTTTTTTCAGTTGCGAGGTCGTTACCATGTCATATCCTAATTATTACCGAATTAAGTTAAAAACCTTTATCTTTCTCCAATATAATGCTAACACAATATTCCTAACCTAAACGTTAAACCTTATATAATGAACATAACATATACCTATCCTAAATATTGAACACTATCTCTAATTTTTAACACAAATAAACAACAACACTAAATGTAGCAAGAATGAGCTGAAACTTAAAAACTAAGTAACGAAAAACACAAAAACAGAAAATAAACACGAATAATTAAGTCATTGTCATTCAGCCACCAATACCTAGATTGATCCGCCTCAGCTCGACTTGCCTCGCGAACTCAGATTTTGACGAATCTTATCTTCTTATCGGTGGAACGTCTAAATATGTGTGTGTAATTGGAACGTCGTCAGAATCAAAAACATATCAACTCATGTCTCAATACACGAACGTTTCTGGAGGAACGAAACCAGTAATGAGGCAAGTCGCAATATACCCGTCTGTAAGGTGAAACGGCTATGAAATTGAGGGGTTTTCACTCACAGATACAGATCTTGCGATATGATTTCGGAGAAATT
Source organism: Odontomyia ornata (assembly GCA_963969285.1). Taxonomy (NCBI): domain Eukaryota; kingdom Metazoa; phylum Arthropoda; class Insecta; order Diptera; family Stratiomyidae; genus Odontomyia; species Odontomyia ornata. Next base: position 346,629,546 of record OZ017738.1, on the reverse strand, counting down.
TCAGTATGAGGAAATCGGCTTTCATCACTTTATAAGTTTGATGGATTTTTCTATTTCCTTTCGAAAACTCCTAATCTTTCCAAAGTACTAGCACTCTGGTTGTGCCAGATCTGACATCCATATGTTAAAGCTGTTCTAATCAGGGTCTTGTAACAGATAACTTTAACCATTTTATCAATGAATCTGGAATGAAAGAGTAGTCAAAGGGCCATAACAACTTTTTCTGCTTTTCTGAGTATGATTTTGACATATTCAGTATAATACAGATACCGAGGTATCAAACACAGAATATATGTGGAACCCATTCTGAACTACCCTCTCCAGCCAGAATGTGGAAATCCTTCCAATAACGTTTCAGGTCTTGATAGGCCCCCTGCAGCGTTGTCCAAATTGTTTCGTACTTTTGCGCATTGATTTTCATTCGCCAATTATCGGTGTAGAGCTGTAAATCATTGAACATTTTTTGAAGATTGCTCTGAACTTCTGTAGCTTTCCATTCTTCCGTAAAGATGACCAGATCATCAGCAAACCTTACCAATGGTTGCGTTGGTGAGACGTTAAAAGTAAAGGCATCTTAAAGCTTCCGAATGATTATCGAGAAAAGCAGTGGTGCAGTAACCGTTCCCAGCTGTAGACCGTTCAAGATCTTGAAGTCACGCATTGTCGCCAGATTTCCATCACTTACGATAAATGATTTCCCATATAACATATTGCACATTATGGCGACAAGGAGTCTAGGCAGCCTGTCCTGTAGGAGCTTAAAAATTAGTCCAGCTAACTACACCATATCAAAGGCTTTCTCCATATCAATGAGATAAGCTCCAGCATATTCTTCGTTATTTAGTTTCCAACAGATGTCTAAGGTTAATCTCGTTATTGCATGTATGGTCGAATGTCTGGCACGAAAACCAACATCAACTCATATTTTTCAATGTAGGCGTTTAATGCTTTATTTAGTATCACTTCAAATACCTTGCTGATGTTAGGCAGCAAGCTTATTGGACAATAGTTTTTGGGGCACAACGATTTTTTTCCTTTTTTCAAGGACGGGAACACCCTGGCCTTTTTCTACTCATTTGGGAAATATAAATTGCTCAACATGTTGTTGAACAATATCCAATAATTCCTAATAGCAACTTCAGGCCAACGTCAGAGAACTGTGTTTAGAATACCGTCAGTTTCATTTGATTTCTTGTTGTTTATCCTGCCAAATATGAAACATAAGTCTACATGGCTGAAAAAGTAATCAATAAGATTCATGCTCGTTATGCGGTCGGATGTTAATGCTCCATTGAAATGAAGAATTGATTCTCCATTCAGGCTTGATTTGAAGTCGGAAACGTTTGCTTCAGCTACCTCTGAAAGTGCTAGATCTCCTTTCTGAGGGTTTGGTAGATGGACCAATACAAAATGAGTTCTAATCAAATCATCATATATAATCCTGTTTCCATTTCTATCCGGAGTCGTACTATCAAGTTCAATACCAGTCCTATCGAGAAGTTTTATCTCATCATTAGCTATTCCAAGATTCGTTACGTTCACTCGAAACTTCTTATGGACTAAGCAATTCACTTTTGTGAAAACGCCTCTGGGTGCTATGGACTAGTACTCCTCAGTTTTCTCACCTATTGATTGCTGACCCCACTCTTAAAGTATGAACGGATTAAGTTCCGGACTTTCTTCAGGTGTAATTGCAACAAAGCCAACGAGGGATGGTTATAGTCCGAAAATCGCCGATAAATATTGTTGACGTTTCGATATTAAATCGTGGGAACTACTTTCTCAATCGTTTCCTATGTCAGCTTCTCTAAATTTGATAAATAGAGATCTATTTCATCGTTAGTTAGATTTTTGTCATTAGGAATCATTGTCCAAGCATTACCATCATTAGAAGAAGGACGTTGCTTCTGGTAATCCTAATTAAACTCGTTTTGAAGCTTTCCCCAATCCGTTTTTTGAAGAACCGATGATTTTTATGTTGAACTAGAATGAGGAAGACATTATTCCTGTGATGATTGATTTCCATCACGATTGCATCTGCGGTTTCCGTTCAGGACTATTAAAGCTGAATTCAAGTCTTGCGTTCGTACAGCAGAGATCCAAATATGAGTTTGTCCTTGCGTATGTTTGGAAGTCCAACCCATATATACTGCACCTGTATTCATTTTGGTTCTCTGTTGTCCACGATTTCTGGAATACACCTCTGAAATTATTGATGGCGTTCATCCATTATATATACTTTTCATTCAGGTCACACGGAAGGATATAGTAACTATGTAGCCTGTTCAGTTCGAGTATTTCAAACAAGGAATTGAGTTCCTCCTTGAACTTCAGAACACTTTGATCAGTTGGGTAGGCAGAGATAACACAGAGGTTATGCCCACCTGGCAGTGAAATATTGACAACAGACACTTCAAGAAATTCAAAGCTTTTGAATCCAGATTTATCAGTTTTTTGGAAACAATACTCCAGGAACGCCTCCCCCATCACCGTGTACTCTATCGTTTCTTGTGAATTCGAAATCCTTGAATGTCATAGAGTGCCATGAATTGAGGTGCATTTGAGTGACGGGGACGTAACTTGATGATAAGTTATTTTGAGGCATTTGAAAGGCCTAGACACTGAAAAAAAATTATTTATTGAATATTGTTCGGCGATTTTCTCCGATGAAGAATTAAGTTGCTGATTAGTTTTAAGAAGTAGCTCATTATTGTCACTTACATTCTTCACATTATTTGCAGCAGTTTCTGCTGATCCTTTAGCGGCGAGTGCAAATGATACTCCGAGCTTGGTGAAGTTCGAAGGCATGACACTGTGGTGTACTTGTATTTGCCTTGAAACAAATTTTACTTTTACATCTTGATATGATGCCGGATAGCCAAAAATACCGCAGCTAATGCAGTATATTTTTTCTTTAGGCTTTTTCTGAGCCAATTTGCACTCACCGGGAGGATGAACGTCTTTGCAATTGATGCACCGATAGTGCATGGTGCTATCGGCAGCCAAATGACCAAATCTTTGACATTGGTAATACTAGTTGACCTCTCTTTTTTGGAGGTGTTTCCACCTCATCACTCAGAAATTTAAGTACCTTATTTGTTGGACGGTGCTTGGACTGCTTTTGTTTCAGATTTGCTCCAGAGATTTTGGCAACTTCTTCTTTTCTACGGTCGACTTCCTGGTCGCGACGGTTTTGATAGAAATAAATTCGAACTCCGGTGCAGCTTCCTTGAATACTTGGAGAAGATCGACCGTTTCCTCTCCATAGTTCAAACCCTTCAACAAAAAGGTCTGATTTTTTCACTTTTTGGGATATGCGTGAAATGTGGAACCTCTCCAGAAATTAGCGGATCTTTAACTGACTTGGACCCAACCAGCGATTTTGTTGTTTGGATCGTTAATTTTTCAGCATTAACTCTTTTGATCTCGAAATTGCTTAATTTATTTTTGGCTGCCAATAGCCGAATCATACCTTTTCCGCTTTGTCCAAACAAACTGATTAGCGGAACTTTATCTGCCTTTTTGGAGGCTTTTTCAGAAGAACCAGAAAATACTGGATAACATTTATATCATTGTAGTTACCTTCTATACTTTCTTCAACGTCTATTTTTTCAGTTAATCCACCCAGCCCTGCAAAATAGTTTTGATTTACATAGGTGCTAGCAGCACTTAGGATTTCTCCCGAAATTGCTTGCTCTACACTTTACTTCGCCTGATCCCTGTTGCACTTGATTTTGCAGCCAAGACTTTTGAAGCTTCATCACTTTCTTGAATAGATTTTTGAGGGACTGTATCTCTAGTCTTAGTTCGTAATTTCCATTTTGCAGTTTGATCATTTATTCATTGTCCGCTAGTATTTGGAGCTTGCATCCACCATCTGCGGTGGTTTCTTAACTATGTTTTCTTTTGTTGATTATTGCCAATTTCTTATTCGTCATATCCTCAGGTTACCCTAACGGTTGGAAGCCGACGGGCTTCTCTATACCAGTGGTCCTGAAGTTTTCTTGGGTTCTTCGCTTTTCTTTACAAATCGAAGTAAAATAATATTCGAAAGAAATTTCCTGAGTCGATTGCTTCGAGAATATAAGCTTTATCCGATAAAAATTAACTTCTGACAGACGTTTTAAAAAATTAATTTATTTTTTGAAATTTTTTGAAAGGAGCGATTTATAGGACCTCTGTTCGTAACGAGTACTAGACCTAAAATCAGATCCAATCCATTCCGATGCTCTGTTGCAGATTTCAAAACAATGTGCATTTTTACAGGGACGAGGACTTGCCTTCACCGTCTTAGGTCACCACAAACGACGTGGAAGTAGGATTTAGTAGCAGAACTGCAGGTTTATTTGCAGTTATTGGCATTTCGCGGCATTTAATGTCCCATCATTGGGGAACCAGTAAAACTAATGTGTGATCCCGGGGACCTTAACTACCGCTTGGCCGTGGAATTTAAGGGAGCTGGGAGAGGAAGAAACAAGGGGATCCCTCCTTCTTTATCAACAGGACTTAGGACCGTCTATGGTGGAGTTGTTAGTTGAGCTATGTTACACAAAAATTTTCTCAGAAGCTACATGAGCTACAAAATTTGTGAATACAAAATGAACTGATATTTCAATGTCTTAAATATTGATACACTACAGTGAAACACAATGATGTGTATTGTATATTCACATGAAACATTTCAAGCTTATTTTGACTCCATCGCAATTCAAAATCTTTTGAACTTACAAACTTGAAACTTGACACCCCTGCCTAGGATACTTAAAATATCAGATTTTAGGAATGTAGGTGATACATTTATAGAGCTATAAGAATCTGAAAAGTTTCTTTTTCAACACAGACCCAACTCACTTGGGAATTACTAACATATTGCACATTCAGCATTAAGGCATATCATTACGCATAAACAAAGCAAAAAATTCAAAGCTTTCAAAGTATCCGTTACTATGGTAGTTGAAGCATGTAACGTCAAATCTTTAATTTTGTAAAAGTTGGACATTTATTAATTTTCGTACTCAGGGATTCCTGCCACAACTGGTTCCGTTAAACAGTACCTTTCTGAATTGCTGCATTATATAGTTTTATAAAACTATGATAAGCTTTAGGAATCATGAAGACTTCACACATCAAATCTTTGTATTTAGTATTTGATAAAAGCATGCTTGCACTGTAAGTTTTTTGAAGGCTTGCCAGTTTCCAACTCCTCAGACTAGCGTTTCCTTGGTTTACCCACTGGTCTCCAGCCTTCAGTTCTCCCAACGAATACCTTTTTCAGTATTGATTGTTTGTCCATACAATTCATGTGCCCAGCCCATTGTAGCTTCCGCAGTCTGACAAGCATTAAGACCTCAAGCTCGTCAAAAATTTCATGCAGCTCATGGTTGTATCGAATTCACCATTGGTCCCCGTCTAGCTTTGCTTCAATTATTCGCCTCAGGACCCATCACTCAAAGGCGTTCCATATATTTGCGGATGCTTGGATCAAAGTCCATCTTTCACACCCATAGCATAGTCGTAACACAGTTCTTATCACAGATTTGAATACTTGGAGCTTTGTTTTCCTATGTATACAGCTGGTCTTAAAGATCGTCAATACTGAATAGAATATTTTATTTGCGAGCTGTATTCTTCGGCGTATTTTGTCTCTTTTATTGCCACCTAAATACACAAATTCGCTAACATTTTCGATACTTTATTCACCAAGTGTGATACTTTGTGTACTTGGGGTATTTTTCCTCGACTGCTTTATAAGCTTTGGTTTATTTTCGTTGATTTGTAGCGCTACTAGCTTTGCTTCGCTGTCGAGTTTCAGGAAGAGTTCTTCGGCAGTTGTTAATGACCGTGACAAAATTGTCTACAAAGGCTACTACTTGGCGCGACTTGAATAGTAATGTACATCGCGTATCGACAGGTAGCTTCCTTATGACATACTCCAGAGCCAAATTGAATAGCAATGGGGCCAGCCCATCTCCCTGTCTTAGTTCGATATTGGTGTGAAAGGCATCGGTTAGTTGATTATATATGCGGACTTGGGAGGTCGTCGACTTCATTGTCATTTTGGTGAGACGGACTAATTTGGCTGGGGTGCCAAAGTAGAACATTATTTGGTACAGTACGTTACGATCACTACTGTCGTATGCTTGCTTAAAGTCAACGAAAATTCGGTGAACGTTTATGTTGAACTCCCAGCATTTTTTAAGTGCATACTTGGCTGTAAACAATTGGTCTATCGTCAACTTGCCTGCTCTAAAATCACCTTGATAGTCCCTAATAATACTGTTGGTGTATGGTCCGATTTTATTTTCTAAGATCGTTGAAAATATTCTGTACGCCGTACAAAGTAGTGATATGCCTCTATAATTTTCGCACTGTAGCTTGTCACCTTTTTTGTGGATAGGGAATATAATTGATTGGCTCCACTCTTTTGGTATATGTTCTCATTGCTAAATGTGCTGGATAACTTTGTGAATAGCTTTATAAACACTGCTGCCACCATATTTGGTGAGCCCCACTAGAACCTCATCGATGCCTGGCGCTGTATTATTCTTTTGGGATTTGATGACGGAACAAACTTCATCCGGAGTTGGTGGGGCCAACGGACAATCTCCACAGACATCTATAGGCTCCAATGTTGTGAAGCTGTGCTGAGTTATAAGGAGGTTCTTGAAATATGATGCCCATCTTACCTTAATCTTCGTTTCATCAGTGATCATATTGCTGATATCATCACGACAGAGCGTGGTTTGGGGCTGGTAACCACGTTTCAGGCTTCACTACTTTGTATTCTTGTCTATTGTTGTTGCTTAATAAACTTACATATATACCTCTCAATTGGTCGCCATAGATGCAGATGGGCCTCGGAAAGGGTTTTATACTAAACTACAAAACCCTATTGCAATCACGACCTGTGTCCTCCAGCCGTCCGTCCGTCTGTATGTCACAGAACTTTTTCTCCGAAACTACAGAGCCTATAGCCATGAAACTTTGTGGAAAGTTCAGAAGTGGTGACTTCTTGACAGTTCAAGGGTTAACATTTTTTCAAAGGCTTTTAAACGGGTCTCCCCATATAGGGACGCGACCCTTCAAAAAAAAATTTTCACCATTGGTATTCAAGTGGAGTATCTTTGGGAAGGACTTAATCATTTATTTTCAAAACGAATCTTAAAATTTCCCTATCAGTGCCGTGGGGGGCAGGGGAAGGGGAGATGCACAAACTTTTCGCGAGCCTCCCCTTACTATTGAAAACCTTTCATCATCATTGCAGACGGCTATTTATAAGGTTGACCTATCCTGGAAGTTTCACAAAGACCGAATTGTATTTAAAGAAGTTATTCTGGTTTAAATTTCCCTGAAGTACTATGGAACAATATGCGCTGTATTACTATGGAAACATATGGCTATGGAACAATATGCGCTATTTACCGACTCAGACACTACAAGTTTGCTAGGATTTGCATGAAGGTTTCAGGAATGATAGGTATCATGAAAGCTTTGAAAATTGGTTCAGCGAGAGGTATCAGTAATCGTAAAACGAAATGGCGAGAGAAATGAGTTATTTTACCCAGCTTCAGCGTTTAAGGTACATGCTTTTAACATTTGATTCAGTTTGATGAATGACTGAAGATGAGCACGATAGGTGAAACAAGTCGATTAGGAGGGAGAGAGCTCCTAACAGAAGGGCCTTTCAACCATTCTAAGGTTCGAAAAAAATGTTCTGGTGCAATTAATTGATGATTTGAATTATTCACCCAATACTTGTTTAAGAAATCGTTCAAATTCATCCAAAGGATGCAAAGTTTCTTTCAAAAACATTTCTGAATGCTCTGCTCATTGAATATTTTCAAGTAAACCACTATGCCTTAAATTTTACTGAAAATCCAAAGAAAATAAGAGTGGCTTGGTCCATTTGAAATATATATTAACTGTAAACATGTGTTTTTGTCCTTGTAAGTCCATAGAATGGAAATGGCGATATCTCACTTAGTACGGGTTGATTCCCAGGAGAGACCGTTTACAACCTTCGTGATTTTTTCAGAATTTTGGCTGTACGGAGCAGAGGTATGGGGCGACGCTCTCAGCAAGGAGGTATACCGAAAACGATTGGCACAGGTACAGAGAAGAGGAGCACTGAGAATTGCATCTTCGTATCTGACAGTCTCTGACCCGGTGGTGAGAGTTATTGCAGGCGTGATACCTTTCGCCCTCTTTGCTAGAGAGTGCCGCGCTATTTACCTGCGCCGAAACGAGGATGCGAAGGAGATGGTTGTCCGCGAGGAGAGACAGCGCTCGCTCAACGATTGGCAGCAATCTTGGGTGAATCGCACGAAGGGAAGGTGGACTGCGGGCCTCATCCCGGATGTGAGACCGTGGCTTAATCGAAAACATCGTGAGACTGGCTTCTATCTGAACCAGCTTTTGAGCGGGCATGGGTGCTTTCAGTCTTACCTGCACAAGATTGTTAAGTCACGTTTTGCCCAGGAGAGGAGGACACTGTCTGCCAAACATTTTTCGCGTGTACAAAATGGGTCAGGCTATAAAGGGAGCTATACAGAGAGACGGAAAAGCTTACCCCGGATACTGTAGTCACGGTAATGCTCGAATCGGTTGACAAATGGAACCAGGTGGCACATTATGCTTGGGCAGTCCTAAAATATAAAAGGGACTCATAGCAGCAGGGGGCTCTGGGGCTGGGGAATCGTGTTTCTGGCACTTCCTTCCCTCTCCCCTCCCGCTAAGAAAGGGATCCCCCTGCTTGAAGGCACCTCACGGCGTAACAAAACGAGACCTGGCCCGAAGTAATGTGACAAACGGTTCCAGGCTAGGTTTTCAGGTTGACAGGGGAGGTGTTTAGTGGGTAGTCCAGTCGCCTTCTTACGAGCATGGGAGTCCCACACTTTTTGCATAAATGGCATTCACCTCCCTACCACAAAAAAAAGGTATTGCAGCCGACCTGATTAATAAGGCTGGTAACGGAGTGTACTGGTACTGTGATTCTTGTAGGAGATATTCCCTATCAGCATGTGTTTCTAGTCAGCAATCAGCCAAAAAATAATCAAATTGCTACCAGAAGACCTTAAGCAGCTTCAAAATAAGTGCTCAAGTGCATGTCTCTCATGTCTAGAGTTTGAGACCCTGGTGAAATTTACAGAGAACGCGTTACCCAAAACTTTGGCTTCAGTGAGTATCACTGATGTTAATAGCCAGACGCAATTACTTACGCCGGCGATACAGCAGAAATTTATTAGTGGCTTAAATACGCCTGTACAAAGACCTGACATCCTAACTCAAAGTAAATCGATGGCAAGGTTATAGGCTCTTTAAACTCCGATTCATGCTGCTGGTTCTAGGTTGACAACGTCGTGTTCAAATTCTCCCGTGGCTTCAGTGGCAACTCAGCGCATCGCTGGTAATGAATTACCTGTGACACATGACAGCTTTCTGCGAGCCTCATAAATCAATCGGGGGGGGTGACCTATAAAACCAAAAATAATCTTTCGCCTAGTCTTCCGCCCTCATCTGGTGTTGACACATCGGCTGTGGCTAATGTGATTTTGGATGACTAAGTCCCACCACTTAACATGGTATCCCTTCCAAAGGAGATCTTTATTTTGCGTCTAAGCTACGATACACCTGCGAACTACCTAAAAAAAACTACGTTTGCAAAAAATTTATGCCAGCTGTTAAAGTTATTAGTTGCCACAAATTGACTAAAGACAATCTGGAGGACAGAGCTTTTTTCAAGCTTACAGTGCCCTCAAATTGTGATACCATTTTGAATCCTGAAGCTTGGCCATCTGGAATACTTATCAGACCATTCAGCTCAAGAAGAAGGAAGTCCTTTCGTACACCAGGAAGACCGCAACCTACGAACTAGTATAAGATTTCAAGACTATAACTTAACTTCTAATATTTCAGTATATTATCAAAATGTAAGAGAGCTAAGGACCAAGCTTGATAAGCTCTTATTATCGTTACAGATCAGCGACGATGTATTGATACGTCTTACGGAAAGCTGGTTAAATAGTAACATCTTAAAGGCGGAAATTTCCCTTGATTTTTATGTTTTCCGTTGTGATCAGGATTTGGCCCCTGCAAATAAAGAAGAAGGAGGTGGAGTCCTTGCAGCTGTTAGGAATACAGTACGTAGCTCTCTCTGTGCTGGTTTTTGCTTTTCCCGTGTTGTGGATTGTGTGTTTGTCAAGATTTTCCTTTCTAACAATGCATCTTTATTAGTTTCTTCTGTCTATATACCTAATAACTCTCCTTTGTATGTGTATGAGACATTCTTTGACGAGTTGTCCTCTTACGTCTTCTCGAATCATCCGCAATCTTTAATTCTAGTATGCGGGGATTTTAATTTGGGAACAGTGCAATGAACGAAGAATCTTCCTTTCTCTGTTTCATCAACCGATGCATTTTCCTTATCTCTTTCTTCATTTCTATCACTCTGTTCACTGACGCAATTTAATAATATCACTAATGTTAATGGTCGGATAATTGACCGTGTTCTTTCTAACTTTCTTCTTTACTGGCTATTTGTTTCCCTAGCATTGAATCCTCTTGTGCGCAGTAATAGTCATCATCCACCATTATCGCTCGATCTCTCCATTGCACCTTCGACACATCATACTTTTGCCCTTCTCCAAAATTTAACTTTTTCAAAGCAAACTACAAAGCTCTGGCCTCCGAACTGAACTTGGTTGGCTGGAGTTTTTTGATAACTTGGAGTGTGAGGAAGCTCTGAGTAAGTTTTATAATTATCTCTATAAGTTGAGTAAATACTTCACACCTTTACAAACTCTTCGCAAAATAAAGCAGAAAGTATGGCTAACTAAACAAGTACTTTGTGCCTTGTATGCTAAAAGTAAGGCACACAGCCGTTTCGACCGTTGTGATACTGAAAAACCCAGAGCCCGCTTTTGTGATCTGCGTGTTGTAGCAAAAAAAAAAAACTAAAGACTGCAATGAAAAATTACTTCAGTAGCTGGGAGAGTTCACATATAGCGAATAATGCGAAACCATTCTGATCATACATCAGATCCTTCAAGTCCTTCCCTGCTGTCCCTTCTTCAGTCCACTGGAATATCGCTAGCTCTTCTCCACAGGATATTTCCTACTTGTGCTCTCAGTTCGTCTCGTCAACTTTTATTCCTTCTTCTCATGTCTCCGATCTGTACTGCACTTTATTGACATTTCTCCACTTTTCACCGACCATATTGAAGTTGAATCCCTCATTAATCCATTTAATCCTAATATCTCCCAACTTGGTTCTGATGGTTTACCGAATATTTTTGTAAAGTCATTAGCGTCTTCACTTTGTATCCCTCTGGCTTTTGTCTTCAACGCCAGTCTAAAGACTGGTACTTTCCCTATTTATTGGAAAAGAGCAAACGATGTTCCTATTCTTAAAAGTGGTGATTCTTCTTCTGTGTCTGATTATCGTCCTATTTCTGGTATATAACCGGCTTTCAGTTTCATTGACCCTTATCTTGTTGAAGGATGAACATAGGTTTCTCGAAGGTAGCTCTACCACCTAACATTTAATTGAATTCACTGATTACATTGCTAAGGCCTTAAACAATCGATTGCAGGTTGATATCATCTTCACTGACTTTTCGAAGGCGTTTGACATGGTCAACCATCAACTTCTCTATTACAAACTGAAAGCTTTTGGGGTTGCTCACCCTCTCTTGTCATGGATGGATTCCTACCTGTCTTCTCGTATATATTGCGTTAGTTACTGTGGAACTACCTCTATTCCATTTTATCTGTTCTCTGGTGTTCCATTTTAGTTCCCCTCCTATTTCTATTGTTTATAAATGATCTTCCTTCGGTTATCATCTCCAATTACCTACTGTATACCGATGATTTCAAAGCATTTCACGCTATCAGGTCTGCACAAGATTGTCAATATCTTCAGATGGACCTGACTGCGCCAAGTAACTGGTGTTTGTCTAGCTACCTCTATCTTAATGTTGTCAAATGCAATAAAATGACTTTTAATCTAAATCAATCTCTGCTGACTTTCATCTGTATGTTAAATGAAGTCCCACTCGCTGTTGTGAGTTTTGCTAAAGATTTCGGTGCTACTTTTGATCCTAATCTCGATTTTGATGCACACATTCTAATCGCGGCAACTAGGGCCTCAAAAATATTAGGACTTATTTTCGGGCATGCCTACAAATTCACCAATATATCTACCCCCCGTCTGTCCTATCCTTGAATATTGCTTTGTAGTTTGGTCTCCCCGACACTCCTACCTCATTAACTTGTTAGAGAATGTCCAGCTAAAATTTATTCTAATCTTGTTTTACTGATTCAAAATCCCATATCAACCCTATGACTGTCATTTATCCTTCTTAAGTCTGCCTACTCTGTCATCCCGTCGCATGTATCTAGGTCAGTGTTTTCTATATCAACTCTGCCACAATCAAATTTCATCAACATTGTATGCAGCCTTACGTTCTTCTCGGGCAAACAATTTTTTCGTACCCCCGTATGCCCGTACAAATTTATATTTTCATTCTTCCATTTGACGAATGGAAATAATGATAACCTTGGTCCTTTCTTCGATTCATACCGTGTTTTTAAATTGAGATTAAGAAGCCTAATCCTTACCACTCAATTGGAGTAAATACTAGACTTGTTTGTTTGCTTGTGGCAGGGGTGAAGGCTGTTTACGTCCCGAGTGTGGGACTCTCAACATTGCATTGCTCCTTGACTGCTCACTAAACAACTTCCTTGTCGAACTGAGAACCTAGTCTGGAACTGCTTGGCATAATATTTCAGGCTAGGCCTTATTTTCCCACGCTGTTAAGTGTCTTCAGATTACAAGAGTCTCCTTTTCGACGGGAAGGGAGGTAGAAGAGAAGATTTCTAGGAAAGACTCCTTCATCTCTGATACATCCCATCGAAGCAGTATGCCCTGTTTTTTTAACCAAGAATGACCGAGCATAATGTACCAGTCAGTTTCATTTGTAAAGTTATCTAAGCATTTTTCCGACTATAATTTCTAGAGACAGCTCATCGAACTCAATGGAGACTCCACATCACAGGCTACCAAATATTTACAGGCAAATTAAATGTGATAGATGTCATCTAGAGCTCCGGTACAAAACATAAAGTCAGGAGACTTTGACATATATGACCGCTCAAGAGCTAGATAAAGTGGAAATCAGTCATGACCTTAGCTCCGGGACTAGCAGCGCGGTCTTCTTTCTCTGTGTGTTGCTTTTTGAAAGACTGTTGCCAATCACTGAGAGACCTTAACCTTTCCATATTAGTGACCTCTCTCTTGTGTCTTTTTCATTTCCACGGAGCTATATATATTTCTGCGCCCTTTAGCAAGACGGGCATTGGGCATAACTCCTGTGATCAAGAACACTGCTAAATTAGAGCCTGTTCGATACGCACGTGGTCTCTGCGCCTGTGTTGACTACTTTTGGTGAAAATCCTTGCTGAGAGCGTCCTCCCATAGCTCTGATCCATAGAGCCGTACAGATTGCAGGCAATCAACAGAACTCGTCACCCTCATGAGGTGGGTCTTTATATTGACATCAATTGGGTGAGCACCGTTACGCGTGCATCAGCTTTATCAGCAGTTGTCGTGATTTCCTCGAAAAAAAAAACTCTTCTTCGAGCCTGTCCATATGACCTACCATGATTTGAGTTATGATATTTTTGATTAGTTTTATACTATCCGCTGTGACATTATCTAATCTAGAAGCCATGTGTTTTCACAGCAAATCAATAATCATAAATCCAGCTTTATAAGTGATGTGGATGAAAATCCCGGCAGCAGGCGGAGCTCGTACAGCTCCGAGATGGCTGATACTACGCAGAAGTGCTACAGAATATCAGGAAAATGTAAGACTCAAAGAAACTAACATTGCCATTAAAGTGGTACGACCAAAGCGGTCGGACCACATACTGGCTGAATTTGGAGCAGAGACCGACAATCAAGAAGCATTCTGCGACACAGTAAAGAAACTCCTCGGTAAAAGCGCAACTATAGCCCCACCTGAGCCGATGGTAATGATTGAAACAAGAGATGTTGGCAGTACTTAAGACCTGACCGAGACAGAAGAGACTATCAAAAGGGAGTTCCCTAGCGTGGGCAGAATCAAAGCTAGGTTAACACCAGAAAATCACAGCGAACAACGCCAGGCCATAATTAAATTGACCAAAAAGGCTGCCGAGCAATCTCTGAAAAGGGGCAGGATACAGTGAAGAGCAGCACCACTTCGATGTTTCGAGTGCCTTGACTATGGTAACACCACACAAGCATGCAAAAGACCTGATAAAAGTCCTCTATGCTAGGAATGCGGTGAGATGGGGGATAAAAAAAGTGTGCACAAAGGAGGTACACTGTGCTGACCCAAGACCGGATCTTGGACATGTCCTCGGATCAGGGAAAATTGGCTTTTCCAGGAAACCCTCACAAATGCCATATCAGAGCTTCGATGACCCGTATCTTGCTGATAAGCCTACACCGCAGTTTAACCACCAAAAACTAACTTGAGCCGTGTACGGGGATTATTAAAGCTGACTTTTTGCTGCTAGGTGAGCAACTTCACGATCATCATGGTATCCTGACGTTACTGCCACCATATGGGTTTGGAACAGTGATTTCCACGTGGAAGGCTGTGGGTGAGAGGGTGTTTTTGTGAGAGTGCGGTGCTCAAGAACCACCTTCTTTAGTGCATTTCTATCGTTGAGTGAATTGATATAATCTTTCAAGCCAATGTTACTGCTTTGGACGGCACTATCTTGAATATAGGTGGCAACGTGCTGATTAAGGAAAGACTTCAACGCTAAAACGATCAAATGGGGCATGCTTTTCACAGATCCATGGGGAAATGAAATCTAAAAATAGTGGCAAGGAAGGTGCTTGTCATACTAAATACTGGAAATACGCCACCATATTGGCTACGAAGGAACTATATTAAATATGACTTTCACCTCGGAGTCCTTAGAATGAAGGATGCGAAATTGGAGAGTATTAGAGGACTACTCAGCCATTAGTCATCAATGAATTCTGCTTAAGATCCGTGATGTTGACTTCCAGTAGTCCTGCTCAAAAACGTCTACAATTGGGTAGAAGATGAATTCCAAAAATAGTGGCAAGGAAGGTGCTTGTCGTACTAAATACTGGAAATACGCCACCATATTGACTACGAAAGAACTATATTAGATATGACTTTCACCTCGGAGTCCTTAGTATGAAAGATGCAAAATTGGAGAGTATTAGAGGACTACTCAGCCATTGGTCATCAATGGATTCTGCTTAAGATCCGTGATGTTGACTTCCAGTAGTCCTGCTCAAAAACGTCTACAATTGGGTAGAACATCAGAAGGATGGACGTCTCAGAGATTCGTCGAGGTGCTCACGGCAAGTGCTCCACTGAAGAGTGATTCGCAGGGGACAGAAGTACTAGCAGCCTCTAGACGTGATGAACTCAACTATGATTATCATCGCGGCAGCTTGCAACACTTCTTTGTCTCGTCAAAAAATCATCACGGCAAGTCCCCAGTGTACTGGTGGTGACACTCAACCAACCCAGAAACATGACGAGGCATGCAACCGGGTAACAGCATATAATTTGGCCAGAAAATACCTTCGAAAACTTACCAACAACAGCTGGACTTGCTACTGGCAAGACGTACGGGACAATGTGAACAAGAATCCTTGGGACCTTGGCTACAAACAAGCTATGCGGAAGCTTGGTGCCCTATGGACACCTTACATGCATGAAGCGGAAAAGCGGGAGAGATAGTGCGGGCACTCTTCCCCGCCTATTCAGTCCATTTTCATGCTAGCCACGGTGAAAAAACAATCCAATGTCCACTATTCACACAGCTGGAGTTGGAAGAGGCAATCCCCTCACCATAAGCGGGGAAGGCTTCTGGTCCAGATGCTAATCCAGCTGAGGTGTTGTAACTTGTCTATCACCATTGTCCTGACTAGCTGCTCAGCACATGTAACTCATGCTGATCATTAAAGGAAGGAAAATCTCAGATTGCCGTCTGCACACCACCCTTAATGCATGCTAGACACTGCTGGGAAAGTGTTAGGGAAAATCATCAAAAGAAGACTCACTGACGCAATTCGTGCTGCTGGGGACCTCTCTCCTTGGCAGTCCAGCTTTAAAGCAGCACGTTCTACCATTGATGCGATTGCAGAGGCGGTGAGTGCATATTCTGGATACGCTGAAAACCTTTTTCAAGTTCTAGAATATGTCATACGGCTGCTGAGAGACTACCCAAAGGATAGAAGTCTGCGTTGTGACAGAACACAGCGCCAACGAAGGATTGAAGTTATATCGGGTGGTGCCCAGAGATCTACCCTACATCCAGACTCGTGAAAGGTGTCTTACAATAAGCAACTTAGACTGGAGATGCCAGATGAGTCGCGCTTGATCGCCTCTGTGGATAATTCCGTGGCTCTAGTCACTGGACGCACCGTTGAACAAGCGCAACTTAAGCTAGGTATGTTACTGCACCGAGTGAGAGACTGGATGACTGGTCCTGGGTTCAGTCTAGCATTGGAGAAAAGTGAAGTGGTCGTTTTGACAAAAAAAAAGAGTTCCTAGAATAAGGATGATCAGCATCGGAGACGTACTAAGTGAATCGAAGCCTGTGATGATATATCAGGGGCTCCTGATCAATTAGAAGTGTAGTTTCTCTGAGAAAATCAGGGCAACGGCTGAAAAGCTTGCTTGAGGGGTATTGGCTCTGAATTAACTTGTACCCAACGTAAAGGGATCCGACTCATTAAGAAAATGCTTCTTGATGGGTGCTGTAAGGTCAGTGCTATTATACGGAGCAGAAATATGGGGCGACCCTCTCAGTAAGGAGGTGTACCGAGACTATTTGGCACAGGTACAGGTAAGAGAAGCACTGAGGACTGAATCTTCATATCAGTAAGGGTTATTGCAGGCGTGATACCTTTTGCCCTTCTTGCTATTGGCTTTCATCAAAGTGAGAACGCAAGGGAGACAGTTGCCCGCAAAGAGAAGCAGCGCTTACTCAACGATTGGAAAGGTGGACTACGTGCTTCGTTCCGGATCTGGGACCGTGGCTAAATCGAAAGCATGGTGAAGCTGACTTCTATCTAACCCAGTTTTTGAACGGACACGGGTGTTTTCAGTCTCATCTGCACAAGATTGGTAAGTCATGGTCTCCCGATTGTCGGTTTTGTCCAGAAGAAGAAAGCGATGCCTGCTACATATTCCTTGCGTACAAAAATGGGACAGGTTTTGACGGGACTTCAACGGAAAGATGGGAGAGTTTCACCTCGAATAGTGTAGTCGCGATGATACTTGGATTGTTTGACAAATGGAACCAGATGGCACATTATGCTCGGACAGCCCTAAAAAATAAATGGGACTCATAGCAGCCATGGATGTCTGTGCTGGTGGATCACTCGTCTCGGAATTGCCTATCGTCTCTCCCCTCCCTCTAGAGGTGGGATCCCTCAGCTGGAAGGCGCCTCACGACGTAACAAAACGAGACCTGGCCCAAAATAATGCGCCAAATGGTTTCAGGCTGGGTCCTCGAGTTGACAAATGAAACGTAGTGGTTAGTCCAGTCGCTTAGAAGCATAGGAGTTCCGCACTCAGTACGTAAATGGCATTCAACTTCCAACCACAAAAAAAAATTAATATTCGAATTTCTTTCTTACGGTGTTATTGCAACTCATTACTTTCAGAAGAGTGAGTAGTTGCTTCTAAGATTGGTTTTAATTGAATATCCTATTGTGGTCTCGATGTAACGAGGCTCTCGTAGGCATCGAATTTGTATGTTGCTTTCACTTTGCTGACTCATGCTTATGCTTTTTTTCTCCCCTCCAATAGATCTAGATTCTAGATTCAATACTCCTGATGCTTATATTATTCTCGATTACTGCTTCGTCCTCCATGATATGTTCCTTAAACCTTTTTTTGCTTCGTCTGGCCTAGAAAAACATATGGACATTGTTCAAAATTGACTGTATAGATCCCGCTGGCTTATTTTTTTGATTTCTTGTCTTAAGCTAGTACTACAAAATGTAGATGTGTTTTGATAAATTTAAGGGTCCCCTTTTGGTTTAATAGGAAAAAACGTGAAATTTAATAAAATGCAATATTATTAACAAATTTGACTAAGTTTTAACTTCGGAGGTATTTATTAGTTTCGTACTCATAAAGATTTACTTCCAGTATTTTTCCACATTTTTTTTATCATACATTTTTCGTACATTCACCTTTCTCCACACCCTTCGAAGTAAAAAGTGTCACTATAAGACCTTTTTTGAAAAGTTATCATCAATACATATCATTTCATAGACATATTGGCTAGCTTTGACAAAAAAAGAATATTTTTTCGGGGTCAACCCCTCTATGAGAAGACCCACATTAAAAACTATATAACATTTTGTTTGCAATGAAACTTTGAAGATGGCTTTACTTTTGACCTACGAGTACACACAAAATGTCATGTCTTTACCCTGTGTGGTTTTTTTTTGTGGTAGGGAGGTGAAGGTATTTACGCCCGCCGAGTCTGGGAGTGTGGGACTCCCATGGAGGATACCCTTGGACTACCCACTAAACACCTCCCCTGTTAATCTGAGAATCTAGCCTGGAACCGTTTGACACATTACTTCGGGCCAGGTCTCGTTTTGTTACGCCGTGGGGCGCCTTCAAGCTGGGGAGTCCCTTTCCTAGCGGGAGGGGAGAGGAGAAGAGGAAATGCCAGCAGAGCGATCACCCAGCCCCAGCGCCTCTGGCTGCTGTGAGTCCCTTTTATATTTTAGGACTGCCCGAGCATAATGTGCCACCTGGTTCCATTTGTCAACCGATTCGAGCATCACCGCAACTATACTATCCGGGGTGAGCTCTCCCGTCTTCCTGTAGAGTTCCCTTCGCAGCCTGGCCCATTTGGTACACGCAAAAGATGTGTGGCAGGCATTGTCCTCCTCTCCTGGCAAAACCGACAATCGAGAGACCGTGACTTACCAATCTTGTGCAGGTAAGACTGAAAACACCCGTGCCCGCTCAAAAGCTGGGTCAGATAGAAGTCAGTCTCACCATGCCTTCGATTTAGCCACGGTCTCACGTCCAGGATGTGGCATGCGGTCCACCTTCCCTTCGTGAAATTCCCCCAAGACTGCTGCCAATCGTTGAGCGAGCGTTGTCTCTCCTCGCGGACAACCATCTCCCTCGCATCCTAGTTTCGGCGCAGGTAAATAGCGCAGCCCTCTCTAGCAAGGAGGGCGACAGGTATCACGCCTGCAATCACTCTCACCGCCGAGTCGGAGACTGTTGGATACGAAGATGCAATTCTCAGTGTTCCTCTTTTCTGTACCTGTGCCAATCGTTTTCGGTATACCTCCTTGCTGAGAGCGTCACCCCATACCTCTGCTCCGTACAGTAGCACTGACCCTACAGCACTCATCAAGAGGCGTCTTCTTGATGGGTTGGGTCCCCCTACGTTGGCCATAAGTCAACTCAGGGCCGATTTTCCCGAAGTAGCCTTCTCAGCTGTTGCCCAGATTTGCTCAGAGAAATTCATCTGCGAGTCGATCAATAACCCCAGGTACTTCACCGCTGGCTTTGATTCGATCTGTATATCTCTAATACTGATCATCCTTACTCTAGGGATTCTCTTTTTTGTCAAGATGGCCACTTCGGTTTTCTCCAGTGCTAAACTGAGCCCGCGAGCAGTCATCCAGTCCCTCACTCGGCGCATTAGCATACCTAGCCTAAGTTGCGCTTGTTCAACGGTGCGTCCAGTGACCAGAGCCGCAACATCATCAGCATAGCCGACCAAGCGTGACTCATTTGGCATCTCAAGTCGCAGTAGCCCGTCGTAAGACACGTTCCACAGATCCGGACCAAGGATAGATCCCTGGGCAACACCCGATGTAATTTCCATCCTTCGTTGGCCCTGTGTCGTGTCGTAGAGCAGGCTTCGGTGCTTTAGGTAGTTCCTCAAAAGCCGCATTAGATATTCTGGAACTTGAAAAGAGTTTTCCAGCGTGTGCAGAATATCCACCCATCTAGCAGAGTTAAAGGCATTCCTGACGTCGAGTGTCACCAACAGAACGATCCGTCGCTTGGTGCGACTATATACCTCTGCCTTTTGGACCGCGTTCACCACCTCTGCAATCGCATCAGTGGTAGAACGTCCTGCTCTAAAGCCGTACTGCCGAGGAGATAGGTCCCCAGCAGCACGAATCGCGTCAGTGAGTCTTCCCTTGATGAGTTTCTCTAGCACTTTCCCAGCCGTGTCTAGCATGCATAACCTGCGGTATGCAGACGGTGATTCGAGATTTCCCTTCCCCTTGCTGATCAGCATGAGCCTCGCCACCTTCCATCTTACCGGGAAAACCCCGTCTCGTAGGCAAGCGTTGAATGTGCTGAGCAGCAAGTCGGGATAATGGTGATAGACGAGCCGCAACACCTCAGCTGGAACACCATCTGGACCTGGAGCCTTCCTCGGTTTCAAGGAGAGGACTGCCTCCTCCAGTTCCAGCTACGTGAAGAGTGGGCACTCTACTGCTGTTTCACCATGGACAGCGTCAACACGGACGGCATGGGCGGGGAAGAGTCCCCGCACTATCGCGTCCATCTTTTCCGCGTCATGTATACAAGGCTTCCGTAGGGCACCAAGTTTCCCCATGACCAGCTTGTAGCTAAGGCCCCACGGATCCTTGTTCACATTGTCCACTAGGTCTTGCCAGCAGTGAGCCTTGCTACTGTTGATCAGTTTGCGAAGGCATTTCCTGGCCGAATTATATGCTGCCACCTGGTTGCATGCCTCGTCACGGTTCCGCGCCCGTTGAGCCTCACGCCGAAGCTTGTGACACTCCCTCCGCTTTTCAACCCTGTGTGGTTTGCGAGAAAACTTGCTGTGACGCACAGACGAAGGGACAAACAGGTCGCGATTTTAATAGTTTTTTGTAAAATTATTCCAAAAACCCCAAATTAAGCATGGGTAAAAGAAATATTAAATGAACCTTCTAGATTTGAATTTAATTTCCCATCTTTTTACGTACATGGAAAATCATAAGTAACTATCAAAGCTGAATAAGATTGTTCAATATTCAACTTACGAGCAGTTTCAAAAATTTGTTTGGCATGGATTCGTTGATGTTATCAATCTAAGTATGGGTAAATATAACCTACATATATGAGCAGCTAGTCTATTTAAAGAAAGAATAATATCAAGCAAAAGCGCGGGTGCTCTGAATTAAGGCTTCCGATATTTAGCAGCAACTTTTCGATGATTTGCGATTTAACATTACATGAATCCATGAAAAGCATTTTGTCTTCTATTTCGTGAGTAACATTTATTGCAATCATTTTCAATAACGACTGAAATTATAGCTAGCCTCAAGGATCAATGTACAATGTCAACGCCCGACTCATTATCTTACCGGTATTCATACTTATATGCATGAATTAGACAAATTATCCACTGATGCTTTTCACTTGCTCGAATCGAAAACCATGAAAATAATTGCAATAATCATTGGAGCCTGCCAATGACATCCAAATGTACTAGTCATTGATAGATTAGATATTAAACTATTCGCCAGGCGCTCCTCTGCCACAACTGACCATCATTATCTTCCTCCGTGTACCATCGAGTGCTGATGTGGCAACAACTATCGGCAAGAACTTTTCATGTTTTCATTTCATGTGTTGATTCATATGAATAATTTCTGTTCCCAGTTTTCCACAAAAGACCGGAACTCACTTCCGGCGATCAGATTATCTGATTCGTTACGCATTGTGACTTTTCCAGTTCTACGCATTGATTGAGGTCAAAAGTCTGATTTTTTTTCGTTGGCAATTTGCAAGATGTACAAGTAAAAACCGAGCATGATGGAAAAGCTGGTGATGCCATGGGGTGGTCATAATTTCAATATTTTAGAATAATATCGTAATTGTAATTTTAGGAATCGCTCCGGTTGCCAACGGTAATGTTCTAAATGAGTGGGTGGAAAATTGCTTTGAATAAATGTAAAATGCCATAATTTTTAACGGTCAGTTGAATATTCGATGATTGAAGGTGTCACTAGTAGAGTGATATTGCATCGTTTGTTAGAATAAATTAAAGGGTCATTTAATGATTCATTCATGCTGGTGTTAAGGGCGTTTGTGAAGACATTTCTCGTTCCACGGTAACGAATTCCTGAATTTCTGCAATGCGATTCTCTTTGAAGATATATTTGATGGTTTTTAGTGGCGCTTTCTTTACAGAGAATGTTCTAGCAGAGAAATTTCAAGTAAATTGTACATTTACAGAAACTAAAAGACGAATTAGGGAATTGCAAATAATAATTTGAATACTCTATTGAAATCGGTACCTCTTCATGTATCATAGCTACCAAAACACGAGAATCTCAAAAGTGGTGGTCTAATATAAGTTATATACATGTAGTTGAAAATTTTCTTATAGGACCTTAAAGAAAGGCCCCTTGAATAATTTTCACAAAAAAAAAAATCATGAGAGGTATCAAATAAAAGGGCTTGATTAGATATTTTAGTGTTAAGTATTTCTTCCATATATTTTTTTTAAGTACCGTCAGCTGGGATAAGATTGGCCCAAATCTAAAGCTTTATTATGATTTTATCAGCTCCATATCTTTTGACATTGATTATATTAATTTTCAATGTATCTTAATGTGTAAGCAAACATTATATCATTAAATTAAAACAATATTGAGACCCCTCAATCATTTTGCAATATTATACTGAATTTTTTAATGTTTGGGCCAAAGTTGCCTTGAATTGGGGAAACTTTGTCCCATACTTTTAAACCATATAAAATCTATGTTTATTATTGGTTGGGCTAATGTTAGACAAGATAAAATTACCACTAGACATATTAGTTTGTTGTTTTACCTGCTTTTACTTCAGAAACATCCATAAAATGATGAGAAATGGGAATAAATGAAACGAACTTCATTTTATTGAAAAAAATTGTATTGTATAACAAGTTGAGTAAGCAGGAGAGTGCTCCTACCAGAAGGTCTTTGTAAACATCCTAGGGTTAGAAACAAGTTTTCTAATGGCGTGAATCGATAACTTGAATTATTCATCCAATACTCTCATTCATCCATACTTTCATGAAAAGGATATGGTCCTGTAAGCGTGTCGTGGTAGTTATTTACCTGATGTTATTCATTGCTATTAACGGCATATCTTCTTCTTTATAATGAAATAAACATCCGATAATTTATATTAAAATATGGTATTTTTTTCTACATATCAAAATAACACCTCCTATTGGAAAACCCTATATCAACCATAAACACGTGTTATTGTTGTTGTGTTTCCATATAATTGAAATGGCGATAACTCACTTGATCATGATTCGATCTCAATCAAATTTTGTGAACATATGTATCTTATATGAGTTTATATAATTGCGAAATTTCAAGAAGTTTAAGGTTACCTTTTTGCTTTTATGGGCCGAAATGTAAAATCTTCAAATCATACAATTATTAACAAAGTTGAACGAATTTCGATTTCTTAGGTATTTTTTGCCCTTGTGCTCATAAAGACCCACTTTCGTGATAATTTTCAGATTTTTCGGCTCAAAGGTGTCCAATCGCGAGGGGAGGGGGGGGACACAAATTTTTGGTACATTTTGCCTTCCCCTGGACCCCCTAATTGATAAAATGATTTTTTTATTTCAGATTCTAAAAGTCTCAATCAAGACCTTTCATTTGATACCCCACTCGACTACCTTTGATTAAAAAAAATTTTTAAGGGCCAATTCGTTAAATTTTTAAAACTTTTGGTAATGCCTCAACTTTTGAGAGACCATCACTTCTGACCTTTCTACAAAGTTTGAGCATTCTAGCTTCTATAGTTACTGAGGAAATTAGCTGTGACGCACGGACAGATGGACAGACAGGTCGGGAAACTAGTAGGTCTTTGTAAAAAAATTTTTTACAAATACCTAAAAAAAGATATCAGTTTACATAATACATACTAGTTGTCCAGTTCTGACACATGGAACTGGTTCCTCTTTGAAGCTGTTTTTGGAGCACTGATCTTCTGACAAACATCCACCCAGTCGTAAGTCAGGCAATCTTGTTTTTCTGGCCAGCGCCAAAACTTGAGTCTTTTTTCCATGCATTCAACTATAGGTCCTTCTCCAGATAGACTAACAATTTTGCCAGGGTATTTCTGTCCATCATACTTAACCACTACAAAGTTACCAATGGCAAAGTCTTCAGGTTTCAACGCAACTGGTGTTTTTTCATCATTAGACCTGTGAACAGGTATGCCGGCTACTTCCTGTAATATTTCTTCCAGATCGGAAAATGTTTCGCTTTGCCCATCAGACTCTAAGACCATCTCAACATCTTCTTCGTCTGAAGAAGAGTTTTGCTTTTTATTCTTTTTCTTCTTGGAAACTTGTGTTTTCTTTGACGCACTGGTAGAAGGTTTGTTTGGTGCTTCTGAGATGGCTGCTTTAACCTCTTCAAATGCAATACTCTTGCCAGCAGGCACTTGCAATTTTTTCTTCGTTCTTCTCGGGCCGTCTTTAGTTAAAAACTCAGCCCTTTTCTTCTCCAACTGTTCCATAAAAGCTTTTCCTATAGAGTCTTCATCCATGGGCTGGTTTTCTGGAAGACGGTCAAGTAGTCTTTGCTTGTTTAAGGGATGATATCCACATTTGGCAAATCCAGCCGTCAAATTTTCTTTTCGCTTTTCTTCCAAACTTGCCACTAGCTCTTTTAGCAATCGTGGAAACAAATCTTTAGGGATCGTTGCAAATTTTGATCCTGAATCTGACTCTTCCCACTTGCGGAGGATGTCACGCCACGATCTTTTCATTGGTCCAAAGAAGGCAACGTCTAATGGTTGTGTTAGATGTGTTGAATTCGGAGGGAGGCAAACGAACCTTATATTATTCTCTTCACAGAGCTTAAGCCCATGCAAACTGATGTGGGAAGATAAGTTATCTCCAATAATAACTTTAGGACCATTTAGATTTTTAACACCCGGTAACAATGTTGACTGAAACCAATCTTCGAAGCATACTGCATAAAACCACTCACTTTCAGAGTGGTTATATCGAGCTCCTTCACGACCATTCTCAGTCCATGTGGACCACAAGTGCTCAGCTCTATAGACAACATATGGGGACAAGAGGTCGCCTGCAGCATTTCCAGCCATCATTATTGATGTTGCACTTTTACTGAAATTGCAAATGTTTTCCACGTATTTTGCTCATCTCTTACAGATAACCTTTTTGTTCCCAGGGTCGTCAGTAAGGTTCGTCTCATCGTAATTAAATATATTATTTGGGAGAACATCTTTAACCTCTTTTTTGAGGTTATCAATGTAATTTTCGATGTGAGAAGCATCTACTTCGGCTCTCACCTTTTTGATATTGGAACTTATCCTACGAGTTAGATTCTCATGTCTTTTTAAGAAGGCTTTTGTCCATTCATCGCCAGGGAGATTGTTTTTGAACTGACAAATGGGGACACCTTTTTTGTCCAAATAGCTTTTGACTGCATAACGAAAATCCATTTCAACTACAGGAAACCCATAGTCTCATTTTTATTAAATGTTGTTCGAAAACATGCTCCTCTTCATCACTAAAGATTCTTGCACGGCCTACATTTTTTGTATGAGTCCCTTTAAGTTTGTTCTTTATTGTAGATCTAGGTATATTATACCTTTTTCTGCAGCTCTTTGGGTTGTCACCTGATCTAATAGCCTCTAAACACTCCCCTAACACTTCTGGTTTGTAATTGGCGTAATTTCTTGTTCCAAGAGGTTTTATCCGATTTCTCGGCATTTTTCCTGCAAAAAAATACAAAAAAAAGTGCTTACAATAGTAGTAAAAATATTTTAAGTGGTTTTGTTTAAGAAACAGCTTATAAAATACCTACTACTCAAGTATTATATCGAAAATATGAGTCTTGGGGTAACTTTGGCCCAGTCATCATCTTAGATCAAAGCTACCCCAACTCTGGGCCAAAGATGTCATGAAATAGTAAAATAGAATTATTGTGTATATAACAAAGGTAGCAGCATTATTACACCAAAAATACTTGAAACAATTGAATATATAATATTATTATACACTTACCTGCAAGTAGCTCTTCAAGAATTAGCACTCACAAGTAAAAGTTGGGAGACAACAAATTTCACTACTTTCTCACAGTAAAGATGGAGCAACACTGGAGTGGTGGTGAGACATGGAACTAATCTCCCACTTCATCAACAGGTGGGCCAGTGGTGCTACCTATCCAGGAATGGGTAAACTAGGTCGATGACACATCACATGATTACAATACAGCACAGCAAAACTTTTTCTAACTTTGGGCCAATGTTACCCTTAAAGGGCCAATCTTACCTCAACAAACGGTACTGAAAAAGTAGTACTAGGAATTGGAATTTAGTATGAACTGCGAGTTCATTATCGTTGTAACTCTTTTTTTTCTATACAGTTAAAACTGAACACATTTTAAATGCAAGAGCTGGCTACAATATATTAAGTCGTGGTTCAGATCTCCGTTCCGCTAAGATTAAAGCATGAAGATGCTATGGAGAAGTATTAAATCACTTCTCACTCGGTTGTTGATATTATTAGTCGTGGTCCAGGATGAAATCTTACTCCGGTAGTTGATCAATATGGCCTTTCTTGGTTGAGTAGTGCTACGGGAATAGGTTGTTTCTGGCTGAAAAATTTTTTCTTCTTCCTTGCCACAACTAAGTTAAGTTTCTGACTCTGAAAGATTTGATCAGATGTCGCCATTAGCATAAGATTCATTCAGGTCATCTGCATTATTATTCTTGTTCACTGGAATGTTATATGAAATAGGAAAAGTAGTAAACATAGAGAAATATTCATTATAGTTATCATGCACGAAGCGTTGTTTAAGCTTATTCGTATGAGCCTTGATGATTCTACTTTCCACTTTGTTTTAAAAATTTGCCTCCCCTAGCCGTTTCATAATTGTGCTCACCTTGATGGTTGTTGCCTTAATTGGCTCTCCTGCTTTGAACCTTGTCTCTCTTACACCATAATGTGTGTTAATTGATCCACCATTTTCTGAGTCTGCACCTTTATATATTTGTGTCTTTTACTTGCAGTGGCTGACAAATCATCCAGTCGAGTAGGCACTTTCTTACTAAGAATATAGGATATCGTCTTGTGATAGTTGACTAGGGATGTTCGCACTCTACCATCGGTACTTTCATCCCCTTTTTTACGACTAGATTTCAATAAGTCGAAAGATCTCTTAGCTTGACCATTTGATCGCGGATGACACAGCGCTGAAGTAATATGCTGTACTGCATTTATAAGGCCGAACTCTTTGTACCCGTGTTATATGAATAGCGGTCCGTCATCCGAGAGATTGTTTTGCACGATCCTCATTGCATGAAGAGCTCTTGTATGCATCTAATAGTCTTCTCAGTTGTCTTCCTCCTCATTTTGAACGCTTTTGATCAGTTACTGAATGCATCCGCTATAACCTGCAAGTAATCACTATCCATTAGTACAGCGAAATCAATGTGAATGCATTGCCATAGTGTGCTACTTTTGGCCATGGATGAGAGACTTCTTGTCTTGATGTCCTTCTTCTTCTTCGTAGCACTACAGCCCCTCTCGGGCCTTCGCCTCTTGCAAATAGCGCCTCCAACTGTCCCGGTTCATTGACCGCATGCTCCAATTTTGAAATCCGAACAGTGATGAACTGTCTTCGTCGACCGAGTCAGACCAGCGTTTTCTCTGTTTCCCCACTTGTCTTCGCCCTTCAGTTCCCCCAACGAATACCATTTTTGGTATCCGTTGTTCGTCCATACGATTGATGTGTCCAGCCCATTGCAGCTTCCGCAGTCATACATAGTTGAGACCTCCGGCTCGTCAAAAACTTCATAGAGCTCATGGTTGTATTGAATTCGCCATTAGTCGCTATCTAGCTTCGCTCCAATTATTCACCTTAGGACTAATCGCTCAAAAGCGTTCAATATATATGCGGATGCTTGGGTAAGGTGCCATTTTTCACAACTATAGCATAACACAGGTCATAACACACATTTGTGTACCTGGAGCTTTGTTTTCCTGTGTATACAGATGGTCTTCAAGGTCATCAAAACTGAATAGCATATTTTATTAGTGAACTGTATTCTTTGGCGTATTTCGTCTCATTCATTACCTGTTTTCGCTATTTTGGCACCTAAATATACAAATTCATTTTCGATACTGTATTTACCAAGTGTGATATTTTGTGTATTTGAGGTATTTTACCGTCATGAGCTTCGTTTTTAGGGTTTTGTAAAATAATTTTACAAAACCTTACTAGTTTCGCGACCAGTCTGTCCGTCTGTCCGTCTGTCCGTCCGTCCGTCCGTCCGTCCGTCCGTCCGTCCGTCCGTGTGTCACAGCAGTTTTTCTCGGAAACTACTTGAGCTAGAAACATCAAATTTTTTGTGTAGATGTAAAGTGGTGATCTCTTCAAAGTTCAACTACAAAAAAATTTTATAATGTATTTAAGGGGGGGTCTCCCCATATAGGAGAGTGACCCCCCGAAAAAAAAATTTCATTGAAGGTAGCCGATATGGGTATCAAATGAAAGGTCTTGATAAGAACTTTTTAAAACAGGTCTTAGTTTGGCAAAATTTGCTTCGAGGGGCGCACAGGGAGGGGAAATACGCGAAAAATTTGTGTCCCCCCCCCCTCGCGATTGGACACCTGTGATCCGAAAAATCTGAAAAAAATTGGGAATGTAGGCCTTAGTGAGTACAACAACAACAAATACGTGAGAAGTCGCAATTCACTCAACTTTGTTAGTAATAGTATGATTTATCGATTTTATGTTTTCTTGAATAAAATCTTAACGGTACCCTTAAACTCAATGCCTATTTATAAGATTGATCTACCCTGAAAGTTTCATAAAGATTGAATCATATCTAGCGATGTTATAGTGGTTTGAATTTTCCTGTATTACTATGGAACAATATGCGCTGCATTTATTACTATGGCAACATATGGCTATGGAACAACATGCACTTTTTACCGACTCAGACATTACAGTTTTGCTAGGATTTGCATGAAAATTTCAGGAATGATAGGTGTCATGTATATCTTTGAGAATCGGTTCAGCTAGTGGTATCAGTAATCGTTTAAACAAAATAGTGGCTGTTTTAAATGCGAAGATTGAACAATTTTGAATTATTTTTTCCCAATTTCAACGTTTAAGGTGCATGTTTTGAACACTTGATTCAATTTGATGAATGACTGAAGGTGAGTACCTACAATTAATGCTCATAAGTGATACAAGTCAAGGAGGTGGGAGAGAGTTCCTAGCAAAAGGGTTTTGTAACCATTCTAGGATTCGAAAAAATTGGCCATTAATCGATGATAACAGTACAGGAGACTGGCCCCTGAAAAAAAAAATTCATCAAACATGGCCGATATGAGTATGAAATAAAAGTTTTCATGGGAGCTTTTCAAAACAGTTGTTAAACTGTCAGTTTTTACTTCAGTGGCGGCACAGGGGGGAAATACATGAACAATGCGTTTCCTCCGTCGCGGATGGACATCTAAAATAATTGTCAAGGGAGATATTTATGAGTATAACAATACCAAAAACCTCAGAAGTCGAAATCCGTTCAACTTTGTTAATAATAGTATGATCTTCGTATTTCATATTTTCTCCAATAAAATCGTCTTTGAAATGTTTCTTGATTTGATTCGATCTGGTGACTGCATTTTGAAAATTGAATACAAAACCCTTCTGACATGAGCGTAGGTCTGTTTACCCAACCTGTTTTTATTGATTTGCAGCCTTACTAGTTTTGCTGCGCTGTTGTTGATAATCGTGATCAAATGTTGATGTCGTCCGCATAGGCTACTATTTGGCTTGACTTGCATAGCAACGTACTTCGTGTATCGACGGGTAGCTTCCTCATAATATACTTCAGAGCCAAATTGAATTGCAATGAGGCCAGCCCATCTCCCTTCTCTCGTCCGATATTTTTTTCAAAGCCATCGGTCAGTTGGTTATTGATGCGGACATGGGAGGTCGTCGATGTCATTATCATTTTGGTAAGACGGACTAATTTGGCTGGAATGCGAAAGCAAAGCATTATTTGGTACAATACGTTACAATCAATAAAGTCGTATGCTCACTTAAAATCACCGAAAAGTTAGTGTGTCTTTATTGAACTCCCAGAATTTTTCAAGTACCTGATTGGCTGTGAACAATTGGTCTATCGTTGATCTATCTGCTCTAAAACCACATTGATACTCCCCAATAATACTGTTGCTGTATGATCTGATTGTATTTCTTGGAATATTTTGTACACCGTACAAAATAGTGATATGTCCCTGTAAATTTTCCACTGTACCTAGTCATTTTTTTTGTGGACAGGGAATGACATTAATTGGCTCCACTCTTTCAGCATATGTTCTTGTTCCCAAATGTAACTTTCTGAATAGCTTTCTGAGCTCCACTGGAATCTCATCGATGCCCGGCGCTTTATTATACTTTTGGACTTTGAATGGGACAAACTTCTTCCAGAGTTTGTGATGCCAATGGAGGTTCTTTGCAAACATCGGAGGATCCAGAAGGTTCTAAAAATATGATGCCTATCTTTCCTTAATCTTTGTTTCATCAGCGATGATATTGCCGATGTCATCACGATGGAGCGTGGTTTTGGGCTAATAACCAGGTTTTAAGCTTTTCACTACTTGTTATGCTTGTGTTGTGTTGTTGCTCGCTAGGCTTACATCTATACTCCTCAATTGGTCGTCATAGTATCTTCCTTTCTTAATCCTAATTATCTTATTCGCTATTGTTCTGAGATATTCATAGTGTTCTTTCTTTGTCCTGGTTTTTCTACCCACGTATTCTTTGTAGTCATAATTCTTTTTGTCTCACGCATTCTGGCACTCATCATTGAACCAATCATTTCTCTTGCACCGGACTTGATATCCAATTGTCTGTTCACTTCCGTCCAGAGCTCATTGCTTGTCTTTAACGATGGATCTAGTAAGATGGGGGCCAGCTGGTTGCCGAGGGTCTCCATGAAATTTTCGGCCACAGGCCCCGTTTGGAGCCTTTCAATGTCAATTTTTTGTACCGAGCTGGTCTTTACCAAATACGCCTTTGACAGACAACATCGATATGTTAATTTGATCAAGTAATGATATAAGCTACAATTGATTCCTCGGTATTTACGAACGCCAAGTACGCTCGAGGCCCAACGTTGTTGGATCAGAACATGATCGATCTGGTTTTGTGTATTGCCACCCGGTGATATCCAGGCCATTTTGTGAATGCGTTGTTATGGGAAGCAAGTTGCAAAGTCAATCAGGCATTGGCCGTTGCCATTTATTTCATCATGAAGGCTTTATCCTCCAGTCGTCCCCCAATAAGATAGCTCATTGCCAATCTTAGCGTTGAAATCACCCAGAATTATTTTTAATCCCTCTATGGGCAATGAGTCGACTTGCCTTTCCAGGTGATTGTAGAACATTTCCTTCATTCGGGGCGTGAATATCGCTCTTATATGGGCTGCACCCAACAATCCGTTTATTGCCTTGGAATCAATAACAAGCGTTTTGAACTAACTATCCACAATAAAGGCCGATCCAAATTCTCGTTTTTCAGTAGGATTCCCACTTTTGAATATTGTGTACGATCTCATGCCTTAAATATCGTCGCCTAACCTCTATTCTGGCGGCATGGCTATAACTTCGATTCCATTATCAGGCGCGAAAGATTTGACTTCACCATCTGACATCCTTACAAAGAATGTGTAAGTAGGATTTAGTAGCAGAGCTGAAGATGCATTCACAGTTATTAGTATTTCTCAAGAGCATTTACTTCCATTTAATGTATGGATTTGGGATGAGGAATCTTGGAAGCTGTAGGTTGGGAAAGCAAAGGGGTTCCATCCCCCTTTCTCAAACGGGCTTGGGACTGTCCACGGTGGAGTGACCACTAGCTGAACCGATTCTCAAAGATATTCATGATACCTATCAGTTCTGAAACTTTCATGCAAATCCTAGCAAACCTTTAGTGGCTGAGCCAGGAAAAACTGCATATTGTTCCCTAGCCATATGTAATACAGGAAAATTCAAACCACTATAACTTCGTTAAGTATCCTTCGATCTTTGTGAAACTTTCAGGACAGGTCCATCTTATAAATAACCATTTGCGTGATGAATTTTGTTGAATTTAAAAGTATCGTTAAGATTTTATCCAAGAAAATGTAAAATCGATAAAGCATACCATTACTAACAAAGTCGATCATTAAGACCTCTATGCATGTTTTTAGGGTATTGTAAAATTATTTTACAATACCCTATTAGTTTCGCGTCCTGTCTGTCCGTCTGTCCGTCCGTCCGTCCGTGTGTCACACCACTTTTTCTCGCAAACTACATAAGCTACAAACATAAAATTTTGTAGGTAGGTGCAAAGTGACGCCCTCTTCAAAATTCCACTACGAAAAAAAATTTATAAGGTCTTTAAAGGGGGTCTCCCCATATAGGGGAGTTGCCCCTGAAAAAAAAGTTTTCATCGCATGTAGGCAATATGGGTATCAAATGAAAGGTCTTGATGAGAACTTTTCAAAACAGGTCTTAAAATGACAAATTTTGCTTCGAGGGGTGCAGGGGAAGGGGAAATGTACGAAAATTTTGTGTCCCCCCCCCTCGCGACCTTTGACCCGAAAAATCTGAAAAAAATCATGAGTATAGGCCTTTATGAGTACAACAACAACAAATACGTGAGAAGTCGCAATTCACTCAACTTTGTTAGTAATAGTATGATTTATCGATTTTATGTTTTCTTGAATAAAATCTTAACGGGTCCCTTAAACTTAATAAAATTCAGTGCACAGATGACTATCAATAAGATTAATCTGTCCTGAAAGTTTCATAAAGATCGAATGGTATTTAATGAAGTTATAGCGATTTGAATTTTCCTGTATTACTATGGAACAATATGCGTTGTATTACTATGGAAACATATGGCTATGCAACAATATGCGCTTTTTACTGACTCAGATACTACAGCTTTGCTAGGATTTGCATGAAAGTTTCAGGAATGATAGGTATCATGAATTCCTTTGAGAATTGGCTCAGCTAGCGGTATTAGTAATCTTAAAGCAAAATAGTGGCTGTTTTAAATGCGAACATTGAATAATTTTGCGGTATTTTGCCCCAACTTCAACGTTTAAAGCGCATGCTTTTAACACTTGATTCAATTTAATGAATGGCTGAAGATGAGTACCTACAATTAATACTCATACGTGAAACAAGTCGAGGAGGCAGGAGAGAGCTCCTAGCAAAAAGGCTTTGTAACCATCCTAGGATGGGAAAAATAGGCCATGAATCGATGATTACAGTACAGGGGAGTGGCCGCTGAAAAAAATTTCATCAAAGGTAGCCAATATGAATATCAAATGAAAGTTCTTTATAAGAGCTTTTCAAAACAGTGCTTGAACTGTCAATTCTTCCTTCACAAGGGCAACAAATACCTTAGAAGTCGAAATTCAATCAACTTTGTTAATAATAGTACATTTTATAAATTTTGCTTTTTTGTCTATAAAATCAAGTTGTGACCCTTAGATTTCCCAAAATCTATAATTTAAATTTTCTGAAAGTGGTTGTATATGGTTCGAAAATTTCACAATAATTGAACAATAAACAGCTAAGTTACAGCCGATTGAATCTTTAACAATTACAACAACATTAACACGTGATACTAGGAAGATACACGCTTGCAGCGGACCGAGATACTACAAATATGTAGGAATTTTGATAAAAATTTTAGAAATTTTTAGTAATATCCATGTGTTATCGTGACTAATCAAGCGACGAGGTCAAATCACTTGAAACAAAATGGTGGCGAGTTTAAAATTATAATAACCATAATAATTTTTCGAACTCAATTTATGGAATCTATATATTAGTCAAGTTTTGATATGCAGAATATATTGTTTGATTTACTAATTGTTTTACAATACCCTTCTGGCAGGAGCATCCTCCTGCTACTTCAACTTGTTTTCATATTTTTCGGATGGAAGATGCCCAATTGTGAGGGGGGAGGAGGGGATACGTGAAAAGTTCGTCCATTTCTCCTGCCCCCACGGTACCGATAAGGTAATTTAAAGACCTGTTTTGAAAAGATCTTATTAAGACTTTCCAATGACACCCTACTCGACTACTAATGATGAAACATTTTTGTTGAAGGTTCACTTCTCTCTATGGAGAGACCCCCCTCAAAACCCTTTAACAAACAATTTCACGCTTGAATTTTCAAGAGGTCACCGCTTCTGGCCTTTCCACAAAGTTTCATGGCTGTAGCTTCTATAGTTTTGGAGAAAAACTGCTGTGACATACAGACGGACGGAAGGACTGACGGACAAATGGACGCAGGTCGTGATTTCAATAGGGTTTTATATTTTAGTACGAGACCCTAAAAATACCATTACGTCCAATTGGGAATCATTAATGTAAGTCTAGCGAGCAACAACACAAGACACGCATAGAAAGTAGTAAAAAGCCTGAAACGTTGTTATCAGCCCAAAACCATGCTTTGTCGTAATGAAATCGGTAATATCATCGCTGACGAAAACAGGACATGAAAAATTGGCATCCTATTAATCCTCCGCATATCTCCAAAACATTGGAGCCTATAGGTGTTTCGAAAGAGTTTCCGTTGGCTCCACCAACTCTGGTTGAAGTTTGCTCTACCATCAAAGACCAAAATAATAATAAAGCACCGGGCATCGATGAGATTCCAGTCAAACTCATCAGATGTGGTGGCAGCAGTGTAGATTGACGATAGACTAATTGTTGACTGTCAAGTAGGTACTTGAAGAATGCTGGGAGTTCAACATAGACGTATACCAAATTTTCGTTGACTTAAAGCAAGCAAACGGCAGTATTGATCGTAACGGACTTTCCCATATAATGCTTTGCTTTGATATCCCAGCCTAATTAGTTCATTTTACCGAAATGACAATTATGTACATAACCTCTTAAGTCTGTATCAATTACCAACTCACCCATGCAATCGACGTAAATATCAGACTAAATCAAAGAGATGGGCTGGCCCCATTGCTACTCAATTCGGCTACGGAGCAAGTCATAAGGAAACTAACTGATACACGAGATACATTAGTATACAAGTTAAACCAAGTGGTAGTCTATGCAAGCAACATCAAAATTTCGTCACGGTCACTAACAACTGCCAAATAACTAGTCTGTGTGGTCTAGTGGTTAGAGCATGAACAAATAAGCCGAAGGTCCCAGGTTCAAATCTCGTTGGGAGCAACGTGATTTAGTTCAGGGGAGTTTTCGGACAGGCTATGAGTGTTCACTCAGTGGTGATGTGTACTGATTTAATCAGATTATATCATAGCTGAGCAAGCACACGCGAGCATGGTACTGACCAAAAAAACTTCCGAAAAAATCAGTAGGGTCATGAAAATGAGATACTCTAACTATCTCTAAGCGAAGGCCCAAGAGGGGCTGTAGTGCTACAAAGAAGAAGAAGAAAGAACTTTTCCTGGAACTTGACAGCAAATGAAAACTAATAGGGCTACAAATCAATGAAAATAAAACAAATCTCATGACGCAGTCGAGGAAAAATATCTCAAATTCCTAAAATATCACACTTGGCGAATACAACATCGAAAATGTGGACAAAGTTGTATATTTAGGCGCCAAAATAACGAGAACGGTAATGAAAGAGATACTGCTTTTAGATAAAATATTTTATTCAGTTTTGACGATCTTGAAGACCAGCTGCATATACAGGAAAACAAAGCTTCAAATACGCAAATCTGTGATAAGACCTGTGTTATGCTATGGGTGTGAAACATGGACCCTAACCCAAGCATCCGAAATTTATTGGACGGCTTTGAGCGACGAGTCCTGAGGCGAATATTTCGAGCGAACCTAGACGGGGATCAATGGCGAATTCAGTACAACCATGAGCTGTATGAAATTTTTGACGAGCCGGAGGTCTTAACGGTTGTAAAACTGCGGAAGCTGCAATAGGCTGGACACATGAATCACATCGACGAACAAAGGATACCCAAAATGGTATTCGTTGAGAGAGCTGAAAGGCGGAGACCAGTGGAGAAACCAAGGAAACACTGATCTGACTCGGCCGACGAGGACAATTTATCGCTGCTCGGATTTCAAAATTGGAGGACGTAGTCAATGGGACGAAATGGTTGGAGACGGTGTTTGCAGGAAACGTCGACCCGAGAGGGGCTGTAGTGCTACGAAGAAGAAGAAGATGAATCATCTCACAATATAGCAAGTACCATTCAGTGTAAAGCGTTTCAAAGGTATTTAAGTGAGTCATCTATTCTAAGGTTTTAAAAAGATTCCATTAATAATGTTGGATCAGGTTGGATCAAAAGCCCAGTAAGTAAAAACCAGGCTTTATTGTTGTTGTGATGTATAAAATTCAAATAGCTTTAACGTCACCAAATGTGATTGAATTCTGATAAACTTTATAGGCTTAGATAATTTTATATTGAAGAATCTGCATCCACAATTTCAGTGAAAGGTGCATTTCTGATTCTATTGTAGTTTGTGTGGAGCGGTGGGTTAGGGCACACTCGGCTTGCACAGCAACACTCAAGTTCAAACTACGGTGGCGCCATCGAGTTTGACCTTCTGATGGTCGGTCTATCAGCCCACCCAGCAGTGATTGGCACTAATTGAAAGATTAGGTAATAATCACATGTTTGAGCGTGTTTTTGACCATAACACCTCGAGCTCCGTTACGGTCATAGAATGAGGTACCCTAACAATAAATCTCAACACCAAGGATTGAATTTGGACTGTACTGCGATGGATTGTTATTATTATGGTATTTGATTTTATTATTGAAAATGTGAAATTCATATATGCTACTCTTATTAACAAATTTGAGTGAATTTTAAGTTCTGAGCTAATGTACGCACAGAGAACTGCCTCCATGATTTTTTCAGATTTTTCGGTCCCTCAGTCTCAATCGCGAGAAAAAAAATTTCATCAAAAGTAGAAGAACGTGATGAGAACTTTTCAAAACCGGTCTTAATTTGACGCTTTTTGCTTCGAGGGGCACACAGGGGGAAAATACACGAAAAAATTGTGTCCCTCCCCCGCAATTGGGCACCTGTGATCCAAAAATTCTGAAAAAAAATATGGAGGTAGGTGTTGATGAGTACAATAACAACAAATACCTTCAACTTTGTTAATAATAGTATGATCTTTGAATTTCACATTTTCCCCAATAAAATTGTATAAGTATCCTTAAACTGAACGAAATTCGATATTTAAGTAGTCCTATAAAAGGTCCCTAAACTTTGTAAGTTTGATGAAAATCGAATTATATACACGGAAGTTATGGCCATTTGAAATTTCTCCAATTACAAGAACAATAACACATGATTTTGGTATTTTATGGACTTTCCATCGAATCAGTCACTGCAGTTTTGATTTGATCTCCTTGAAATCTTCAAATCAGGTCAATAACATTAATCGTTTTGGGAATTCATAATTTGACTGATATTTGTTGGTTTGCAATGAAATGGCGACCGTTGAAAACAGAAAAACAATGGATTTTCTTCTAAACGTGCACATCTCTGACATATTTCTTGACTTTATTCGTTGCTGGTGACTCCATTTCTGATAAGTTGGGTACAAAACCCGTCTGACATGAGTGTAGGTCTGTCTACCCAATTTGTTTTACGCGTACTATCGAATCATTCGTGGTTTTTGTCATTCTATGTAGATTAAGTGATTTTAGTTTGGTCTGATCAATGCCCTATATTAATGAAGAGAGTGATGTGATGACCGGTACCTGGTAATTATTTTCAGCTTTTGACACATTATCTGCATTTTTTTATGTTTGTTTACAATTAAAGCGTTCAACATCAAATTCTTTACCATATTGTTCCGATAGGTAATGAGTAATGGATGGTCGAACCCCCTTAGTGGTCCAATAGAAGGGCAAGGCTTTTGCATAACAAGATGTGCCTAAGGTTTTACGGGAAAATGTCACACAGTCTTCGGCATAGTTTAAGCTTTTAATTTAACTTGGGTGGAGTCCGGCGTATCATGTTCACCCACACTTACGCCACGTAATCCTCTTTCATTTGATGCCTATATTGAGCGAGTTGATGAAAATATGTGGATTCTTCGTCTAGCATTCGTTGCAAACAGACGTATGATTAAAAGCTCCTGTCAAAGATTTTTTTTAAATTAAAATAATTTTTTGAAAATTTAAATAATTTTTAAAATGTCACGTCGAAACTAGTTTTTTAAAACTTATAACATCGTCGAATTACTCAAACAGTTCATCAAATATCTGGATTTTACTTGCGGTGAAGTCTCAAGAAGTTGGATAGACAGAACTACGCTCGTGTTAGGAGGGTTTTGTACTTAAAATATGATATGCAGACATACGAATATATAATTATTTAATTCAAGAAGAACTTTAATGACATGGATAACAAATATATTTTTGCTTTAAAAGTAAAACTAGTACTACTCCATTTTAACTGGCCAACATTTCGTTGCGAAATTGCTCAAATCATTGACTAAGCCGAATCTTAAACGCCTTTTTGGTGTATTATTCACTTTCACGCCAAAAGCGGAGAAAAATCAGACCTTCCTGTTGAAGGGCCTGGACTATGAAGAGAATACAGTTGATCTCCTTGAAATGTTACAGAACACAGCACCAGGTATCGAATTTATTAGTGTGAAAAATTTTGCTACAAGGAGATCAACTATTGAAGGCAAAATGATACCATTTTATTTGGTAAAAATTTCAAACGATGGCAGTCCAAGTGCCTTCCAACAGGTAAGATACTTGAACTTTACAGTTGTGAGGTGGGAGCATCTTCAAAAAACCGAGGTCAACCAGTATTACAGGTGCCAAAGATTTTATCATTCGGCTGCAAATTATACCATGCACTAACATAACAGTGCGCTAAACGTTAAGATATTTATGCCCCTGTGAATGCAAATTGACTCAGATGGAGTCAAAAGAAAAGTTATACTGTGTTAACTGTGGTATATTTGGTCATCAAGTATCATATTGACGATGCCTTCGATATTAAGATGCGAAAGCTAATTTTTCCCCAAAATAAACATAAGTACACCGCAGTGTCATATCTTCCAATTTCGTCAAGCCTGGGGTACCATTGACACTTACTGCTAGAGGACCAGCAGACAACAATGTTAATAAAATAAATAATGTAAGTGGCAACAATGAGCTGCTTCTTAAAATTTAACAAACAGCTTGAATCTCTTTCAGAAAGAATAAATAAGCAAGACTAAAAAATCAATTTCGTTTTGCAACATTTCGGCCAACATGCTACAAAATAGTTTGTCATCCAGTCACATTCCCAAGGATATGTTTCGTCTCATATCGATTAACATCAACTCCATAGTTACTCTACATTGACGTAACTATCTCCTTGAATTCATGTTTAAGCACAAGCCTAACATCATACTTCTCACTGAAAACCACCTCAATTCATGGCATTCCATAACATTCAAGGATTTTGAAATCGTATGAAACGACAGGGTAAACGGTGATGGGGTAGGTGGCACTCAAATATTGGTTCGAAGACACTATTGTTTCCAAAATAGTAAAAAAGGCGAGCTCAAATCATAGAGTTTCTTGAAGCATCTGTTATCAAAATGTCTCTGCCAGGGGGGGATAACTTTTTCGTTATCTCCGCCTATGCAACTGGTCAAAACGCTCTCAAGTTCAAGGAGGAGCTCAATTCATTATTTGAAATACTCAAATTGAACAGGCTGCGTCACTCATATACGTTTGCCGGTTACCTGAATGCACAGCATACATTATGGATGAACGCCATCAATAATACGAAAGGTTTATTCCTGAAATCATGGATAACGGAGAACCAAATTGAATCAGGTGCAATCTATATCGGTTGCAGTTCCTAACATATCCCAGGAAAAATTGATATTAGGACCTTTACGGTGCTGACGCAAGACTTGAATTCGGCTTTAATAGTCCTCTACAAAAACTGTAGGTTCTTCCTTACGATAGCGACAATCACGCAATCGTGATGAAAATCAATCATCAAAAGGATTATGCCTTCCTCATTCCAGTTCAACATGAGAATCATCGG
This sequence comes from Odontomyia ornata, assembly GCA_963969285.1. Taxonomy (NCBI): domain Eukaryota; kingdom Metazoa; phylum Arthropoda; class Insecta; order Diptera; family Stratiomyidae; genus Odontomyia; species Odontomyia ornata. The sequence goes on along the minus strand of OZ017738.1, from coordinate 346,589,398 downwards.
TTGAATTTTAAAAATCGGATTGAGAAAAATTTCAAAAGAAGTTTAATCAGGATTACCAGAAGCAATGTCCTCTTTCTGATGATGGCAACTCTTGCTCAATAATTCCTAATGACTGAAATTGAACTAACGATGAAATGAATCTCTATTTGTCGAAGTTAGAGAAGCTGATGTTCGAAACGATTGAGAAAGTCGTTCCCAAGATTAAACATTGAAACAATATGGAAGGATATGAAAAACCAACCATTGCAATATTCACAAGATTGAAAAGCTTTCTTCTTATACGTTGCAACAATATTTATCGTCGATTTTTGGACTATAACTATCCCTCGTTGGCTTTGTTGAAATTACACCTGAAGAATGTCTGGAACTTAATCCGTTCATACTTCAGGAGTGGGATCCTGAATAGGCGATAAAACTGAGAAGTATTAACCCACAGGACCAAAATGTCGAGTGCAGGTATCGAATCTTGAAGTCGATAGTGATGAGATAAATCTTCTCGATAGGGCTGGTATATAAATTAATAATACAACTCCGGATGGAAATGGAAATGGAATTACATATATGTGATGGATTGCTAAAACTTGCCCTGATTGGAACTCATTTGGAATTAGTCCATCTACCAAACCCTGAGAGAGGAAATCAAATACTTTCAGAGGCTGGTGAAGCAAAAGTTTCCGACTTCAAATCAAATTTGAACGGTGAATCAATTTCATTTCAATGAAACATTAACATCTGACCTCATACTGAGCTTGAATCTTATTGATTATTTTGTCAGCTATGAAGACTTGTGTTTCATCTTTGGCAGGATAAACACCAAGAAATCATGTGGTATGGACGGTGTTCCAAATATAGTTCTCTGACATTTGCCTGAGGTGGCTATTAGAAATTATTGAATATTGTTCAACAACATGTTGAGCAAATCATGTTTACCAAATGAGTGGAAAAAGCTAAGAGATTGCCAGAAGAAAAAAAAATCCTCGTACCCTTGAAAGCTATCACCAAAATCAGCTTGCTGCTTTACAACAGCTAGGTGCTTGAAGTAAAAGTGAACAAAGTATTAAACGCCCACATTGAGAAATATGAGTTGATGCCGAATTACCAATTTGGTTTTCGTGCCAAGCATTCGACTATATATGCGATAACAAAAGTAACCTCAGATATCTGTTGGAAACAAAGTGATAGAGAATGTGTTGGAGCATGTCTCATGGATATGGAGAAAGCCTTCGAAATGGTGTGGTTAGATGGACTAGTTTTTAAACTCCTTCAGGACAGGTTCCCCAGACACCTTGTCGCCATTATTTGCAATATGTTATACGAGATATCATTTATTGTTACTGATGGAAATCTGACGACAATGCGCCAATTCGAGGTCTTGAATGGTCTACAGCAGGGAATATTTACTGCACCTCTACTTTTCTCAATATTCATTCGCATGCTATTGAATAGCTTTGATTGAAACGTCTCGCCAACGCGATCATTGGTAGCGTTTGCTGATGATCTGATTACCTATACGGGACGCTGAAAAGCTACAATAGTTCAGAGCAATCTACAGAAAATGTTCAATGATGTGCAGTTGTACATTGACAATTGGCGAATGAAAATTAACGCGCAGAAGGGCAAAAAAATGTTGTGTCTGACAACGCTGCAGACGGTCATTCAAGACTTTAAACGTAATTGGAAGGATTTCCAGATCATGGGTGGCGAAGGTAGTCCAGAACTGGTGCCACATAAATCCTGTATTTGATACATCGGTGTTCATCTCGATCAGTATCTGTACTATACTGAACATGTGAAAATCGTGCTCAGTATGGCACAAAAAGTAGTCATGGCCCTATGAAGACTCTTTCATTCCAAATACATTGATCAAAAGGTCAAAATTATCTGTTACAAAACCCTGATTTGACCAATTTTGATATATGGATGCCAGATCTGGTGCAACCAGAGTGCTAGTACTATGGGAAGATTAAGAGTTTTCGAAAGGAAATGTCTTCGTGCATGTACTGGTTCGTACAGAAACCCTGAGACGGCTTGGAAGCCTTATCTATAGAAAAGAAGAATTTATCAAACTGCTGAAGTGACGAGGGTCGATATCTTCATATTGGAGATTCTTTGGAATCATACCGCAAGATCTGTAACTGTTAGTGAAAACCCTTGGATTTCACAGCCGTTCCACCCTACAGACGGGTATATGGCAACTTGCCTTGCTACTGACTTTGTTCCTCCAGGAGTATTTGGGTCCTTGGAGATGAATCGATATGTTCTTGATTCTAATGGTATCCTAGTCATATATCACATATATAGTCATATATCTCCGAATTTGAGTTCACGAGACCAACAATTCCAATGAAGATACTCATTTGCTCGATTCGTTGACGGTGGTCGAGCTGAAACGAAGCAATCTAGATATTGGTAGCTGAATGACAATGTCTAAAGTACTCGTGTTTATTTTCATTTTTCGTGTTTACGTTACATAGTTTATGAGTTTCAGCTCATTATTGCTACATTTAATGTTTCTGTTTATTTGTGTTAAAAATTAGGAATAGGTTAGGTATATGTTCTGTTTATTCTATTAGGCTCAGAAATAAGGTTAAAGGCTTAGGTTAGGAATATTGTGATAGAATTTTTTAGTATAAGATTAAGTTTTTGATTAAATGTTGTTAGAATTAGGTTATAACATATTAGGTGTAAGATAGAAGTTCACTGTGGTTTTAAAATTATAAATAATTTTGAAATAGTGTTTGTTAGTTATTTTCTCCTTTTTCCAATCGAATTATAAACTATGTAATAATCTTAACTGATTTGACTTTGCTATTGGTTTTTTTTATTCTTTTCGATGAAATATGTTTAATTTAGAGAGTTATTCGGGCTATTAAGTTATTGTATTGTTATTGTTTGGAACTTACTTTATGTTTTTTTTTTTAATTTATAAAAATTAGTATCGAATAAAGCCCTTTTGACTTTGACATTGTTACCTCGTATACTGATGCTGGGTAACGTGCTGTATCACATTTGTTTTTAGGCTTTAATCAAATTCCAAGAATACGATTTAAAAATTGATTTTTTTCGTAGTAGGGAGGTGAATGCCCATTTACGCACAGAGTGTGGGACTACCATGTTTGCAAGAAGGCGACTGGACTAACCACTAAACACCTCCACCGTCAACCTGAAAACCTAGCCTGAAATCGTTTGACATAATACTTCGGGCCAGGTCTCGTTTTGTTACGCCGTGAGGCGCCTTCAAGCAGGAGGTCCCTTTTCTAGCGGGAGGGGAGAGGGGAATAGAAAGTAACCGACAAGTGATCCCCCAGCCCCAAGACCCCCGGCTGCTGTGAGCTTCTTTTAAGCTTTTGGGACTACCCGAACCTAATATGCCACCTGCTTCCATTTGTCAACCGATTCGAGCATCACCGTAGCTATGTTATCCGGGTTGAGCTCTCCTGTCTCCTTGTAGAGGCTCTTTGCAGTCTGTCCCATTCTATGCACGCAAAAAATGTGTGGCAGGCATTGTCTTCCTCTCTTGGGCAAAACCGACAATCGGGGAACCGTGACTTACCAATCTTGTGCAGGTAAGACTGAAAACACCCACACCCGCTCAAAAGCTGGGTCAGGTAGATGTCAGTCTCACCATGCCTTCAATTTAGCCAAGGTCTCATATCTGGGATGAGGCGCGCAAACCACCTTCCCATCACGTAATTTACGCAAGACTGCTGCCAATCGTTGAGTGAGCGCTGTCTCCTTTTGCGGACAACCATCTTCCTCGCATTCTCATTTCAATGCAGGTGAATAGCACGGTGCTCTCTAGCAAGAAGACCAACAGGTATTACGCCTGCAATAGCTTTCACCACCGAACCAGAGACTGTCGGATACGAAGATGCAATCCTCAGCGCTCCTCTTCTCTGTGCCTCTGCGAAACGTTTTCGGTATTCCTCCTTGGTGAGAGCGTTGCCCCATATCTCTGCACTGTACAGTAGCACTGACCCTACAGCACTCATCAAGAGGCGTCTTCTTGATGGGCTGGGTCCCCCTACGTTGGCCATAGAGCCGATACTCCCATAGCAGCCTTCTCAGCCGTTGCCCCGGTTTGCTCAGAGAAACTCAACTTCGAGTCGATCAGTAGCCCTAGGTACTTTGCCGCTGGCTTCGATTCGATTTGTTTATCTCCAATACTGATCATATTTACTTTAGGGCTTCTCTCTTTTGTCAAGATTACCACTTCGGTTCTCTCCAGTCCTAAGCTGAGCTCATGAGCAGTTATCCAGTATCTCGATCGGTGCGTTAGCATACCTAGCCTAAGTTGCGCCTGTTCAACGGTGCGTCCAGTGACTAGAGCCACAACCTCTACCGCATTACCGATCAAGCACGACTCACCTGGCATCTCCAGTCTCAGTATTCTATCGTAAGACACGTTCCACAGGTCTGGACCAAGGATAGATCCCTGGGCAACATCCGATGTGACCGCCATCTTTCGTTGGCCCTGTGTCGTGTCGTAAAGCAGGCTTCGGTCTGTTAGGTAGTCGTACAAAAGCCGCATTAGATATTCTGGAACTTGAAAAGGGTTTTCCAGCATATTCAGAATATCCACCCATCTAACGGAGTTGAAGGCGTTCCTAACGTCAAGTGTCACCAACAGGACAATCCGTCGCTTAGCGCGACTATATGCCTCTGCCTGTTAGACTGCGCTGACCACCACATCAATGGTAGAACGTCCTGCTCTAAAGCCGTACTGCCGAGGAGGTAGGCCCCAGCAGCACGAATCGCGTCAGTGAGTCTTCCCTTGATGAGTTTCTCTAGCTCTTGCCCTGCCATGTCTAGCATGCATAACGGGTGGTGTGCAGACGGTGATTCGATATTTCCCTTCCCCTTGCTGATCAGCACGAGCCTCGCCACCTTCCATCGTACCGGGAAAACCCCGTCCCGTGTGCTGAGCAGCAAGTCAGGACAATGGTGATAGACAAGCTGCAAGACGTCAGCCGGAAAACCATCTGGACCTGGAGCCTTCCTCACTTTCAATGAAGGGGCTGCCTACTCCAGTTCCAGCTCTGTGAAGAGTGGACACTCAACTGCTGTTTCACCATGGACAGCGTCAACAAGGGCGGGATGGGCGGGGAGTCCCTGCACTATCTCATCCATCTTTTCCGCATCATGTATGCAAGGCTTCCATCGGGCGCTAAGTTTCCGCACAACTAACGGATCCTGTCTCACATTGTTCTGTCAGCAGTGACCCTTGCTATTGTTATCAATTTGCAAAGGCCTTTCCTGGCCGACTTATATGCTGCCACCCGGTTCCATGCCTCGTCACGGTTCCACGCCCGTTGAGACTCACGCCGAAGCTTGTGACACTCCCTTCGCTTTTCAGCTATTTCAGTTGACCACCAGTACACTGGGGGTTTGCCGTGCCGGGGTCTTCAACGGGGCATAGAAGCCCAGCAAGCAGTCATAATGACGCTCATAGTTGTGTTCACCACGTCTTGAGCTGCCAATTTTTCCGTCCCCTCCGAAGCTCCCTGCAGCAGCTCACCTCTGTGAGCATCTCAACAAACCTCTCGACATCCATCCTTCCGATATTGCATCCAGTTGTAGAAAGCCGAGAGCACGGACGTCGGGAGAAAACATCAGTGATCTCAAGCAGAATGCACTGATGAACACTGGCTGAGTAGTCTTCTAATACTTTCCAGTTGTGTATCCTCCATACTAAGGACTCCGAGGCGAATGTCACGTCCGGTTTGTTTCTCTCACAGCCAATACGGCGGAAAATAAGCGTATTTCTGGTGTTTGGTACGACGAGCGCTATCCTGGCTATCATTTCCAGGATTAGTTTTCCTCAAGGATCCATTTGAGGCATGCCCCATTCGATTGCTTTAGCGTTGATGTCTCCCCCAACGAGCACTTTGCCCTCTGCACATGAGACAACGCCCTCTGGAGCATTAAGCTTGGCTTGGAAAGATGATATCGATTCGTTAGGCGTTAGGTACACACTAAAGAAGGTGGTTCCTGAGCACCAAACCCACACGAAATCATCCCCACGTCGAAGCTCTCCACCTGGAAATCACTATTTTAAACCAAGATGGCGGCAGTACCAGTTCCATCAGGATACCATAATGGTGAACTGTTATCATGGTGTTGCTCATTCAGCCGCAAAAAGTCGGCTTTCTGTCCGTCGCAACTGCTCAAGCAGCTTTGGGCAGTTGAACTGCGAGGTAGGTTTAGCTGCAGGATGCGGGTTATCGAAGTTCTGGTTTTGCCTTGGCTAGGGCTTCCTGGAAAACCCAACATTTTACTGATCCCAAGATGTGTCCAAAATCAGGTCTTGGATCAGCATCCTTGCCAAGAATACAGTGTGCCTCCTTCGTACACTCTTTTCTTTTACGTCCTATTTCACAGCATTTGAAACATTGAAGTGAACCCACCCTATTCGTACTTTGTCCTTGTTCAACATCCTTTTCGGTCAATTCAACTATGGCCATACGGTGCCCCTATTGTTTCCTGGTATAAGTCTCGCTTTGATCCTTCCCACGCTAGGGAACTCCCTTTTGATGGCCTCTTCTACCTCGGCCAGATTCGTCAGGCAGTCAATGTCGCTTATTTTGATTATTGCCATCGGCTCGAGCGAGGCTATAGTTGCGATTTTGCCAAGGACTTTCTTTACTGCGTCGCAGAATGCTTCCTTATTGTTGGTCGCTGCTCCAAATTCGACCAGTATGTGGCCCAACCGCGTTGGTCGTACTGCTTTAATGGTTATGTTGGTGTCTTTGAGTTCTACGTTTCCCCTGATATCCCGCAGCACCTCCGCGTTGGATTGGCCATCTTGGGATTTTACGAGCAGTGCCTGTTGCCAGGGTCTTTGTCGGAGCTTCTGTCTCTCCTGTTTTGCATCAGATATTTTTTTCTTGTTGGGCGTCTGTGCGAACCTTACTTTCTGGAATATTTTGAAGGAGTTTCTTTGCGGCTTCCTTCGCTACTTTTGTAAGCACTGTCTGGAAGCCGTGATCTGGTGCTCCACGCCTATCAAGTGCCTCTTCCTTCTCTTATTTCGATCTCCTTCGATTGGACTAGATGCCATTCTTTTATTGATTTTTAATGGTGGAGCTATCTGCATGTGGCCTTCAGATTTTGCCCCCAGTGCTTCTTTCGCCTTTTGCTCTTCTTTGGCCTTTAACTAGCTCCTCCGATAATGCCTAATCCAATCTAGGAGCTCCTGTAGTTCAAGGAGCCCAATCTGCAGATTGTATTCCAGAACATCTCCCGCTTTTCGGAATAGCCTTTCTTCTTCATGTCGCTGGGTGGCAATTATACTTTGCAACCATCCGTGGGGGATTTTATCGCTTTCCGTTTCCGAGTGCAGTACTTCCGCCAAAATTTCGACGTTGGCGATGCAAGCACACAACATCGCTTTGTTTGTCTGGTCACTCGTTTCATTTCCTGCCATAGTCTCCTGGTTGGTTTCAGGATGGTTCTTTATTATATCCGGATTTACGACCCCTGCATCAGCCGCTTCGGTAACGATCGCAGCAGTGACCATAGAGCTCTCGATGTACTTTATATTTTCTTCCACCGCTCGAGTACCTGAAGCGTCCTGCAGAGTTTCTCGCTTTTCCTTTGTAGGACGCTCATTTTTTTGCTGCGCCCGGACGCCGCGGGAATCTCAGTCTGAACCAGACTGTCTGCTAATCTCCGTTTTTCGTCTGTCTTCACTGTCATTATATTATTCGTCGATTTTGTCATCGTTAGTACCGCTCTCGCTGTACTGTTAACATCGTGGCTGCAACCGCTGGTTGCGTCGTCATTGTTATTTTCTATTTCTTTTTTTGGGGTTTTTTTTATCTTTTTTTAGTGTTTTTGGTTGCACATTGATTTGAATGCTGATTCAATGGACACCGAATTTTTGAAATCTTGCCAGAAATTCATCATCCCTCTAGTTGTATATAAATCTTTTACTTTATTGCGAAAAGTAGGTAATAAGCAACTAATAATAGTTAATATTATTTTTTTAGGTAATGCGACGCATTAAGAGATAATATTTGTGGTTCTTAATGCGATTCGCGGAAAACCAGAGGAATATGATGAACATCAATAAAAGTTTTCACACCATCGTCGCATGGATATTTATAACCAATTTTATAACCGTATTAGGTAAGGGATAAAGTTATCTAAATATTATCTAAGAACCTAAACCATGCATTTATTCTCACTTCAAGCTCAAACAACATGCAACAATGGACTTGGAAGAGTTCTATATGAGCGCCTACCCAATCAACAACTACAAGGATTCGATGACGATATATTTCGTGATACTGCCCCACCATTTAGAGTCTTAGAAAAATGCCAGGACTTATGTTTACGAGATAGGACTTCCACAAACAATTTAGTTAGAGTATGTACGAGCTTCGACTTTCAACCCGGAAGTAGAATTGCTTCCTTCAGCGGAAGCGCTGAATATGAAGAATCAACTTGCTACCTCACTAGAGAGCAAGCAGCTCCCGAAGGAATCGGTAATTTGATGCTGGTTCCAAATAGCGTTCATTTTGTTGAAATTTGCTTGACATGTAAGTAGCCCTAAAGTATGCGAATTTTGAAGATTAATGGCACGCGCTATTTATAGCAAGTAGACCCGAAAGAGAATGCCCAAGTAGGAGATATGTTTTTGAAAGACATCCAAGAAAGAAACTAAAACTGCCTATATCTGATATTAAGGAGGTAATTTGAAGAATACCAGTTTATGAAATGTGATCTCAATGTAGTTTTTGGATAGATTACCGCCGCAAATCGCTCAGACTGCGAAGATAAATGCTTAAATGAATTTTCATTCGTATGCCGATCGGCAAATTATGATTCCAATTTACGTACTTGCAGTTTAAGTCGGTGAGTATTTTACTTTTATTATGAACTTACGAAAAAACTCATAAACTTCTCTACTCTTACAGTTTTACTCGTCGAACGCATCCCGAACTACTGGAAGATGATGCAAACTCTGATTATTTAGAAAATACATGTTTAAATGGTAAGATGAGTTAATTAAATAATCTTGATTACGAATTCATTTTAAAAATTGACTAAATAAATTATTTCAAATATTCAAAAACTTATTTATAGCCGAAAGAAGATGTGATGGCCTTGCCGTTTTCGTGAAAGAAGAAAATAAGCGTTTGGGTGGTCCATTTGAAGTGGACATATTTAACAATATGACTTTAGAAGAATGCCAAACGATGTGTTTGCGAGCGGAAAAGTAAAACCATATGACCTTAAATTAAATTGAATTTTAACCTTCCTTGTAATATAGATATTTCTGTCGCTCAGTTGAATTTGATGATCAAACTAAACAATGCATTCTCTCAGAAGAAGATTCAATATCACAAAAGGATGATATAAGTATCAGTTCCAGCCCTACTCATCATTTTTATGATCTAGTATGCCTTGACAATCGTAAGTAGAAAAACTATATTCATACATTTTATCTACAACATCCACACGAATAGAAATCTCCAAAAACTTGGAAATTTCAATCTGTGAGTTTATACAAACTGAACAAGCTGATTTATTCTAATAATGATATAAGCAGTGCCATATTAGTTCTTCTGCTTTTTGCTAAACGTATTTTTTGAGCTTTATAAGAGAACAATTGGCACCGTTGTGGCTTCGTTTCCGTTAAAAAATCCCCATTGATAGCATTAGCCAGAAAAGTAAATTTGTCGTAAGAGCCTTAACTTCAAAAAGCAAATAATAATTTGATTGGCCACAACTTTGAAAGTCAAACCTTGTTTAAAGAAAACTTTCTGTCGTACACATACTTCTAATGTAAGCCACTTCAGTTGCTACTAAAATAACAAACTCTGCTTACTTTCAGAGCTTTAGGGTCCGTAATTTTGAATTTAAGCTTTTAATTTTGGATTATTTTAACAGAAACCTGTTTTAGAGTTTCACAACCAAGTGTGCCATATCTCGTTCGAATCGGAGTTCGACACTGAACAGAGCAAAATTATTCAATTTTTTATCTAAATGGAAGCTAAAAATATTCAGTTTAAAATTTCCGACCTTTTTATTTATTGTCCAATATAAGAAGTATAAGAAGCTGCTCTAATAATCTACAATTTTAAGTTTTATCGAAATCGGTTGAGAAACTTGGCAACCAGAGGGCCACAAAAATATGAAAAAATCACATATTTGTACCACCGCCATTTTAAAAATTGTACATGAATCATTATAGGTAATTATTATCTACACTAGTATCAAGTTCCATGTAGATCGAATGAAAATTGTTTCTTTTAGAAGCCTTTGAAATTTTCAACTTCAACTAGCCGCCATTTTGAAAGTTAAGACCTGACCTTTTTTAATTATCCCCTAGGCACTTACAGTTTCTATTATTCTACCGATTTTCATTCACATCGATTGAAGGATTTAGTCACAAAAACAAAAATAATTTTTTCACGTTTATCGGCCTTCGAGTGACCACCACTTTATTTCAGACGGTACGAGAAATTTACCTAAAAGGCGTACAATAGAAAATATTTATGTCCGATGAGTAGAACTTTAGTTGTTTGATATTCTAATCTCATTGACTGAGATAAGCCAAACTGCTCGAAGTATTAAGCATGCATCTAGGATAAGTAAGTAAATGGATAGCGGGCGTAACTAAGCTGGCGATTGTTCTAGCTTCTGTCTGTTTGCATTCTGACCTATTTTCATTTCCGCGAGAAATTTTTAGGGTCCAACAATGTGTCAGCTGCTAAATTAGTTTCTAGATGTGTATTTACCGTATTGTAGTGTTTAGCGGTATTAACTAATCTGTAAGGGACATGTAGCGATGTTCTGCTGCCTCAGCGAACTATAAGATAACCGAGTTTAGTTGGATCGGCCTTGCCTGGCGACCCGTTCGCATGGTGGCAGCTAGCTTCTGCCATTTCGTGATGTGGGTTCTGTCCACCAGCGCCAGGGCCACACTACAAAAAAATTATCACCCGAGTGTATTGGGGGATCTTAAGAAGAACGGACTGAAGATACTGCGACATTCCGTACTGAAACTTACCTACCTTTTCCTCTAACGCATGTGTGACAGGATGTACAATCTCGTCCTTGATGAGTATATTTACAGCTCATAACAAGAACGGGGTATATTGCTGGTAGTGGTGCCTCCATGCATCCTCCCAGCTGGATTTAAGGTCCGGATGAACGTGTTCGCATGCAAAAACCATGTATCTTAAGCATGAGCATCCGAAACTTTGAAAGGAAGGAGCTACATCCCGATTATTAGCTCAATAGTGGAGAAGCCGCCCATCCATGTGGGTCCCACATACGTTCAAATGCAAAAGGAGAAGACCGAATCTTAGATTTTTTTAACAATTCATCTCTATCTTGTTTGAGTTTTTAAACTTGCTTTATGTGTTTATAAGAACTATAGCTAAGGAAATACCGCGCAGTTAAATTTGAGTATGTAGGCATTCATAAGTTACTTCCAATCCAGAATAGTTTATTTAAGCTTCAAGTCTGGACCAAACTAACCATACTTCGATGGGATAAAAGAATTAGGAATGATAATAAGTCACAACAAATTAGTTTGAAGTTCATATTTCATGCTTTCCGTACAGTACGTACAGATTAGTGGTATTTAACCCTAGAAAGGTAATATGAGTAATTTTTACTCACACTGGGGATATTTTTGCTGGTAGATCAGCAGGTAGGCAACCTTGAGTCATGAGCCGCTAGCAGTGCTTCATTCATTTATTTACATGTTATCTGCGGTGGTAATCGCATGTGATTGTGTTTAGTTTGACAGAATTTTAAAATCGTGGTAGTAAAACTGCGATAGAGTGGAGCGTGAAGTAAAGGCGATATTGATTGATAGAGTGGAGTGATTTTCGTGCTACACTGTCCGTATCACGAAAATCAAAATTGATATACAAGTGAAATAAACTCGTTTAATTTAATTGAAAAGACAGTGCGTTTTCACTTTCCCGGAATATTAAAATTATTGGCCGCGAACCATAACACAAGACATTGGTGTCAAAAAGTGAGAAAGAAAATTTTAGAAGTGAAAACTTTTAAACATTTTTAAAGGGTACAATAGTGAAATTTAACGTGAAAATTGGTGGGAAAGTAGCCAAAACAATAAAAATGCCTCGAAACTTACATCTAAAAATTGATCAATTGACCATATCGGAGCTTAAGGAGGAGTTGGAACAGTGAAATCTGGCTACACAAGGTACAAAGGCCATATTGATTGCAGGCATGCGTGACGCAATCGAGTCAGAAGATGCGTATATGGATTCGGGTGAGCCCTCAGGTGCGGTAAAAGGCGCAGAAGGCGGAGAAGCAGAAACACCGAAATCCAAGGAACCAGGAAGTGCGCTGATGCAAATGTTAATGTAGCGACAGCAGTCATCCAGTTTTACTGCGAAGCTAAATGAACAGTCATCCAGCTTAACTACGAAGCTGGACCAAATAGCAGTCGAAATCAAGGCAGACATCACACAGAAGCTGGGCGAGCAATCAACGAAGTTAAATGAACAGTCAGCAAAGCTACATGGGCAATCAACAAAACTAGACCAGAAGCTGGACCAATAAGCATTCAAAATCAAGGCAGCCATCACACAGAAGCTGGAGAAACAGTCAACTGATTTGAACTCAGATTTGCAAAAACAGGCTACCGAAATAAAAGCGGAGCTCAGTATTCTCAACAAGAGAATCAACCATGAGATGGAAAAAGTGAAAAAGAAATTGGAAGCAGCGAAGGCAGTAGTAACCACCTTACCAGCCCCACTTAAAACTGCAGCGCAAAGTACATTCTGAGATGCGATAGCACAATGGTCTGAAGTATTTACAAAACCCAGTTTGAAGCCGCCGACAGAACAAATCACTGGAATAAGCAACAGCATTAATTCTTGCTCTAAGAGGCCCAGCTGCCGAAATTCTGCAGACTATCCCCGTGCAGTTGCACTCAAATTCGGCTGCTATAATGAATGCACTCGACATGCGTTATGAAGGTGATCATCTGAATCAGATTTATCGGTCACAGCTACGGCATCAGATGCAGAAGTCTGGCAAAACATTACAGAAGCTAGCTCAAACAATGAGCGACTGGCACTTTTGGCTTACTCACGCAGCAGCAGAAGCATTTGTCAGCGCATTAAAGGACCAGAAATTGTAACAAGCCGTGCGTTTAGCTCAAAAGCAAACGATTAAGGGCGTTTTGGCTTATACTCTGGACTTTGAGGCAGCAAAAAATATGATTCGTCCCACTGCCCGGGTCCGAGAAATAGTGACATGCGAGTGTAGATGTGAGCGCGTGGAAATTGAGCGAGAGCAGCAGGTAAAGGGTGCGCCCAAATGTTGGGATTGCGGTAAGAAGGGACATCTGCAAAGAGACTGCAAGAAGCAGACAAAACCGAGCTATTGTCCAGGGTGGAGGAGACCCAGACCGAGCTAGGAACCCCAAACGGAAGCTTTTCAAACTGAGGGGGCCAACTTCGTGTTACAGAGGTTGGCTAGGAAGATCGACGTCCCCAGCACCACCATCACCGTATCAAGACTACATCGGGGAGAAGCAGACTTATGCCTTCCGAGTCAAGTTGTCGGAGCGCATTGTCCCATAACAATCGACACTGGTGCAACCCGATCGATTATCTGGCCAGACCTAGCGAGGCAGCAACCACTTCACAAGGGCAGGGTTTTCTCACTATGGACAGCTATGGGAGAAACTGCACCTGTCCATGGAGAGGTCGACCTTCAGATACAGTTGGGAGACCTTGTGTTCCGACATAATTTTCAGGTTTCGAACATTATGGATGACTGCATTCTCGTAATGGATTTGCTGCGACTAAATGGAATCACGTTGAATTTGCTCAAACAGGTATTGAAATGGCAAAATATCGAAGTATTGATGGAAGATACAAGCGTCCCAATTCCCAAGATGAATGTGGTAGTATGTGCCGACACTGATGTACCGAAATCTTCCGAAAGAATTGTATGGCCCAAACTTGATGGTGATTCTGGAGACCACCGATCTTATCTGATAGAGCCAACGAAAACGTTCACATTTCGCAGTTTGATGGTAGGACGAAGCCTTTAAGATCTAAATTGAACGGCTACGTGCCGGTTATAGTCCTTAACACCACAGACTCAACCACGAGCATCAAAGCGGGAGAAGTCATCGGCAGCTGCCAGCCTGTTTCCACCATCCCCTCCTTGGAAGCCACTCATGACCATCATTGGAAAAGGAGGCAAGACGCAGACAAAGCCCGGGAATCCACGTCTGCAATATTGAAGCAGGTCAAATTGCCAGTGCAGCTATTCAAGCGAGACTCTGATCTGGTCACCAAGTACAGTGATATCTTCTCAACAAGCCCCGATGACCAAGGCTCATTGAGTATGGTAACTCACGTCATAGATACACAGGGAGCCAAGCCAATTTGACAAGCACCGAGACGTCTCCCTATAGCCAAACAACAAACAGTGACCACACTGATCTCAGGCATAAAAAAAGAAGATGTTATCGAGCCTTCTGTCAGTCCATGGGCCACGCCAGTAGTTCTAGTGAAGAAAAAGGATGGTAGCACTCGTTTTTGTGTCAACTATAGGCAGCTTAACGACGTCACTAAGAAAGATAGTTACCCGCTTCCACCCATCGACGACATCATGGACACTTTAGCCGACGCAAAATGGCTTTCTACACTGGATCTCAAGAACGACTACAGGTAGGTAGAAATCGACAAAAAGGACCGAGAGAAGACCACATTTTCAGTTGGGACCGGATTGTGGCAATTCGTGGTGATGCCGTTTGGGCTTTGCAATGTTCCAGCCACCTTCGAACGCCTGGTCGAATAAGTGCTACGCGGCCTAACCTGGAAAAAATGCTTGGTGTACCTAGCTGACATCATTGTTATCGGGAGAAGTTCGAAGAGCATATGCGGAACTTAGAACAGGTGTTCTCCCGATTACGACTGGTGAACCTGTAACTTAGTTCCAACAAGTGTATCCTTTCTGCAGCTGAAATAAAATACCTGGGGTACGTTGTATCAGCAGAAGGGGTCAAAACAGACCTCGAGAAAATTGAAGCTTTGAAAAGCTAGCCAGTACCAAACAACAAGCGAGAACTACGAATTTTTCTGGGTCTGGCGACTTAGTATCGCAGACTCGTCAAAGACTTTGCCAAAATAGCTAAGTGTCTCCATCAGCTAAATCAGGAAAATTGTCCGTATGTCTGGAATGAAGAATGCCAGGCAGCCTTTGAGACCTTGAAGGAGAAGATATGTGAACCACTCGTGCCAGCATATCTAAAACCCGGAAAGATGCAAACAACGGCGGGATTTGGAACTTTACTCTCCCAGCAGATCGATGGCGAAGAAAGAGTCCTCTCGTACTACAGTCGAGTTCCCTCAAAGCGTGAGAGGCACTACTGCGTGACCAGGAAGTAGCTGTTGGCTATAATAGGGGCCACCAAGAAGTTCCACAAGTACCTATATGGCCAGGAATTTGTTCTTCGAACAGACCATGCATCGCTAAGAATGCTGCTTAACATCAAAAACCCCGAGGGACAAGTTGCGAGATGGATAGAAAGATTGCAATCATACGACTACAAAACTGTTCATCGGAAGGGCGGAGTTCATGAAAATGCTGACGCCCTATCTCGTCGTCCATGTCCAGCTAACTGCAAGCATTGCCAACAGATTGAGAAAAAGGAGCCGAGGGTTGATGATAACGGCTGTATTCAATGAAGGTTGATAATTCGAGGAGATTCGAAACGTCCAGCTAGCCGATGAAGACATCGGACCGTTACTCGTATGGAAGGAGACAACCAGACGACCTGAGTGGAAGCACGTTTCGATGCATGGCTCCATTCTGAAAAGTTATTGGGCACAATGAAACTCCCTTCAGGTGGAGGGTGGTGTACTCAAGCAAAAATGGGAAACGGTGGATGGCAGCTCCTAAAGGATGCAAAAATTACTTCCCAGAAGCCGAATCCAACATTGTGGCTAAGGAAATGCATGGAGGATCCTCGGGAGGCCACCTTGGTGTTAACAAGACCTTAGCAAAATTACGGGAAAGGTTCTATTGGCTCCACGCTCGAGAAGACATAGAGGACTGGTGTCGTAGATGCACAATTTGCACTTCCGCCAAAAGTACAATGTGGCGATTGAAAGGACAAATGCGAACCTATTGCGTGGAGGAACCATTTGAAAGGAGTGCTGTTGACATCGCAGGATCTTACCTGAATCCGAATGGGGAACCAAAAGAACCATTATTCTTGACGGCGTATAGAGCTGCGGAACATGCATCGACGGGCGAAGCCCCAGCCAAAGTCAGCTTGGAAAGACTTTAAAGCTTGGAATACCCCCTGAGAAACCCAAACTGATCTCGGAGAACGCAAGTGAGCTAAAGCAGGGGGAACGCCGGTCGACAAGGGCACTCTTGGAGGCTAGCATTCTTTGTGGAGTTCCGCTCCCACGTACCCGAGGAAATTCCCGCAGGGGGAATGCCAGTTGACAAGAGCACTCTTGGAGGCTAGCATTCTTTGGGGAGCGCCACCCCCACAAACCCGAGGATATGGGGGGCGCCGTGAGGTTCTCTCCTGCAGTGACAGGTAACGACTCTGATTAGATCTGGACTACGCTTTGAACAACGAACTGGAATTGATGCTTTGAGCTGGTGGATATCATGGTTTGGACCTAGTTGCTTTGCACAGTAGTACCGAGGTGAAACTCGTCTTTGAGCGGCTCCAATCCAACTATCACACCGTCTCCGTCCTGGTAAAACCTTAGCAGGCCTCGAAGTACGTTCGAAGTACACACCATTGGGTTGGTGGTGCAGGTTTGATTGAGACGGAATCCCGATTGACGCTAGTCTGGCTCTGAGCACTTGTCCCAATAAGGGCTTGTGCCAACCATCGCATGGCCTCTCTGTTCTGCAAAGATAACCATGGGACCAAAAAGGCGACTACATACACGAACGGAGATAGCGGCTCCGAGAGGGGATCCAATAAATCTGGAGCAACCAAAATCAAAAGATCAAAAAAATACAAAACAAGTTGGGTAGACAGACCTATGCTCAACCAGCAACGAATAAAATTAAGAAACACGTCATGTTCGAGGATCATACTATTATTAACTAAGTTGAAAGAATTTTTTAATTCTGAGGTATTTGTTAAAATTATACCCATGAATATCTCGCTTGATAATTTTTTCAGATTTTTTTAAGATCACGGGTCACGCGAGGGAGAAAACACATTTTTCATGTATTTCCCCCCCCCCCCCCCCCTCTGTGCCCCCACTGAAGCAAAAACTGTCAGTTTAAGAACTGTTTTGAAAAGCTCTCATAGAGAACTTTCATTTGATACTCATATCGGCTACCTTTCATGAAATTTTTTTCAGGGGCCACTCCTCTGTACTATAATCATCGATTCATGGCCAATTTTTTTTAAACCTTGAATGGCTACAAAGCCCTTTTGCTAAGAGCTCTCTCCTGCCTCTTCGACTTGTTTCAATTGTATGTAGTCATCCTCATGATATTTATCATTCCTGAAACTTTCATGCAAATCCTAGCAAAGCTGTAGTGTCTAAGTCGGTAAAAAGCACATATGGCTCCATAGCCATATGTTTCCATAGTAATACAGGGCACATTGTTCCATAGTAATACAGGAAAATTCAAATCGCTATAACTTCGTTAAAAACTGATCGATCTGTATGAAACTTTCAGAAAAGATCAATCTTATAAATAGTCATCTGTTTACTAAATTTTAAGGGTACAATTTAGATTTTATTCAAGAAAACATAAAATCGATAAATCATACTATTACTAACAAAGTTGAGCGAATTTCGACTTCTCATGTATTTGTTGTTGTTGTACTCATTAAGGCCTACATTCATGATTTTTTTCAGGTTTTTCGGATGGAAAGTGTCCAATCGCGAGGGGGGGGTACGCGAAAAGTTCGTACATTTCCCACTCCCCTGCCCCCCTCGGTACTCATAAGGCAATTTTAAGACCTATTTTCAAAAGATCTCATTGAGACCTTTCCAATGACACCCTACTCGACTACCATTGGTGAAAATCTTTTTTTGAGGGGTCAACTCCTTATATGGGGAGACCCCCCTTAAACCCCTTCGAAAAATGTTTTCACCCTTGAACTTTCAAGAGGTTGACACTTTTGACTTTTCCACAAAGTTTCATGGCTGTAGCCTCTATAGTTTCGGAGAAAAAGTGCTGTGACATACAGACGGACGGACGGACGGACGGACGGACAGACGGACAGACGGACACAGGTCGTGATTGCAATAGGGTTTTGTATTTTAGTACGAAAACCTAAAAAGAAACAAAAAATAATAACAACGACGACGCAACCAGCGGTTGCAGCCACGATGTTAACAGTACAGCGAGAGCGGTACTAACCATGTCAAAAAAGAGGAATAACATAATGACAGTGAAGACGGACGAAAAACGGAGATTAGCAGACAGTCTGGTTCAGACTGAGATTCCTGCCGCATTTGGGCACAGCAAAAAAATGATGCGAACGCCAGAGCGTCCTATAAAGTAAAAGCGGGGAACTCTGCAGGACGCTTCAGGTACTCGAGCGGTGGAAGAAAATATAAAGTACATCGAGAGCTCGATGGTCACTGCTGCGATCGTTACCGAAGCGGCTGATGCAAGGGTCGTAAATCCCGATATAATAAAGAGCCATCCTGAAGCCAATCAGGAGACTATGGCAGGAAATGAAACGAGTGGCCAGACAAACAAAGCGACGTTGTGTGCTTGCATCGCCAACGTCGAAAATGTGGTGGAAGTACTGCATTCGGAACGCGATATGCTCTCCCAGGGATGGTGGCAAAGTACAATTGCCGGCCAGCGATGCGAAGAAGAAAGGCTATTCCAAAAAGCGGGAGATGTTCTGAAAAGAATACAATCAGCATGCAAATTAGCAAAGCAGTAAAGATTGGGCTCCTTGAACCAGAGGAGCTCCTAAATCGCATAGGGCACTATTGAAGGAGTTGGTTAGGGCCGAACACGAACAGAAGGCTAGAGAAGCGCTTGGGGTGAAATCTAAAGGTGACATGCAGATAACTCCACCATTAAAAGTCAATGAAAGAATGGTTTCTAGCCCAATCGAAGGAGATCGGGATAAATGGAGGAAGGCTGAGGCACTTGATGGGCGTGGACCACCAGATCAGGGGTTCAGATAGTTTTTACAAAAGGAGCGAAGAAAGCCGCAAAGAAACTCCTTCAAAAAGTGCCAGAAAGTAAAGTTCGCACGGACGCTAAATCAGAAAAAGGATCTGATGCAAAACAGGAGAGGCAGAAGCCCCGACAAAGACCCCGGCAGCAAGCACTACTCGTAAAGCCCCAAGATGGCCAATCTCACGCGGAGGTACTGCCTGACATCAGGGGAAACGTGAGGCCCAAAGTCACCAATACTACCATTGAAGTAGTACGACCAACGCGGTCGGGCCATATACTGGTCGAATTCGGAGTAGAGCCCGGCAATAGGGAAGCATTCTGCGATGCAGTAAGAAAAAGTCCTCGGCAAAAGCGCAACTATAGCCTCACTCGAACCGATGGCAACGATCGAAATATGAGACATTGACTGCATCACGGATCTGGCTGAGGTAGAAAAGGCCATCAAAAGGGAGTTACCAAGCGTGGAAAGGATCAAAGCAAGACTGACACCAGAAAACTGTAGGGGACAAGGCATGGCCATAGTTAACTTGACCGAAAAGGACGCTGAACAATTCCTGAACAAGGGCAAAGTACGAATAGGGTGGGTTGTCTGTAGGATACGGCAAAGAGCAACGCCTCTTTAATGTTTCAAATACCTTGGCTATGGTCACACCACACAAGTATGCAAAGGACAAAGAGTTCCCTATGTTACAAATGCGGTGAAATGAGACATAAAAGAAAAGAGTGTACGAAGGAGGCACACTGTATTCTTTGCAAGGATGCTGATCCAAAATCTGTTTATGGACACGTCTTGGGATCAAGTAAATGCCAGGTGTTCCAGAAAGCCCTAGCCAAGGCAAAATCAGAACTTCGATGGCCCACGTCCTGCAGCTAAATCTACACTCCAGTTCAACCACCCAAAACCTGCTTGAGCACTTTGCGAGAGACATGAAAGCCGGCTTCTTGCTGCTGAGTGAGCAACACCCTAATAACAGTGCTGCATTATGGCATTCTGACGAAACTGGTACTACCGCCATCAGGGTTCGGAACAATTAAAATCGCTGAAAAGTGGAAGGAGTGTTACAAGCTTCGACGTGAGGCTCAATGGGCGCGGAACCGTGACGAGGCATGCAACTGGGTGGAAGCATATAAGTTGGCCAGGAAATGCCTTCGCAAATTGATCAACAGTAGCAAGGCTCGCTGTTGGCAAGACATAGTGGAAAATGTAAACAAGGATCCGTGGGGCCTTGGCTACAAGCTAGTCATGCAGAAGCTTGGTGCCCTACGGAAGCCTTGTATACATGACGCGGAAAAGATGGACATGATACTGCGGGGCCCCTCCCCCGCCCATCCCGTCCATGTTGACGCTGTCCATGGTGAAACAGCAGTAGAGTGCCCACTATTCACGTAGCCGGAACTGGAGGAGGCAGTCCTCTCATTGAAAGCGAGGAAGGCTCCAGGTGCAGATGGTGTTCCGGCTGCGGTGTTGCAGCTCGTCTATCACTATTGTCCTGACTTGCTGCTCAGTACATTCAACGCTTGCCTACGGGACGGGGTTTTTCCGGTACGATCGAAGGTGGCAAGGCCCGTGCTGATCAGCAAGGGAAAGGGAAATCCCGAATCGCGGTCTGCATACCGCCCGTTATGCACGCTGTACACGGCTGGGAAAGTGCTAGAGAAACTTATCATGGGAAGACTCACTGACGCGATTCGTGCTGCTGAGGACCTATCTTCTCGGCAGTACGGCTTTAGAGCAGGACGTTCTACCATTGATGCGATTGCAGAGGTGGCGAACGTGGTCCAAATGGCAGGGGCATATAGTTGCACCAAGCGATGGATCGTCTTGCTGGTGACACTCGACGTCAGGAACGCCTTCAACCCCGCTAGATGGGTGGATGTTCTGGATACGCTGGAAAACCCTTTTCAAGTTCCAGAATACCTAATGGGGCTTTTGAGGAACTACCTAAATGACCGAAGCCTGCTCTACGACACGACACAGGGCCAACAAAGGATAGAAATTACATCGGGTATTACCCAGGGATCTATCCTCGGTCCGGACCTGTGGAACGTATCTTACGACGAGCTACTGAGGCTTGAGATGCCAGATGAGTCACGCTTGGTCGGCTATGCGGATGATGTTGCGGCTCTGGTCACTGGACGCACCGTTGAACAAGCGCAAATTTGGCTAGATATGTGAATGCGTGAAGTGAGGGACTGGATGAGTGCTTGCGGGCTCAGTTTAGTAATGGAGAAAACCGAAGTGGTCATCTTGACAAAAAAAGAGAATCCCTAGAGTAAGGATGATCAGTATTGGAGACATAAAAATCGAATCGAAGCCAGCGGTGAAGTACCTGGGGCTACTGATTGACTCGAAGATGAGTTTCTCTGAGCAAATCAGGGCAACGGCTGAGAAAGCTGCTTCGGGAGCTTTGGCTCTGAGTCGACTTATGGCCAACGTAGAGGGACTCAGCCCATCAAGGAGACGCCTCTTGATGAGTGCTGTAGGGTCAGTGCTACTGTATGGAGCAGAGGTATGGGGCGACGCACTCAGCGAGGAGGTAAACCGAAAAAGTTTGGCCCAGAGCACAGAGTAATGCATCTTCGTATCCGACAGTCTCTGACTCAGCGGTGAGAGTTATTGCGGGCGTGATACCTGTCACCCTCCTTGCTAGAGAGCGCCACGCTATTGACCTCCGCCGAAACGAGGATGCGAGGGAAATGGTTGTCCACGAAGAGAGACAGCGCTCGCTCAACGATTGGTAGCAGTCTTGGATCAATTGCACGAAGGGAAGGTGGACTGCGCCCCTCACCCCGGATGTGAGACCGTGTCTAAATTGAGGGCATGATGAGACTGACTTCTATCTGATCCAGTTTTTGAGCGGGCATGGGTGTTTTCAGTCTTACCTGCACAAGATTGGTAAGTCACGCTCGCCCGGTTATCGGTTTTGCCCAGGAGAGGAGGACAATGCCTGCCACACGTTTTTCATGTGTACAAAACTCTACAGGGAGACGGGAGAGCGCACCCCGGATAATATAGTTGCGGTGATGCTCGAATCGGTTGACAAATAGAACCAGGTGGCACATTATGCTCGGGCAGTCCTAAAATATAAAAGGGACCCACAGCAGGCGCTGGGGCTGGGGTATCGCTTTTCTGGCACTTCCTCTTCCCCTCTCTCCTCCCGCTAGGAGAGGGATCCCCCAGCTTGAAGGTGTCTCACGGCATAACAAAACGAAACCTGGCCCGAAGTAATGTGTCAAACGGTTCCAGGCTTGGTTCTCAGGTTGACAGGGGAGGTGTTTGATGGGTAGTACAGTCGCGCATGGGAGTCCCACACTCTGTGCATAAATGGCATTCACCTACCTACCACAAAAAAAAAGGCAATGGTTGAACCAGATACATCGAAGAGTGCGAAAACACCTCGAATCGGCTACTGACCGCATGAAGAACAGGTGTGATCTAAAGGCAAATCCTACTGGCTTCCAGCAAGATGATTTGCTGGCTATATAACCCTCAACGGCGGAAGGGTAGGTGTCCGAAGTTGCAGCTTATTTGGGAGGGACCACACCGAGTTGCAAATCGAATCAACGTTGTAGTATATTGCAAACAGAAACACTGTAGGCCGAGAGCTAAAATGAAAATCGTGTACCTGGACCGTCTTGCCCCATATTACATCCAGGGAGACTTAAGTACAGCTGGCGACACATCTTTTCGGGGCGAAAAGAAGTGAGTTGGGGGGGTGTTACATGTTCACACAATTCTACGAGCAACTGTCGCAACAACAAAACGAATGTACTCGAAAGCACAAGAATGGACCAAGTAGATCCATGATCAGTATCTGAAAGTGACCTCACTGCGGGTGTTCAGAGTTTCTGGAAAATCCCAGGTAATTCTCGTTAAAACATTCGCCAATATACGAGAAATGGATTGAATGACTAGAGACGCTATATGAAGCCGAGCTGAATGATAGGTTAGAGTAATAGTAAAATTGCGATACTAAAAACTGCGACAAGAGTGGAGCGCAAATTAAAGGCAATATTGATTGATAGTGAAGTAAAAGATTTTCGTGATACAGTTGAAACATAAATTGATAGACAAGTGAAATTTAAATTAAAATACAATTTGTAAGATCGAGTGAAATTAATTATTGAGCATTCCGATCGAATAAATGTTTTAATTTAATTTAGAAGATAGTACGTTTTCACTTTCCCGAGACATTAAATAATCGGCCGCGAACCATAACACGCGACAATATTATTTTCAACACTCTCAATAAATGAAATGTTAATGTACATGGTACAATATGTTCCAGAAACTGATTTAATAGATTTGAGATGAAAAAACGTGCAACTA
Source organism: Odontomyia ornata (assembly GCA_963969285.1). Classification (NCBI taxonomy): domain Eukaryota; kingdom Metazoa; phylum Arthropoda; class Insecta; order Diptera; family Stratiomyidae; genus Odontomyia; species Odontomyia ornata. Next base: position 346,565,913 of record OZ017738.1, on the reverse strand, counting down.
AAAAGGCTGAAATGGAAAAACTTTTAGAAAAAAAGTTAATTCAAAATAATCTGAAAAGGATGAAATAAGTTTTATGGAAGCGGTCCCAAATCAATTTACTGTTTTGACATAAAAATTTACAACATGTACACCATCACAAAAGAAACAAGGAAAACTGCTATGGCACCGATTCTATGAAATTCATTTCATCCTTTTGAAGCCATTTTGAAGTCGGCTTTCTTATTTTTCTGAACGTGTTTTTCTCTCAACTACATCAGAATGTCCCAAAAAATGTTCAAGCTGACGATCATGGGTGGATTTATTAATTTATTTTAGTGCTGAAGTAGTAGTCTTTGCGTATAGACGTCTTTTAAATCGCTCCTGTCAAAAGTTTTCAAAAATTAAATTAATTTTTTAAAAACATTAGTCCGAAGTTAATTTTTATCGGAAAAAATCTTATATTGTCGAAGTAATCGACTCAGGAAATTTCTATCGAATATTTCTACTTCGATTGGTAACGAAAAACAAATTCACAAAGAAAATTTCGCCGCTGGTATGGAGGAGCCCGACGGCATCCCACCGTTGGGCAACCTGGGGAAACGACGAATACGAAACTGGTGACAATCACCAGAAGAAAACATAATGAAGAAAACTCCGTAGATGGAGGGTGCAAGCTACAAATAATAGCGGACAATCAACGAATGGCCAAATTGCAGAAAGAAAATGATGAACTAAGGCAAGAGATACAGTCTCTCAAGGATCTTTTCAAGAAAGGGATGAAGCCTCAAAAGACGCAGCCACAAAATCAATGGCAACAGGTAACAAAGCCGAAGAAAAGCGCAAAGCAAGTAAATCCAGAGGAAGTTCTAAGTGCTGGTGGCACCAACGAGAGTCAAAATTATTTTGCAGCGCTGGAGGGATTAACCGAAGATATGGAAATCGAAGAAAACATCGGAGGTAATTTTAATCAAGATAATGACGTTAATTTTATTCAATATTTAAAGAACAAAAATAAGGAGAAAAAACCAGCCCGCAGTTCTGCTGGTTCCTCTGAAAAAGCTTCCAACAAGGCAGAAAAAGTTCCGCCAATCAACGTGTTCGGACAAACCGGGAAAGATATGGTTCGGCTATTGGCAGCCGAAAATAAACTAGCCAATTTCGAAATCAAAAGAGTTAATGCCGAAAATTAACTATAAGGACGAAATCACTGGTTGACTTCATGTCAGCCAAAGATGCGCTGATTTCTGGGGAGGTTCCACACTTCACCTTTACCCCAAAAAGTGAAAAGAGCCAGACCTTCTTGTTGAAGGGTTTGGACAGCGGAGAGGATACGGTCGATCTTCTTCAGGTGCTCAAGGAGGCTGCACCAGATATTGATTTTGTTTCAGTCCAAGCCTTTGCGACAAGAAGGTCGACCATAGAAAGGAAGAATTTACCACTTTACCTGGTACAAATTGCAAATAAGAGCAGTCCAAGTGCCCTTCAACAAATAAGGTACTTAAATTTCAGAGTGGTGAGGTGGGAACGCCTACAGAAAAGAGAAGTCAACCAGTGTTACCGGTGTCAAAGATTTGGACATTCGGCTGCCAATTGTGCCATGCACTATCGTTGCGTTAAATGCAAAGACGTTCATGCTCCCGGTGAGTGCAAATTGGCTCAGATGGAGCCTAAAGAAAAATTATACTGCGTTAACTGCGGTGTTTTTGGTCACCCAGCATCATATTGAGGATGCTCCCGATATCAAGATGCAAAAGTTAAATTTGCTTCAAAGCAAACACAAGTACTCCGTAATATCATACCTTCCAACTTCGTCAAGCCCGGAGTATCATTTGCACTCGCCGCTAGAAGACCAGCAGAAAATGCTGGAAATAATGTAAATAATGTAAGTGGCAATAATGAGCTGCTTCTCAAAATTTACCAGCAACTTAATTCTTTATCGGAGTGAATCGACAAACAAGATTCAAAAATTAACTTTGCCTTTCAGCGTTTAGGTCTTTCAAATGCCTAATAATAACTTGTCATCCAGTCATATTCCCATGGATAGGCTTCGCCTCATATCGATCAACGTCAACTCTATCATTGCTATACATCGAAGTGATTGTCTCCTTGAATTAGTTGCTTAGCAAAAGCCTGACATCATACTTCTCATTGAAACCCACCTCAATTCATGGCATTCCATGGAATTCAAAGATTTTGCATTCGTAAGAAACGATAGGGTAATAGGTGATGGGGGAGGTGGCACCGCGATATTGGTTAGAAGACCCTATCGTTTCCAAAACATTGAAAAAAACTTTGAATTTCTTGAAGTGTCCGTCATCAAAATTTCACTGCCAGGTGGGGATAACCTCTTCGTTATCTCTGCCTATGCAACTGGTCAAAATGTTCTCAAGTTCAAGGAGGAACTCAATTCCTTGTTTGAAATACTCGAATTGAACAGGCTGCATAGTTATTATATTTTTGCCGGTGACCTGAATACCAAGCATACATCATGGCTAAACGCCACCAATAATCCAGGAGGTGTATTCCTGAAATCATGGATAACAGAGAACCAAATTGAATACAGGTGCAACCAATATGGGTCGGAGTTACCAACATACCCTAGGACAAATTCATATTTGGACCTCTGCATTGCTGACGCAAGACTTGAATTCAGCTTTAATAGTCCTCAACGGAAACTGCAGGTGCTTCCTTACGATAGCGACCATAACACAATCGTAATGGAAATCAATCATCACAGGGATGATTTCTGCCTCATTCCAGTTCAACATGAAAACCATCGGTTGAATTTCAAAAAAACAGACTGGGGAAGGTTTCAAAAGAAGTTTAATCGGGAGTACCAGAAGCAATGTCCCTCTTCTGATGATGGCAACGCTTGCTCAATGGTTCCAAATGACAGAAATCTAACTGACGATGAAATAGATGTCTATTTGTCGAAGTTAGAGAAGCTGACGTTGGAAACGATTGAGAAAGTTGTTCCCAAGATTAAACATCGAAACAATATGGAAGGATATGAAACATCAACCATCGCAAGGTTGAAAAGATTGAAAAGCCTTCTTCTCACCCGCGTCAACAATATTTATCGACGATTTTTGGACTACAACCATCCGTCGTTGGCTTTGTTGAAATTAAACCTGAAGAATGTCCAGAACTTAATCCGTTCATACTTCAGGAGTGAGGTCAGCTATCAATGGGCGGAAAAACTGAGGGGTATTAGCTCACAGGACCCAGATGGCGTTTTCGCGAAAGTGAATAGCTTATTCCGCAGGAAGTCTCGAGTGAAGGTATCGAATCTTGAAGTCGCTAGTGATGAGATAAATCTTCTCGATAGAGCTGGTATCGAAATTGATAGTACGACTCCGGATAGAAATGGAAACAGGATTATATGTGATGGATTGCAGAAACTTGCCCTGATCGGAACACATTTTGAATTGGTTCATCTGCCAAACGCAGAGAGAAGGAATGAAATATTTTCGGAGGTCGTTGAAGCAAAAGTTTCCGACTTCAAATCAAGCCTGAACGGCCAATCAATTCTTCATTTCGATGAAACATTAACATCTGACCTCATACCGAGCTTGAATCTTATTGATTGTTTTGTCAGCTATGAAGACTTGTGTTTCATATTTCGCAGAATAAACAACAAAAAATCATGTGGTACTGACGGTATTCCAAATATAGTTCTGCGACATTTGCCTGAGGTTGCTATTAGGAATTATTGCATATTGTTGAACAACACGTTGAACAATTCATATTTCCCAAATGAGTGGAAAAAAGCTAAGGTATTTCCGATCTTGAAGAAAGGAAAAGAATCTTCATGCCCTAAAAGCTATCGCCCAAACAGCTTGCTGCCTAACATCAGCAAGGTGTTTGAAGTGATACTCAACAGAGCATTAAACGCCCACATTGAGAAATATGAGTTGATGCCGAATTGCCAATTTGGTTTTCGTGCCAGGCATTCGACCATACATGTAATAACGAAAGTAACCTCAGACATCTGTTGGAAACTAAACAACAAAGAATGTGTTGGAGCATGTCTCATTGATATGGAGAAAGCCTTCGATACGGTGTGGTTAGATGAACAGGATTTGAAACTTCTTCAGGACAGGTTCCCCAGACACCTTGTCGCCATGATGTGTAATATGTAATACGGGAAATCATTTGTTGTAACTGATGGAAATCTGACAACAATGCACGAATTCAAGGTCTTGAATGGTCTACAGCAGGGAACAGTTCCTCGCTCCTGCTTTTCTCAATATTCATTCGCAAGCTATTGAACAGCTTTGATTTTAATGTCTCGCCAACGCGATCATTGGTAGCGTTTGCTGATGATCTTATCATCTATACGGCAGACCGAAGAGCTACAATAGTTCAGAGCAATCTTCAAAAAATGTTTAATGATGTGCAGCTCTACACCGACAATTGGCGAATGAAAATCAATGCGCAGAAGTGCGAAACAATTTTGTTTCGGACAACGCTGCAGGGGGCCAGTCAAGACCTGAAACGTAATTGGAAGGATTTTCACATTATGGCTGGTGAGGGTAGTTCAGAACGGGTTCCACATAAATCCTGTGTTCGATACCTCGTTGTTCATCTCGATCAGTATCGGTACTATACTGAACATGTCAAAATCATGCTCATCAAAGCACTAAAAGTAGTCATGGCCCTTCGGCGACTCTTTAATTCCAGATACATTGATCAAAAGGTCAAATTTATTTGTTACAAGACCCTGGTTAGGCCAGTTTTGACATACGGATGCCAGATCTGGTACAACCAGAGTGCTAGTACAATGGAACGATTAAGAGTTTTCGAAAGGAAATGTCTTCGTGCATGTACTGGTTTGTACAGAAAGCCTGAGACGGATTGGAAGCACTATATATCGAATAGAAAAATTTATCAAACCGCTCAAGTGACGAGAGTCGATATCTTCATATTGAAACTTCTTCGGAATCATATCGCAAGATCTGTAACTGTGAGTGAAAACCCTTGGATTTCACAGCCGTTCCACCCTACAGACGGGTATATTGTGACTTGCCTCACTACTGGCTTCGTTCCTCCAGAAGCATTCTTGTATTTGGACATGAATCGATATGTTTTTGATTCTGACGGCGTCCCAATCATATATCACATATACCCACGGGCCACCGGTAAAACGATAAAATATCCTCCAAATCTGAGTTTAAGAGACAAAAAATTCCAATGGAGATACTCATTTGCTAGATTCGTTGAGGCTGGTCGAGCTGAGATGGAACAATCTAGGTATTGGTGGCTGAATGACAATGTCTAAATTATTCGTGTTTATTTTCTGTTTTTGTGCTATTTCTCGTTACTTAGTTTTTTAGATTCATCTCATTATTGCTACATCTAGTATTTGTATTATAAATTAGGTATAGGTTTCAATATAAGGTCACGTTCTTTTTTTTTTTTTGATTGAACTTATTGAGAATTAGGGTGTAACATATTAGGTATAGGATATAAGTTCATTGTTGTGTTAGTAAAGTAATTTTTGAATAATGCTGGTTGGTCTTTTCTCCTTTTTCCAATTGAATCAAAAAATATGTAATAATCTTAATTAATTTAAATTTACAAGTGTATTTTTAGGGTTTTGTAAAATAATTTTACAAAACCCTTCTAAAATCGCGTCCTGTCTGTCCGTCTGTCTGTCTGTCTGTCCGTCCGTCCGTCCGTCCGTGTGTCACAGCAGTTTTTCTCAGAAACTACTTACGCTAGAACCATCAAATTTTGTATATAGGTGTAAAGTGGTGATCTCTTCAAAGTTCAACTACTAAAAAATTTAATAAGGTATTTAAGGGGGGGTCTCCCCATATAGGGGAGTGACCCCCCGAAAAAAAATTTTATTGAAGGAAGCCGATATGGGTATCAAATGAAAGGCCTTGATGAGAGCTTTTCAAAACAGGTCTTAGTTTGGCAAAGTTTGCTTCGAGGGGCGCACAGGGAGGGGAAATACACGAAAAATTTGTGTCCCCCCCCTCGCGATTGGACACCTTCCATCCGAAAAATCTGAAAAAAATCACGAATGTAGGCCTTGATGAGTACAACAACAGCAAATACGTGAGAAGTCGCAATTCACTCAACTTTGTTAGTAATAGTATGAATTATCGATTTCATGTTTTCTTGAATAAAATCTGAACGGTACCTTTAAATTCAGTACACAGATGTCTATTTATAAGATTGATCAACCCTGCAAGTTTCATAAAGATTGCATCATATTTAGCGAAGTTATAGCGGTTTGAATTTTCCTGTATTAATATGGAACAATATGCGCTGCATGTATTACTATGGCAACATATGGCTTTGGAACAACATGCGCTTTTTACCGACTCAGACACCACAGTTTTGCTAGTATTTGCATGAAAATTTCAGGAATAATAGGTGTCATGAATAACTTTGAGAATCAGTTCAGCTAGTGGTATCAGTTATCGTAAAAGAAAATAGTGGCTGTTTTAAATGCGAAGATTGAATAACTTTGAGTTATTCTTTCCCAACTTCAACGTTTAAGGTGCATGCCTTGAACACTTGATTCAATTTAATGAATGACTGAAGCTGAGTACCTACAATTAATACTCATAAGTGAAACAAGTCAAGGAGGCGGGAGGGAGCTTCTAACAAAAAGGCTTTGTAACAACTCTAGGATTCGAAAAAATTGGCTATTAATCGATGATAACAGTACAGGAGAGTGGCCCCTGAAAAAAAATTCATCAAACGTAGCCGATATGAGTATGAAATGATAGCTTTCATGGGAGCTTTTCAAAACAGTTCTTAAACTGTCAGTTTTTGCTTCAGTGGGGCACAGGGGGGAAATACATGAAAAATGTGTTTCCTCCCTCGCGAATGGACATCTGAAATAATTATCAAGGGAGGTATTTATGAGTATAACAATAACAAAAACCTCAGAAGTCGAAATTCTTTCAACTTTGTTAATAATAGTATGGTCTTCGAATTTCATAGTTTCTCCAATAAAATCGTCATTGACATGCTTCTTGACTTTATTCAATCTGGTGACTGCATTTTGAAAATTGAATACAAAACCCTTGTGACATGAGCGTAGGTCTGTTTACCCAACTTGTTTTCATTAAATGTGTTTAACTGATAACGTATAAATTTAGAGAGCCATTCGGGCCATTAAGTTTTATTATTTGGAATTTGCTTTATGTTCTTTTAAAAATTTATAACGATTGGTATCAAATAAAGCGCTTTTGACTTTGACATTTTAGTGTTGAATTTAACTATTAATTTTTTTTTGTTCATTTCGAAAATTAATTCAGTTAGTAACCAAAACAATGTCGTAAAAGAAAATGTTTCATATCATTTTCGTTTTAGCAAAATTTGAATGTCCCATCGCTTTTCTCACTCTCTGTAATTCAATTCTTTTGTAACAATGATACTTTCTTTTGCTTATGGGGTCACATATTCCATAGTTAAGATGCCTGTCTATGGATGATAGTTATGTACGCAATTATATTAAAGAAATACTAGTTTAATAGAATGTTATTTTTATCATGTGTGTAGATATACAATAAATAAATTAAAAAGTAGTATGCAAATGAATTGCTCTTTTAGACTCATAATCACTCAAATAATTTCTTGGTTATTAACATCTTAATTTTCCGCAGAACGTGGCACTGAGTATCCGGACAACTCGGTTACTTCGCATCTTTTCTCAAGTGGCAGACGACCCGACACTGCCTTCCAGCGCTACAGGAATTCGCGTCTTGGCGGTGAATTCCACTCGGAAATCACAGGACGATCTTTGAGTGAATGCTTGGACGAGTGTTTGAGGCAAACCAGTTTCCAGTGCAGGTAATTTGTCATATGTCTTGTCTGCGCGTAGCTGCGTTAATTATTATGTTCCGCTATCAATCTTAACCGCCCCATCTGCAGGTCCGCCGTGTACAGTGATCGATTCCGAACCTGTCGTCTGAGTAGGTACAATCAGCGTGACGGAATGAGAATAATTTACGATGCGGATTATGATTATTATGAGAATTTAATGCGTAAGTTTTATCGCAGACTCTTGTACCGTGGCGTTCGCCACACAACTTGTGATTTATGCTAATTAATTCATAATGACACTGTATGACTTGCAGTAAATGTTGTTGGGAGCAGCGATGACGGACAAAGCCAACGGCCTGATACTGCTGGCGCCGATAGGGATCGCTACCCGGGAAAATATCCTTCTACTGATGGAAAATATCCTTATGACAAGAATCCAATGACGCCGGACTACGGTATGAATGAATAATTATTCACAACATACATCAACTCATACTCATTAGAGTCAACTTATCTTTGGTTTTGTTGAATATAATTGAATGAAAGATAAGAAGACTCAATTAAAATTTGCACTTTATCACCAGAAAAAAAAACAATTGCATAATCATTTACAAAACACTACGAGAACGTGTTGTAATGATCACTAGCACGAAACTTAATTTCTTCTAGATCGTTATCCAGCTGATAAATATCCAGCCGACAGATATCCAGCTGGCGACCGATACCCGAACGACCGTTTCCCCTCTGGAGGAGATAGAGACCGATATCCGGGAGGTGATCGCTTTCCCGCAGGTGGTGATCGCTATCCTTCAGGTGGTGACCGCTATCCTGCAGGTGGTGATCGCTATCCGTCTGGTGACGATAGATATCCTGGAGGAGATCGTTTGCCAGGCAGCAATCGATACCCGAGCGACGATGGATATGGTGATCGATATCCGGGAATGGATAGGGATCGGTATCCAGGAATGGATCGGGATCGCTTCCCTGGCATGGACCGAGATAGATTCCCACCTGGAATGGATCGTGATAGATATCCTGGTATGAACCGCGACCAGTACCCAGGAATGGATCATGATAGATATCCAGGTATGGATCGTGATCGATATCCAGGTATGGATCGTGATCGATATCCAGGAATGGATCGTGATCGATATCCAGGAATGGATCGTGATCGCTATCCTGTTGGGGATCGGGACCGATACCCTACGATGGATAAAGATCGGTATCCTGGAATGGACAGAGACAAATTCCCACCAGGTGATAGATATCCCCCTGAAGAATTTTATCCAGGAGACAAGAATCGATACCCTGGGTATGACGGCGACCGATACCCTATGAGTGGTGGAAGATATCCCGATAGAGATATGAAAGACAGATTCCCACCAGCACGTTATCCCCCAATTTCAGATAACAGATATCCCGACGACCGCTACAGCATGCATCGACAATATTCATCTAGTGGAAGAGATTTTTATTCTGCTTTTGGACTTACTGACAGATATACTCCAGGCTCAAGATACCCAGATGATGACTTACCTGGTAGATATCCACCTGGCCGCATGCCTTCTCGCTATCCACCACCTCCAATCACTGGTCCTACAAGTAGGTTCCCAGCTGACAGGTATGGGCCAGCTGCCTTCCCACCTGCACCTGTAAGTCCAGTTGAACGGCCAAGGTATCCTCCTGAACCAGATCGCTTTGCTCCCGCCGCACCTGGTAGATATCCTCCTGCTCCTGGTGCTCCCATTGATATTCCAGGCTCACGAAGACCAATTGTAGATCCCTCGCGTTACCCACCAGATCCAGTGAAACCATACCCACCGCCTCCTCCTCCCACCGACGGGAAATTCCCTCCAGTATCACCCAATCGTTTCCCAGTCGGAAATGATCGATTCCCGGTCGATATCTACAAGTATGGTAACAGAGAGAGATTCCCTAGTGGATCAGGTATGTGATTGCAATTAACCATGACACTAACACTCATCAACAAAGATTGTATCAATTTGACTGTGGGTTTCAATGACATGCGTTTTACAGGCTATGACCGTTTTCCACCACCACCTCCATATTATGATTTAGAATATGATGATCGTTTCAGCGATAGATACGCTCCAAGACCAGGATATTCTGTAAGAATGGAAATATTGGTCCACGTAATTAATTTCTGATATATCTTATTTAATGCAGGGATACGGATCGTCATATGATAGGGAATATGATGGAGGATATGCTAGGCGTCCGCCTCCTGGATATCCACAATATGAGTCTCCATATCGACCTCCTATGCAGACTGGATATGATAACACAATAAATGCAATATCCGGAGACGGATTTGGCGGCCTTGGCCCTATTCGACCCCACTCAACCAGATGTGACGACATGGAAAATTTCAAACAGATGGCTTCGCGCCGTAAAATGAGGAGACAATTTGTCCGCAAATCACTAACCGTAACCAGTTTAATTCAGTGTCAAAGGGAGTGTCTCGACGCGAGAGACTTCTTCTGTAGAAGCTTCAACTACAGGTGATATCACAAATTAAAATTTCGATTTTATTTCAAATTGTTAATACTTCACACTTCTGCAGAGAATCTACTGGAGGATATGATGACCGTGATCAACCCAATTGTGAGTTGAGTGATCGGGATACAAGAGAATTGGATGTGCAGAATCCAAATATGTTTGACTCGGCTCCGTATGACTATTATGAACGTGGACTTGCTAGGAGTGGATATGATGGAGAATGTTTAGATGGTATCTAACTGTTTGATTGACTTAAGGTTGAAGTAAAATACATTTGAGCCCATTTTCAGTGTCTCAAGTCTGCAATGAGGATGGAATGGAGTTTACCTTGAGGACTCCTGAAGGTTTTGCAGGACGTATATACACTTATGGGTTTTATGATAGGTGAAGCCTTACATTTCGATCCATATTGATGACTTATATATTTTCTTGTAGATGTTTCTTCCGTGGAAACGGAGGAACTGTAAACGTTCTTAAAATAAGTGGACCACAAGGATATCCTGAATGTGGAACGCAAAAGGTATGCCCACAAAAAATTTTGGTAATTTAAGTATAAAAAGTCTTCATAACATAATGACGCAGATTCTCTGGATAATGTTTAAGTTGCGAAAATCAAGGAAACACTAGTTTTGTAAAAAATTTTTTTACAATACACTTATAAAAGCGGTATATTTCCATCCGTCCGTCTATCCGCCAGTCGGTCGGTAATTTTTCACAAAATCTAAAGAAGCTAGAGACATCAAATCTTGCGAGCAGCTTACAAGTTGTTGGCTAATAAAAGTTTCATAATCAAGAAAATGTTTAAAAGGATTTTAAGATAGGTCTCCCCCTATAAGATGCAACTCCTTTAAAAAACAATTTTCACTGAAGATATTCAAGTAGAGTAACAAATTAAAGCCCTTGATAAGATCTTTCAATAACAGTTGTCAGAAATCCAATATTAGTAAGGCGATAGGTAGGCAGGGGAAGTGAATTAATATGAATACTATATAGACCAAAATATGTGAGTGAAAATCATGAAGGTCGTTCTCTATGAACACAATAACGACGAATTCCTCAGAAGTCGAAATTCGCTGAAGTATGTTGGTAGTAGTAAAGTGTATGAATGTAACATTTTTTCCAATTAAATCGAATATGTATCCTTAATTTCAATAAAACTTGGTAGCAATGTAGGCTATAATAGGATTGTGTCCTAATTCATGAGTTTTATCAGGATCTAAGAGTATTCAGACAAGTTATAGCCATATAAATTTTCATATATCGCAACAACAATAATCTGCAGCTTTCCCGCCCTATGGGGTTTTGATCCAACCAGATGCTATATTATTATTGGACTTTTGTGAGAAACTTTAGACAAGATGAATATCTTAAATACCTTTAATATCCTGTACACTTAATATTTGGTAGAATGCAGCAAAATGGCGACCACATAAATAAATCAAAAGATAGTTGCCTTTAAGCATATGATTTAAACTATATATTAAAGAAGTATGTCTGGAATTTTTTGCATATTATAGGTTGAGTATAAGATCCTTCTGACAGAAATGTACTCTTGCCTACGTGGATTCATTTGTTAACCCCTATAGTTTTTTGGTATCAGCCTCGATTTGACTCTACCCGCGATAAAAAGCTCTCTTCTAATGGCTTCTTCTTCCTCAGCCAGGCGTGTCTCTTCTTCGATCGTTGCCATCGGCTTGAGTGCTGCTACAGTTGCGCTTTTGCCGAGGAATTTCCTTACTACGTCATGGAATGCTCCGAATTTATCCAGTATGTGGCCCGATCGGGTTGGTCGTATTACTTTCATAGAAATTTTGGTGTTTTTGGACCTTACATTCCCCTGATAACCCGCAAAACTTTTGCATAGGTTCGGCCTTCTTAGGGTTTTACAAGCAGTGTCTGCTGCCGAGGTCTTTGTGGTGGTTTTTTTCTCCTATTCCACGGTAGGTCTATCTTCTTGCTGGGCGTCCGTGCGAACTTTATTTCCTGGGACTTTTTGAAGACAATAAGGCTTCCACGGAACTAGTTTGTATCCAAGGCTCCATATCTTCTTAGTCATATTGTCCACTAGATCTTGCCAGCAGTGAGCCTTGCTATTGCTGATTAGTTTGCGAAGGCATTTCCTGGCCAACTTATATGCTCCTACCTTTTTGCAAGTCTTATCCCTATTCTGTACACGTTGATCCTCACCCTGAAGCTTGTGACACTCCCTTTGCTTTTAAGCCATTTTAGTCGAGCACCAGTACACTGGAGACTTTCCCTGCCGGGTTTTGGATGAGAAAAAGAAATGCTGGAAGCAGTCGTACTGATTCTCATGGTAGGCAAGCAGAATGTACTGATGATCACTGGCTGAGCAGTCCTCTAGTACTTTTCAATTGTGTATCCTCCATACTAAGGACAGTATGGTTCCTTCATAGCCAATACGGCGGAAAGTCAGTGTTTTCCCAGTATTTAGTACACCGAAGACCACCCTGGTCACCATTTCTATAATTCGTTTGGCCCGCCAATCTATTAAAGGCATGCCCCATTCGATTGCCTTAGCGTTAAAATCCTCCCTAACGAGCTCGTTGCCGCCTGCTTTCAAGAGAGTAACTTCCAAAGTATTATGCTTAGCATGCAAAGTTGATATTGGCTCGTTCGGTGTTCGGTACACTCTAAAGAAGGTGATTTCTGAGCACCCAGCCCACATAAAACCATCCCCTCGTCCACAAATCTCCGCCTAGAAATCACTGCTCCGAATCCAGAAGGCGGCAGTGCCAGTTTCACTAGGATACAATGATGCAGAAATTTTATCCTGGTGTCGCTCACTTAGCAGCAAAATGTTGGCTTTCATGTCTCTCGCAAACTGCCCACACAGGTTTTGGGCAGTTGAACTGCAGTATAGATTTACCTGCAGGATTGCTGATTTTGCCTTGATTAGAGCTTCCTGAAAAATCCAACATTTTCCTGATCCCAAGACGTGTTCAAAACCCAGTCTTGGATCAGCATCTTTGCAAAGGATACAGTTTGCCCCTTTTGTAACACTTTTCTTTTTTTTTGTATTTCACTGTAGTTGTGACATAAGGAACTTCCACCGGGTCATTTGCATACTTGTGCGGTGTGACCAAAGCCAAGACGTTTGAAACATTGAAGAGGTGCTATGATTTGCCGTATCTTGCATACAACCTACACTATCTTTACTTTGTCTTTATTCAAAAACTGTTCGGCATCTTTTTGGATTAAGTTAATGATGGCCATGCATTATCCCCTCAGATTTTTTGCTGTCGGCCTCACTTTGATCCTGCTCATGCTAAAGAGTTCCATTTCGATGGCCTTTTCTACCTCAGCCAGTTCCATGACGTAGTCAATGTTTTTTACTTCGATTGTTGCCATCGGTTGGTGCGAGGCTGCCTACAGTTGCATTTTCGCAGAGGACTTTCTTTACAATATCATAGAACAATTCTTTATTGTTGGCCTCTGTTCCGAATTCGACCAGTGTGTGGCCCAATTGCAATGGTCGTACTATTTTAATAGCACTGTTGGTGCCTCGGGGCCCTACATTTCCCCTATTATCCCGCAGCACTTTTGCGTAGGATCAGCAATCTTAGGATTTTACCAACAGTTACTGCTACTAGGGTCGTTAACACGGCTTTATCTTTCCTGTATCGCCTCAGGTCTTTTTTCTTGCTGCGAGTTGGTGCGAACTTTATTTTCTTGCACTTTGGGCTTTCTTCATTTCTTCAATTGACAGTGTCTGAAACCCCTGATTTAGCATGCGAAATTCATCAAATACCTCTTCTTCCCTTCTTCTACCCCGATCTCCTTCGATTGGGCTAGATGCCATTATTTTATTGATATTTGATGGTGGAGCTATCTGCACATGCCCTTTAAGGCTTAGCCCTCAGCGCTTCTTTAGTCTTCTGCTCTTCTTTGGCTTTCTGTTCCTCTTTAGCCTTTTTCTTTCTTTTCTGGTTGGGAGATGAATGCCATTTACGCACAGAGTGTGTGACTCTCATACTCATAAGCAGGTGACTAGAGTACCCACTAAACGCCTCCCCTATCAATCAGAGTACCCAGCCTGGGTACCTCGGGCCAGGTCTCTTTTTGTTACTCCGCGAGGTGCCTTCAAGGTAGGGGCCCCTCTTCTAGCAGGAGAGGAGAAAAGTGAGTGGAAGGCAAGCAATCCCCCAGCCAAACGGCCCCGGCTGCTGTGAGCCCCTTTTATCTTTTTGGACTGCCCGAACTGAATGTGCCACCTGGTTCCATTTGTCAACCAATTCGAGGATCACGATGACTATATTATCTGAGGTGAGCTCTCCACTATCCCTGTTGGGGTTCTTTTGTAGCCTTTGCAAAACTGACAATCGAGGAACCGTGACTTACCAATCTTGTGCAGGTAAGACTAACAACACCCATGCCCGCTCAAAAATTGCGTTAGATAGAAGTCAGTCTCACCATGCTTTTGATTTAGCCATGGTCTTACATCCGGGATGAGGTGTGCAGTCCACCTTCTCTTCGAGCAAATTACCCAAGCCTGCTGCCAATCATTGAGTGAGGGCTGTCGTTTCTTGCAAACAACCATCTCCCTCGCATCCTCATTTCAACGCAAGTAAATAATGCAGCGCTTTCTAGCAAAGGGGGCAACAGATATCACACCTACAATAACTCTTACCGCCGAATCAGAGACTGCCGCATACGAAGATGCAATCCTCAATGCCCCTCTTCTCTGTACCTGTGCCAAGCGTTTTCGATATACCTCCTTACTGAGAGCGTCGCCCCATATTTCTGCTCCTTACGGCAGCATTGACCCTACAGCACTCATCAAGAGGCGTCTTCTTGATGGGATGCGTTCCCCTACTTTGGCCATAAGTCGATTCAGAGCCGATACTCCCAAAATAGCGAGTTGATCAGTAGACCCAGGTACTGGACCGCACTCACCACCTCTGCAATCACATCAATGGTAAAACATCCTGCTCTAAGGCCGTACTACCGAGGGGATAGGCCCATAGCAGCACGAATCGTGTCATTGAGTCTTCCCTTGATGGCGGTATGCAGACAACAACCAGGGATTTCCCTTCCCCTTGCTAATCAGTGCAAGCCTCTTTGGCCTTTAATCAGCTTCTCTGGTGATACTCCTTGCAGTCTAGGGGCTTCTCTAGTTCAGCCCAATCGTTACACCTTCGTTGTTTTTTGGTGGGTTGCATGCAGATTTTTTTGGTTCTTAACGTCTCCCGCTTTTCGAATCAGCCTTTTTTCTTGACATCACTGGATGGCAGTTGTACTTTCTGACCTCTCTTTTCTTGAGACAAATCGGTTTTCATATTGGAGTATAGTATTCCAGTCACATTTTCGCCAGGTTCAGTGAAATTATGCAACGGCACTTTATTTGTCTGGTTACACTTTTCTTTTCATGCTGTGATCACTTTGTGAACTTCAGGATGATTCGTTATTACTTTGGAATTTAAAACCCTTGCGTTGGTCGTTTTGGTAGCAATTGCTGCAGTAACCATCGAATTTTCAATGTTTTTTTTGGTCTTTGTAAAAAATTTTTTTACAAAGACCTAATAGTTTTGCGACCTGTCTGTCCGTCCATCTGTCCGTGCGTCACAGTTAATTTCCTCAGAAACTATAGAAGCTAGAATGCTTAAACTTTGTGAAAAGGTCAGAAGTGATGGTCTCTCAAAATTTTAGGCCCTAACAAAAATTTAAACAAGTTGAAGGGTTTTGTATTCAATTTTCAAAATGCAGTCACCAGATTGAATAAAGTCAAGAAGCATGTCAATGACGATTTTATTGGAGAAACTATGAAATTCGAAGACCATACTATTATTAACAAAGTTGAAAGAATTTCGACTTCTGAGGTTTTTGTTATTGTTATACTCATAAATATCTCCCTTGATAATTATTTCAGATGTCCATTCGCGAGGGAGGAAACACATTTTTCATGTATTTCCCCCCTGTGCCCCACTGAAGCAAAAACTGACAGTTTAAGAACTGTTTTGAAAAGCTCCCATGAAAGCTATCATTTCATACTCATATCGGCTACGTTTGATGAATTTTTTTTCAGGGGCCACTCTCCTGTACTGTTATCATCGATTAATAGCCAATTTTTTCGAATCCTAGAGTTGTTACAAAGCCCTTTTGTTAGAAGCTCCCTCCCGCCTCCTTGACTTGTTTCACTTATGAGTATTAATTGTAGGTACTCAGCTTCAGTCATTCATTAAATTGAATCAAGTGTTCAAAGCATGCACCGTAAACGTTGAATTTGGGAAAAAATAACTCAAAGTTATTCAATCTTCGCATTTAAAACAGCCACTATTTTGTTTTACGATAACTGATACCACTAGCTGAACTGATTCTCAAAGTTATTCATGACACCTATCATTCCTGAAATTTTCATGCAAATCCTAGCAAAACTGTAGTGTCTGAGTCGGTAAAAAGCGCATGTTGTTCCATAGCCATATGTAGCCATAGTAATACATGCGGCGCATATTGTTCCATAGTAATACAGGAAAATTCAAACCGCTATAACTTCGCTAAATATGATGCAATCTTTATGAAACTTGCAGGGTTGATTAATCTTATAAATAGACATCTGTGTACTGAATTTCGTCGAATTTAAGGGTACCGTTAAGATTTTATTCAAGAAAACATAAAATCAATAAATCATACTATTACTAACAAAGTTGAGTGAATTGCGACTTCTCACGTATTTGTTGTTGTTGTACTCATCAAGGCCTACATTCGTGATTTTTTTCAGATTTTTCGGATGGAAGGTGTCCAATCGCGAGGGGGGGGGGGGGCGACACAAATTTTTCGTGTATTTCCCCTCCCTGTGCGCCCCTCGAAGCAAACTTTGCCAAACTAATACCCATGTCGGCTACCTTCAATGAAATTTTTTTTTTCGGGGGGTCACTCCCCTACATGGGGAGACCCCCCTTAAATACCTTATAAAATTTTTTAGTAGTTGAACTTTGAAGAGATCACCACTTTACACCTACACACAAAATTTGATGCTTCTAGCTTAAGTAGTTTCCGAGAAAAACTGCTGTGACACACGGACGGACGGACGGACGGACGGACGGACAGACGGACGGACGGACGGACAGACAGACAGACGGACAGACAGGACGCGATTTTAGAAGGGTTTTGTAAAATTATTTTACAAAACCCTAAAAATGTTTAAGGGGGGTCCCCCCTAATAACGCATTGGCCCTTAAAATTTTTTTTAATCAAAGGTAATCGAGTGGGGTATCTAATGTAAGGTCTTAATTAGAACTTTTAGAATCTGAAATAAAAAAATCATTTTATGAATAAGGGGGTCCAGGGGAAGGCAAAATGTACCCAAAATTTGTGTTCCCCCTCGCGATTGGACACCTTTCAGCCGAAAAATCTGAAAATTCTCATGAACGTGGGCCTTTATGAGTAAAAGGGCAACAAATACTTTAGAAATCTAAATTCGCTCAACTTTGTTAATAATAGTATGATTTGTAGATTTTACATTGTTGCCCATAAAATCAAAACGGTACCTTTAAAATTTTGCAGTTATAGACTGACATAAGATATATATGTTCACAAAATTTTAATGGAGATCGAATCATAATCAAGTGACTTAAAGCCATTCCAATTATATGGAATTTCAACAACAATAACACGTGTTTATGGTTCATATAGGGTTTTCCAATAAGAGGTGTTAGTTTGATATTAAAAGAAAAATGCCATTTTTGAATATAAATGATCGGATGCTTATTTCATTATAAAGAACAAGATATGCTGTTAATAGCAAAAATTAACATTAGGCAAATAACTACTACGACACGCTTACGGGACCATATCCTTTTCATGAAATTTTCCATAACCAAATCGCAAAGTGGCTGCCCTATGTCCTCGATAGCCTCACGAATTTCATCTTTGAGATCTTGAATCAACGCTGGGCTATTGCCGTAGGCCTTCTCTATCACGTGGCTCCAAAGAAAGAAGTCGCAAGGTGTTAAATCACAAGATCGATTCAAAATAACACCTCTTATTGGAAAACCCTATATATATTTAAAATTGACTTAGGCACTTTTATTTTTTTTTTTCAATTTTCATGAAGATTTAAGGAATAGTGTTTAACTTGAACATGTTCTATCGGCCGAGCATTCAGAAAAATCACTTAAGCTAGATTAAAATGGCGGCTGCACTGTGCTTATGAAAGAAATTGTGCATCTTTTGTATAAATTTGAACGATTTCATATCTAAGTATTGGATGAATAATTCAAGTTATCGATTCACGCCATTAGAAAACTTGTTTCCAACCCTAGGATGTTTACAAAGACCTTCTGGTAGGAGCACTCTCCTGCTTACTCAACTTGTTTTATATTATTTTCCATCACGTGAACATCTGCCGCGTCAAGCAGAGTTTTTGGCTCTTTCTTTGTTGGATGCTTTGGCGTTTGCATAATTTTTTTGCTGCTCCCGAAAGTCGCAGGAATCTCAGCCTGGATAAAGCTGTGTGCTTGTCGCCGTTTTTTGTCCGTCTTTACTGTCATTGTATCCATTGCTGTTTTTGCCGTTGTTAGTGCTGCTCTTGATGTGCTGTAAACAGCGTGGCTGCTGCCATTTATTGTGTCGTTGTTGTTATTTGTACTTGCTCCTCTTGGATTTTTTTTGCCGTTTTTAGTTGAAATTACTCCAGTTTCATTGGGTCCCTCCTCGGAGCCACTATCTACTTTTATATGTGTGGGCGCCTTTTTGGTCCCAAAGTTATCCTTAAAGAGCAGAGAGGCCATGCGAGGGTTGGCACAAGCCCTTATGGGGACAAGTGCTCAGACCCATATCAGCGCTATTCAGGAGTCTGCCCCTACTGAACCTACACCATCAACCAAATAGTGCGAACTTTAAGCGTACTTCCAGGCCTGCCAGGGTATCACCGAGACGGATAATAGTTGAATTAGAGCAATTCATACACGACTGTAACCTTGGCACTACTATGCAAAGCAATTAGGTCGAAACCATCATAACCGCTCACCCTAAGCATCAATCCCCGTTCATTATTCAAAGCGTAGTCCAGATTCAGTCAGGGTCGTCACATGTTATTCTAGGAGGAACCTCACAGTGATCATCAAATCCTCCGGTCCATGGGGCCGGCACTCCCGAAAGAATGCTAGCTTCGAAAAATATTCTGGTTGATTGGGACTCACCCTGCATCAGGTTCATCCTCCAGACGCGTCATAAACATCAACATCGAACCACAGGCAACAAGTGAAATTTTCAGTTTACCTAGCCATGATTAACAGAATGTACGATCCACCACTAAATATGGCAGCTGGGAAGAAGGAAATGCATTAAATTCTTGACACTGCAAGGTTGAATAGAGTTATGTCCTCAACGATCAAGAGAATCGTGGATAAAATTAGAAAACTCGGCAAAGGAAAGAACGCTTAAAATTACTCAATTCTGAAAAGGCGTACTCGAAGTCAGTTACTTACTACAAAAGCGTCATTAATCAATTGAAAATGGGGCTGAAACAATATGAATCTATACGAATAATCGAAACGAGTACCAAAAATCAGCTCAAAAACATCTTCGGATCCACTAAGGACGAACGGCAACCACACGAAAAATCGGGCGTCTACCGTGTCCAATACTTTGATTGTAACGAAGTACACATTGGGCAAAAAAGAAGAATAATTAACACCAGAGTATGAGAATATTTAAGTTAAGCAAGTCCAATGAAGAAGAAAGGGAAGAGGAATAACTTTAGGTCAGCAATACTGGTACATACCATAGCCAAAGGACATGAAATCACAATGGCAGACATAATGCCAATACAAAAAGCAAGAGATCCGAGAGCAATGCAATGGTACGTAAATGCAATGAAAAGTCTCGCCATATAAAGGGAAAAAGTCGTGCTAATGAACAGGGATACAGGTAATTGTAAATCCTGGCTCTTCAAGTTAATCACTTAAGTAATCCCGTCAAATGTAATTAGTGGAATTTCAGTTATGAAATTTTAAATTACCCTCTTTAGGAAATATCCCTAAATTTAATTAGGGATCAAGTATATGGGTACGATTTTTAGGTAAAGTAAAACAATTGCTGAGGAAGACCGTACAATGATGGTCAAAAATCAATTACGACAAATAAAAACTCACTTCGCAAAATTTTGTTTCTATTTACAGAAACATTTTCTTAAACGAAATAACCTGAATTTATAATTTACTTAAGACTATTATACGTCTATAAAATGAAATTTTTCGTTAGTGAAGTCATCAACCATACCTTAGCATAATATTCAACTTGGATCCCATTTTCACATTTATGATTTTGTGAGTTATCTTCTTTCACCTTCCTCAACAAATTTGAGCAATAATATGCCGGGTTTTAATTAACTATTTTTAGGGTTATGCTTAAAAAAATCTTTACAATACACTATTGAAATCGCCCGTCTTCCGTCATTGTATTACAGCAAGTTTTCTCAGAAATTAGAGAAGCTTCTTATTCTTCTTCATAGCACTACAGCCCCTCACGGGCCTTCATCTCGTGCAAATAGTGCCTCCAACTGTCTCGGTCCATTAACCGCGGCCTCCGATTTCGAAATCCGAGCAGCGATGAACTTTCTTCATCAACTGAGCCAGACCAGCTTTTTATCGGTATCCCCACCGGTCTCCGGTCTTTAGTTCTCCTAACAAATACCTTTTTGAGTATCCTTTGTTCGTCCATACGACCCATGTGTGAAGCCCATTGCAGCTTCCGCAAACTTACAGTCGTTAGACCTTCGGCTCGTCAAAAATTTCATACAACTCATGGTTATATCGGATTCACCATTGGTCCTCATTTAGCTTCTTATCACAGATCTGTATACTTGGAACATAGTTTTGCTGTGTATGCAGCTATTTCGTGTCCTGCATTACCCCTTTTCATTATTTTGGCGCCTAAATACACAAATTTACCCACATTCTGAATATTTTACTCACCAAGTGTGATACTTTGTGCACTTGAGGTATTTTTCCGCGAGTGCGTCATGAACTTTGTTTTATTTGCATTGATTTGTAGCCCTACAAGTTTTGCTTCGCCGTCGAGTTTCAGGGAGAGTTCTTCGGCAGTTGTTAATGACCGTCGCAAAATGTTGATGTCATCCGCATAGGCTACCCCTTGGCTCGACTAGTATAGTTATGTAGCTCGTGTATCGACAGGTAGCTTCCGTATGACGTAATCCAGAGCCTAATTGAATAGCAATAAGGCCATCCCATCTCCCTGCTTTAGTCCGATATTTGTGTCAAATCATACCAACTACGGGTAAAGGTTTGAACGATCGTAAGTCTATGTGTGAGGAGTTTGGTGTGAAAATAAAAAGTACGATGATGAGTGGCAATGCTAAGCACGGTGTGATCGTGGAAAAACTGGTACACCTCAAATGTGCCAAGTAACTTTACAAATAACAAAAAGTAGTTAAAGCGTTATACAAGGAAAGATAATGTGTTGAAGATTGTGTTCGACTTTATACACAATCTGCCATTGCCAAAAATTCTGGTCCAAGAAATGTTTTGTTTTGGCTGTACGTCTTTTACATCCATGTTAGAGAACAAACTCTGCTGACTTCTACATATATCATGAAGCGGAAACTAAACAAGGGTGTAACAAAGTGTGCAGTTTGCTGTAGAAGACCATCCAAAATATTTATTTATTCCATCTTACAGACTGAATAATCCAATAACAAAATGGAACGCAAAGAAGATTTAAATGGAAAAGAATAACAAAATGTCGATAGTTGAAAGTTAAACTAGTAGTAAGTGTCTTAGTTTTTTCTTAAATACTATGTAAGAAGAGGGGAAAGGACCAAGCTCGAGATTATTATGATTTCGTACAATTCTTAAAATTGGTGAATGGAAATATACCTGTAAACCAGTTTTACCATATGGGATAACGAAATAAGAATTCATCCGAGATGAACGAGATGTTTGTTGGAAACGCAGGTCAGAAAAAATATTTGACGGGACTTGATGGTAGCATATTAGAGATGGAAGAGATAGGAAGGATAAACGACTTTCATAGGGCTGATACGGCAAATTAAACTTAAGAAAAAGAAACCAATGAACTTTCTTTGGACAGTTTCTGAAGAAGACACGAGGTAGGAATATGGGGGGACCAAATCTTCTTTGTAGCACTACAGGCCCTCTCGGGCCTTCGCTAAGAGATAGTTAGAGTATCTTATTTTTCATGACCGTATTGATTTTTTCGGAAGTTGGTTTGGTCAGTACCATGCTCCCGTGTGCCTGCTCAGCTATGATATGATTTGATTAAATCAGTACATATCACCACTGAATGAACACTCATAGTCTGTCCGGAAAATCCCCTGAACTAAATCACGTTGCTCCCAACGAGATTTGAACCTGGGACCTTCGGCTTATGCATTCATGCTCTAACCACTAGACCACACAGACTACTTGGAGGGACCAGATAATAGAACAATATTCAAGCAAAGGGCGAACAATATAAACAAATAGGCGGATAGAAGAAGAGATGTTATTGAGTTTATGTACATGTCTAAGGATAAACCCGGAAACTCTAGACGCCTTAGTAATCACATTTCAAATATGTGCGTCAAATTTGAGTTTTGGATTTTATGACTGAACACTTTTGAGAGCAAAGCATCATTTATTATATAATTAAAATTGATAGGAGAGTCCTTGAGAGAAAAAGTCATTTTATGACTTGGGGAAATCTGTGAAGATCACCTCAACTTGGATTTGGTTATCCAAAGCCCTTGCGATACTGTTTGTGAACTCCATTAAATTAGAGCCGAGTATCCTTTGAGAAAGCCATGCTGCTCTGGACCAGTAATAGGAGCTATTGAGTTTGAGAGTCAATTATGAACCAACCGTTCAAGTAACTTTGGAAAGCAGGAAAGTAAGGAAATAGGACGATAATTGGAAACTGACGTCTGATCACCGCTATAAAAAATAGGCACAATATTAGCTATTTTCCAAGGGTTAGGGAAAGTACTAGTACTCAAACTCTGATTGAAGAGGAGAAATTAAAGAAAACGAAGCGATGAAGCTAGTGACTTTACAAAGATTTTTGGCAAACCATCCGGCCTAAGACTGATATTAGAATCAAGAACATTGATCAAAGCTTCGACTTCAGATGCATCTGTACAAATAAAGGAAATTGGGAACGCAAGATGATTAGGTAAGACAACAGGATGCACAGCTGCAGCGGGAGAAGAAAAAGTTGAAGAGAATAAACCTCTGCACTATTCCAACGGACCTTACTCTGACTGGAAGAAGAGGATTTCAGCGACCTTATATAAGACCAAAAAGACCTTGTATTATTAGCCACAAGAGAGCTATCCAGACTACTGAAATAAGTCTTCAAAGCAAATCTGATCTCTTTTTTGGCAATAGCAGCCTGCTAAAATAACATCTTGCTTCAATAGTGCCGAGTGCTTTAAAGACACGATGTGCCTTATCTTTTGCTCACAGGGCATTAAGCACTCGCTTTGTAAACCAAGGCTTTTGATTTGCTTTACGGGATGTCTAAAGAGGCGTAAAACAGCGAATAAGATTATAAATATATACGTAAAATTCATCCAAAGCAGCCTCACAATTTAGGCCTCTTAAGAAATCTTGCTAGTTGACTGAAAGTAATTTTGAATTAATAGCTTCATAATTAGCTTTAAAAAAGTTAAGTTTTGGAGTAGGATGAGGTTTGTTAAATTTTATTTCATCGACTGTAAGGTCTATAGATAAAGAAGGATGGTGCCGATCAGGAGGAACATACGGATGTACGGCTTGAGATACAGATAAGTAGCTAACTGGAACATTTGATAGAACAAGGTCAAGGAGACGACCATTAGGATTGCGGATATGATTAAATTGAGAAAAAGAGCAATGAGATAGGAAAGATGACAGGATTATAGAAAAAGCAATTGACGAGATAAAAGGGAGTATGATAATTTTTCTACTCTATGTATGGTAAGTTGAAATCCCCGCAAACCAATATTTTGGCGTGAGGGTGTCGCGAAAATCGATAAGAGGATAGATCATCAAAAAACGTCTCATAAACAGTTAATGGTGAATTACAGGGAATATGAACAGACAAAATCAAGAGCTCTGTATTATGAGGGCTTTGTACTGCGATAAAATAATTTTCTTACCACCTAATTCACAATTTAGTACTTTACTAAGTGTGCAGGAAGCAAAGATATATTTCTAGTGCAGTACTAGAAATATTCGAACTCCTTTTTATAAAATATATATATATATATATTTACCTAGTAATTATATAGCGTCTAGGCATACATATAGATTAGGCGGTTACCGCCGGAATGAATTTTTGAGTGAAACAGAGGCGAAGTCACCAGTCTAAAGTTTGACCAGAAAGTGTATTTTCATTTCAATTTTTCTATCACAAATACATATTGTTACATGTACAAATAATTACATGTACAAATAATTCTGCGAGCTACTGTCGCAATTATTTTCATCATCATTAAGAACGTCAACAAATGAATTTACTCGAACCCGCGAGTAAATTCAACAAGCATAATCAACATCTGCAAGCGACGTCACTCCATTCATGAATTTGCTCGAACCTACCAGGTACCTCTCGGTAGAACGTTCGCCAATATGCGAGAAATGGGTGAATACTTAGAGACCCTATATAAAGGCGAGCTGAATGAATGGGAGAATCATTCATTCGACCGCGATAAGAACTGCGAAAGTGTGTAGGAAGTGTGTTTCGTAATAGTGAAGTGATTTAGAAGACAATTGCGATAAGAAATTTATGGACAAGTGTTAGATTTTATTTTAATAGTGAAAATTAAAATTAGTGAAAGTGTTAAACTGATTATTGTGCACTTTCTTGAATTAAATAAACTCTTAACTTAAATTAAAAGACATTGCGTTTTCACTTTCCCGGGAACGTTAAAATTATAGGCCGCGAACCAATAACACGCGACAGTGGTGTCGAGAAGTGCGATTGAAATTTTGAAGTGAAAACGTTTAAACAATTTTTAAGTGCACAATTGTGAAAAGTAACTTAAAAAATAGCCGAAACAATAAAAAATGCCAGAAAATTTACATCTTAAAATTAATCAATTGAGCATATCGGAGCTCAAAGAGGAGTTGGAACAACGAAATCTGGCTACACAAGGTACAAAGGCCATACTGATTGCACGCTTGCGTGATGCGATCGAGTCGGAAGGCGTGAATCTGGATTTGGGTGAGCTCTCAGATGCAGAAAAAGGCGCAAAAGGTGGTGAAGCCGGAACACCAAAACCAAAGGAACCAGAAAATGCGCTGATGCAGATGTTGATGCTGATGCAGCAAGAGCAGCGACAACAGTCATCCAATTTAACAGCGAAGTTAAATGAACAATCAGCGAAGCTAACCGAACAATCAGCGGAGCTAAATGAACAGACATCCAGTTTAGCTGCGAAGCTAAATGAACAATCAGCGCAGCTAAATGAACAATCAGCGAAGCTAGACCAACAAGCGTTCGAAATCAAGGTGGACATCGCACAGAAGCTGGAAAAACAGTCAACCGAAATAAAAACGGAGCTCAGTAGTCTCAACAGCCAAATTAAATGCGTCCAGGAGAAGGTATACCAGGTCGAGGAGAGAATCAACCTTGAGATCAGCCAGGTCAACCATGAGAAGGAAAAAGTGAAAAAGGATTTGGAAGCAGCGAAGGCAATAGTAACCGCCTCACCAGCCCCAATTATAACAGCAGCGCAAAGCTCATCTAGAAATGTGCAAGCACCAATATTCGATGGGCAAACGGTCTGGACTATTTACAAAACCCAGTTCGAAGCAGCCGCTCGCATAAATCACTGGAATGAACAGGAACGAGCAACTGCATTGATTCTTGCTCTAAGAGGCCCAGCTGCCGAGCTGTTGCAGACGATCCCCGTTGAATTGCACTCAAACCCGAATACTATAATGAATGCGCTCGACATGCGTTATGGAGACGATCATCTAAAGCAGATTTATCGGTCACAGCTAAGGCATCGAATGCAGAAGTCTGGTGAAACCCTACAGCAGCTAGCCCAAGATATTGAGCGACTGGCACTTTTGGCTTATCCAGCCTACGACCCAGAACATCGAGATGATGCAGCGACAGAGGCATTCATCAGCGCACTAAAAGACCCGGAATTGCAACAAGCCGTGCGTTTAGCTCAAAAGCAAACGGTTAAGGACGCATTGGCTTATAGTCTGAACTTTGAGGCAGCGAAAAATGTGACTCGTACCACTGCCCGGGTTCGTGAGGTAGTGACAGACGAGTGCAGGTGTGAGCGCGTGGAAATTGAGCGAGACCGGCATGTAAATGGTGCGCCTAGATGCTGGAATTGCGGAGAGAAGGGGCACCTGCAAAGAGACTGCAAGAAGCGAAGAAAACCGAGCTATTGTCCAGGGTGTGCAGCTAGGAGGAGATCCAGACTGAGTCAGGAGCCCAGAATGGAAGCCCTTCAAACAGAGGGGTCGGGAAACATGTAAGAGCCAACTTCGTGGGGCAGAGGTTGGCTAGGAGGATCGACGTCCCCAGCACCACCATCACCGTGTCAAGACTACATCGTGGAGAAGCGGACTTATGCCTTCCGGGTCAAGTTGACGGAGAACACTGCACCATAACAATCGACACTGGTGCAACCCGATCGATTATCCGACCAGACCTAGTTAGACAGCAACAACTTCACAAGGGCAGAATTTTCTCACTACGCACAGCTACGGGAGAAACTGCACCTGTTCATGGAGAGGTCAACCTCCAGATACAGTTGGGAGACCTTGTGTTCCGACATAATTTTCTGGTCGCGAACATTATGGATGACTGCATTCTCGGAATGGATTTTCTGCGACCACATGGAATCACGTTGGACTTGGGAAAACGTGTCTTGAAATGGCAGAATGTCGAAGTACTGATGGAGGATCCCAGCGTCCAAATCCCCAAGATGAATGTAGTGGTATGTACTGACACTGATGTACCGAATTCTTCCGAAAGCATTGTATGGGCCAAGCTTGATGGTGATTCTGGAGACCACCAATCTTATCTGATAGAGCCAACGAAGACATCCGCATTGCGCAGTTTGATTGTAGGACGAAGCCTTGTAAAATCTTTAAGGAACGGATATGTGCCGGTTAGAGTCCTTAACACCGCAGACTCGACCACGAGCATCAAAGCGGGAGAAGTCATCGGCAGCTGCCAGCCTGTTTCCACCATCACCTCTTTGGAAGCTACTCACAACCATCATTGGAAAAGGAGGCAAGACACAGACAAAGCCCGGGAATCCACGTCTGCAATATTGAAGCAGGTCAAATTGCCGGTGCAGCTATTCAAACGAGCCTCTGATCTGGTCACCAAGTACAGTGACATCTTCTCAACAAGCCCGGATGACCAAGGCCGAACGAGTTTGGTAACTCACGTCATAGACACACAGGGAGCCAAGCCGATTCGACAAGCACCAAGACGTCTCCCTATAGCCAAACAAGGAGAAGTGAGCGCGCTGATCTCGGACATGGAAAAGCAAGGCATTATCGAACCTTCTGTAAGTCCATGGGCCGCGCCTGTAGTTCTAGTAAAGAAAAAGGATGGTAGCACTCGCTTTTGTGTCGACTATAGGCAGCTTAACGACGTCACTAAGAAAGATAGTTACCCGCTCCCACGCATCGATGACATCATGGACACTTTAGCCGACGCAAAATGGTTCTCTACACTCGATCTCAAGAGTGGCTACTGGCAGGTAGAAATTGACAAGAAGGACCGAGAGAAGACCGCATTTTCAGTTGGGACCGGATTGTGGCAATTTGTGGTGATGCCGTTTGGGCTTTGCAATGCTCCAGCCACTTTCGAACGCTTGATGGAATACGTGCTACGTGGTCTAACCTGGAAAACCTGCTTGGTGTACCTAGATGACATCATCGTCATCGGGAGAACGTTCGAAGAGCATGTGCGGAACTTAGAAGAGGTTTTCTCCCGACTGCGACTGGCAAATTTGAAACTTAGTCCCGACAAGTGTACCCTTTTCGCAGCTGAAGTAAAATACCTGGGACATGTCGTATCAGCAGAAGGGGTCAAAACAGACCCTGAGAAAATTGAAGCCGTGAAAAGCTGGCCAACACCAAACAACAAGCGCCAACTACGAAGTTTCCTGGGCCTGGCAACCTACTATCGAAGATTCGTCAAAGACTTTGCCAAAATAGCTAAGTGTCTTCATCAGCTAACCGAGAAAAATCGTCCTTATGTCTGGAACGAACAATGCCAGACAGCCTTTGAGACCCTGAAGGAAAAGCTATGTGAATCACCCGTACTGGCGTATCCGAAAACCGGAAAAATATTTGTGGTTGACACCGATGCAAGCAACGGCGGTATTGGAGCTGTACTCTCCCAGCAGATCAATGGCGAAGAAAGAGTCCTCTCGTATTACAGTCGAGTTCTTTCAAAAAGTGAGAGGAACTACTGTGTGACCAGGAAGAAGCTATTGGCTATAATAGAGGCCACCAAGCAGTTCCACAAGTACCTATATGGCCAGAAATTT
This sequence comes from Odontomyia ornata, assembly GCA_963969285.1. NCBI lineage: Eukaryota > Metazoa > Arthropoda > Insecta > Diptera > Stratiomyidae > Odontomyia > Odontomyia ornata. Next base: position 346,537,133 of record OZ017738.1, on the reverse strand, counting down.
GTTCTTCGAACGGACCATGCATCATTGAGATGGCTACTTAACTTCAAAAACCCCGAGGGACAAGTTGCGAGATGGATCGAAAGATTGCAGTCATACGACTACGAAATTGTTCATCGAAAGGGCGGAGTTCATGGAAATGCTGACGCCCTATCTCGTCGCCCATGTCCAGCTAACTGCAAGCATTGCCGACGGATTGAGGAAAAGGAACCGCCCGTTGATCTGCGACTGATAACGGCCGAATTCGATGAAGGTTGGTCATCGGAGGAGATTCGAAATGCCCAGCTAGCCGGTGAAGACATCGGACCATTGCTCGTATGGAAGGAGACGACTGGGCGACCTGAGTGGAAGGACGTTTCAACGCATGGCGCAACCCTGAAAAGCTATTGGGCACAATGGAACTCCCTTCAGGTGGAGGGTGGCGTACTCAAGCGGAAATGGGAAACGGCAGATGGCAGCTCCTATAGGATGCAAACTATACTACCCAAAAGCCGAATCCACGATGTGGTTAAGGAAATGCATGAAGGATCCTCGGGAGGCCATCTTGGTGTTAACAAAACCTTAGCGAAATTGCGGGAAAGATTCTACTGGCTCCACGCTCGAGAAGACGTAGAGGACTGGTGTCGCAGATGCACCATTTGCGCTTCCGTCAAAGGCCCAAAACGACGACTGAGAGGACAAATGCAAACCTATAACGTAGGCGTGCCATTCGAAAGGATTGCTGTTGACATCGCTGGACCCTTTCCTGAATCTGAATGGGGAAATCGATACACGCTGGTTGTAGCTGATTATTTCAGCAAGTGGCCCGAGGTCTACCCCATTCCCAACCAGGAAGCAACTACGGTAGCCGAACAGCTAGTGTTAAATTGGGTCAGCAGGTACGGCGTGCCTTGTGAACTATATTCGGATCAAGGCCGAAACTTTGAGTCACTAGTTTTTAGCGAAATGTGCGAGCAGCTGGGAATACGGAAAACGAGGACAACACCGCTGCATCCCCAATCCGATGGAATGGTCGAACGTTTCAACGGCACGCTCAATAAACACCTTGCCAAGATGGTTGACGAGAACCAAAGGGACTGGGACCAACATATCCCACTATTTTTAATGGCATATAGAGCCGCTGAACATGCGTCGACGGGCCAAGCCCCAGCCAAAGTCATTTTTGGAAAGACTATTCGTTTGCCAGCCGATATAAAGTTCGGAACACCCCCTGAGAAACCCCAAACGGTTTCGGAGTACGCAAGTGATCTAAGACAACGGTTGAACCAGATACATCGGACAGTGCGAAAACACCTCGAATCGGCTACTGACCGCATGAAGACCAGGTATGATCTAAAGGCTAATTCTACTGGCTTCCAGCAAGATGACTTGGTGTGGCTTTATAACCCGCAACGGCGAAAGGGTAGGTCTCCAAAGTTGCAACATAATTGGGAGGGACCATACCGAGTTACAAAGCGAATCAACGACGTCGTATACCGAATACAGGAACATCGTAAGCCGAGAGATAAAATGAAAATCGTGCATCTGGACCGTCTTGCCCCATATTACACCCAGGGAGAATTGACTACAAATAGCGACACATCTTTTCGGGGCGAAAAGAACTGAGATGGGGGCAGTGTTACATGTACAAATAATTACATGTACAAATAATTCTGCGAGCTTCTGTCGCAATTATTTTCATCATCATTAAGAACGTCAACAAATGAATTTACTCGAACCCGCGAGTAAATTCAACAAGCATAATCAACATCTGCAAGCGACGTCACTCCATTCATGAATTTGCTCGAACCTACCAGGTACCTCTCGGTAGAACGTTCGCCAATATGCGAGAAATGGGTGAATACTTAGAGACCCTATATAAAGGCGAGCTGAATGAATGGGAGAATCATTCATTCGACCGCGATAAGAACTGTGAAAGTGTGTAGGAAGTGTGTTTCGTAATAGTGAAGTGATTTAGAAGACAATTGCGATAAGAAATTTATGGACAAGTGTTAGATTTTATTTTAATAGTGAAAATTAAAATTAGTGAAAGTGTTAAACTGATTATTGTGCACTTTCTTGAATTAAATAAACTCTTAACTTAAATTAAAAGACATTGCGTTTTCACTTTCCCGGAACGTTAAAATTATAGGCCGCGAACCAATAACACGCGACAATATTAAACTCCAACAAAATATTGTTTGCTTCCATTTGGTTCGATACTGCAGCTCGGTTAAATATTCTTTGAACCATCGTTGCCAGAATTGATTCTTGAGGTGAAGAGTGCGCTTCCAGTGTTGATGCAGACCTACTTGCTATGGGTTTTCAGTAGATTCGGCAGTGCTGGTTAACGGTTCACCTATTAAAAAATGTCCTGTGGTCAGCGCAGTCAGGTCGTTCGGATGTGAATCTACTTGCACTATAACCATCTGATCTACTTGCACATAACCATCTCCAACTCCTCATATGTCAGCGAATTGTTGTTTAGGCTGCAAGGAAGCAAGTTTTTGACAGACTTGATGCCTGCCTCCCACAATCCACCGAAATGTGGCGCTCCTGTCGGGATGTAATAGAATTCGGTTCCTCTCACTGTGCAGAATTTGTTAATTTGTTCTTCCGCTTCCTTTGAATATATCGCTGGTCGAAGTTTTTCCAGTTGATTTCGAGCTCCTACAAAGTTCGTAGCATTGTCGCAATACAAATGTTGGCAGCTTCCGCGTTTGCCCACAAAGCGTTTCAGCGTGCCAATGAATGCGTTAGTTGTCAAGTCGCTTACCACCTCTAAGTGCACTGCCTTTATTGCAAAGCAAACGAATAACGCTACGTAACACTTTTGAGGCTTCTTTCCTCTAGCTTTGTAATAAATCTAAAATGGGCTACAAAAGTAAACTCCTGTTGTTCGGAATGGCTTATCAGGTTTGATTCTTCTCTCAGGCAAATAACCAATCATCTTGGGTAAAACTTTTGGCTTTGCTTTGCTGCAGTGAGCGTAATTTAATACAATTGACCGCGCAATTGTCTTCCCTTTGATAGGCCAATATTTTTGGTGCGTGATAGCGAGTAATCCTTGCGGTCCGACGTGAAAATTTTTAATGTAAATTTCTGTCATTACCAGCCGAGTAAGTGTGTCATTGTATGGTAACAACATTGATGTTAGCTTCTTGTAATTGCCCTCCAACCCTGATAACACCATTCTTGTCCAAGAAGGGGGCGAGTGAACTTTAGTTGCTTTGCTTGTCTACTGTGGCAGTTTTTTCAAGGGAGGCTAACTCTTGTGAGAAGTTACGGCGTTGCGCTTCTTTTATAAGTTGTACCGTGGCTGCATTCAATTCTTCAACTACTAGGTATGATGAGCGTTTGAATCCTCTGATTCTAGTGTTATTTACGAACCGAAGAATTTAAACTAAAATCCGTTGCAAATGTTGAAAAAATTCCGGTTATCGATCGTAGACAGTATGTCTCCTTCGTTTGCAACTGAAATTGAAACCTTTGCTTGCCTCGTTTCTAGATTTGTTTCAAATTTTTGATTCCTCGGCTATATGCTGTCACCGTCATGTAGAAACCTCGGCCCATAAACCCAAAAAATATTACTACAATTTGTTGGGTGAGATTCCACGGGAAACTAAATTGGCAGGATTTTCCTTGGATGGTACATGTCGCCATTGTTCAGCTGTGGTAAGCTCCTGTATAGCTGCGACTTGGTTTGCAACGAAGGTGACGTATGATGATGATGGGTTCCTCAGCCAGACAAGAACTACCTCAGAGTCCGTCCAAAATATGCATGGAACATCATTCCATTGTAATTCTCTTTTGACCCCAGCAGCCAGCTTGGTAGTAAGTGTTACAGCTTGAAGCTCCAAACGCGGAATCGTTGTAGCCTTGATTGGTGCTACCTTTGATTTGGCACATAGCAGTCTCACGACTACAGTACCGTCAATTGAGCTGTGATCGCACGTATATAGCTGCACCGTATGCCTTTTCTGATGCGTCACTGAAAGCGTGTAATTCAAAGCTTCGCGGGTTTTTGCCCGAAAATACGTGTCTGGGAAACTTGATATCTTCAAGGCATTGCAATTCTCTACGAAATTTGACCCAATAGGAGTGCATCTCTATTGGTACAGCTGCGTCCCAACCTATCCTAAGATTCCATAATGCTTGAAGAAATATTTTCGCTTTGGTCACCACTGGGTTCATTACTCCTAATGGGTCGAAAAGATGCGCAATGTCAGAGGACACTGTTCTTTTGGTCACTTTACCGTGCCTGGGCTGGATTGTTTTTACGCAGAAGTTGTCCCCTTGGAGAAGCCAGATTATGCACAACGTCTTCACATTATAGCTGTCTTTGCCATTTATGTTGAATTGAACTGCTTGGTCCTCTTTGAGATTGCCCTGAAGTAGCCGACTATGATTTGCGCACCACTTTCGCAATTTAAACCCTCCTGATTGAAGCAATTCCTTTAGTTGCTTTTGTACTGCGAGGGCTTCCGTTAGACTGTTATGTGCCAAATCAAAGGTAGCACCAATCAAGGCTACAACGATTCCGCGTTTGGAGTTTCAAGCTGCAACACTCACTACCAAGCTCGCAGCTCGGGTCAAAGGAGGACTACAATGGAATGATGTTCCATGCACATTTTGGACGGACTCTGAGGTAGTTCTTGCCTGGCTGAGGAAACCATCATCATCATACATCACCTTTGTTGCAATACAGGAGCTTACCACAGCTGAACAATGGCGACATGTACCATACGGAACCAGCTATTGGGGGGTTCTATGTATTTTGTGACGCTTGTGAAGGGTAAAATAGGAATAATATTCTCATTAGGTCTTCCTTACCCTGATTACATTAGGTCAATTTAAGAAGGCACACCAGTACTTCCCTGACGTAGCTGACAACTGCTAATGAGAACACCAATGATGATGAAGTTCTTAATGTATCTCTTTTTAGTTTTTGTCTCTTTTTCATTGAAATTTACAAGAAATAATATAACGTTTCTTTATTAACTTTTGGTTTTAATTTGGAAATCTTAGTCCAGAAGTATCCAGAAGGAACTAGATTCAAATAATTTGAATCATCATTGCATACTACTGAAAACCTATAGAGTTAATTTCTTCTTTTTAGCACTACAGCCCCTCTCGGGTCTTCGCTTAGAAATAATTAGAGTATCTCATTTTCATGACCGTATTGATTTTTTCGGAAGTTGGTTTGGTCAGTACCATGCCCCCGTGTGTCTGCTCAGCTATAATATGATTTGATTAAATCTGTACATATCACCACTGAATGAACACTCGTAGTCTGTCTGAAAAATCCCCTGAACTAAATCACGTTGTTTACCAACGAGACTTGAACCTAGGACCTTCGGCTTATGCGATAGAGTCAATTTAACTTCTCGTTAAGACTCAAAACACAGATAACTTAATTTTTTTCATATATTAGATCAAATATGAATCAACAGGTAAATGTAGAAATTTTATTGTTTTTCGCTCTACTGTAAAATCAAGTCTTTTGGATTTATTCCCTCATTCAAGCTACCGGATCAAATGTGAATCGTGCCATAGAAGGACAGCAATGTCTTAAATTTTGTGGTGATAGTCAGTATCCAACTTTTTTATTTTATTTTTAACTGAATGAGACACCTTTCACGCTTCACTCAAGAAATTTCAATACTTGCTATTATATTTCTACCCATTTTGTGTTAGTCAAATAGGACCTGCTATGATAATCCTTATATTAACGCAAATATGAATACTGTAATGACAATATCAATGAAATAAAATTGATTTTCAGTATGGCGACACTCTTACCAACATCGTTGTGGTACAATTTTCTGACCATGTGCAAACAAGTCGCGACAAACGATTCAATTTAACTTGCGTGTTCCGAGGACCTGGCGAAGCAGTTGTTACTTCAGGCTATATAGGAGCGGGGTGAGTTTAATTTTTAAGTTGAAGTAAATCAAGTGATAAAATAGTTTAAACAATTTTATGAAATTAGCTTGATTTAAGTCAATTCAAAGTAGCCACATTAAAATTGGAATATTTAAGTTTAAACTATGTAATTTATGGAATTGTTATTTAGCTGCATATAAGTTTGTTTTATTGACTGCTCAGTAGGCTGCAATTAGCTTCTTAGCGCTTGAAATATAGAAAAGTAAATATAGTGATTAACAAATTAACAGGAATGAACGTTTAGCTACTAATTAGTAGTTAACTAATAGTATACCACAAACCTTTGATTTGAATTTATTTTCTGGAATGAGAATAAATTTTATCAAAGGATATCATGATATTTCGTTGCCTTAAAAAGGTTTTATAATCCCGACAGATCTGGCAGCCCGATTCCAATCGAATACCTTCCAGCAGAGAATACGCTTAGTTCCAAGGTACGATTGATGATTCTTTACCAAGGAAGACCAACAACTACGATCGCCGTTGGAGATCCTCTAACCTTCCGGCTAGAAGCACAAGATGGATATAACCAGTTGACTGATATATTCGCCACCAATGTTGTAGCAAGAGATCCTTATTCAGGAAGGAGCATTCAATTGATTGATCGTTTTGGGTAATTTTTCTATGATTTTTAGTTCATCTTAAAAATGTGATCAAATAAACTTATTCTCCACAGTTGTCCTGTTGATCCATATGTGTTCCCTGAGCTTGACAAGCTTCGTGACGGCGATATACTTGAAGCAAGATTTAATGCTTTCAAGATTCCAGAATCCAACTTCTTAGTCTTTGAAGCAACTGTTCGAACATGCCGAGAAGGATGCCAACCGGTATGATGTATTTATAATTGCTAGGCCTCTATGTTAACCTAAATTTCAACTCTTTTCTATGGTAGGCATACTGTCCTGGTGCTGCTGGAAGATCTGAGCCATCGTTCGGCCGCAGACGGCGTTCCCTGAACGAGACCGAAAATGAGATATCCAATGATGACAACACATTGGAGATAAATGGCACAATATCGGATGATGCTGACACAAATAAAAGTAAATCTTCCAGCCCAGCTGAGAGTCCATATAAAGAAACTTTTAATAATATTTTTATTTTTTTCAGCTGAGACCGCAAATGAAATTGTTTCAGAAGAACCAGAACATGTGAGGGAAATGATTGAGGTAAGTTTTGAATGATATGTGATTTGAAAATGTTTTGTTATATTAATTTTCTTTTGGATTATCGATTGCATTTAACATAATATCAAACTTAAATCTATTCAGGTATTTGAGTCAAGAGATGAAATAGAGCAGGAGTCATTTGCAAGGAAACTTGTTGCTCCTGTTGAAACTGTTTGCATGACTCCAGCCGAATATCATGGCCTCATCACTGCTGTAATTTTACTCATGATACTTTTGTTCAGTATAACACTTGTCTCTGGACTTGCTTACAGGTAAACATAAGAAAAGATAATTCGATAAGTTATTCTACTTACTATAATTACTTCTAAATTTAGACGCTATTGGAAAACAATGTCAAAAAATCGCATCGCTGATCGTGCTTCTCCAGTGAACTCATTTGTACCATCGACGATACGCACACATGAACCATTCAGTGAACCAAGTCAGAATAATGCACCACGTCGGCCTCCAGTTTTAAAAACAAACGGGCTTTCATTCTTTGGCAATGGATTGCAAAAGACTTTCGCCACAGGGTAAGATAACATGCATATGTAGTGAAGGAGTTTTGGATTCATTAAATGTTTTTCTTAGAAATTTGTCGCGAATGTGTCAAATGCCAGTAGTGAATCCAATCAGGAACAACACAAACAACTTTGATGATCCAAGTGAACCAATATATACGGATCCATCTCTTTTCGAAAGATCAAGGTATGCATTTGGGTTGATATTCCATGAAAAATATTTATTTGTGACCAATACGAGTATGAGCTTTTTGAATTCCAGTAACAGTTTTATTTCTATTGTTATTTTTTCCTTTTTAGGGTTTGGTACTCAAGTAAAAAATCACGACCTGTGTCCGTCCGTCCGTCCGTCCGTCCGTCTGTATGTCACAGCCATTTTTCTCCGAAACTATAGAAGCTATAGCAATGAAACTTTGTGGAAAGGTCAGAAGTGGTGACTTCTTGAAAGTTCAAGGGTGGAAAAATTTTTCAAAGGGGTTTAAGGGGGGTCTTCCCATATAGAGAGGTGACCCTTCAAAAATTTTTTTTTCAGAAAGGTCTCAGGGAGATCTTTTCAAAACGAGTCTTAAAATGGCCTTGTAGGTACCGAGGGGGCAGGGGAAGGGGAAATGCACGAAATTTTCGCGTACCCCCCCCCCCCCTAGCGATTGGACACCTTTCATCCGGAAAATCTGAAAAAAATCATGAATGTAGGCCTTGATGAGTACAACAACAACAAATACATTAGAAGTCAAAATTCACTCAACTTTGTTAGTAATAGTATGATTTATCGATTTAATATTTTCTTGAATAAAATCTTAACGGTACCCTTAAATTCAATAAAATTAAGTATACAGACGATTATTTATAAGGTTGAACTGCCCTGCAAGTTTCATAAAGATCTAATAGTATTAAAGAAGTTATAGCAATTTGAATTTTCCTGTATTACTATGGAACAATATGCGCTATATTACTATGGAAGCATATGACCATGGAACAATATGCGCTTTTTACCGACTCAGACACTACAGCTTTGTTAGGATTTGCATGAACATTTCTGGAATGATATTTTTCCCCAACTTCGACGTTTAAGGTGCATGCTTTTAACACTTGATTCAATTTAATGAATGACTGAAAATGAGTACCTACAATTAATACTCATAGGTGAAACAAGTCGAGGAGGTGGGAGAGAGCTCCTAGAAAAAGGGCTTTGTAACCATTCTAGGATTCGAAAAAATTGGCCATGAATCGATGATTACAGTACAGGGGAGTATCAAATGAAAGTTCTGTATGAGAGCTTTTCAAAACCGTTCTTAAACTAACAGGTTTTGCTTCAATGGGAGCATAGGGGGAAATACATGAAAAATATGTTTCCTCCCTCGTGAATGGACACCCGTGATCTAAAAAATCGGAAAAAAATTATCAAGGGAGATATTTATGAGTATAACAATAACAAATACCTCAGAAGTCAAAATTCGTTCAACTTTGTTAATAATAGTATGATCTTCGAATTTCATGTTTTCTCCAATAAAACCGTCTTTTACATGTTTCTTGATTTTATTTGTTGCTGATGACTGCATTTTGTAGGTTAAGTACAAAACCCTTCTGACATGAGCGTAGGTCTGTCTACCCAACTTGTTTTAATTTTTTTTCCTTGTGGCCTTGTGTCGCTTATTGAAGTAGACACCAGCTATTTTCTGGGCATTGTAAAATGATTTTTTACAATACCCTATTAAAATCACGACCTGTCCGTCCGTGTGTCACAGCAAGTTTTCTCGCAAACCACATACACTACCGTCCAAAAGTATTTGAACACCCAGAAAACGATGATTTTGATGGAGTTAAATTAAATAAAACATAGTCATATCTTTACAAAATATGTATTTTTATTGTTTATTGAATGAAAACAACAATCAGCAACCAAAATATCAGAGGTTGGATTCATCTATATGTCCTCCTTTGCTGTTGATAAGCGCCTGGCAGATTTTGGGCAAACGTGCAATCAGTTTTTCTAATGTCTTTGCGGTAATTTTTCGCCATTGGTCCTGCAATATTCGCCACAAGTCTTCCTGAGACGTAGGACAACTTTTGCACACTTGTCTGTCTATTTTATCCTACAGCAGCTCTATCAGGTTCAGGTCTGGGGACTGAGGGGGTCATTTCATAATTTTCAAGACAGTTTGTTTCTCTTTTTCTTCCAATAACTGCTTGCACAGCTTGGATGTGTGCTTAGGGTCGATATCTTGTTGAAAGGTAAACCCTGGACCAATTAGACGGGTCCCAGATGGAACAGCATGATTTTTCAAAATATCCTTGTATCCTTCTTTGTTCAGTGTTCCCTGTATTCTTGCAATGTCTCCTACAGCGGAACCACCAAAACAGCCCCAAATCATCACAGAGTCTCCGCCATGCTTGACTGAAGGAACGGTGCATGATTCCAATGCTCTCTCATCAGGCCGACGGCGTACAAACATTCTTCTTTTGGAACCAAAAAACTTCAAATTTCGATTCGTCGCTCCATAGAACTTTTTTCCACTGAGCAGTTGTCCAATTTCGGTATTCTTTTGCCCATTGTAGCCTCTTTTTCTTATTTATCGCTTTGAGAAGCGGCTTGGATACTGCTACGCATCCTTTCAGACCAGCATCAAGAAGCCTTCTTTTAACAGTAGTCACACTTACCGGTTTAGTGCGGCCCACATTAAAGTCTGCTGCACTTTCGGGTGCAGTCAAGCGTCTGTTGCGTTTGCTCTTTATCACAATGCTTAAATCTTCACTTGATGTCGTCATCCTGGGTCTACCTGAACGCCGTTTATTGGACGTTGTCCCCTGAGTCTCAAATTTCTTGGTGATGTAGTGAACAGTTGAGAGTGGCATCTTCTGTAGTCTTGAATTAAGCGAGATAAGTTAACTAAAGCAAAACTGTTTTGTGGGCTCACTTTAAGTGTCAAACTGACAAACTAAACCGAAAAAAAAAAATCCAGAGTGAAACAAGAGAAGTATCGAAAAATTTATAAATGAAAAGAAATTTATGATTGTTATTTTAACAACATAAAATAAGTTCAAAACAATAATTTGGGTAATACTTTCGTTTGAATAACATAGGAACGGTGGTGTTCAAAAGACCATAAACAATAAATATGCCTCTGGTGCGTTATTTCTGTTTTGCACAAAAATATGCAGGTGTTCAAATACTTTTGGACGGTAGTGTAAGTTAGAAACAAAATTTGGTGAGTAGGTCGAAACTGGTGCCTTCTTGAAAACTGCAGTATAAGATATTTATTATGGGGTTTTAAGGGAGATCTCCACAAATAGGAGGGGTGACCCTTAAAACACTTTTTTTACCAAAGGTAGTCGATATGGGTGTCGAATCAAAGGTATTGATAATAAATTTTCAAAACAGGACTTAAACTGACACTTTACACATCAGGAGGTGCAGGCGGAGGAATTGGACATCTTTGGACAGAAAAATCTGGAAAAATCTTGAAAGTAGGTCTTTATGAGCACAAGGGCAACAAATACTCCGAAGTCAAAACTTCATCATTTTGCGAATTTTACCATTCATCTATGCAATCGAGCAGTGACCCTTAAATATCTAAATTTTCTAATGAAAAGCGCATATTTTCTGATAGTTTCTTAAAAATCGAGTCACAAATCGTTAAGTTGTGGACAATTGAAAATTTAACAATTGCAACAACAATAACACACAATACTGGCTAAATAGACGTTCGGAAATGACCCAAACTCTGCAGATGTTTAAGGTTTGATGAAATTTTCAGAAATAATTTCTAACATTGATATCTCATCATGACAACTCAAACGTAGAGGTCAGCACCCAAAAACAAAACGGTGGCAAATCAAAATATGCTAATTTTCCGAGCTCAATTCATGGAATTTATTTATGAGGCAAGTTTTGATATTCAGTAGTTTGAAATTCAGAAATTTGATTTTCTAGTAATTTTACAGTATCTTTCTAGCAGGAGCACTCTCTTGCTACTTTTATTTGTTTTTTTAGTGAGATCGACTCTTTTCCCAAGCATGAGCAACATGAAGCTCATTACTAACTTTTGAGAGGCTCACTGTAGTTTCTGTTAAAGAGTGAATTCATTTCTGTTGGCTTGATGATTATGTTAAGTGAAAAAAAAGAACAGAATAATCAACCTTTCTCTATATAAATCATATAACAGTTTGAAAGAAGTCTATAAAATCAATTTAAAAATGAGAAACTAAAAAATGAAATCAAATAATTAAATCCCAATATAGGGAAGTGGATAAAATGGAACTAGTACACACGCTAGGCAGACAAAACATGGAAGGTTGTCACACATCATCCAGGCAAATGGGGGCATGTATATAAGGCTTGTAATAGATACGTCAATAAAGACCATTGATCATATTTTGCGAAGGAAGACTATAATTTCAGGAGGTGCTTTTAAATACCAAAGATACAACCACACAACACCAAAATGTGAAGGGGAGCCAATCTGTTTAAAATGTAGAGGAAAGCATGAGCTGCAGGACTGCATAAGCACGCTTGAGTAGTACTGCAACTGTATTTTTTTTGTGGTAGGGAGGTGAATGCCATTTATGCACAGAGTGTGGGACTAGCATGCTCGTAAGAAGGCGACTGGACTACCCACTAAACACCTCCCCTGTCAACCTGAGAACCCAGCCTGGAACCGTTTGACACATTACTTCGGGCCAGGTCTCGTTTTGTTACGCCATGAGGCGCCTTCAAGCTGGGGGATCCCTTTCCTAGCGGAAGGTGAGAGGGGAAAAGGAAGTGCCAGAAGAGCGATCTCCCAGCCCCAGCGCCCTCGGCTGCTGTGTGTCCCTTTTATATTTTAGGACTGCCCGAGCATTATGTGCCCCCTGGTTCCATTTGTCAACCGGTTCGAGTATCACTGCGACTATATTATCCGGGGTGAGCTCTCCCATCTCCTTGTAGAGGTGCCATTGTAGCCTGACACATTTTTCACACGCAAAATATGGGTGGCAGGCATTGTCCTCCTCTCCTGGCAATACCGACAATCGGGGGACCGTGACTTACCAATCTTGTGCAGGTAAGACTGAAAACACCCATGCCCGCTCAAAAGCTGGGTCACATCAAGGTCAGTCTCAACATGCCTTCGATTTAGTCACGGTCTCAAATCCGAGGCACACAGTCCACCTTCCCAATCGTTGAGCGAAGGCTGTCTCTCTTTGCGGACAACTATCTCCCTCGCATCCTCGTTTCGGCGCAGGTAAATAGCGCGGCGCTATCTAGCAAGAAGGTGACAGGTATGACGCCTGCAATAACCCTCACTGCCGGGTCAGAGACTGTCGGATACGAAGATGCAATTCTTAGTGCTCCCCTTCTCTGTACCTGTGCCAAACAATTTTGCAACACCTCCTCGCTGAGAGCGTCGCCACATACCTCTGCTCCGTTCAGTAGCACTGACCCTACAGCACTCATCAAGAGGCGTCTTCTTGACGGGCTGGGTCCCCCTACGTTGGCTATAAGTCGACTCACAGCCGAAATTCCCGGAGCAGCCTTCTCAGCTGTAGCCCTGTTTTGCTCAGAGAAACTCATCTTCAAGTCGATCAGTAGCCCCAGGTACTTCACCGCTGGCTTCGATTCGATTTGTATATCTCTAATACTGATCATCCTTACTCTAAAGATTCTCTTCTTTGTCAAAATGACCACTTCGGTTTTCTCCAGTGCTAAACTCAGCCCGCGAGCAGTCATCCAGTCCCTCATTCGGTGCTAATGCATGCCTAGCCTAAGTTGCGCTTGTTGAACGGTGCGTCCAGCGACCAGAGCCACAACATCATCCGCATAGCTGACCAAACACGACTCATCAGGCATCTCAAGTCTCAGTAGCCCGTCGTAAGACACGTTCCACAGGTCCGGACCAAGGATATATCCGTGGGCAACACCTGATGTAATTTCCATTCTTCGTTGGCCCTGTGTGGTGTCGCAGAGCAGGCTTCGGTCTTTAAGGTTGTTCCTCAAAAGCCGCATCAGATATTCTGGAACTTGAAAAGAGTTTTCCAGCGTATCCAGAATATCCACCCATCTAGTGGAGTTGAAGGCGTTCCTGACGTCGAGTACCACCAACAGGACGATCCGTCGTTTAGTGCGGCTATATGCCTCTGCCCTTTGGACCGCGTTCACCACCTCTGCAATCGCATCAATGGTAGAACGTCCTGCTCTAAAGCCGTACTGCCGAGGAGATAGATCCCCAGCAGCACGAATCGCGTCAGTGAGTCTTCCCTTGATGAGTTTCTCTAGCACTTTCCCAGCCGTGTCTAGCAAGCATAACGGGCGGTATGCAGACGGCGATCAAGGATTTCCCTTCCCCTTTTTTTTTTGTGGTAGGGAGGTGAAGGCATTTATGCCCGCCGAGTCTGGCAGTGTGGGACTCCCATGGAGGATACCTTTGGACTACCCACTAAACACCTCCCCTGTCAATCTGAGAACCTAGCCTGGAACCGTTTGACACATTACTTCGGGCCAGGTCTCATTTTGTTACGCCGTGGGGCGCCTTCAAGCTGGGGAGTCCCTTTCCTAGCGGGAGGGGAGGGGGGAAGAGGAATTGCCAGAAGAGCGATCCCCCTTCCCCTTGCTGATCAGCACGAGCCTCGCCACCTTCTATTGTACCAGGAAAACCCCATCCCGTAGGCAAGCGTTGAATGTGGTGCGCAGCAAGTCAGGACAATGGTTCTTGACGAGCCGCAACACCTTAGCTGGAACACCATCTGCACCTTGAGCCTTCCTCACTTTCAATGAGAGGACTGCCTCTTCCAGTTCCAGCTGTGTGAAGAGTGGGCACTCGACTGCAGTTTCACCATGGACAACGTCAAGATGGACGGGGAAGAGTTCCCGCACTATCGCGTCCATCTTTTCCGCGTCATGTATACAAGGCTTCCATAGGGCACCAAGTTTCCGCATGACTAGCTTGTAGCCAAGGCCCCACAGATCTTTGTCCACATTATCCACTAGGTCTTGCCAGCAGCGAGCCTTGCTAGTATTGATCAATTTGCGAACGCATTAACTTGCCGACTTATATGCTGCCACTCAGTTGCATGCCTCTTCACGTTTCCGCACCCGTTGAGTCTCACTTCGAAGCTTGTGACACTCCGTTCGCTTTTCAACGATTTCAGTCGACCACAAGCGCACTGGGGGCTTGCCGTGCCGGGGTCTTCGATGGGGCATAGAAGCGCAGCAAGCAGTCGTAATGATGCTCATAGTAGAGTTCACCACGTCTTCAGCTGCCCGTTCTTCCATGCCCTCCCTGCAACTGTATTGAAAACAATAAGAATGCTTGTCATTCTCACAGAGCTGACTCGATAGTGTGCAGAATTTCAACGTAGAATTTTGATCGCCAGGAAGAGCACCAACTACATCTTACATGATTTTTAGCCATAAAAATCAATCAAGTGGAATAAATTTGACAATCTTATAAGCAAAAATAAGAAAATAAGCAAAATTCTGACGAAGATTTGTTTATTCTTAATGAAATATGGATTTACCCAGAAGAAGCGTGATTTTATAATATTGAAGAATATAATACGGTATTCTCCTGCAGGCCTGGAAGAGGTGGAGGCACAGTAATATATGGTAAAAAATACAATCAAATATATCACCAAGAGAGTGACGCTTGGTAAATATTACGTTATAATAATTGAAGTACGCCATGCAGGTAAAAAAAATGAAATGAGGCACGTACTACAACATTACACTCAACTGAAAAGAACGAACCTCAGTAGCGGACACAAACGAGGATACCCTATAAACGAATGGAGTGGTTTGCATAAACAACAACAAAATTAATCACCCAGTATCGAATACCTGTCTGAATTATATAAGAACCAATTATCAAAAAGCGGCTGAAAACATGGCATACACATTTGAGGAGTGGCCGGAGCTAGCTCATTGAGTTTTAAAAATAGTTATTCAAGACTAAACCCTGAACAAACAAACAGAAGCCAGCATACAGTATATCAAATAAGGAGCTCTTTAAATCAAACCTGCAAGGATTACTGAAGAAGCGGAAACCAGATCACCTTAGTGAACTCAAACATTCGATCACAGTTTCTAAGCAAAACTCTACTATTGAGAAAAAAATCAGATATTGACAACGTACTTGGATAACGAAAAAAGTAATTGAGGCAAGTATTAAAAAAAAGAAGGCATGCATAGACTACAGGAAGAACAGTGGAAACGGCTTGTGCAAGAGGCTAGATTCTCATATTTCTTAAGAACAATGGAAACAGCGGCTGACAACTCCCATGAAATATAGAAAATAATAAACGGAATAAAGGATAACCCTTTACCCCGGGCTCTGTTACCAAACTTTCACTGAATTTTGATGAGTCCACTAATACATCATACCCATGTGATGCAGCAAATACATTAAATAACTTTTTTTCAATAATTGCTGGAAGAATTACCAAAGAAATCAGTGTCAGTTCAAAAAGCAATTGAAATAATACAAACATCTCAACATAATCCATCTATCACATTCATCAAACATCAAAATGGAGGTCTTAAATATACTCTATGACGAAAAAAAATCCCCGTTGGCAGCACCAGCCGGAAAGGTAAATTTCTCGTATGTAGCGTAAAGTTTCGAAAAAGAATTTGGCTTGCCTACTACTAAACTTCTTTCTGCAATTTTCGTAGTACCACATGGGTATTTATTAACATAAAAAAAATCTGGCCACGTTCGTTTTTAGAAACCTTTTATCGGGGCGCAAATATTTTGCTAATTGAATTGAGTTGCATGCGTATGGATTACATATTGTTGTTAACGTATAAAAACCGGTTTCGCCCTTCTCGCATCTGCTGTTTACACAGTTCGCAGCGGTAACCACACAAAGGCTTAAATAGCTCGAATAGTTAATTTCAAAAGATTTCCATAAACGTTTAATCAGCACTTGCATTGCCATTAATATATACATTTCAATTTTTTTCTGAACTGTGAGGGCCGTCATTTCGATTTTTATTGAAATCGGCTGCTAAAAATATTAAGCTGTAAATTTTCGACTGTTTTATTTGTCATTCGATTTGCGTAATCAAATTAAATTAACTTGCCTTAATAACTTATAATTTCAAGTTTCAACGGAATCTGTTGAGAATCTTGGCTGCTAGAGGGCTACAGAAATAAAAAAAAATTGTATGCCATCCGCCTGTATGGGGAGACCCGCCTGCATGGGGAGACCCCCCTTAAATACCTTAAAATATTTTCTTGTACTGCAAATTTCAAGAGGCACCACTTTTGACCTACGTAGAAAATTTCCTTATTCTAGCTCATGTGGTTTGCGAGAAAACTTGTTATGACGCACGAACAAACGGGCGGAGGGACGGACAGACAGACAAGTCGCGATTTTATAATTTTTTAGGGTATTGTTAAAAATATTATACAATATCTTAAAAATGATCTGGTTTATAAGTTCTTTCAAGTAAAGTCATTTAAAACGTTTCAATGAAAAATATTCATTATTTCAGTTGGCACTAAAATAGCGAATTGCGCTTGCCTTCAGACCTTTGGGGGCCGCCATTTTGAATGCATGCATTTGATTTTGGATTATTTTAAATCTTTGTATGCTAGGACCTCATCAATCAATGTACTATCTCGTTCAAATAGGAGTTTCATTCTAGACAGGGCAAAATAATTCAATTTTTAAAGAAAATGGCAGCTAAAACTATTAGGCTTTAAGTTTTCGACTTTTTTTATTTTTCATTCAATTTTAATAATTTCCTGCAAAATACAAGAACATAGTACAGGGATTCATAATCTCAAGTTTCATCAAAATCCGTTGGAAAATGTGACCGCTAGAGGGCCACAAAAACATGAAAAAAACGCATATTTAAACGGCCGCCATTTTGAAATTTGCGCATGCATGATCACCAAAATATCAAAGACTGTAGGCGTAAGTAATGTTTGTCTTGAAACCAAGTTTCATATATGTCGGATCAAAATTGCGACTTTTAAAAGAATTTGAAATTTCAACCTTCAACTGGCCGCCATTTTGTTTTTTGCAACCTGACCTCCAGTTTACGTAATTCTTTAGATACTTATAATTTCTATCACACTACCGAATTTCATGAAAATCTGTTGAAAGCTTTGACCACTATTACAACAACAAAATTTTGCACGTTTTTCGACCTTTGAGCGGCCGCCATTTTGTTTCCGCCATACCGACTTTGGATTTTTTATTGTGAGATTCATCACATGCTTCAATGAACCTTTGCACCAAATTTCATCCAAATAGGAGCTACAATTTGGTCAGAACAGAAATCGCGATTTTTCGTCTAAAATGGCCGCCATTTTGTTTTTGCCCGGCCGATATAGCTGGTTCATGAACTTAACCGAGACAATTACCCAATACACCTTTCCTCAAAATTTGGTGAAAATCGAAGCAAAATTGCAGCCTCGAGCGTGGTCACAAATTTCGTTATATCCCATATATATATATATATATATATATATATATATATATATATATATATATATATATATATATATATACATATATATATATATATATATATATATATATATATATATATATATATATATATATATATATATATATATATATATATATATATATATATATATGATGCTCTCCGCAATAGGTAAATTTCTCTCGAGAAATTTACCTAAAAATACGGCGCCAGGCATCGATAGCATCACGATGAATAAGATAATTATGATCAGGGAGGACATAGCCGAGCTTATGGAAAATTTTATAAACGTGCATATTAGATCTGGGTCATTTCAGGAAGAGGAAAAACTTGCAAAAATAGTTCCAATATTTAAGAGTAGTGAACATTTTGACCTGAATAATTATCGCCCGGTTGCACTTCTGATGGGGTTTAGTAAGATATTGGAAAGTCTAAAAAGTATTGAGCCTTTTTTGTTGCTAGATGGCGTTAGCTGTCATATATTAGGCAATACTAATCAGATTGAGTCAAACTGACATGCGTTTGAAAGGTAACATTCCAGTCTACAATTTTCATACGGACAGTTTTGTATTTCATCATTCGTGTCAAAAGTTGTATTCATTTAAAGATGAGTGAAATTTCTGAAAAAATCGTTATATTTTACAATATTACTACGATCAAGGTGAGAATGCATCGCAGGCTCGTTAAAAAATTTGTGGTGCCTACGGTCAAGATACTTTATCAAAAGCCACAGCCAAGAGATGGTTCATTCACTTTCGATCTGGAAATTTTGATGTCAAAGATGCACCTCGCTCAGGTCACTGAAAAAGTCGATGTTGTCTTACGAAAAATTGAAGAAGGCCAATACATAAGCAGCCATGACATTGTTAAGGAACTGAATATCCATCATCAAATAGTTTTGAGCCATTTGCGTAAGGCTAGATTCACCAAGAAGCTCGACGTTTGGGTGCCACATGTATTAACACAAGAAAATTTGATCGACCGTATTTCCAATTGCAAAATGCTAATAAAACGCAACAAAATCGAGCCATTTTTGAAGCAAATCATTACGGGCGATGAAAAATGAGTAAGATACGAGAATGTCGTTTGAAAAAGATCATAGTCATAAAAAGGTGAATCATCACAAACGCCTTTAAAGCCAGGATTGACACCAAATAAGGTTATGCTTGATCGTAACGTACTGTACCAAATAATGCTTTGCTTTGGCATTCCAGCCAAGATAGTCCGCCTTATCAAAATGACAATGATGTCGACGACCTACCAAGTCCACATCAATAACCAACTCACCGATGCCTTTGACACAAATATCGGACTAAAGCAGGGAGATGGGCTGGCCCCATTGCTATTCAATTTGGCTCTGGAGTACGTCATAAGGGGCTGTAGTGCTAAGAAGAAGAAGAAGGTTATGCTGTGTGTGTGGTCGGATTGGAAGGGAATTGTTTATCATGAGGTGCAAGAACCTGGCTAAACACTCAATTTGCCTCGGTACTGTCAGCAATTAACCAGATTGCAACAAGCAATTCAAAACAAACCGGCCAGAATTGATCAATAGAAAGGGCGTTGTCTTTCATCATGACAGTGCCAGACCAAACACATCTTTGATGACCCGGCAAAAATTGACAGAGCTTGGCTGGGAAGTTCTGATCCATCCACCGTATAGTCCAGACCTTGCGCCATCAGCGTACTATTTATTTCGGTCTCTGCAAAACTTCCTTAATGAAAAGAAACTTACTTGATAAAGGGACTTTGAAAATCACTTGGCCAAGCTTTTCGCTGAAAAGCCACAGAAGTTCTACACAGATGGAATAATGCCACTATCCAAAAAATGGCAAAATATCATAGATCATAATGGACAATATGTACTTAAATTAAATTCCATTTTAAATAAAAGAGATATTCAACCGAAAAATGATAAAAAAGGCTCAGTACTTTTTAGAGACTTAACAATATATATATATACATACATATATATATATATATATGCATGTATATATATATATATATATATATATATATATATATATATATATATATATATATATATATATATACATATATATATATATATATATATATATATATATATATATATATATATATATATATATATATGTATATATATATATATATATATATATATATATATATATATATGTATACATATATACATATATGTATATATATATATACATATATATGTATATATATATATTTATATATATACACACAAATATACATATATATATATATATATATATATATATATATATATATATATATATATATATATATATCTCTCGGGGGCTGCAGAATAGGCCTCCGTGGCGGCGATGACCTCCTCATTCGACCCAAATCTATTCCCGGCGAGTGATTTTTTTAGATTTGGAAACAAAAAGTAGTCACAGGGGGCCAAATCTGGAGAGTACGGTGGATGGGGCAGCAATTCGTTGGGCAATTCGGCCATGGCGGAGTTGTGAGCCGGCGCGTTGTCGTGGTGGAACAGCACTTTTTTCTTCGCCAAGCGGGGCCGCTTTTTCTTCAATTCGACGTCAAATCAGCCCAATAAGTCTGCATAGTAGCGCCCCGTGATTGATTTACGCTCCTCGAGGTAATCGATGTGGATCACACCTTGTGAATCCCAGAAAACGGTGGCCTCAACTTTCCGGCCGACCGAACCGTCTTTGCCTTCTTCGGAGCACGTTCACCGGGTGAAGTCCACTGTTTCGACTGCTCCTTAGTCTCTGGTGTGTACCAGTGAATCCATGTTTCATCGACGGTCACGAAACGATGCAAGAACTCCGCCGGATTGCGCTGAAACAGCGCCAAACACGTCACCGATGTGGTTTCACGGCTGCACTTGTTTTCCGGTGTGAGCAAATGCGGCACCCATCGTGCTGACAGCTTTCTCATGCCCAATTCTTCGTATAGAATATGATGCACCGTTCCTTCTGTGATGCCCACAGTCTCAGTCATCTCGCGAACCTTCAATCGACGGTCTGCCAACACGAGATCGTGGATTTTTTTTAACGTTTTCCTCCGTTGCAGCCGTTTTTGGGGCACCTGGGCGTGGCTCATCAAAAACCGACGTGCGGCCACGAACAAACTCGTTGAACCAATTCTTGACGGTCGCCATCAAAGGAGAAGAGTCACTGTATACAGCATCCAAGTGATCTTTGATTTCGCTGTGCGGTTTCCCTTCCAAAAACGAGAATCTTATCACTGAACGATATTGTTCTTTTTCCATTTTTGTACAACCGACCGACACGTTCGCTTCCGAAGGCTATCAAAACAACCTAATGAAGGGAATTGACTGAAACTTTGACAGTGGGCTACTAAAAGAATGTACTGCACGATGGTAAAACTTGTTTGTAGTAGCAGCGCCATCGGGCGGTGAGGCTAAGTACTTGTTGAATGACCCTTATATATATATATATATATATATATATATATATAAATATATATATATTTATATCTGTATACATATATATATATATATATATATATATATCTATATATATATATATATAAACGAAGAGTGAAAATTAAGTAATGAGACTGATTCCATGAAAACCGCATGTATAAAAATGTTTCTACAACTGTGCTATCCCTTTCAAAGTAGTCCCCTTGTACAGCTCTACAACGATTCCAGCGCATTTTCCATGCTTCGTAACATTTCTAGAACGCTTCCACCAGGATGACCTTGTCACGGCCACCTGGATGTCCGTAATCGACTCAAATTGGATTCCTTTGACCACCGATTACGTTGTAGGGAACAAAAAAGTCCTCTGAAAGGTTCTTTGGAAGCATGTTCGCGCACAAGTTTTTCATCCCAAAATCGTCGGTTAAAATTTGGCTGACTGTTCCACGGTTCACACCCAGTTCTGAGGCCAACATTCGAACTGTTAAACGCCGATCTTCATGGATTGGGGCGTGCACACACTGCGCACTTGCATCAGTCCGCACATTGACTGCTCTCCCGCTCCGCGCCTCGTGTTCCACGCTTTCACGCTCCTCCTTAAACTCTTTATGCCATTGAAACACCTGGGCACGACTATGAGCACTATCATCATGCACTTTCACAATTTTAGCGTACGTTTTCGAAGCTGTTTCACCCAACCTGGTGTAAAATTTTATCGCGACGCGTTGCTTTTGATTTCGTTTCACCATTTTCGTGAAAAGAAAAAGAAAACGCGTCTATGAGGCCTGGAACGACGTGTCCACACTCTGCATGTGGGTGTGTTTGAATCTCAACCAGGGTACGTGAAAATCTCCCATGGTATAATTCCTTGTTTACACCGAGACTGTGGAAGCGGAGGCGCTACAGCTACTCCCTTCCCAATAAGGGAAGGGAAGGGAATAAACATGTAACGCGCTTTTGGCTTTCGGTATATTTGCCTGTGATAGAAGCTGAGCAGGTAACGAAGGAGCGACGGATGTTGGCGAATGAGGTTTTGCGCTGCCAAGCTGTGGCGTAGGCTATGAAGTCTCAGGCTCTGGTATGAAGGCTGGTGAATCGACTGGAGTGGAAGTTTGTGAATCTGGGATTACTGGATGCCTTAAATCTGCTGCAGCGGTGTAAGCGGGCTTCAGCTGATCGGTCGATAGTGTTTTTACTATGCCATTGACGTCTACGACAAAAGTGCGCTCATCGATACGTTTTATCACTCAGTGAGGGCCAAAATACGGTTGCTCCAGTGGCTTTTTATTGAGACTTTTCAGCGGGAAACGTATTCGCAAGTGGCTAAGTCCCTGAAAACGAAAGGGTGATAGTTGAGATGTCTGGAAGCTTGGATTGGGTGAATGGCGTTGAACAGGCGATGGAGGTCGATGACGAAATCTGCCGGAGTTCAAACGGGAACAGAACGAGGATCAGTGAATTTGCCTGGGATGCGAAGTGATGTCCCAAAGACTAGTTCTGCTGGCAAGGCCTGAAGGTCCTCCTTGAAAGTCGTTCGCAAACCAAGGAGTATGGTCGAAAGTACTTTCGGCCAGGAGATTTCTGGAGCACTGTCGAAGGCTGCAAACAATGTACATCTGAGAGAAACCATACTCTCTACCATGGCGCTCGATTTGCGGCGGTAAGAGGTCGTATGAATTTGATGAGCTCCTAGAAGGTGAGACAGTTCACGGTAAAGCTCAGCCTCAAATTGCGTGCCCTGATCGGTCGTAGTTTTGAGCGGCGTTCCAAAGCAGGATATCCAATTGTCAACGAGAGCACGGGCAACAGTTGCGGCTGTCATGTCACGTACTGGTATTGCTTGCGGCCAACGGGTGTAGCGGGCTATAATAGTTAGACAGTGTTCAAAATTTTCAGCGAGTGGCACTCTAATCAGGTCCAAATGGATGTGATCGAATCTTTGATTCGGTGCTGTGAAATTTCTTTGCTCTGCTCTGGGGATGAATTTTTGACTTTTGGCAGGGGATGCACTGCTTGGCTGACCGAAATATGTCTCTTCAAAGGCTTGGCAAAAATTTTTGTGGGCGATGCGCTGAGCAGTAGCATGACCACTCGAATGCGACAAATTGTGAGCTGCGTCGAATGCTTGTTTGCGTAGTGAGACTGGCAAGTAGGGCTTGATAATGCTGTCGTGCTCAGTGCAAACCAATGAATATCCGTTGAACTTGAAGCGTTGAAGCTTGAAACGAGGGACAGCTAATAGGTGCGGTAGCTGTTCATCTTTCTCTTGCCCAGCGCTAATGGTGCTGAGGTTGCAGGTGGCTACGCGCAAGAGTGCTTCGGCTACAGCGTTTTCTTCCCCAGGGGTGTATTCCAGCTGGGTATTAAATTGCGATATAAAATCTGATTGCCGAATCTGCCGAGGCGACGCTTTTTCTGATTGTTGATTGAGTAAATGAGTGAGCGGCCGATGATCTGTATAGGCTGTGAACTGCCTGCCTTCGAGAATGCGCTGGGAATGCCTGATTGCAGCGAATATAGCTAGAAGCTCCCAATCGTTGGTCAAATATCTCTGCTCCGCATCTAAGAGCTTTCTCAAGATGAATTCTAGTGGGACGTAGGTACCATCAGTTAGCTGCTGATGCAAAACTGTGGGATCTGGTAAGAGGCTTTGTGAACGTCAGTCACCGTAAACACTTTGCCTTGAGAATCCTGCAGCAAGTCCTCTATTGCTGGAAGTGTGTAGCGGTCGGGACGGGTGATTGCATTGAGCTGGCGATAGTCACTGGTAGCTCACCAACCTTCATTGTCTTTCGGCAACATGTGAAGAGGACTGACCCACTGACTCGCTAAGGAGCCGTTAATTTTTCACTCTAGCAATTCGCTGAATTCCCTTTTAGCTGCACTAAGTCGTTCACCTGACAGTCAACGTGGTCGGGCGAATACTGGCGGGCCATTAGTAACGATGTGGTGCTGAACGGGTAGGGCAGAAACGTGCGCCATCTCTCCAGAGCAACCAGAGCTTTTGGCGAAATTGTCGGTAAGCTTTGCGTAGACCTCTTTTAGAAATCTATGAGGGATGATTTTGGTTGCAGCAATGATAAAAGAGTGCACTTTTGGAACTGGATCAATTGAGAAAGGCGCTGAAAGGCTGTAGCGACCATCTAGTAAGCGGTGATTTCGGAAATCTATGAGAAGTCCGTGGTGTTTCAAAGCGTCTGCTCCAAGAATTGCCGTCTGGACGTTTGCGATGAAAAAACTCCATTGAAAAAGGCGGCGTAAACCAGGGATTAAACTAAGCTGTCTCACTCCGAAGGTTGCAATAGGCGTTCCGTTGGCGACAGTAAGAGTCATACTCTGTTTTTGAAGCGGCTTCTTGATACAGTTTTTGGGAATGATAGAGAGTTCAGATACTGAGTCGACGAGAAATCGGATCGAGGAATTGCGATCCAAGACATAAAGACGGCTTTCTGAAGAGTTGGCGGCTATGGCCGCCAAAAGTATCGCCGCGTTCTTTATTTTTCCTGAGATGGCTGTCCCTGAGCGGAGAAGAAACAAGGCTGCCTGCAATGTTGCGCGTATCCGCCGTGCTTAGTGTGTTTTACCAACAGTACGCCATTCTTTCGTTGGGGCCTGGTGTAGAGGAGCGGACCTGAGGTTTACGGCCGCTGCCTGATACTGAACGGCCTCTCTGATCTGAATCTCTCGTGTTTAATTGGCATTGCGGTTAGCTCCTGCGTTAGCAGAGTGGGTGGAGGCTGCGGAGATGCATGGCCGGACGAAGGCGTTGAAGTTCCAAACTGAGAAGTCGTTCTGACAGATGGTCCGTTATCATAAGCCTCATCAGCTACAATAGCGAGCTCTTCGAATGTCTGGCCTTTTATAAGAAGAAATATGCGGCGCGTCTCCTGTGGTAAAAGATCTATCCACTTGACTCGTAAGACGCCATCTCCAACATGTGTGCCGGCAAGTGTCCGCATGTGGTGCAGCAGTTGGGACGACCTTTTATTATGCATTCTGTGTGGTTAGATTACAAGAATATAATCTATTCTTCAAAGAAACCAAGTTATTGATTCAATTTACTGTTGTGGACTATCGAAATTGGACGAAGAAATAAAAAAAACGCTCTAAACTGCCCAAACACAAACGCGTGATGTTTCATTATGATAATGCCAGATTCACACCTCTGGAGCCCGATTGGGAACTGGTGTTACATCCACCCTATACTCCTGACTTAGTACCATCAGACCATCATTTGTTTTGTTTCCTTCAAAACTGTTTGAATGGCAAAACTTTCGATCCGATCAGGCTGTTAAAAATGTTTTAGACGCTTTTAAAAGCCAAGGCTTTCTCGAATGTGAAATTTTCCAACTTACCGAAAGGTGGCAAAGGTTCATCCAAAAAAATGGCCAATATATCATTGATGAATGTTTGTTGTTAATATAAATAAATTTACTTTGCAAAACATGAAGAAAACGACATTAATTATCGAAAAACCTAATATTTTTTTCTCGATTGCGTCCTGAGATTTGTTCTATTTTCATTAATTCGTAGCCCTACTGGTTTTGCTTTGTTGTCAAGTTTCAGGAAAAGTTCTTTGGCGATCGTTTACGACCGAGGCAAAATTTTGGTGTCATCCGCATAGGCCGTCACTTGGCTTGAGTTAATGTACCTCTTGTATCGAAAGGTAGTTTTCTTATGATATACTCCAGAGCTAAACTGAATAGCGATGGGGCCAGGCCATTTCCCTGATTTTGTCTGCTATTTGTGTCAAAGGCGTCGGTGAGTTGATTATTGATGCGGATTTGAGAGGCTATCAATGTCATTGTAATTTTGGTAGAATGTACTGAATTGGCTGGGATGCCAAAGTAAAGCATTAGTTGTTACAGTATGTTGGAATCAAAACTGTCGTATGTTTGCTTAAAATCAACGAAAATTTGGTGCACGTCTATTTTGAGCTCTCGCTATTTCTCAAATACCTGCTTGACTGGAAACAATTGATCTATTGTCGATCTACAGGTTCTAAACTATCTTGATACTCGCCAAAAATACTAATGGCTGATGGTCTGATTTTATTTTCTGAGATCTGTGAAAATGTTTATGAATTTTCCTGGATAAACATCCTTGAAACATGACAAACAGTGTGCGGTGCTGCAGATAGGACTGAATCCAACTATGGAGTGACCCGTTGATACCAAATCTTTGGAGTTTCTTCATCAGAACTCCATATTTCGCATGAGCAAAGGCTTTGCCAAAATTGATGTAAATAGTGTCAATTTGGTAACCTTTTTTTAGACCTCATAGAATGGCTCATATCATAACCATATGGTTGGTAGTAGTGGACTTATTTTTCGAAATCCAATGATTGGAGAGGTTTTTCTGCATATAATCCGCTCAAAAAGTTTAGGAACGGTTGATAATATAGAAACTCCCCTGTTATTGGTAATAGATTTTATGTCACCTTCTTTATCTTTTGGAATTTCGTAAGATGATTTCCAATACAAGGAGAAGATTCCACTTGAGAGAGACTTATTGAAAATAGTATGAAGGGGCTGAGTTAGTATATCTTTACATTGAGCTAGGAAGTAGGGGGAATTAGATCAGAGCCAGGTGCTTTATTCAAATCCAGACCCTCAATTGCCTCTTCTTTGAGATTGCATTGTTTTCAATTAAGGCCCTTGGAGGTGTTATAGTAGACCCTAACTTTGCTGAAGCTAAAAGCTCGTGGTAAACTTCCTGAAAATGATCAACAAAAAATTGACAGATTTGATCTGAAGAAGTTGAAGTGGAAGCTTTGTAGGTCATTGTGGAAGGAAAACCATGGGCTTAACGTTTGATATTCACGAAATCAAAAAACTTTTTAGGGTCGTGAATAATATTTTGTTCAACAGAGTTAACGCACAATTCATACGCTTTTCAAAATTTTATCTTGAATTCACTGCCAAGTTCATGATATTTGCTATTGATTTCGTTACTTCTATTTTTGTTCCTTTTCATAATTTTGCACGACTTATTTCTTTGATTTCGTAAAGATCTAAGATCATTATCTAGCCAGGGATCGGAAAGCTTATCTTTTTTTTGATTTCAGATACAAATCTTTCAATGGTGCCAAGAATTATTTGGTAAAAAGTAGATAGAGCACTGTCTATGTCCAGCATTGAAAGAGTACCAGTCCAGTTGAATGTGGATAGAAAATTATTAATGCTATAGAAATCAGCATTTTGAAAGTCAAATACAATTGTAGCGTTGTATGAAATAGAATTGATTTTATCAGAAGTGGAAAATTCAATAGAAAAAGCGGAGTGATGCAGTGTGTTACGAAAAAGGTGCTCGCTGTCAACAGTAGGATAAACCACTACCTCGTCACATGAATTAGTAAAAATCAGGTCTAAGCAATTACCGTTTTGGTTAGATACTGGAGCAACTTGCTGAAAATCATTGCATAAAAAGTAGGGGAGACCTGGGCAAAATAGGATAGTTAAGAAAAAAGTAGTCATAATATGAAAATCAAACTCTTTATTAGAAAAAAATTAAATCACATAGTAACATGTATAAATCACCTTATAAATTCAAAAGTTTTTAATATCTAAATCACATATTTATTGGGTAATTACCAATATAAGCAAGAAACTCAAGAGTCTGTCTCACTTTCTTTCTTGCGCTTCTACATTTTGGTTTTTTCAAGTAATTTCAAATAATTTCACAAAACCCTACTAAAATCGCGTCTTGTCTGTCCATCTGTCCGTCTGTATGTCCGTCCATCCGTGTGTCACAGCAGTTTTTCTCGGAAACTACTTAAGCTAGAAACATCAAATTTTGTGTGTGGGTGTAAACTGGTGTTCTCTTCGAAATTCGACTGCAAAAAAATTTTATAAGGTATTTAAGGGGGGTCTCCCCATATAGGGGAGTGACCCCGCGAAAAAAAAATTTCATTGAAGGTAGCCGATATGGGTATCAAATGAAATGTCTTAATGAAAACTTCTGAAAACAGGTCTTAGTTTGGCTAAGTTTGCTTCAAGGGACGTACAGGGAGGGGAAATACACGAAAAATGTGTCTCCCCCCCTCGCGAATGGACACCTGTGATCCGAAAAATCTGAAAAAAAAATCAAGAATGTAGAGCTTGATGAGTACAACCACAACAAATACGTGAGAAGTCGTAATTCACTCAACTTTGTTAGTAATAGTATGATTTATCGATTTTATGTTTTCTTGAATAAAATCATAACTGTAACCTTAAATTCAATAGAATCCAGCACACAGAGAACTATTTATAAGATTGATCTATTCTCAAAGAGTTATAGCGGTTTGAATTTTCCTGTATTACTATGGAACAATATGCGCTGCATTTATTATTTTGGCAACATATGGCTATGGAACAACATGCGCTTTTTACCGACTCAAACACTAAAGTTTTGCTAGGATTTGCATGAAAATTTCAGGAATGGTAGGTGTCATGAATATCTTTGAGAGACGGTTCAGCTAGTGGTATCAGTAATCGTAAAACAAAATAGTGCCTGTTTTAAATGCGAAGATTGAATAATTTTGAGTTATTTTTTCCCAACTTCAACGTTTAAGGTGCATGCTTTGAACACTTGATTCAGTTTAACGAATGACTGAAGATGAGTACCTACAATAAATACTCATAGGTGAAACAAGGCGAGGAGGTGGGAGAGAGCTCCCAGCAAAGGGGCTTTGTGAACATTCTAGGATTCGAAAAAATTGGCCATTTATCGATGATAACAGTACAGGAGAGTGGCCTCTGAAAAAAAAATCATCAAAGGTAGCTGATATGAGTATGAAATGAAAGTTTTCATGGGAGCTTTTCAAAACAGTTCTTAAACTGTCAGTTTTTACTTCAGTGAGGGCACAAGGGGTAAAACATGAAAAATGTGTTTCCTCTCTCGCGAATGGACACCTGTGATCTAAAAAATCCGAAATAATTATCAAGGGAGATATTTATGAGCATAACAATAACAAAAGCTTCAGAAATCGAAATTAGTTCAACTTTGTTAATAATAGTATGATCTTCGGATTTCATATTTTCTCCAACAAAATGGCCTTTGACATGTTTTTTGATTTGATTCGATCTGGTGACTGCATTTTGTAAACTGAGTACAAAACCCTTCTGACATGAGTGTAGGTCTGTCTACCCAATTTGTTTAAATCCGTTTATGGGACTAAGCATAGTTGCAGCCTGAAGGTAAGCTGCCCCGAAAAGCTTTGCTACTTGGTAAGGTGTAACAATGCGACCAGGATGTTCTCGCAACCACTTTTTTACCTCTGTACTGTTGGAACTACTCAGCGGTCGCATGAAGGCAACGTCCAGCGGTTGCAATTTATAGGCGCAGTGTGGTGGGGTACATAACAGTATCAAATGATGTTCTCTTGCATAATAAATCAACTCAAGATTTATATTATGCGACGCATGTCCTTCAAGTATTAATAAGACAGGTTTCTCTTTCGTGGGTCTACAAAATTCAACAAAAAACATAAACCAATCGAAAAATATTTTCGATGTAATCCAGCCATTGTCACTGCATATTCCCCAAAATCCTGATGGTGCGCCATCCAGCAGCTCGTTTTTCATGCGTTCACGTGCATATATCAGCATTGGAGGAACATAAGCAAAGTTTTAGTCCTCTACCACAATCTCTTGGCGTATTCATAACTTCGTTGAAAATTTAAATTTATAAATATTCCTATGAATCTTAATTTTTAATATCGTATTGTGATCTTTTTTCTTTAATTTCTGCCACATTTTGAATTCATATGTTGGTATTTAAATATTGTATTAATTGACTTGTAATTGGACTACTAGTCTGTAAGTTGATTTCTGAAATTAATAAATAAATAAGTTCCTGTCGTGCTAAAACAAATTTTGGCTGTTGTTAATTGAGCTCTTTCTGCAGAAGACAAGCATCCAACTTGTTTCTGGCCTTTTAAAGACAGAACTTTTGATTGACTCTTGTGTACTGTGCTAAAACCAGTTTCATCGACGTTATAAATTCTATCGGGAGGCAGTTTATACTTGTCAACAATCTATTCTAGCAATGTAAAAAACTCGCTAACCAGTACAGTGTTAAAGGCCATAGCTCTCGAGGCAGAAGTGGGCTCAGGGCGTTTGTAAGATAGATCTGGGTATCGCTTCAAAAAAACACTGAGCCTGTCCTCCTCAGCCAAACCACTGTCGGTTTCAAACGGATCTTCTATCTTGTTTCTTTCGGCTAATTGAAAAGCTATGAGTTGAAGCTTTTAACCTGTTAAACCAAATAATTGTGCTTCCATAGTTTTAACGTACGAAGACAATTCTTCCTCTTGTTCTTGATTAAATACTGGTTTGTATCGTCCCTTTTTTTTTCCACAATCGTTATCTGTATCTTCATTTTCATAATTTCGCGCTTTTTTGACTCGATGTTCTAAAGTTGATTTCAGCACATTGTATGTACTTGAGGCTTTAAGAAATCCCATCCTTTCTGAAATGACAGCGTTAACTGCTCTTCTCATATCTTCTTCAGCCCATTTTGCTCGCTCTGTCTTTCTCTTATAGTTTCGAAGCATTTCGGCTGTAAAATAAATAAATAATAACGTCATTAAAGTCGGGGCAAAACGGGATAGTATCTCATTATGCCCTGATCGCTTTGCGCCATCGGTACTATTCGAAAACAAAATCAAGAATTTCGAACCTAGAATACTGACATGTTTTAACTTTACCTAATATCAAAATTCGATACTACAACAACATTTTGTTGAAAATAGTACAGAAGTCGACTTACTCACCTGATAATACATAAACAATTCCAAGATAAATACGTAAAACTTTGGTCAAATTTACTTCTTCTTGCACAGTGCGTTTAAACAAGTCTCAACATGCTTCTCGCAGTGTGACTGGCACGAGCCTACTGAAATTTGTGCAAATGGCGCTGTTACCTGTCCATTTGTGTGTACGAGACACACACAAGAACATTTCTCGTTCTGTCCTGAACCTCGTTTTGCCCCGGTCTCCCCTACTCATTAAGTTTAAATCTCTACAATTGAGAAGATTTAATGGGAGAAGAAGATTTTTTTGATTGTCGACTATAAAATTTAAATTTGGTCGATTCAAGTCTCCGGGAATAATTAATTCAAAATTTCCTATAAATTCTACTATAATATTGCAGATTTCATTACAGACAGCTTGACTTGAATTAGGAGGAATATAGAAAACAACAATGTAGAGTGAAAACTTATCTAATTTAATTTGAATCAATTTATGTTGGAATAGATTATTCGACGCAGTACATACAAACTCATTAGAAAAAAAATTGTGTACAGCGACCAAAACGCCACCTCCTCGTATCTGTCCAGTACTACTATCGTCTTTAAAGATGCTCCAATTACTGTCTAAAATTTCTTCATTTTTGTGAAATTGCATTTGATGAAAGAAATATCAGGGTTTCTACTTGTGTGTTTTGAATTCATACAGAAAACATGCCAACGATTTTAAGTCAAACAAGGTGGAACCAGTTCCGAGTTTCTTTATGTTCATTTGAACTCATAACTATCTAAATTTTAGGAGATTTCGACTTAATTTGTCCATTCTGAAGGTAGACAGAAGGCAAATTTTCATAGAAGTCAACCTTTTTGCTTTGTTCAATACGAATACTGCAGTTTAAAGACCTGATTCTGAAAGATTCTGCGAAAAATTCTAATTTTAAACTCGTTACGATTTCCTTTTTGGAAATGATATTTTTTTCAAATTTTTTTACAAAACATTTTGAAACTTGAAGTTTGCAACCGTCTAGTTGTTTGTTAGCTTTATTCGAGTTTAATAGTTCATTTCTCTAGAGATCAATAAAAGAAAACTAAGTGATTACTAAGTGAAGGGTCTAAAAAATTATATTTCAATACAAAGAAACAATTTTCGACCTTTTCAATGGAAGGACTATTTTTGACGCTGTTCGATTCATCTGTTTTCTTGTTGCTGTATCATTAATCATAAAATAAATATGCAGTTTCAACTTTTCATCAATGACTACATCATTTCTACATTGTTCAGTGCATTTCTAAACTATATATTTTTTTAATTACAGGTC
Source organism: Odontomyia ornata (assembly GCA_963969285.1). Classification (NCBI taxonomy): domain Eukaryota; kingdom Metazoa; phylum Arthropoda; class Insecta; order Diptera; family Stratiomyidae; genus Odontomyia; species Odontomyia ornata. The sequence goes on along the minus strand of OZ017738.1, from coordinate 346,504,622 downwards.
TCTCCGAAGTTT